>CM064513.1:40566299-41168799 GCA_032716605.1 Paralithodes platypus | reverse complement strand
TATACTTCAAAGAGCGTCCCTTAAACAACCACGTACATATCGAGTTTTTTTTTTTTTTTATTAAAAAAAAAAATCAAAAGTTGAGAAAAACGAGGGGTTCCTTTTATCTTATGTTCAAGATAAAGACTTAAAAACATTAGATCAGAGTATAGGGGTAGAGCACCGGCTCCACCCAGGGACGGTCTCGTAAAGTACAGGGCGAAGTAGAAGTCCACTGCAGCCGTAAAACTTCCTCGTAGTGTGATGGTTGTTTAGAACTTCATTTGAGGGCAGTGGTTGTTTAGGACTTAATTTCAGGGGAGATCGCAGTGGCTTTTGAGGATTTCATTGCAGGGGAAGTCTCAGAGGAGTTTGGTTGGCGGACTGTGGTCGTTGCAAGTGAGTGGGCAGCATCTGGAGAAGTTGCGTCTGCACCCCACTGGAAAGGTCGCTCTATTTCAGGAATTTACTTGTGGCAGTGGTTGTTGAGGACATTGTAGGCGAGGTCTCAAGAGGGCAGTGGTTAAACAGTTTGATTGGAAGACGGTGGTCGTTGAAAGTTTGCAGTGTCAGTGCTTTTTGGGGAGTCTGCAAGTGATTCAGGAATTTTCTTGGTGGTCGTGCATCATTAATTTTAGTCAACCACAGGATTTTTCAAGTTGAGCTTCCAGGCAACAAAGAGATGGTAGTTTTGCTAGAAATGCCTTTGTATTCTTTGAGCGCATTTAAGTTGGTTCTGGTGAATATCTGCAGTCCATTTTGCTCGCCCTCAATCGGTCTTGCTCTCGCCCGTAATCGGTCAGTTTTGCTTGGTCGCCCTCGATCAGTTTTGCTTGCCCTCTTCTCGCCCTCGATCAGTTTTGCTTGCTCTCTTCTCGCCCTCGATCGGTTTTGCTTGCTCTCTTCTCGCCCTCGATCGGTTTTGCTTGCTCTCTTCTCGCCCTCGATCGGTTTTGCTTGCTCTCTCCTCGCCCTCGATCGGTTTTGCTTGCTCTCTCCTCGCCCTCGATCGGTTTTGCTTGCTCTCTCCTCGCCCTCGATCAGTTTTGCTTTCTCTCTCCTCGCCCTCGATCAGTTTTGCTTGCTCTCTCCTCGCCCTCGATCAGTTTTGCTTGCTCTCTCCTCGCCCTCGATCAGTTTTGCTTGCTCTCTCCTCGCCCTCGATCAGTTTTGCTTGCTCTCTCCTCGCCCTCGATCAGTTTTGCTTGCTCTCTCCTCGCCCTCGATCAGTTTTGCTTGCTCTCTCCTCGCCCTCGATCAGTTTTGCTTGCTCTCTCCTCGCCCTCGATCAGTTTTGCTTGCTCTCTCCTCGCCCTCGATCAGTTTTGCTTGCTCTCTCCTCGCCCTCGATCAGTTTTGCTTGCTCTCTCCTCGCCCTCCATCAGTTTTGCTTGCTCTCTCCTCGCCCTCCATCAGTTTTGCTTGCTCTCTCCTCGCCCTCCATCAGTTTTGCTTGCTCTCTCCTCGCCCTCCATCAGTTTTGCTTGCTCTCTCCTCGCCCTCCATCAGTTTTGCTTGCTCTCTCCTCGCCCTCAATCAGTTTTGCTTGCTCTCTCCTCGCCCTCAATCAGTTTTGCTTGCTCTCCTCGCCCTCGATCAGTTTTGCTTGCGCTCTCCTCGCCCTCGATCAGTTTTGCTTGCTCTCTCCTCGCCCTCGATCAGTTTTGCTTGCTCTCCTCGCCCTCGATCAGTTTTGCTTGCTCTCTCCTCGCCCTCGATCAGTTTTGCTTGCTCTCTCCTCGCCCTCGATCAGTTTTGCTTGCTCTCTCCTCGCCCTCGATCAGTTTTGCTTGCTCTCTCCTCGCCCTCGATCAGTTTTGCTTGCTCTCTCCTCGCCCTCGATCAGTTTTGCTTGCTCTCTCCTCGCCCTCGATCAGTTTTGCTTGCTCTCTCCTCGCCCTCGATCAGTTTTGCTTGCTCTCTCCTCGCCCTCGATCAGTTTTGCTTGCTCTCTCCTCGCCCTCGATCAGTTTTGCTTGCTCTCTCCTCGCCCTCGATCAGTTTTGCTTGCTCTCTCCTCGCCCTCGATCAGTTTTGCTTGCTCTCTCCTCGCCCTCGATCAGTTTTGCTTGCTCTCTCCTCGCCCTCGATCAGTTTTGCTTGCTCTCTCCTCGCCCTCGATCAGTTTTGCTTGCTCTCTCCTCGCCCTCGATCAGTTTTGCTTGCTCTCTCCTCGCCCTCGATCAGTTTTGCTTGCTCTCTCCTCGCCCTCGATCAGTTTTGCTTGCTCTCTCCTCGCCCTCGATCAGTTTTGCTTGCTCTCTCTCCTCGCCCTCGATCAGTTTTGCTTGCTCTCTCCTCGCCCTCGATCAGTTTTGCTTGCTCTCTCCTCGCCCTCGATCAGTTTTGCTTGCTCTCTCCTCGCCCTCGATCAGTTTTGCTTGCTCTCTCCTCGCCCTCGATCAGTTTTGCTTGCTCTCTCCTCGCCCTCGATCAGTTTTGCTTGCTCTCTCCTCGCCCTCGATCAGTTTTGCTTGCTCTCTCCTCGCCCTCGATCAGTTTTGCTTGCTCTCTCCTCGCCCTCGATCAGTTTTGCTTGCTCTCTCCTCGCCCTCGATCAGTTTTGCTTGCTCTCTCCTCGCCCTCGATCAGTTTTGCTTGCTCTCTCCTCGCCCTCGATCAGTTTTGCTTGCTCTCTCCTCGCCCTCGATCAGTTTTGCTTGCTCTCTCCTCGCCCTCGATCAGTTTTGCTTGCTCTCTCCTCGCCCTCGATCAGTTTTGCTTGCTCTCTCCTCGCCCTCGATCAGTTTTGCTTGCTCTCTCCTCGCCCTCGATCAGTTTTGCTTGCTCTCTCCTCGCCCTCGATCAGTTTTGCTTGCTCTCTCCTCGCCCTCGATCAGTTTTGCTTGCTCTCTCCTCGCCCTCGATCAGTTTTGCTTGCTCTCGCCCTCGATCAGTTTTGCTTGCTCTCGCCCTCGATCAGTTTTGCTTGCTCTCGCCCTCGATCAGTTTTGCTTGCTCTCGCCCTCGATCAGTTTTGCTTGCTCTCGCCCTCGATCAGTTTTGCTTGCTCTCGCCCTCGATCAGTTTTGCTTGCTCTCGCCCTCGATCAGTTTTGCTTGCTCTCGCCCTCGATCAGTTTTGCTTGCTCTCGCCCTCGATCAGTTTTGCTTGCTCTCGCCCTCGATCAGTTTTGCTTGCTCTCGCCCTCGATCAGTTTTGCTTGCTCTCTCGCCCTCGATCAGTTTTGCTTGCTCTCGCCCTCGATCAGTTTTGCTTGCTCTCGCCCTCGATCAGTTTTGCTTGCTCTCGCCCTCGATCAGTTTTGCTTGCTCTCGCCCTCGATCAGTTTTGCTTGCTCTCGCCCTCGATCAGTTTTGCTTGCTCTCGCCCTCGATCAGTTTTGCTTGCTCTCGCCCTCGATCAGTTTTGCTTGCTCTCGCCCTCGATCAGTTTTGCTTGCTCTCGCCCTCGATCAGTTTTGCTTGCTCTCGCCCTCGATCAGTTTTGCTTGCTCGCTCCTCGCCCTCGATCAGTTTTGCTTGCTCTCTCCTCGCCCTCGATCAGTTTTGCTTGCTCTCTCCTCGATCAGTTTTGCTTGCTCTCTCCTCGCCCTCGATCAGTTTTGCTTGCTCTCTCCTCGCCCTCGATCAGTTTTGCTTGCTCTCTCCTCGCCCTCGATCAGTTTTGCTTGCTCTCTCCTCGCCCTCGATCAGTTTTGCTTGCTCTCTCCTCGCCCTCGATCAGTTTTGCTTGCTCTCTCCTCGCCCTCGATCAGTTTTGCTTGCTCTCGCCCTCGATCAGTTTTGCTTGCTCTCGCCCTCGATCAGTTTTGCTTGCTCTCGCCCTCGATCAGTTTTGCTTGCTCTCGCCCTCGATCAGTTTTGCTTGCTCTTCTCGCCCTCGATCAGTTTTGCTTGCTCTCGCCCTCGATCAGTTTTGCTTGCTCTCGCCCTCGATCAGTTTTGCTTGCTCTCGCCCTCGATCAGTTTTGCTTGCTCTCGCCCTCGATCAGTTTTGCTTGCTCTCGCCCTCGATCAGTTTTGCTTGCTCTCGCCCTCGATCAGTTTTGCTTGCTCTCGCCCTCGATCAGTTTTGCTTGCTCTCGCCCTCGATCAGTTTTGCTTGCTCTCGCCCTCGATCAGTTTTGCTTGCTCTCGCCCTCGATCAGTTTTGCTTGCTCTCGCCCTCGATCAGTTTTGCTTGCTCTCGCCCTCGATCAGTTTTGCTTGCTCTCGCCCTCGATCAGTTTTGCTTGCTCTCGCCCTCGATCAGTTTTGCTTGCTCTCGCCCTCGATCAGTTTTGCTTGCTCTCGCCCTCGATCAGTTTTGCTTGCTCTCGCCCTCGATCAGTTTTGCTTGCTCTCGCCCTCGATCAGTTTTGCTTGCTCTCGCCCTCGATCAGTTTTGCTTGCTCTCGCCCTCGATCAGTTTTGCTTGCTCTCGCCCTCGATCTGTCTTCCATCCAAGTCGGCTTCCCATCTTCTATCATGACGCCAGCCAGGATAGTGTCTCAGTGGTGTTTGGCTATCAGCCCGAGAACACTGCAGCCTATTTTGGGGTTACTCGCGTTGGCTTAAATTCTTCCGTCAAAGCACTCCTGACCATCAGCCCTTGTGAGAAGTCTGCTGGTGGTTGTTGTGGTTGGTTTGTTAGTTGGTGGTGGTTCTGAGAGTTGTTGTTCCCTCACCTATTCATAGAGTTCCGCGAGTCTTTCTGTCCTAGTGCGGTCCCTATTCCTCAAGTCCCGTGGTAATTCAGTCCCGTATGGACCCACAGATTTCAGCCCTCCACACGTCAGGGTATATGATGAATTCTTCAACTTCAACAAGTCAGTGTATGATGCATGCTGAATTCTTCAACCAATGTAGTCTAGGTTCCTCACCCCAAGAACAAATCTGTAAAGTAAAGAAAAAATATTTAGCTACTATTTTCTGTAACTGTCCAAGGCTTTTAACTTCATTCCCGCCATTAGATTATTTTATTAATTTAAAAAATTGAACCTCCAGCAATAGACAGGCTTCGAACGATCTCTCAACAATTTTTACTACCACAGATCCTTCTTAAACTGCACAAAATCATCTAAATATAACTACCGGTAGACTTAAAAAGAAGTCACCGGTACCGACCTATCAATACTTTTCAAATCTCTTATTCAACCTTTAACTCTGTTGGTGGTGTAATGGTTTAGAGGCTTGTTCTGGGTGTGGTGTCCAGAGTTCAAATCCCGGGAGGACCATATTCTTTCATTAGTTTATTAAAGTTCATTGGGGTTTGTAATTGATTTAATGTTAAGAACGGGGTGTTAATTAAATTATTCATAAAATAGGGAACTAATCAATTGTAGTTTATAATTCCTAATTAAGTTTTATATGAGAGAGTAATAGTTAAACCACAGAAAAAAATAGTCAAACCAACTTCAATTAAATTTCCTCTATGGTTAGTGCACTGAATTTCTGTGTGAGTATCCTAGGTTCGAATCCTTTGAGTACCACATGTAATCATTAGTTTCATAAATGTCATTAATTAGGTAAATTTGAAAGTTAATTGGTGATAATGAACTAAATCAATTTTAGCATATAATTCCGTATTAACCCCTTTTGTATGTACCGACTACTATTCTGGCTACTTTTAGACTTTTATTCAGTTTAGGAACGACCTCTAATCATTAGACTGCTACTAAATATCTATTAATCCTTTTAGCTACCCTAGATCCTTTTTAAGCTGCACACAATCTTTTAAATATAGCTAGAATATAATTATCAAAGAAGTCACCGGTACAGAAGGAGTTAAGGATATTAATATAATTATCAAAGAAGTCACCGGTACAGAAGGAGTTAAGGATATTAATATAATTATCAAAGAAGTCACCGGTACAGAAGGAGTTAAGGATATTAATATAATTATCAAAGAAGTCACCGGTACAGAAGGAGTTAAGGATATTAATTATCAAAGAAGTCACCGGTACAGAAGGAGTTAAGGATATTAATATAATTATCAAAGAAGTCACCGGTACAGAAGGAGTTAAGGATATTAATTATCAAAGAAGTCACCGGTACAGAAGGAGTTCAGGATATTAATTATCAAAGAAGTCACCGGTACAGGAGTTAAGGATATTAATTATCAAAGAAGTCACCGGTACAGGAGTTAAGGATATTAATTATCAAAGAAGTCACCGGTACAGAAGGAGTTAAGGATATTAATTTACTTTTAACTTAACCATCTCAGTATTCTAGGTCATTTAATTAGATTACGCTTGAGGGGACAGTGGCTGTTTGGTCTATTAATTCATTTATTCATATATTTTTTTTAGTTTCCTCCCTAGACCTCCATCAAGCTTAGAAAAACACCCCCTAGACCCCCCTTAAAGATAGATTTGTGCATTTTTCGGTAGAAAAATGTCCCGGCCAAAGGCCGATTCCTCCTAAAATTACAGGTTCGCTATAGCTAGTCAGGAAAAAAATGCACTTAAATGACACTAAGGGTCCTTGATTGACAAAGAAATGGGGTGAAAGGTCATAATATATTCAAGCTAATGGAACCATCATCTTAAAATCTCAAAACTAGTGGGGCCTAACCATTAGGGAGAAGGGGTCCAGAAAAATGGTCTGTCTCCCCTTAACCCGGGAACTGCGGGGAGACTCTTAAGAGTTCCCCCGGCGGACTGCGGGGAGACTCTTATGAGTGAGTGAGTGAAAGAAAAAAAATCAACTTTTGACATCGGAAAAAAAAAAAAAAAAAAAAAAAAAAAAAAAAAATTTGGCCCCTGGGCCATGCAAAATCTCAGTCCTCTACCTCCCCTCCTTCCCCACTTTCTTCCTCTCCTTCAGTTATCACCTATTTTCCCTGTTATTCCCTTATTCAGAGGTATATTTTCGTGCTAACATTAGCGAGTTGCAAGCAGGGTGTTGTCATCACTGATGGCAAGCGAGTGCAAGAGAGAGAGAATCGATCGACTGTGTCTCGGTGGCCTTGGGGGAAATTGGCGGGAAAGTAGCTTGCCTCAACCATACATTATACAACTCGCGGGCTATATCTCCGATTTTGACCATCCAAACGCTGTTTTCACTAGTTTTATTGTTGTTTCAGGTTAATACCTTTATACTCAACCCATAATAGGCGCATATAGATAAGTATTAATGCTATTAATGGCACAATGAATATTTTAGTGACGGAAACACCTCAAATACGTCAGCACAGGGGGACGTTTCCAATTACCCCCATGCGCACTTCAGAGGTTAAGGGCCTCTAGTAATCCAATTACCGTATATACTTCCATTTCACGAACCCACCAATTTACTTTCAAATGAAACTAATTAATACGTGTGGTACTCTAAGGATTCCAACCTAGGATACTCACACCTCGACGCCAACAGATCCTTACTAAACTGATTAAAATTGTCTAATGATAGCCGTATTAACCCCTTCAGTACCGGCGACGTATGTTTAATTATATTTTTGCAACTATTAGACTTTTATTCAGTTTATAAAGGGCCTCAAGCAATTAACAAGCTTTCAAACCATCTCGCTTAACCCTTTTTACTACCACATATCCTTAAACTGCACAAAATCTTCTAAATATAGATCGAATATAATTAAGAAGACGTCGCCGGTACAGAAGGGGTTAGAATTGCCCTAATAGTAGCCATATTTGACCCTTATAGTTCCGGCGACGTCTTTTCATATTTGATTTCAGCTACATTTAGAAGATTTTATTAAGTTTAGGAATGATATATGGTAGCTGAAAGGATGAATTTAAGTAGTCTAGCCATTTTATTGGTAGACGTCCTTCGTAAGCTGAATTAAATAGTCTAATAGTTGCCAGAATATAATTAAAATATTTAAAACAATTGCATCCTGGTATATGGTTAAGGGGGAGGTAGTATTTTTTTCTGGACCCACTTCTCCCTCATGTTTAGCCCCATTAGCTTTGAGATTTTATGACGTTCGCCCCATTAGTTTGTCTATTTTAAAACCTTTAGTCTCATTTCTTCAATATTAAGACCTTTCGTGCCATTTAGGTGTTTTTCCTGGCGAGCGAGTGAATGGTTTGACAGGAACGTGACCATTTTAAGGGAAACAGGAATGTAATATAGATTATACATTAACGATTTCATGACTCCTTTCGGAATCCGAGAATTTTTTTCTAACATAGCTTAAGGACAGTGGCTGTTTGGTCAATTAATTAATTTATTCATGTATATTTTTAGTTTCCTCCCTAGACCTCCATCAAACTTAGAAAAACACCCCATAGACCCCCCTTTAAGATGGATTTGTAAATTTTTCGGTAGAAAAATGTCCCGGCCAAAGGCAGATTCCTAAAATCACAGGCTCGCTCTCGCTCGCCATGAAAAAATTGACACATAAATGGCACGAAGAGTCCTAATATCGACAAAGAAATGGGGTGAAAGGTCATAAAATCCCCAAACTAATGGAACCAACGTCTTAAAATCTCAAAACAAGTGGGGCTAAACATTAAGGAGAAGGGGCTCCAGAAAAACGGTCTGTCTCCCCTTAAGTGAACTAACTATGCTTCTGTAATGTAATACCTGCTAATAAACCGTCTGTCTCCCCTTAAGTGAACTAACTCCATGCTTCTGTAATGTAATACCTGATAATTTATAGTGAACTAACTCCATGCTTCTGTAATGTAATACCTGATAATTTATAGTGAACTAACTCCATGCGTCTGTAATGTAATACCTGATAATTTATAGTGAACTAACTCCATGCTTCTGTAATGTAATACCTGATAATTTATAGTGAACTAACTCCATGCTTCTGTAATGTAATACCTGATAATTTATAGTGAACTAACTCCATGCGTCTGTAATGTAATACCTGATAATTTATAGTGAACTAACTCCATGCTTCTGTAATGTAATACCTGATAATTTATAGTGAACTAACTCCATGCTTCTGTAATGTAATACCTGATAATTTATAGTGAACTAACTCCATGCGTCTGTAATGTAATACCTGATAATTTATAGTGAACTAACTCCATGCTTCTGTAATGTAATACCTGATAATTTATAGTGAACTAACTCCATGCTTCTGTAATGTAATACCTGATAATTTATAGTGAACTAACTCCATGCTTCTGTAATGTAATACCTGATAATTTATAGTGAACTAACTCCATGCTTCTGTAATGTAATACCTGATAATTTATAGTGAACTAACTCCATGCTTCTGTAATGTAATACCTGATAATTTATAGTGAACTAACTCCATGCGTCTGTAATGTAATACCTGATAATTTATAGTGAACTAACTCCATGCTTCTGTAATGTAATACCTGATAATTTATAGTGAACTAACTCCATGCTTCTGTAATGTAATACCCGACAATAAACGGTCTGTCTCCCCTTAAGTGAACTAACTCCATGCTTCTGTAATGTAATACCTGATAATAAACAGTCCGTCTCCCCTTAAGTGAACTAACTCCATGCTTCTGTAATGTAATACCTGATAATTTATAGCGATTTAATATTTTGTACAGGTAGGCCTATTTTGGACTTTCATACATCCCCACATACGGTCGTGCTAATAAGTCATGTCCCAGCTGTCATTAAGTTTGACTTTCTCTGTGCTGTATACAGTATTAATGTCTGTCAGATGCTGAATAGGGTGGGTAAGTGTAGGAACATGTGTATATCTCACTCGATATGAAGCTTAGATATTGCGGATATCAATTATTGATCAAAAAATACTTGGTGCCGAAACATCACTTATTAGTGAGACTGTACAATTCCGTAACCTGCAGAGGGCTGTTCCCGGGTAGTATGGTGTGCGGGGTTATGTGGGGGTGTTAGGATTTTTGTTAACCCTCTCCGACATATGACGCGATTTTGAGCCTATTGGGGATACTTTAAAGCCTTTGTTACCATCAGGGGTATTTAGAAACCTTTAGTTTAGTTACTTCAACCTCTGCAGTTGTCTTTGAGTTAGCTGTAGGCAGAAAACTAATTTTGGAGAGTTAATTATAAGAGTACTATTATTGCTAATCTGGCAACCTCTGCGTCATAAAAACGTGAAAGGGTTAAGCTATTTTATTCAGCTCAAAATGGGCCTCCAGCAATTAACAGGCTTGGAACAATCACACCTAACTTTTTACTACCACAGGTCCTTCTAAAACTGCGCACAAAATCGTCTAACAGACCCCAGAATAAAGTTAAAATGACTTCGCCGGTACAGAAGGGATTAAAGTACAGTATTAGCTTTCAATCACTTCTCAATCCAATCATCATAATCCACCAAATATATTAACTAATCTACTCAAGATCACTTCGTAAAATTCATCAATCACAAAATCTTTCACTGATTTGGGCATTAGTTATTTTTTTCCATAGTTTTCTGGTGCGATCTATTTTGATTTTGACGAAATTCCTAACCCCCCCCCCCTCCGAATCTAGAATATCCTAATCTATCTATCTATATCTATTTACTCAGCCCCATTCCCCACTTTTCCTAATCAATAGTCTAATTACTTTAAATGGAGATTAGTTTTTTTCTGGTCTCCTTTCTCCCTCATGTTAAGCCCCATTTGTTTTGAAATTACAAAACTTTCAGCTCTTTAGTTTGGCGGTTTTAACACCTTTCGCCCCGTTTCGTTGTCACTTTTAAGAAATTTCGTGCCATTTACGTGTAGGTTTTCCTGGCGAGAGACAGCGAGCCCGATTTAAAAAAAAACAAAAAACAGGCCTTTGGCCAGGACATTTTGCTACCGAAAAATGTACAAATTTATCTTTGAGGGGGGTCTAGGGGGTGTTTTTCTAAGTTTGATGGAGGTCTAGCGAGGAAACAAATGTATGGATAAATGAATTAGACAAAACAGGCCCATCTACCCTTAAACCGACTGAAAACTTATCACTTTTTAGTTTGTGGTGCATTTTTACAGTGTATTCTGGATATAATTAGAAGAGATTATGCAGCTTAGAAAGGATCTGTGAGACTTATAAGGGTAAAGACCATTTCAATTAACCCTCTTGACTTCCATTTTGGCTCTAACGTCCCTTGATTTTGGCCCGGTCACTCTTTCAACTCTGGGGGAGGCACTCATCACAGGCAGTTCTGCCTTGTGTCTCCCTCACTCACATAGAAAACAATATACTGTATACCCTTCCTAATATTTTACTTTTAGGCTTCACAGAGACAAGGATGTGAGGAGAAAGCCCAACCATTTCCACCTGCTGGGATTCGAACCCGGACCTTTGTTAGGAATGGAGTGTGCTACCTACTACACCACAGGCCACCCCTCTCCTTAATTATCGATAAATCTGCTACTAAGGTTTAAGATTGTCCGCCTAGTGAAAATTATGACCTTGCGATTCTTTTTTAGATTTTATTCTAATCACAAATCACTTCCCAAATAAGTGGTAGTTTGCGTAATAAGTATCCACAAATCATATGGTGGTTAAAAAAACATAGGCTACAACCACAACTGTACACTTAACAAAAACCTATACTTACATTAATATTTTGCAGTGTAGTAATTTGGATGGTTGCAGATGTTCTTGATGTGATGATGGTGACTTCAGACATCTGTGGTGGTGGTGGTGGTGGTGTAGGAGTGGTGGTGGTAGAGAGGTGATATGGTGGTGAAATCCTGTCGTTTTGTGTGGATAATTCTGGTGGTGGATCGTAAGTATTAGGTGATTTCTTCCACGTGGTTCCGTTGTCTCAACAGCCAAGGCATCTACGGAAGAAGAAAAAGTATGATTAGCATGGTTATAATTATAGACATTAAATTGTATATTACTTGTAGTATAAGTTTAGTATAACTGGGCAGGGGGCTACGAATCCTCCTCCCTCGTAAAATGTTCCTACTCGTTGAGACAAAGGGGCAAGGGAACTCATAGTGGTCCCGAACCCTAAGAATTGAAACCTTAAATGTTTTTGTTCGGGCTCTGTCTCGAGTCGGCCACCCCAAACTATGGGGTATGTACACTCTGATACCATAGTCTCTAGCCCACTCATACACATCGTGGACTTCACCTATTTCTAGTTATGGAAGCATATTTCTGGAAAGTAATTTAGGAATATGATTTTCTTTAAACCAAATACACAATTATGTAGCCTACACTATTTATTGATAAGCAAGTTCTATCCAAAAATCAATCTGGATAGATATAATTGCATTATTTGCATAGTGAAAAACATGGGGGGAGGGGGGCTTTACAAATTCTCCTGAGTGGGCTAGAGACTATGGTATCAGAGTGTACCGGAGTATATACATACATAACTTAAATATTATATAAGTTATCCGTGTGTACTATATTGAAGTAATATATTTTGGGGGTATCGTTAACCCTTTGAGTAGCATTCCGCCAATTAAATGTTACGGTTTGTATTTTATATAGCTTAGGAAGACCCTCTCAGCAATTAATAGTGAAAACAAATCTACATTACCCTTAAAACTACTAAAATCAAGGATATACTGTATATAGAATTATAACCAGTGGGCATGTTAACGGTAATTTGTCAAAATCATTGTTTTCCAGAAAATCTTTAAGGGGAAATCTCCACTTACGGGATTTTTTTCTTGACTCCTTTCTCCCTCATGTTTAGCCCCATTGCTTTTGATATTATAAAACGTTTGCCCCATTAGTTTAGCGATTTTAAGAACTTTCCCCCATATAAAGACCTTTCGTGCCATTCAGGTGTCAATTTTATCCTGGCGAGCGATAGCGAGCCTTTAATTTAAGAGGAACCGGCCTTTGGCCGGGACATTTTTCTACCGAAAAATGTACAAATATATCTTGAAAGGGACTCAAGGGGGTGTAATTTTAAGCTTGGAGGTCTAGGGAACAAATTAAGTACCTCCCCTTAAGGGGAGATGGGTAGTTTTTATAGTCTCCCTTGTTTAGCCCCATTACTTTTCATTTAGGACGTTAAATCCTTAAATTTGGCGATATTAAGACCTTTCGCCTCATTTAGGAGTGATTTTTCCCTAGCGAGCCTGTAATTTAAGAGGAATCTACCTTTGGCCGGGAAATTTTTCTATCGAAAAATGCACAAATTTATCTTTATGAAGAGTCTTGGTAATATTATTTTAAGTTTTGAGGTCTAGGGAGTTAACTAAAATATGTAAAAGATAAATGAGCAAATAAAATGCCCCCTTAACCACCATGACTTCTTTATACCTTAGAGTCTGACTAATATTAGATTATTTTATGCAGTTCAAGAAGGACCTATGTTACTAAGAGGGTTTATCGAGATCGTATTTACCCATTTGAGTCTTATAGGTAGATGATATACTTAATAAAATAGTTAATAGTTAATAGGGTTAATGTCTGTCAGATGTTGAATAGGGTGGGTAAGCGTTTGAACATGTGTATATTTAACTCTATATGAAGAAATTAAGCTTGGATATTGCTGACACCAATTATTGATAAAAATATATTTGGTGCCGAGAAGACTTATTAGCGCGACTGTACAATTCCGTAACCTGCAGAGGGCTGTTCCCGGGTAGTATGGTGTGGGGGTGAAAGTATTGTTTTTGTTTTCAACCTCTAGCGCGCCGTCTTTTTAGCTTTATTTTGGCTACTATTAAGCGATTTTACTCAGCTCAAAAAGGGCCTCTAGCAATTAACAGGCTTCGAACTATCACACCTAACCCTTTTTACTACCACAGATCATTCTAAAACTGCACAAAAACGTCTAATTATAGCTAGAATGAAATAGACATCACCGGTACAGAAATATTAGCTTTGAATCACTTCTCAATATAACCAACATCACAATCCACCAAGAAATTAACTAATCCACTCAAGATCACTTCCTTAACCCCTTCAGGATATGACTCGTTATAGCAGTTTATTGTGGCTATCATTATACGATTTTATACAGCTTAGGAAGGATCTGTTGGAATGTAAAGGGTAAAGACTATCTCAATCAACCCTCCGACTTAATAAACCCTGCCTAATCTGAAAAAATCTGATAATAACCAGGAAACTGAAAAGTGCGTCATTGATCCCTAGAGGGTTAAATTCATCAATCACAAAATCTTTCAATGATTTAAAGTTAAGCATTAAATTAGTTTTTACCATAGTTTTCTGGTGCGATCTTTTTCTGAGTCCCCTTTCTCCCTCGTGTTAAACTCTAGTTGTTTTGAGATTATAAAACGTTCAGCCCATTAGTTTGGCGGTTTTAACACCTTTCACCCCATTTCGTTGTAAATTTTAAGACCTTTCGTGCCATTTAAGTTTATTTTTTTTCCTGGCTAGCGATAGCGAGGAAATGTCTACCGAAACATTTACACATTTATATTGAAGGAGAGTCTATTTTTTTTTTCTTCTAAGCTTGATTGAGGTCTAGCGAGGAAACAAATATGGATAAATACATTAATAAACAAAATAAATGGCTATCTCCCCTTAAACTGATTAAAAACTTTCACTTTGAAGATTGTGGTGCATTTTGACAGTGTATTCTGGATATAATTATAAGATTGTATGCAGTTTAGAAAGGATCTGTGAGACTTAAGAGTAAAGCCCATTTCAATTAACCCTCTTTACTTCCATTTTGGCTCTAACGTCCCTTGATTTTGGCCCTGTCACTCATTCAACTCTGGGGGAGGCACTAGTCACAGGCAGTTCAGCCTTGTGTCTCCCTCACTCATAGAAAACAATATACTGTATACCCTTCCTAATATTTTACTTTTAGGCTTCACAGAGACAAGGATGTGAGGAGAAAGCCCAACCATTTCCACCTGCTGGGATTCGAACCCGGACCTTTGTTAGGAATGGAGTGTGCTACCTACTACACCACAGGCCCACTCCCCGCCTTAATTATCGATAAATCTGCTACTAAGGTTTAACACCTTACGAGCGGCCTATGCTGTTTATTTATATGTACCGCCCAGCGGGGTGTTTTTAGCCAAAATAGGGCTGTTTACGTGATCATTTTCATGCCTAAATAAGACCCAGAACGTAAAACAAGTACCTATCCCTGAAAGGGCATAAACAGAGCTTTCGAATGACACCATAACGATCCTTTTATGATGGCTAGTTTTCTTGCAATAACCGTGCAACGCGAGTGCAAAAAGCATGTAATTCGGTACTTTCCCCATAT
Source organism: Paralithodes platypus (assembly GCA_032716605.1). Lineage (NCBI taxonomy): Eukaryota > Metazoa > Arthropoda > Malacostraca > Decapoda > Lithodidae > Paralithodes > Paralithodes platypus. Next base: position 41,153,805 of record CM064513.1, on the reverse strand, counting down.
AATTCAGTATGTAGCGAGTGAGAGAGGGAGGAGGGAGCCGAGATTCGTGTCAGTAGGTTCGCCGCGGTGGTCTGGAGCAGTCATACGCTCGCTAGTCTCCTGCCACCACTTGTCTCTCTCTCTCAGCAACATTACGTGCTGAAATTGCCACTCGACCTATGTCGAGCGCCGCCACATAGTCCAGCTTTATTTAACTCTACTTATGTGGTGAGCCGCTAATTAAGGGTTAAGATTGTCCGCCTAGTGAAAATTATGACCTTGCGATTCTTTTTTCGATTTTATTCTAATCACAAATCACTTCCCAAATAAGTGGTAGTTTGCGTAATAAGTATCCACAAATCATATGGTGGTTAAAAAAACATAGGCTACAACCACAACTGTACACTTAACAAAAACCTATACTTACATTAATATTTTGCAGTGTAGTAATTTGGATGGTTACAGATGTTCTTTATGTGATGGTGACTTCAGATATCTGTGGTGGTGGTGGTGGTGTAGGAGTGGTGGAGAGGTGATGTGGTGGTGACGATGGTACCGGTGGTGATATGGTGGTGAAATCCTCTGTAGTTTTGTGTGGATAATTCTGGTGGTGGATCTTAAGTATTAGGTGATGTCTTCCACGTGGTTCCGGAGTCTCAACAGCCAAGGCATCTACGGAAGAAGAAAATATTATGATTAGCATGGTTACAATTATAGACATTAATATTATTTGTAGTATAATTGGGCAGAGGACGAAGCCTTTTTACGGGCAATTATGGTCTGGCAGCTTAAACAAAAAAACTTTATCATAATTCAACCACCTAACATACTCTACCTTCAGTCTAGTTACAGATACCAGTGCAAAAAAGTCCCGAAATTTAACGAGAAAAACTTGCGTGGAAAATTTACTGAAAAATCGCTCGTGACAGCGGCTTAAGAATATATACAGAGCGGTCGCGAAACATTTCCCCATAGGGAATTCCTGTGTATTGCCCATAGGGTATTCCTATACATTTGAAATGCATCTGTATGTGGTAACTCAGGTTCGAATCCGGTGGATCTTACTTACACTGCACTAAATCCTCTAAATATAGCTAGAATAATATGTAATAGAAGATGTTATGCAGTTTCAAGATCCTCCAGCAATTAACAGGCTTCAAACTATCTCGCTTAACCCTTTCTGCTACCACAGATCCTTTTTAAACTATACAAAATAGTCTAAATTTTACTAATAAAATTTAAGATTTTCTGCAGTTTCAAAAGATCCTCCAGCAATTAACAGGCTTCAAACTATCACTCTTAACCCTTTTTACTACCACAGATCCTACTTAAACTGCACAAAATCCTCTAAATATAGCTAGAATATAATTTAAAAGACTTAGCCGGTACAGAAGGGGTTAATTCCACGAAAAATATCAATTTGGTACTGCGTCAAACTCCCACAGGTCCTTCATAAACTGTATAAAATCGTCCAATGATAGCCAGGATATAATTAAAAATATCCTACTTATATTCAGTGTTAATTATTTAGGCATTAAGGGGGGGTGGTAGTGTTTACAGTATATGCTCATTGATATATCTTTGAGTTATTTTTGTTTTCCTCCCTACACCAAGCTTTAACCCTTCTTTGGCGGCGCGCAACTTATGTCGTGTGAAATAAATTTGGACTAAGTGGCGGTTCACAACTTATGTCGTGCCATTTTCAGCACGTAATGTTGCAGAGAGAGCTGAGCGATGTGAGGAGCGTAGTAAGGCTATGACCGGCACCCACCACCGCGGTGGGCCAATTGAAGTGAAAACCACCCTTCCATCCCCCCTCACACTCGCTACACAGGGAATTATGTAGGGAAAGTACCTAATTACATGGTTTTTGCACTTGTGTTGCACGATCGTTGCAAGAAAACCAGTGGTCGTACAAGGATGGTTGGGGTGTCATTGGAAAGCTCTGTTTATGCCCTTTCAGGGATAGATACTTTTTTTACGCTCTGGGTCTTATTTAGGCATGAAAATGATCACATAAACAACCCTATTTAGGGTAAAAACACCCCGCTGGGCGGTACATATAAATTACCGCCTAGGCCGCTCGTTAGGTGTTAAGGAGAGGGATTTTGGTCAAATTGGATTTTAAGTCATGCATGTGTTTTTTGTATTATAATCCTTTTTCTCAGTTTCTTCATTGATTAGTGTGTTTTAAAGTGTTTTTCCTTCTGGAAATTCATATTTACCCATTATTTTGCAATATTAAAACATGCCCCCTAAAACCATATTTTGTCATTACCCTAACCTAACCTGGGGGCTGTGGCCCCCAGACCCCCGCAGGGTTAGTATTGATATAGAATATGACAAAATACTAAAACTACGGTAAAAAAATGAAAAATATTATTTCTCACCTGATCCAAGATGGCCACCATCACCCTTATTTAACTCACAAAGTCTAAGGACAAATAATTTAATATGCAGCGGTAAAGACATATATTGTGGCGACTAATTCTATGACAAAGCTATATTATACATTTAGAACATTATATCCCATACGTGACTTAAAATCCAGTTTGTCCGGTATTTTTTTCTTTACTCCTTTCTCCCTCATGTTTAGCCCCATTAATTTTCTAATTTTAAGACATTCGCCCCATTATTTTGACTATTTTAAGAACTTCGACCCATTTCTGTAAATTTTAAGACCTTTCGTGCCATTAAGGTGTCTATTTTATCCTGGCGAGCAATAGCGAGCCTGGAATTTAAGAGGAACCGGCTTTTAGCCGGGAAATTTTTCTACCGAAAAATGTACAAATTTGTCTTGAAAGGGGCTCAAAGGGGTGTAACCTTAAGCTTGATGGATATCCAGAGACCAAACTAAAAACCTCTTTAAAAACACTCCCTAGACCCACTTTCAAGATTTATTTATTTGTTCTGAAGAAAAATTGGTTCAATGTTATTTTAATACCACGAATTTTGTTGATACATTTGAAGATAAATATTGAATCAATATGCTCTAAAGATCATAAGAAATTTTGTTTTAACCCTCAGCAAAACCTAATAGAAATGTATGGTACTAACATTTATTTTTCGTAACAAGGTTGTCAATACGGTACTTCCAGTTATCGACCGCTCTAAAGATCATATGAAAATGTGTTTATCCCTCTGAAAACCTAATATAAAAGTATGCTACTAAAATTTAATTTTCGTAACAAGGTTGTCAATACGGTACTTTCCCGTTATCAATGTACAATCAAAGCTGAACATTGCAGAGTAAACACCATAGACTTCATAGACTTTTCTTTCACCTTCGTGTAATCGACAGCCAATTTGTTTTTTTTATTTATTTACTAAGGGGTACTCAAGCAGCGGGGGTGTGGGGGCAGCAGCCCCCACCCATAATACTAGGTTAGGTTAGTTAAGGTTGTTAGGTTAGGCTAATGTCTTTTCATATCACTATGGGGGGGGGGGGGTGCCTGTCTCAACACCGATCGACAGGCCTTATGGGGAAAATAGGTTTTCCCGAGATTTCTAATTAATTGCAAACCATATATTTATGCAAATGAAATTTTTTTTTTATAAAAAAACACTGAAAATTTGTGGTATTAAAATAAAAAAAATCAGAAAAATTTCCCCGCCTCCCAAATTACAGGCTTGCTATCGCTCGCCAGGATAAAATAGACACCAAAATGACACTAAACGTCTTAACCCCTTCTAGTCAATATACAGTACAGGAGACACTACAATATAGGTAACAAATTAATAATGGTAGTTTTGGGTTCCTATCATCATATGCTTAATTTCTATATACTTTTTATCCCCGGAAAAAAAAAATCTTTGGATTTTTAATTTGTTTTCTCGAGATTTTTTTGTTTTGGTCATTAACCTAACCAAAAAACCTAACCTAACAGCCCCCAAATATATTTAAGTTAGGTTAGGTTTTTTAGTTAGGTTAACGGGAAAAAAAATCCCCGGGTTTTTTTCCCGGGGATAAAAAGTATATAGAAATGAAGCATAGGATAGGAACCCAAAACTACCAATAGAAATTTGCTACCTATATTGTTGCGTCTCCCCCCTTCTGTACCGGTGATTTACATTTAATTCTATTGTGGTAACCATTAGACGAATTTGTACAGCTTATGAAAGACGTTTACTCATTCAAAGACTACAGACTATCTCAATCAATCCTTTTAGCTACCATATATCCTTCCTAAATAAAATGCCCCAGAACGAGAAGCCCACTACAGAAGCCACGAACGAACACCACACAGAAACACCCAAAGGAAAGGTCCACAGAACGAAAGGACCAGCTGACCGAGCCAGCCAATTCAGACAGGCCCAAGCCCGCAGGGCTAAGCAGCTCCAGGCCGCACCTAGATACCCCTTCTAAACTGACTTATTTTTCCACACCTCATGTACACTACCCCCTCGTGTCCTACACTCCTAACTACAAAGATGATGAACAGGAATATACATTCATATTAAAAACACCCATGCCCTGTCCCGACGTTGAGCCAATGCCAACACATCAGACAGCCATAATTATATCTATGTATGTTCTTACATCCGAGAAGTAGATGTTATATATCTTAGAAGTTAAAACACCCACGCCTGTCCCTAGACCTATATCATTTCCCATGACGAGTATAGATATATGTAACCCGTGCTCAGTCGCCCCCTTGCATTGTTCCTCTAGTAACTAAGTGTCTATAATATTAACTGCCACCAGTATTGATACGACATAGCGGCACTGTCCTCGTGTCGTATTGTGCCAAGTACAGATCAACCAGGTTTCATCACCTTATTAGGACGACTACTATAATGTAGTCTTTCATCGATTTATGCAATCCTTAGTTTAAGTATTAATATTAACATTCCCTAACATCTTGTCTTGCCAGACTAAGCTTCTGAAGACTCATCGCCCCATAAATCTATGTATTCAATCCTTAGGTTAAGTATTTTTATCCGCCATTGTGTTCACCTTTTTCCATTTACTTTTCCACAATTGTCATACGTCTTCCCCTTGCCTCCTTCGTATCCACCGTCCACACTACGCCAATTTACTTCGTGTCATACACCTCTTACCCCAACCAGAGATTGTATAAGATAACCTTGTTACCAGTATCTGTCATAAGTACCCCGAAACAAGAACTAAGTACTCTACGAACTGCCGCTGTTGTTGGTATATATATATTTCATAGAAAACGCAGTTCCCAGGGCCAACTAATAGTATCCATAACCCCTCGGACTGATCACATAACTCTTTTCCAGACTCATATACCACCCTATAGTTGCATTCCCCGGTAGCATTTGGCTAACGTACTCCACTGCCTTTTCAAACTCCCATATCAACTGCAACCTAATGCCACCCCCACGCCCAGAGACCTTAGGGTCAAATTCCCCTATAGCCCCCCTGAACTTCCCCCCCCCTCTCATTAAGAGACCCGCGCTTCTCGACTCTTGTCCGACCTAGCCTCTCATACCTCTTGAAGATCCTTGAATTGTCCGTTGCTAACGCTCTCAAACCTTTTATATATATACTCCTATCCAGCCTACCTTCACTTAGTAGGCCAGAACATTATAACTTTACTAGCCCCTTGCATGCCATCTATTCTCTTACAACCCATTCAAAACCCTGCACCCAATGGTAGTCAGTGCGAGGCTAGCCGCCTCGCCAGTAACTAACCTCTATTGCCATACTTCCAGATAAATGTGGCAGAGTTAGCAACCCAGTCTCCACCACATCCAGCAAACCCTACAATTAACAACCAGCCGAGTAAAACCAGCTAGCCAAGGCACCTTCGGTTTTGGTATTAAGGACACCCACATCTGTCTCATACACAGAGGGTTATTACAAACACTGGTGATATGGCAAGCCCCTAGCCACAGCCGCCGGACGACTATCACAGAGAGAGGGCGCCCAGCTCCCCCTTTTTGCCCACCCGAGGAGGGAGACCCCCACCCCCGCGGAGTTATACCTGGCCCCTGTTTTGACTTCTGAGTCATTGCCAGGTAGCACAGGAATTCTTCCTATCAATGAACTAACCATGCATGACTAACACCTTTACTAACTTCTATTAACTCACAATAAACCATTTACCTTTCTTGCATACTCTGATCACTAAATTAGCACCTCAGCTATACCATAGAATGAAGATTGAACAATCTAAGAGAGACGCTCCTATCACAGCTGTCTCCATCCTTCTCGCAAAGTAGATCCAGTCTCTCTCCCCTAAATGCTTCCAGTATAGCCAAAATGGTAAATTTCTATAATTGCACCAATATGAGTTTTAATTATAAAACTTTACTTTTCTGCTATGTTTGCATGTGATTTGTGTGTTTTGAATCTTTATTTCTTGAGGAAATACTTCATTATAGAGATGCACCCCATTCCTCAGTCTATCAATGTAGATGTGATACGGCCCCCGATAGTGGGGAGGGCTATGAAGTACCGGGAAAATGTGGGGTTAAAGACTAAATGAAATATAAGTTGGCTCGGGTTATCTACTTTTTCAACTTAGGAAAAATAGTGGGGAGGGCTATGAAGATCAGGGAAATTGCGGGGTAAAAGGCGTAAATAAAGGGGTAATATTGGAAGAACACTGAAAATACAATATTTAAATGTAACAAAACCTGAAAATGGAAAAACCCGAGCCAAGTTTTGACCAAACTTGGCTCGGGTTTTTCAATTTGTCAGAGTCCAAAATCACAGTAACCTCATTTCGAAAGTTGGCTCAGGTTTTTGTGTTTTTCAACGTGGATAAAGCCAGTAAGAATGTGGTTAATATTAGCCTAGCCTAACCTAACCTAGTATAATGGGTGGGGGCTACCGCCCCCACACCCCTGCTAAATCCATGAAATCCGAGCCAAGTTTTGTCATTAACCTAACTAAATATCCTAACCTAACCTAACCTAACTTAGTATTATGGGGTTAACATTAGCCTAACCTAACCTAGTATTATGGGTGGGGGCTGCCGCCCCCACACCCCCGCTAAATCCATGAAATCCGAGCCAAGTTTTGTCATTAACCTAACCAAATACCCTAACCTAACTTAAGAAAAAAAAATCTTCAGACTGATCCGGTAAATAAAAATACCATTAGACTAATCGGTCAATATACAGGAGGCGCTACAATATAGGTAGCAAAATTATAATGGTAGTTTTGGGTTCCTATCATCATATGCTTTATTTCTATATACTTTTTATCCCCGGGAAAAAAAAAAAAATCTTGGGATTTTTCATTTATTTTCTTGGGATTTTTTTTTTTGGTCATTAACCCGGCAAGCGCGATAGGCCTCACGGAAGGCTTCCTATAGGGAACGCGATAGGCCTCACGGAAGCAGGACCATAAAAAAAGCCTTCCATAAAAAAAAGGGCCTATCAAAACAAAGGAATTTGTCTCTAGGTGAGATAATTCCCCTCCAGTACTCATCCATGTAAATCTCACCCACCCCCCTCCCCTCCCTCCCCTCCTCAATTATCACCTATTTTTCCTCTTATTATCATCATTTATCGGTTATTTTTCTCTCCCGCGATAATGTAGCACAAGTGGGTTGCATAAAAGATCGTTATGCAACACCCAGACACCGGCACACACCGCCCCGCTCTCCTCAGTGGACTCCCAGACAGCGAGAGGGGAAGGCTGCCTGTCTCTCTCTCGCCTGAGATTATGACCGGGTGGCCAATATCTTCGTTTTTCACCACCCAAATGCTTTTCCCACTTATTTTAGCACTCTTGAAGGTTCATATATACATCATATATGTAAAATAAAAGCATACCGAAAACAAATAATGGTTTATATTGTAAATATAACTAATTCTGTCAGAATCCAGGGCTAGAAATGCACAAATAACTACCCTAGCACCTACTGTCATATCGCGCTTGTCAGGTTAACCTAACCAAAAAACCTAACTTAACCTAACCTAATAGCCCCCAAATACATTTAGGTTAGGTAAGTTTTTTTTGGTTAGGTTAATAACAAAAATACAAGACAATAATAAAAAACCCAAGATTTTTTTTTTTTTCCCGGGGATAAAAAGTATATAGAAATGAAGCATATGATGATAGGAACCCAAAACTACCATTATAATTTTGCTACCTATATTGTAGCGCCTCCTGTATATTGACCGACTAATCTAACAACCTAACCTAGTAGGCTATAATATGAATTATGGTACTAACCTTCTGAAGCTGATTATTGTGGTTGAGGCTCATCAATATCGTCCTCTTCTTCATCCAGGGGAATTGGTGAAATGTGAAGGTTTTTACTTGGAAGTTTATGTGAAAATATGGGTCTAACCCAGATATTTATAAATCCCAAAACTTTCCAGGCTTCCAAGTGGCAGTTATGAAGGAATGTGCCATTCCTATCACTCACAGAAAACTCACAACCTTTGCGACGTTTTGTTTTATTTACATAAAATTTACGAGTGCACCTCCATATAAATTGATCTGAGCGGTACTTGCATTCCCGGTCACAGTTTGCACATACCACACGTAGGTAGTACACCGTGGGAGCGTAATATACGTAAGCTCGCGTTACTGTCAGTTAATTTCATCGATCACATTAAAAAAATCAGAACACCCGGTACACTGAGTTGCTGCCATGCTTAGACTGAGGGCTACCTGCTAGTTGGAGGGGTTGGATGGTGTGCGAAAAAATAAATAAAAGAAGGCGATTGGTTGAACCTAATGACTTATACATGACAAGTAAATCGCTCATTAGCAAAAACAAAGGCATACATGTTTCACTGTGATTGGCCGATTACAGACAATTAATTTTAAACTGACCGCCAGATGGTATTAGCTAGGAGCTCACTTTTCAACACCCACTCGTAGAGTCAACGGGCGGGTGCCCAACCCCAATAGGGGAGCTATCCCCCCGCCAAAGGCGGCTTTCCAGGGCCTTTCCTAGCTGATGCTGAGAGGATTGGGTTCTAGTCATGTGTTGATGGGCTGGTCTTATTCGAGTGAGAACTGAGCGATCTCTGCCATACCCATAGCTTACTCTGACTGTTCCTTTTACTTATATATTTTCTAGATCTCAAGTGACTGCGTCTCATCCGTGGATTGACCTCCCAATCTACCAAGAGTGGAAGCCAAAGCGTCACATTTTTCCTTTGCCCCTCAACTTTCTCTTCGTAATTGCTGAGGGGCACAGGGCCCTGGGTGGGACTTTGGTTTCCCGGGCGTTTCCGCACCCTCCTCAGCTCCCCGCCTTGGAGTGGCTTCGGTCACCCAGGCTTTATTGTGGTCGGCAGGGAGGGTTCTGTGGGGGCGCTCTGTTATGGCCTTGCTTGGGGCCTTGGGGCTGTTCGGCCAGGCAGCTTGGGGAATAACAACAAGAAACTGAAACAAGGTATGCCCAACCGTAGATTTTTGTAAGGGGTCAGGGGGGGGGGGGGGGGCCGAAATGCCCTTATAATCTATTTCCGCATATTGCCACCTATACCCCATCACTTACCTAGTCGTACCTTCCTGTTAACTACAATAATAATTTGTTTAGCTCTTATAGGTGCAATTATAGACTAATACCGCCAAAATAGTACCTCTTACTAAGGCTCAGTTATATGAAAATATAAAGGCTTCCTATAGCCATGAGCCACAACAGTAAATACCATCTTACCTAGTCCCCATATCTATTGAGCTCAAATAAGTCCATAAGACTCAAGATCTCTACTGTCTACAGGGTCCAGAACAGAGCCTATAAATCTAGCTCCCGCCCCTAGTCAAATCGGTCAATATTTACATGTCACACCACAGCTGGAATCTCATTTCTAAGGGTAGTTTTGGGTTCCTATCATTCTATTCTTCATTGCTATATACTTTTTATCCACCGGATTTTTTTTTTTTTTTAGCATTAACCTAACCTAAAAACCTAACCTAACCTAAATGTATTTGGGGGCTATTAGGTTAGGTTAGGTTTTTTGGTTAGGTTAATGCTAAAAAAAAAAAAAAAATCAAGAAATTCTGTTTTTTTCCGGTGGATAAAAAGTATATAGCAATGAAGCATAGAATGATAAGAACCCAAAACTACCGTTAAAAATGAGATCCCAGCTGTGGTGTGACTTAAATATTGACCGTCAAATCAGTTGAAAGCTAGACACCAACCAGTGGTCACTACCCTGCAGTTAACTTCTAGCTCTGCCCTTGTGTTGTTCCGGAGTTGAGATTCCAGAGCCGGCAGAATCCGTGGCAGATTTGGATAGGACCTGCCCACGTATTTGAGAACTTCACACATATGGACCCCCTGGACGGCCGCGGAACCAGTCGTTAGCCCCCAACATCATGGATGCAAGATAACTAGGACCAGACCCATCAGATACTACCCAAGATTCCCTTTATCAGTACTAGGCCTACATGTTACAGTGCTGTTTAGAGATTCATTAATTAATATTTCTACGAAGTGGCTATCTCTTCGCCCCAGTATGATTCATATAACCATTCAATTAGGAAGTGCTAAGCGTATCAGTGTTCATTATTTAACAGGCGATACTAACTCTCGTAATCAACCATATACCCAGATATTATTACCTAGAAGGAAACCCTAGTGATATCTGAATGTTCGCCCACTGATTTGCGTTCTATGTATTTCTGAGACAAGAATATAAAACTTAGATCAGTACCCCCTGAGGTTACTAGAATTCCCGTGCTCTAAAATACGCGTGTCTAATCTAGTCTGTGAACTACTACTTGTGCACCAGAGCTACCAGTAATAAATCTAACAGTGCATATGATTCTATAAGTAACATTGATGGTCTTCGGTATATAAACCTGTTGAATTAAAGCCAGTGATCAGAAGATTAATACCTGAACGTTGGAAGTGGGAGACTAGGCTCCATCCAGATCCACTTATGCTAGTGTTGTTGATTCTATTATATTGTCTTGCACGAGTATTCTGCAGTGGTATATAAATAAACGTGATCGTGTAACTTGCTACCATGTGTTTCTTTGTGTTCTCTATTCCTCATATCTTGTATTGTGCATGCAGCCTTATATACCCAGTCATTTAGAACTCACATTACCCAAGTTAAACCTGTAGAAAAACAGGGCATCACACTAAACTTTATAAAATTGTCTAAATGTAGCTATAATAAAATATAAAAGACGTCGCCGGTGCAGAAGGGGTTAATATTGACAAAGAAAAGGGTAGAAAGGTCTTCAAATCGCCAAACTAATGGGATGAAAGTCTTAAAATCTGAAAACTACGGGTGCTAAGCATGAGGGAGAAGGGGGCTTACGTCTAGAAAAACTACCAGCCACCCCCCCCCCCCCAAGGATAAATAACCACGAGGTGTCTCAGTAGCCGGCCTCGTTTCGGTAGTTTACCGGCTAAGTTTCAAAATCTAATTATTAATCAATATATTCTAACTAATTCATCTAGGTCCTTATGAAGGCATCTAGTATTAGTAGAATATATGGAAATTATCTCGTAAAATTTATTCTGGCTAAACAATAACTTAGTCGGTTTAGGAAGGACACGTGGCGGTAACGGTTCTTAATTATGCCATCAATATACTCTGGATCTCGATATTCTAGCTAAATTAGCCATGTCATTATCTAATCAGGGTATCTAGTATTAGTAGACTAGAAGGAAATTAAATAATTCTGGCTAAAATATGTGTTTAGGAAGGACACTTGGGGATAGAAGTTCAATATGCCATCAATATATTCTCTGAATCTCAATTCTTTCCCAAAATTAATACAATAATCATCTAGTAATAGAATAATATTGAGAAAGATTACTTTTAAATCAACATATACATCCGCCCATTCCCCCAAGTTTAAGTAGTTTGCCGTGAAGTTTCAGAATCTAATTATTCATTAATATCTAACTAATTCATCCAGGTCCTTGTCAAGGCATCTAGTATTAGTAGAATATAAGCAAATTTAACTCTTTAATATAAGTTATTCTGGCTAAAAAATAAAACCAAGTCAGTTTTGGAAGGACACGCGGGGAAAAGTTATTTTATAAATGGCTTAAATATATTCCCCGATTTTCAATTCCTGCCAAACATGAATACAATAATCTAGTAATAGAATAATATGAGAAATGAGATTGCAATTATTGATAGGGTTGAGGAGGTAGAATTGAACGAACGAAAAAACTTCCGGCTTCCAGAACGTTCGTTAAACCTGCTGGCTTTTTCCATCACAATTCTTGAAATAAATAAATATTCTGGGAAAATCGACATGCTCTTGTCTACGAATTCGGGTCTGGCGGTAAATAAATCACGATATTTCGCTAACACAATATTTTTTCCTATATTTTCAGAGACAAAATGGAGAAAACGAGAGAGCACGAGTCTTACCTCCTTACAGCTGGAAGATCAGGAACGAAATGAACGAATAGGCGAAAATAAAGGTCAGAGATCACCTCGGTTGTACTGCTGGTGGTTGATGGCAACTATTGGGTGCCAGATGAACGAGAATTTCAATACAAAAATCATCAATATCGACATTAATAAAGATTATTGAATAAAATGTACTTGATATGAATTGTCTTTATATCCTTTATCTGTTTATGTAAGTTTGACATATCTAACATACGTAATTTGTGAATAATTAATGGTTTTCGTCATATTCCCTTTATGACTTCCCATTTTCTTTGATCGGGGGGGGGGGGGGGGCTTGAGTGAGTTCTCTTGACAAGTGGATTTTGAATACCCAAAATTTTTATGCAATGCTCTCGTATCCTCAAAAAAGAGAGAGAGAAAAAAAACGTATTCTTAAGCCCTCGACCCCTCAATGGACTATCTATCTATAGCCAGACTCTTTGATCCCCTATGGGGATGGACACGAAGGAATCGCCCATGCTCAGTAGGCTAATATCATTATGCTCTGATTATGATCCTCCTTCATCTCCCCCCTCCCCTCTCCCGCTCTAGAAATCGGACAACTTCTCGTCCTGTCGCCATTTTGGGGACACTACTAGCGTAATAATAGTAGGACTAAATCAATCTGCCAAATCAATTCCTGATCAAGAATAGTAGCGCCATTCTTTAATAATATATTTTGGCTTTCACTGGGCAATTTTATTCAGCATAGGAAGGGCCTGTGGAATTTAGAGTTTTTTTTTCGAAGCATAATAAAATATGTTTTCTTTTTTTTTTCTTTTTTTTTTAGTGCTGTGGTATTAGCTTAGTTAAAATAGGACTTCAGAGGCTATCAACCCTTCTGGATTATTAAGCCAGCACACTGTAAGTCAAGAAAAGCGTCAGGACTGGAGCCCCTTTTCGCGTTACTAAGCATTATTTATATCTACATTACTTAATAGATAAGGGTGACTGAAATAGGTTGTAATAAATTAATCTTTATTCAAATGCATAAACTTCATACAATAAATATATCATAAGGCATATTACACAAATAAAATACAGTTGGAATACAAGAAATATAATTGAACACAAATAAATTATAGCAGTATGTGAAATTGGGAGTACATTCCCCGTAGAATAAATCGAGTTTCCTTTCTGACCTCTGTAGACTACTTTGTTGATATGCCGAAGAGTTGCCAATGCATACAATATAATGAGTAATTATATATCTCCCATTTGGAACTATTTATTACTTGGTTTATTTTACAATACACTACAGTATATTAAAAGCATATTAGTGATGCTGATATTGGCCTAATAAAACCCTATGCCTTGCAAAATTCAATTATGGTTGCAAAATTATCATATCGTCTGGCCCCGCCCACCAAGACTAGGGTACCTTGATAAAACAGAGTTAAAATATATATTTTTGGCCGCCATCTTGTCTCCAGTTCGCTTTATTAATTTTACATCGTCATTATTAGGCTACTAAGCTTCAGTACCTAGCCTAAGCTGATCATATAATTTTATTATATACTTAACTCTTTCACAACCCATCAATAATTATATCTATCAAAGTACCCTGACTGCCGGAAGTGACTATGGAAACAAGATGGCCGCCAGTGGCTTGACTCCGGAATCATCTGCGTACTTTGTTAATGTAGAGACTCATCTAAGAACACAGGCTCGGCTTCGAAACACACGAATCTGAGACTTTGAGTTTAATTGACTACTTGCGATTTTCAGTTTTTAAGGAAGTTGGAGCCGTAAACATCGATTATATATGGAAATGCAATACTAATGTAGGTTTATGATTGATAGCAAGTATGTTGAATTAAATTGTATGTGTTTATGAAGGCACTTCAACCGTATTTTAGCTGGTAATTCTGTTAACTACTGATGTCTACAGCTCCAACTTCCTTATTATATAGCTCCAAATCTCGCAAGTGATCAATTGAAGCTCCGAACACATTACAGTATTTCCAAAGACATATACTGTACAGTCGCGCTAATAAGTGATGTCTCAGCACCAAGTATGTTTTGATCAATAATTGGTATCAGCAATATCTAAGCTTCATTTCTTCATATCGAGTGAAATATACAAACATGTTCCTACACTTACCCACCCAATTCAACATCTGACAGACATTAATACAGCACAGAGCAAGCCAAACGTAATGACAGCTGGGACATGACTTATTAGCGCGACTGTACATATAAATAGATATATTTCAAATATAATATAATATTTTTTAACATCGTCCTTAACACCAATAACCCACAAATGAAATTAATGAAGACATATGATTCTCCCGGGATTCGAACCTAGGTTACCACATAACAGATCCTAAACACTAACCATTACACCATCAAGACAGTTACATAATATACAGTAATCACAATAATTTATTAGACAATTTAATTTAGGCCTACATTTAATGACAAATAATACATTGAATTAATTAAATAACACCACAATGATACTGCTTCGTAAGTAAGCGAAGCATCAATACATTTTCTTGACACTATTAGGACAGCTTAGGAAGGACCTCTAGCAATAATAAGGCTTCAAGCTGTCGCAACCAACCCTTTTAGCTACCACAGATCCTTCCTAAGCTGCATAATATCATCTAAATATAGCTATAATATAATATAACACACGTCGCTGGTACTCAAAGGGTTAAATCATTCTGTACCGGGGACGTCTTTTCCATTATATTCTGGCAACTATTAAACGATTTTATTAAGCTTAGGAACGACGTCCACCCATTAACAGGCTACACACCATTTCAATTAATCCTTTTAGCTACCATATATCTTTCCTAAGCTTCATAAAATCGTCTAAATGTAGCTCAAATCAAATACAAAATACGTCACTGGTACTCAAAGGGTTAAAACCAAACTGTGAAGCATTTGGGATGGTATCCAGCTTTCTTATCTCGGTTGGTTTCGATACAGATCCGATAGTTAAGAGAGAGTGGACATTATTTTCTTAGGACGCCATTTTAGTATCGATTTTAACACATTCGCCCCATTAGTTTGCCAGTTGTAAGACCTTTCGTGCCATTTAGGTGTCGATTTTTGTTCTTGGCGAGCGAAAGCTAGCCTGCAATTTGGGAGGAAGCATTTTTCTACCGAAAAATGTACACATTTATTTCAAAGGAGTGGTCTTGGGAGATAGAAAATAGAACAAACATATAATTCAATGACAATAACAATTCTTAACCTCTGAAGTGCGCATGGGGGTAATTGGAAACGTCCCCCTGTGCTGACGTATTTGAGGTGTTTCCGCCACTAAAATATTCATTGTGCCATTAATAGCATTAATACTTATCCATATGCGCCTATTATGGGTTGATTATAAAGGTATTAACCTGAAACAACAATAAAACGAGTGAAAACAGCGTTTGGATGGTCAAAATCGGAGAGCCCGCGAGTTGTATAATGTATGGGTGAGGCAATCTGCTTTCCCGCCAATTTCCCCCAAGGCCACTGAGACACAGTTGATCGATACTCTCTCTCTCTCTCTTGCACTCGCTTGCTATCAGTGATGACCACACCCTCCAATCGGATTTCTAATGTTAGCACGAAAATATACCTCAGAATAAGGGAATAACAGGGAAAATAGGTGATAACTGAAGGAGAGGAGGAAAGTGGGGAAGGAGGGGAGGTAGAGGACTGAGATTTTGCATGGCCCAGGGGCCAAAAAAAAAATAAAAATAAAAAAAAAAAAAATATTTTTTTTTTTTTTTTCGATGTCAAAAGTTGATTTTTATTTTCTCTGACTCTTAAGAGTCTCCCCGCAGTGCGCCGGGGGAACTCTTAAGAGTCTCCCCGCAGCTCCCGGGTTAATTATAAAATATAAGATGCTGCATACACATTTTAATATCGAATCCCCTTTCTGTACCGGTGACGTTCTTTTAACTTTGTTCTGAATACTGTTAGGCGATTTTATTCAGTTTAAAAAGGGCCTCCAGTAATTAACAGGCTTCGAACTATCTCACCTAACCCTTCTTAACCCCTTCTGTACCGGCAACATCTTTTTAATTTTATTCTAGCTATATTTAGACGATTTAACGCAGTTTAAGAAGGATATGTAACAGTAAAATGGTTAAGGGAGATAGTTCGAAGCCTGTTAATTGCTGGAGGCCCGTTTCAAACTAAATAAAATTGTCTAATAGTAGCCAGAGTAATGTTAAAAAGACGTT
The DNA here is from genome assembly GCA_032716605.1 of Paralithodes platypus. Classification (NCBI taxonomy): domain Eukaryota; kingdom Metazoa; phylum Arthropoda; class Malacostraca; order Decapoda; family Lithodidae; genus Paralithodes; species Paralithodes platypus. The sequence goes on along the minus strand of CM064513.1, from coordinate 41,137,324 downwards.
ACCGGTACAAAAGGGGTTAATCTCACAGATCCTTCTTAAGCTGCACACATTCGTCTTAATATACCTATAATATATGTGAAAAAAAATCGCCGGTACAGAAAGGGTTATTTATGATTCACACTGCACGATATGCAGAGTGGCGTCAAAATCCCCCTCAGGTCAGGTGAAGGTATTGAGGGATAAGATAAGCCTTTACAACGGCACCTCGTAGCTACTTTCTACTTTTCCTATTTTTCTGAAGAGTGTATAGAGGGGAGAAGGGGTGTTGGAGAGAGAGGAAGCTGTTGGAGTGGCTTTGTTATATCCTGCTAACGAGGACCTGCCAGGGTAGGGAGTCTCCACTTCGGCGGCCCAGTTGACCCGATCGCCTCAGGAAGTCTCAATATGACCTCTGGATAACATTCTCACAAGATCTGAAATGAAAAAAAATAAAAAAGTTACTCTTCAATACTACTACTACTACTATTCAAAACAAAGCCCTGAAGATCATTACAGGCTGCACAGCTACTGCACCCACAGATCACCTACATCAAGAAACCAAAATCCTCAAAGTCAAAGACCATCTGGACATGAGAGGCACTCAATTCCTGGCAGCAGCCTCCACGAACCAAGACCACCCACTAAACTACATGGCAACACACCCACAGACACCAAGAAATATCAAAACAACACCCAGCACACGGTATCACACACAATTATTGTCCTCTCCCTCCCTGCCCACCCCGAACCAACTTCCAGAAGCACATCCATACTCAGATCTCTCACCGATCCATCCACTCACTCACAGACAACACGCAGCTGCATGCACGACCTCCCGAAATCCATCCTTCCGAATCCTCCCTTCCTCGCGAGGACAGAGTCCACCTGGCCAGGCTGAGATGCGGACACCATCCAGCTCTCCTGAGCTATCAGAAGAGACTGGATGACTCCGTTGTCGACACCTGCCCGGGATGTAACACAGCATCCCATACCATTAAACACATCATAGAAGACTGCATTTCACACAACTACTTACGCCAACAACACAATCTACACTCAATGAGAGCTCTGTGGGAAAGCCCGATCGTGGCCATGGCCTTTCTCAGGGACTCGGGGCTGTTCGGCCAGGCAGCTTAGGGAACAACAAAGGAGTACAAAGGAGTACAAAGGAAATCAAGCAACAACAGATCTAGTGACCCTTCTAGGTTGCTTGTCCTCCAAAACACTGAGGATCAAGTGTCCAAACAGTGGTTTAGAGTGGGTAAGGGAACATTGGAAAGGGAATTACTGCCCTGGAACTAATGTCCGTGGCAGGATTAGGAAGTTAGTAGGGGACAGATGGGTTAGTAACTGAGGGGGGGATAAAATAAAGTTATTCATTTACAAACGCAGTCAGTCGCGGGTTTGATGCGAGATATTTGTCTAGGCGGAGTTTAAATGAATCAACGGTGATGCAGTCTATAACGTTTCGGGGAAGCCCATTCCACAAGTTGACAACTCGATTGAAGAAGAAATTCTTAGATTCGTGTGAGTTAAAAGATTTACCAATAATTTTGCAACCGTTTCCCCGCGTGTAATTAGATTGGTTGATAGTGAAGTACTTACTACAGTTCATATTGTCGATGCCTTTGATGATTTTGAACACTTGAATTAAGTCACCTCTTAATCTGCGCTGGGTTAAAGGAAATAGATTTAATTCTCTAAGACGCTCTTCGTATGGTTTGTTCTTTAGGCTAGGTATCATTTTGGTAACTCTACGTTGAACTCGTTCTAGCTTGTTTATATCTTTTTGGTAATAAGGGCACCAGGATTGAACGCAGTATTCCAGAAGAGGGCGGACTAAGGAATTGTAAAGGGTTAGGATAACTTCTTTGGATTTATGCTCAAATGACCTGCCTATAAAGCCAATTATTTTGTTTGCCTTCTTAACAACTTCTGAACATTGTTGACTCGGTTTTAGATTACTCGATATTGTTACTCCCAGATCGGTTTCTCTGTTTACATTCTTAAGCTGAGTGCCATTCATCGAATAGTTTGCTTTCTCATTTAGGTATCCGATATGTAGTACTTTACATTTATCCGCATTGAAACTCATTTGCCAAATACAACAACAACAACAACAACAACTACTACTACTACTACTACTACTACTACTACCACCACCACTACTACTACTACTACTACTACTACTACCAATCTTCGGGTAATACTATAAAATTACATCATGATGAACTAGACCTAGTAAAATCGTTTAAATATCTGGGCCATGTGATCTCTTCTTCTCTACATGACAATGATGATGTTGATTTAAGGCTGAAAACATTTTATTCAAGTTTTAATACAGTAATTAGAAATTTTTCATATGTTGATAAGAAAACACTTTTGTTTTTATACAATGCGTATTGTAAGCCAGACTTTGGACTTCCACTCTGGAACAATTGTAAGACTTTTTCTACAGGTATCTTCAAAACTTTTGCCTTAGCTATCAACAAGTCAATGAAGCGGATCCTTGGTGTACCTTTCTATACCAGTAACCATGAGGTGGCAGAGTCATGTGAACAATTACTGCCGAAGCATCACGTTGCTCTTATTCAGGCAAGATATTTTCACAGAATAGCCAAGTCTAATAATCTTATAATTAATACTAATTGGCAATACTTGCAGTCTGGACTTTTTATAAACAATGTTGAAAATCTATTTCATAAGACATATAATATTGATGTATGGAAGTATGATCTTAACACAATCTACTCTAGAATCCTATGGGTTCAGCGACATGAAGAACGACGGGCTCCCGTGTCTTATGATCCAATTACAAGGTGATGCTTCCTCGGTCTATCTAGGATGTCATATAATTATTCATAATTAAATGCGGTTGCTAAAGATGATGTAATAAAATATATATTTGATTATAGGCTATACTGTAAATAAACAAGAGTTGTAGGAATTCATGTGTAGGCTATACCTTTTCAGCTATTTTACTTTTATAAATTATTTTAATGGATATGTAATATGTACATGAATGTAAATTTTGTATATATTATGAAATAAAGACAATTGAATTGAATTGAATTGAACTACTACTAATAATAATAATAATAATAATAATAATAAAATAATTATAATAATACTGTAATAATTATGATGATAAAAATGATAATAAGTCAGTAGCCAGCCCTTACTCCCATAAAGGACAGGGAGGATCAGCAAGATACACAAGAAAGGTAAAAGAGGTGACAGAAGAACACATATAACAGTTCGCCCACTAAAAGCAAGCACTATAATTATAATAATAAAAAAAAAAAATAATAATAATAATAATACAATCAATGTTTATACAGTAACAAAATCCAACATATCGCCAATACTACTACTACTTATAATAAATAGCATCTCGCTATTCTATATTCTATCGCTACTATAATAATCAGTGTTCCTCAGAGCTTTCCCAGTGTATACCACCTCCTTTACGTAGGGCACGTGGTACCCGTCTTGCAACTCGATCCCACCCCTACTCTGTGCAACTCTCCAACCCGAGAGTGAAACGTTACTCTCAGTCTTTCTTCTACTCAACAGCTGAGCTCTGGAACTTTCTCCCAGAATCAGTCTTACCCTCTTCCTATGACTTATATTGCTTCAAACTCCGTGTGTCCAGGCATTTTGGCTCAAACTTCCCTTGATTTTGGCCCTGTCACTCTTTCAACTATGGGGGAGGCACTCGCTATAGGCAGTTCTGCCTTTTGCCTCCCTCAATCACATAGAACAAAAAAATAATAGATATAATGATATATTATTAATGATACATCCATTGAATGCAAGAATATAGGAGTAAAGTCTCAGTTTACCCTCTAATGTATAATTATCTATCTATCTATCTACATATATATTCAGGCACATACCCTATAGCTGGGGGTGGCCGACTCGAGACAGTCTAGTAATTGTGTCTACGCCTTGCGATCAACTGAACAACTCTTCAACTGTGCCCTCAACTTTCGAATCTGTCCTTTTAACCGGGGTGTCAAGAACAGCTCTAGATTGAGATACTTCAATGAAGTCTGTGGGAATATATATCTACCTTTTTACCTTGCCAGGCCGGTGGATGGAGTAGGGGACAGAAAGGCATCTGGTAGCTGGTATCTTGTGGTGTTTAATTCCCTGTGGCTTGGACTGTCTGGCTGGGGGGGTTGTGTCCTTGTGGCTTTGAGGGTTAGGGGGAGAATTCCAGAGGTGGGCAGGTGCGTGCCATTTGGCGCTCTGCGCTCTGCGATCCGGTGCGCATTACCAATATAGAGGAGCGCGGAGCGAGGAGCGGCAAAATTCTGAAATCGGAGTGCAGGCGGGGAGCGCAGCTAGAAATTCGCGCTCCTTTCTGGCGCTCCGGAGGCGATTTTTCCTGTCAACAACAGGTACAAGAACGTCATTATCGTGTACAGTCATCGTACTTGTTAGGCTTGTTAGAATGTTAGCTTGATAAGTTTAACTGTTTAAGTTTCTCAGTTTGGACAGTTTCTGTAATTCTTTATGTCATATCATAGATATCAATGGACAGTCACAATGTCACAAACTCACAATGATATCAATCATATCATATCATTGACATTTGCAATGATATCAATCATATCATATCATTGACATTTGATTCATTGATATGACATAAAGAATAACAGAAACTGAGAAAGTGAGAAACTTAAACAGTTAAACTTCAGAAAGACACCATGACTTGAGTTTTTTTTAATGTTTTGAATTCTTGGAATTTAGTGAAGTGAAAGACAAAGGACAAAGTGAAGGACAAAGGTAAATAATTAAATAACTTCTAGAAGCTGTTTTGTTTGTTTTGTTTTTTTATATACCTATTTTTGGGAGCGCGGAGCGCAGGAGCGGGAAGCGCATCGGGTCTGCTGACAAAAGGAGCGCGTGAGCGCTGCCGCATTACCTTATGTCTGATGAGCGCGGAGCGCTGCCGCATTACCGGTCCCACCGGAGCGCGCCCACCTCTGGAGAATTCTGTCTTCTCGTTTCCTGTTCTTGTTTTCCTGGACTTTGGAATTGTTGATGGTGATGAGTATATCCCCTTCTGATGTTTCAGGATTTGTCATATCGATGGTAGAAACTCGTGTTCCGGTTTTGCAGGGTAGGCTATATCATTGTTGGTTGTGCCCTTGATGAGTTGAGGGCTGGGGGGTTGTGTCCTTTTTAACTCTGGGGTGAGGTGATATAATATATGATATTGTCTTCTGGTTTGGTCTGGGGCTGCTTATGTGTTTTCCAGGCTGCAGGTAGATGGAGTGGACAGTGGTTGCAAGTTTGTAGGTTTGGGATGTTGGCTGTGGTGGTGAGAAGTCGATGGTAGCATTGTTGGTGGAGATGGTGGTGGTGGAGGTAAAGGTGGAGGTCTCGGTATGGTGGTGGTGGTGTTGGTGATGGTGGTGGAGGCTGTGGTGGTGAGAATGCTTTTCTGTTATTTCAGAATAAGTAACAAGTAACTGTTTTAACCCTTAATTAGCGGCGAGCAACATAAGTCGAGTTAAATAAAGCTGGACTATGTGGCGGCGCTCGACATAGGTCGTGTGGCAATTTCAGCACGTAATGTTGCTGAGAGAGACAAGTGGTGGCAGGAGAGTAGCGAGCGTATGACTGCTCCAGACAACCGCGGCGAACCTACTGACACGAATCGCACCTCCTCCCTCCCTCTCTCACTCGCTATATACGGAATTGTATGGGGAAAGTGCCTAATTACTTGCTTTTTGCACTCGCGTTGCACGGTTATTGCAAGAAAACTAGCCATCATAAAAGGATCGTTATGGTGTCATTCGAAAGCTCTGTTTATGCCCTTTCAGGGATAGATACTTGTTTTACGTTCTGGGTCTTATTTAGGCATGAAAATGATCACGTAAACAGCCCTATTTTGGCTAAAAACACCCCGCTGGGCGGTACATATAAATAAACCGCATAGGCCGCTCGTAAGGTGTTAAGACTCTGTTACTTATTTGAATAACTAACTTTTTGTTATTGGAATAAGTAACAAGTAACAAGTAACTGTTTTCAATACTCTGTTACTTATTCTAATAAGTAACTGTTTCTTATTGGAATAAGTAACTGTTTCTTATTCGAATAAGTAACTGTTTCTTATTGGAATAAGTAACAAGTAACTGTTTTAAACCTGTTACTTATTCGAATAACTAACTTATTTTATTGGAATAAGTAACAAGTAACAAGTAACTGTTTTAAGACTCCGTTACTTATTCAACTAACTAACTTTTTTTTATTGGAATAAGTAACAAGTAACAATTAACTGTTTTCAACACTCTGTTGCCTATTGGAATAAGTAACAAGTAATTATTGTTGTCAGGACTCTGTTACTTATTCGAATAAGTAACTGTTTCTTATTGGAATAAGTAACAAGTAACAAGTAACTGTTTTCAGGACTGTTACTTATTCGAATAAGCAACTGTTACTGTTATGCCCTGTTTTTCTACAGGATTAACTTGGGTAATGTGGGCTCTATCTGACTGGGTATATAAGGCTGCATGCACAATACAAGGTATGAGGAATAGAGAACACAAAATAAACACACGGTAACACGACACACGATCACTTTTATTTAGATAGGTGAATAAAGAGCATAGAAAGATAGTAAGACTCGTACAAAACAAATAATAGAAGGTAACTGCTAGCATTAGCGGATCTGGATGGAGCCTAGTCTCCCACTTCCAACGTTCAGGTATACTCTTTTGATCACGGATTTAGTTAGCAAGGTTTATTATACTGGAAGACCTCAACGTATTTATGTATTCAATTTCACTAATTAGATTTCTTTCTGGCAGGTCGCGTGCCCAAGTAGCAGCTCACAGTTAGAATTAGATACGCGTATATTTCTGAACACGGCAATTCTAGTAACCTAGTAGTGGTTTCGAATAACTTCCAAGATGTATTTATGTCGTTATTGTTAATTAAAAAGCTCCAGTCAGTTTCTTTAAACATAGCTCTAAGTTTATGGAAGTTTGCTTTCTTGAAATTAGGGACTTTTTCGATGCTACTATTTGGTTCGTTACTAGTAAAATTTAAAGTAAAAGTTATCGTACGATGGTCGCTGTTACTGAATTCATCACCAACATTCAAAGTCTCTATTAATTCTTCTTTTGTTGCAAGTACAATGTCAAGAACGTTATTACCACGGGTTGGCGTTCGAACAAATTGATAAAGCGAACTCTCTTGCAAGTTCGTATACAAGTCATGTCCGGAGTGTGAAGTAAGGGTATCGCCCCACTTGGTCACAGGTAAATTAAAGTCGCCAAAAATTACGGTATCTTGTGAGTTACTTACATCTGCAATTTGTTCGTAAATTTCTTGGTCAGTTTGCACTGATTGAGCTGGAGGTCTGTATATTAATGCAAGTGTTATGCCCTGTTTTTCTACAGGTTTAACTTGGGTAATGTGAGTTCTAAATTGACTGGGTATATAAGGCTGCATGCACAATACAAGATATGAGGAATAGAGAACACAAAGAAACACATGGTAGCAAGTTACATGATCACGTTTATTGATATACCACTGCAGAATACTTGTGTAAGACAATATAATAGAATTGAACAACACTAGCATAAGTGGATCTGGATGGAGCCTAGTCTCCCACTTCCAACGTTCAGGTATTAATCTTCTGATCACTGGCTTTGATTTCGCAGGTTTATATACCGAAGACCATCAATGTTACTTATAGATTCATATTCACTGTTAGATTTATTACTGGTAGCTCTGGTGCACAAGTAGTAGTTCACAGACTAGATTAGACACACGTATTTTTAGAGCACGGGAATTCTAGTTACCTCAGGGGGTACTGATCTAAGTTGTATATCCTTGTCTCAGAAATACATAGAACGCAAATCAGTGGGCGAACGTTAGATATCACTAGAGTTTTAATATCTGAATAAAGTAATTACGAGAGTCAAGGTCGCCTGTTAATTAAAGAGCACTGATCGCTTAGTACGTCCCAAATGAAATGGTTAAGTATGAATTACACTGGGCCAGGTCTTAGCCACTTCGTAGAAATATTAATTAGTGAATCTAAAACAGCACAGTAATATGTAGTACTGCTAAAGGGAATCTTGGGTAGTATCTGATGGGTCTGGTCCTGGTTATCTTGCGTCCATGATGTTGGGGGCTAACGACTGGTTCCGCGGCCGTCCAGGGGGGCCATATGTGTGAAGTTCTTCAATACGTGGGCAGGTCCTTCTATCCAAATCTGCCACGGAGTCTGCCGGTTCTGGGATCTCACTCCGGAACAACACAAGGGCAGAGCTAGAAATTAACTGCAGGGTAGTGACCCCTGGTTGGTGTCTAGCTTTCAACTGATTTGACTGGGGGCGGGAGTTAGATTTATAGGCTCGGTTCTGGACCCTGTAGACAGTAGGGATCTCGAGTCTTATGGACTTAATTGAGCTCTCAATAGATATGGGGACTAGGTAAGATGGTATTTACTGTTGTGGCACAGGGCGATAGGAAGCCTTTATATTTTCATATAACTGAGCCTTAGTAAGAGGTACTATTTTGGCTATACTGGACGTATTTAGGGGAGAGAGACTGGATCTACTTTGCGAGGAGGATGGGGACAGCTGTGATAGGAGCGTCTCTCTAGATTGTTCAATCTTCATTCTATGGTATAGCTGAGGTGCTAATTTAGTGATCAGAGCATGCAAGAAAGGTAAATGTGTTATTGTGAGGTAATAGAGGTTAGTAAAGGTGTTAGTCATTCATGGTTAGTTCATTGATAGGAAGAATTCCTGTGCTACCTGGCAATGACTCGAGAGTCAAAACAGGGGCCAGGTATACCTCCGCGGGGGTGGGGGTCTCCCTCCTCGGGTGGGCAAAAAGGGGGAGCTGGGCGCCCTCTCTGATATAGTCGTCCGGCGGCTGTGGCTAGGGGCTTGCCATATCACCAGTGTTTGTAATAACCCTCTGTGTATGAGACAGATGTGAGTGTCTTTAATACCAAAACCGAAGGTGCCTTAGCTAGCTGGTTTTACTCGGCTGGTTGTTAATTGAAGGGTTTGCTGGATATGGTGGAGACTGGGTTGCTAACTCTGCCACATTTATCTGGAAGTATGACAATAGAAGTTAGTTACTGGCGGGGCGGCTAGCCTCGCACCGACGACCATTGGGTGCAGGGTTGTGAATGTGTTGTAAGAGAATAGATGGCATGCAAGGGGCTAGTAAAGTTCTAATGTTGTTCTGGCCTACTAAGTGAAGGTAGGCTGGATAGGAGTATATATAAAAAGGTTGGAGAGCGTTAGTAACGGACAATTCAAGGATCTTCAAGAGGTATGAGAGAGAGGCTAGGTCGGACAAGAGTCGAGAAGCGCGGGTGTCTTAATGAGAGGGGGGGGGAGAGTTCAAGGGCTACAGGGAAATTTTGCCCCTAAGGTCCCTGGGCGTGGGGGTGGCATTAGGCTACAATTGATATGGAAGTTTGAAAAGGCAGTAGAATACGTTAGCCAAATGCTACCGGGGAATGCAACTATGGGGTGGTATATGAGTCTGGAAAAGATAGAGTTATGTGATCAGTCAGAGGGTTATGGATACTATTAGTTGGCCCTGGGAACTGCGTTTTCTATTAAATATAAAATACCAACCACAGTGGCAGTTCGTAGGGGTACTTAGTTATTGTTTCGGGGTACTTATGACAGATACTGATAACCAGGTTATCTTATATAATCTCTGGTTGGGGTAAGAGGTGTAAGACACGAAGTAAATTGGCGTAGTGTGGACTGTGGATACGAAGGAGGCAAGGGGAAGACGTATGACAATTGTGGAAAGTAAATGGAAAAAGGTGAACACAATGGCGGATAAAAATACTTAACCTAAGGGTTGCATACATAGATTTATGGGGCGATGGGTCTTCAGAAGCTTAGTCTGGCAAGACAAGATGTTAGGGAATGTTAATATTAATACTTAGTTACTAGAGGAGCAATGCAAGGGGCGACTGGGCACGGGTTACATATATCTATACTCGTCATGGAAAATGATATACGAGGTCTAGGGACAGCGTGGGTGTTTTAACTTCTAAGATATATAACATCTACTTCTCGGATGCAAGAACATACATAGATATAATTATGGCTGTCTGATGTGTTGGCATTGGCTCAACGTCGGGACAGGCATGGGTGTTTTTAATATGAATGTATATTCCTGTTCATCATCTTTGTAGTTAGAAGTGTAGGACACGAGGGGGTTAGTGTACGTGAGGTGTGGAAAATGGTCAGTTTTAGAAAAGGTAAATGGGTGTGTCCTGGAGCTGTTTAGCCCTGCGGGCTTGGGCTGTCTGAAATGGCTGGCTCGGTCAGCTGGTCCTTTCGTTCTGTGGACCTTTCCTTTGGTGTTTCTGTGTGGTGTTCGTTCATGGCTTCTGTGGTGGGCTTCTCGTTCTGGGGCATTTTAGCAAGTATTATTTTTGTACCTTTATTATTCTTTATTAGCACAAAAGATGCGTCGATGTTCACAATTTGAGGTTTTGACAAGAGGGTAGGGTTAAGACTTTCTTTGATATAAAGTAAAACGCCACCTCCATTTCGATTTATTCGGCTTTTCTCAAACATTACATAACCGGGAAGTGAATACTCTGCTAAAAAGTCTCTATCTTCTGTATTGAGCCAAGATTCTGTTATGCCAATCACATCATAATTTTCTGTAAACACTAGCTCCTCTAAATCTGAAAATTTATTGCGTATGCTACGAGCGTTTGCATAGAAAACCTTTAAATTTGTTGTTTTAGAACTCACGGAACGCTCTTTAATAATATTTTTGGTTCTTGTCGGATCTACATTTATGTTCATGGCTGTCCTCGGTCCTTATCGCTGGTGGTCCTCGGTTGCCTCTGTTTTTTTCTTGGCGTTGGATGATTTATGTCACTGCTGCTTCTTCTCGGATGGCGTTTTTTTATCCATGGCTGCGGACTGCTTCGTGTAGGAGACGACCCATGCGTGCTGAAGTGTAGGACACGAGGGGGTAGTGTACGTGAGGTGTGGAAAAATGGTCAGTTTAGAAGGGGTAGGTAGGTGCGGCCTGGAGCTGCTTAGCCCTGCGGGCTTGGGCCTGTCTGAATTGGCTGGCTCGGTCAGCTGGTACTTTCGTTCTGTGGACCTTTCTTTCGGGTGTTTCTGTGTGGTGTTCGTTCGTGGCTTCTGTGGTGGGCTTCTCGTTCTGGGGCATTTTACTTCCCTCTCCTTCATTATAGGCTCGTCCCCGAGCCTCAAAGGTGAAGTAAAAAGAAGCATAGTTAGGGTGGGTCATTTTGAGGGTATTTAGAAGTTTCCACCAAGCAAGAGAGCGACGGTCAGGTTTCTTTTGTAGGTCAATGTATACCTGTAAGAATGTGTCCTCTGTGTTGTGACGGGCGGTTGCCCGGGCTTGATGTGAGCGTTGTAGACGTAAGTGTCCAGTGTTTTTTTTTACTTTAACCTTTCGTATGAATGGTTTGTAGCTTTCCCCCGCGGGGGTCGGAGTGAGGTGTGTGGGACTGACAGGAGGTCTGTTTAGTGTGGTGAATGGGTTACTAACTGACGGGGGATTAACGTCTGACAACAGAGCTGGGGATGAAGGGGGAACATGAGTCTGGATTTCTTTTGGTTTTCTTGGGCGGTGTTGTAGGCTGGCAAAATCTAGTGAGGCAATGCGCAAGATAGGTTTAGGTAAGGTGTGTGACGGAGGTGTGTGAGAAGGAAGGGGTGTGTGTGTTGTGTGGCTTGGGTCTTTAGTGTCGGAACGGGGTGTTATTTTTATCTCACCATCTTTAAATCTGATGGGTCTGTTGATTATTTTACCTCGGGCGGTTCTGGTGGGAAGGTAGAAGTTTGTCGTGGGACTTGAGTCGCTCGACGATGTTTTATATTGAGGGGAGGAACGTTTTACAGGTAAAGGACATGTGGGGGTTCTCTCAGGTGTGACTTTGTGGGGGGGGATTCCTGAGGAGGGTGTTGGTGGGGGGTTCGGTGAGATGAGGAGGTTGGTCGATGTGTGGGTGGGGTGGCGGGGATCGTGGAGGGGAAAGGGGCGGATGCGGGGGGGGATGGGGGGGGGGCTAGACGGGTGGGTAGGGAGTGTAGATTTAAGTTGGAGGGTTGGGGGGGGGGGTTGAGAGGGGATGAGGTTGAAGAGGAAGGTATGTGTTTTCTTGTGGGGGTGGGGGTTGTTACTTCTGGACTATAGTTAGAGGGTTTATGGTGTTTAGGGGTGATTATTCGTCTTCTTTCCCTTTGTGGGGGAGAAGTCGACGAAGAAGAAGAGGAGGAGGTTAGTGGTCTGGCAGCCCTACGGAATTTGGTTAGCAGGGTGTGTTTCCTGGAGGTTTTAAAAAGTTTTTGTCGTGGGCGTAGGTTGTAGCGTGAGGTTACTGAGGTAGATTGTGTGGTGTGTATGGTGTAATAGGGGTGTTTAATTCTGGTTTAGCCGTGTGGGGTGGGGTATTGTCTTGTGGTTGGAGTGGTTTAAACGCTCGGACGAATCTAGTTCGGAACGTGCGAGTCATGCCGTGATAGTCGATGGTGATTGACGTTTGGGACTTGTGTGATGGTGTAGGGCCCGACATAGCGAGGGCCTAACTTGGTGGTGATAGGGAGGTTGGCTACCATTACGGTGTCATGGATGGCAAAAGGGTTTTTGTCATTGGTGTTATCAGTTTTGGTGTCCTGACAGGTTTGGGCGGTATGGAGGGTGTTTTGCAGATGTTGCAATGGGTCAATTGTGGAGGTGGTGGAGGGAAGGTGAGCGTGGTGGTGGAACGGCAGTAACAGGGGGGGTACGCCGTAACCACGTTCATGAGGGGAAATACCGTCTTCTCGGGGACAGGTGTTCATGCCCCATTGTATCATTTTTAGTTGTGATGGCCAGTCTGTGGTGTTAAACGCAATCATTTTTGTTCGCAACTGATTGTTGATGGTGCGATGGCTGCGTTCGCATATAGCATTTCCTTGAGGCCAGTATGGGGATGAGTGTTTAATCTTAATGCCACATTGTTGGGTGAACTGTTGCCAAACGTGTCCACTAAACTCGGGGGCATTGTCGGATAGAAGAGCAAGGGGCAGACCGAATATAGGGAATACTTCTGTGGCAAGCAGTGTGGCGACTGTGGTGGCTGTGTGATCTTTAGCTGGGCAGGCTATTAAAATTTTTGAATAGACGTCCACAAATGTGACGATATAGCGCTTGCCAGCGTAAGGAGGGAACGGGCCCATGATGTCGAGGAATAGGACTTGGAACAGTTTGGTAGCCGACAAGGTACCAGCTGGGCCTGGGGTGCGTGATCTATCCTTTCCCAATAAACACGGTTTGCAGGATTCTGTCACTCGTTGTGCAATTTTGGAGGGGTTGGGGGTCCAGTATTGGTCTGTGAAGATGTTTAACATCTTCTTTTGTCCAAGGTGTATGCCGTTTCCCTCGTGGATGGCAATCATGTAGTCATGGGCAATGGTGGGGTCCAAGATTATGTGACCAGTGTCTGTGGCAAGTTGATCTCCCCAGCGAGTCAGTCCCCTGAAGACATTTAACGGTATCCAGGGGGTCTGATTCTTGCTTCCCAAGATTGAATTAGGGAGGGGGCTGAGGTGGCATTATGTCGGGGGGTGGGGGTAGATACCAACTCGGTGTTTTGTAAGGCGGCTAGATTGGTGGGGGGGTCTTTTGGTACTGGCAAACGTGACAGGGCGTCTGCATTGGTATGGAGTTTGCCTGGACGATATTGTATGGTAAAGTCGTAGTCCTCTAGTGTCTCCCTCCAACGTACCAAAATGGCTGAGTTGGTTTCGCACCTACGCAGCCATTGTAAAGATTGATGGTCGGTAATTATGTCAAGTTTTGTGCCCAACACAAATGACCGGAAGTGGCTGAGTGCCCAAATGATCCCTAAGCACTCTCTCTTGGTGGCTGCGTAATTCTGTTGTGTTTGGGTGAGGGTGGAGCTGGCATACACTATCACATGTTCCTCTCCGTCTCTGACTTGAGCTAAAACTGCACCCATGGCGTACAGAGATACGTCGGTATAAAGACGGAAAGGTTTTTGGTAGTCAGGGAAAGCGACAATCGGGGCTTGGATTAGCTTTTTCTTCAAAGTGTTAAACGCGAGGTCTCTTTCAGGTGTCCAGGTGAACGGGGTGTCTTTGTGGGTGAGTTGGTGGAGGGGTCTGGCTATGGTGGCAAAGTTGGGGACGAAACGTCTGTAGTATGTGGCTAAACCTAGAAACGAACGTACTCCTTTAACAGTGGTGGGTGGGGGTTGGTTTTGTATGGCTTGAAGTTTCTTTGGGTCTGGCGCAATACCATGTTCAGATATCACGTGTCCGAGGAAATCTACCTTATTCCGGGCAATCTCGCACTTTGAGGGTTTTAATTTCAACCCGGCGGCTTGGATTCTTTGAAGGACTTGTCTCAACCTGAGGAGGTGTTCTTCCCAGGTTGGTGAGTACACAATAATATCGTCCAGATAGGCTAGGCAGGTTTCCCAGGTTAGGCCATGTAATACCGCTTCCATCAAACGGGAGAAAGTGGCGGGTCCGTTACAGAGGCCAAAAGGTAGGACGTTAAATTCATAGTGATGGCCACCACTAGTGGAAAATGCTGTTTTCTTTTGGTCCTCGGCCTTGATAGGCACTTGCCAATACCCTGCTTGCAAGTCGAGGGTAGTGAACCATTTGGATCCATGTAGGGAGTCAAGGGAATTGTCTATTCGGGGTAAGGGCGTAGCGTCTTTAATGGTTACGTCATTTAACCTGTAATCGACGCAAAAACGGGTTGTCCCATCTTTCTTTTTGACTAAGACAACAGGGGAAGACCAGGGGCTAATGGACGGGGTGGCAATCCCGGCCTCTAACATTTCCTGGACTTGGCGTTCCTCTTCCTGACGTTGTATGGGGTTCTTTCTACGGGATGGTTGTCGTATGGGGGGGCCTGTGGTGTTAATGATGTGTTGTTCTACATCAGTCTGTCCGATTTCGGTGGGTTGTTGGGCAAACACGTCACTGAATTCCAGCAGTAGGTCGTACATGCCGTTCTTTTGGTGGTCAGATAATGTCTCAGGGAGAGGGGGCAATTGGAGGCTGGTAGGGGTGTCGTTAAAATCTATGGGGAGGTCATCGAAAGTTTCGAGGTCTCCTATAATGAGACCTTTTGGTAGTGTCAGGGATTCCTCTGAGATATTTGCCACGAGAATGTGGTTGATGCGAGCGGAAATGATGGCGGGTTGTAAGAGGCAACGATGCGGGTTGGGGGACGTGGTAGTGGGGGAAAATATCATGTGCGTTTGGGGTATGGGCGCAGGTTCACCCATTTTTGATGGTGGGGGGGAATTTGGCATTTATCCTGAACTACCGCTTGGCTAATGATGGTGGGGGATTGACTGGCGAGCAGGTGCTTGCTACTTATAAGGGGGGCAAGGTCGCTTTGGTGAGGGTCACGCGTGAGGGGGGGATTAACGGCGCGTGTGGGAGGATCAGTGGGGCTTGGTGTGAGGGGGTTAGAAAACGGGAGTTGTTGGAGGGACTGCGGAGGGTTGGTGGGGGAAGCGTGAGATATAGAAGATGGGTTATTGTTGGAGGACTGATGTAAGGATATGTGGTGGTTAGAAGGAATTTGGGGAGCGTTGTCGGTGGCAGTGACGGTTTGTTTGGAGTTTATATGGATTTGGTGGTTTTGTTTGTCATGAGAGGGCGAGTCAAGTGTGGGGTTGTGAAGTTTTCTAGGGGTGTGAATTGTGTGGGGGTGGAAGGGAGCTACTGACGGAAAACTGTCACAAGGGGGATTGGGGTGGGTGTGGACTAGCTGGGCATTTCTGGGGGCATGGTGGGAACATGGTTGTGTCCCTCGGTCGGCACGCGTGAGGAGGGGATTAACGGCGCGTGCGGGCGGTTCAGAGTGGTGAGAGGTGAGCGAGTTAGAAAACGAAATTTGTTGGGGGGACTGCGGAGGGTTGGTGGGGAAAAAGTTAGGTGTAGAACATGGGTTATTGGTGTATTGATGTGGTGTTAACAGGACGAACGTGGGGTACTTTCTTGGTGGCAGTCAAGGTCTGGTTAAAAGTGATGTGGGGCGGGTGGGTTTGTTTGTCATGAGAGGGTGAGTCAAGTGTGGGGTTGTGAATTTTTTTAGGGGTGTGAATTGTGTGGGGGGGGGGGGGGGGCAAGGGAGCTACTGACGGAAAATTGTCACAAGGGAATTGTTGTGGGTTGTGGGATAGCTGAACATTTCTGGGGGCATGGGGGAAATTTTGTTGGGTACATTGATCGGCATTTTCCCTGGAAACATGTGTACATAAACATTGGATGGAATTATGGTTACATATATCAGAGTCTGTCCTGAAAACATGGGAGGATTTATCCGGGACAGAATGAAGAGAATGGAGGGGATTACCGAGAGGGAGTTACTTGGACTTGTCTTCTTTCGTTTGTTGAGGCATTTGGTTACTGAATGGGGTGAGATTTTGAGGGGACTCAGGGCAAGGGGGGGATTTAGGAGTCACCTTAGTGCTAGCTGCAACTTGGTAACCCTGACTCAGGGTTTGTTGATGGGAAAGGTGTTTTTATTTTTTGTGAATGGGTTTCTGCGTGATGGGTTTGTCAGAGGCTTTGGGTTGGAATTTTTTTAATGATATCAGCCTTTGGCCGTAGTCAACCTGGGCCTGGAGTTTTTGAAGGAGGTCAAGTCCAAGGAAACCATCATAATGTTTACAGTTGGAGGAAAATACTGTGAATGTGTGATAACAACGAGCATGGGGGGCAGAAGTCGTTACTGATAGGGGCAAAGTGTCTCCTAGGATATTTAAGTAAGTATCAGCAGCTGAGATTAGTTCTGCTTTGGTGGTTAACAACGGGCCAAATAGTCGGTGGTGTAGATCATAGTAATTTTTGAACAAACATGACTTGGCAGCTCCCGTGTCGATTAACAAGCGGACAGGAATGTCCTTGATTTTGGCCATGTAATAAATGGGGGCAGTGTGGTCAGTTATGGCATCCCCCGCCGAGGCCATCTTGGGCGGGGGGTACTTTAAAAATCCTGGGAATCGGTATCTACCTCCTCCAGGGTTTCCTCGGTATCCTCTGAGGTCATGTTAGGGGCTATTTCTCCAGTGTGTCTTTCTTCCATCTCTTCCTCTTGTCCCAACTCCTCTTCATTTACAGAAATGCGAGGAGCAAAGGGGCGAGGTTTGGCAGAGTCACGAATTTGATGGAAAGCACACTGAGCATTACAGGCAAGGAAATCATAGGGGTTGATAATTACTAAGGTAGGGTTTTTACTTTGGTAGGTGTTGTAGTTCCTGTTCCGGTTGAAGATTCTGCGTGGCTGGGTAGGTTGGAACCGGGGTCTACTGGGTTGGGGCTTTCCGGAAGGGTAGGTAGGTCTGTTGTGGAAGGATGAGGCTGGATAGGCATTCTTGGAGTTTTGGTGGTCGGGTTGCTGCGGATGCGTGGGAAACCTCTTGATTGCAGCGATTTGGGTGGGTGCTTCTGTGCGCACGGCCAAAATGCGTCGGATCGTGATGAGATCTTTTTGGTATCCGACGAAATCGTGCACACGGAAATGGTCTTTTACTGCTGAGGGCAATATAGACACAAGGTTGACCAGAATTTGCTGTTCTTGTTGGATTCTGGTCAACGTGGGGAAAGAAACTTTTATGTGTTGGGCAATCTTATTCACTGTGGCATCTAAATCGCCTTCGAATTTAGTGTCTTGGATACGGGTGTGGGCCACAAAAACGTCCAACGAAGGCTTAATGGCTTCTATCACTATTGGGCGAAATTCGTCCCAGGTGAGAGCAGGGTGCACTTGATAGGCAACCAGGGAAACGGCTTTTCCCAGGTGTGTTAATGTTACGGCTATTTTTTCTGCGTCCGTGGTATAAACTAGGTCAAGTACGGGTTTCACTATGTCCATGAATGTTTCGATCTCATAAGTTTCTCCATCATAATGGGGGATGGGAATGTGAGAACGGTGCGCCATGATGTTATCGTGTTCTGGCTGTTCCAAACTTGCAATGTAATGCAACCTTTTATCCGAATCAAGAACCACCGCTGCCGCCAATGTTATGCCCTGTTTTTCTACAGGATTAACTTGGGTAATGTGGGCTCTATCTGACTGGGTATATAAGGCTGCATTCACAATACAAGGTATGAGGAATAGAGAACACAAAATAAACACACGGTAACACGACACACGATCACTTTTATTTAGATAGGTGAATAAAGAGCATAGAAAGATAGTAAGACTCGTACAAAACAAATAATAGAAGGGAACTGCTAGCATTAGCGGATCTGGATGGAGCCTAGTCTCCCACTTCCAACGTTCAGGTATACTCTTCTGATCACGGATTTAGTTAGCAAGGTTTATTATACTGGAAGACCTCAACGTATTTATGTATTCAATTTCACTAAGTAGCAGCTCACAGTTAGAATTAGATACGCGTATATTTCTGAACACGGCAATTCTAGTAACCTCAAGATCTAAGATTTATATTCCTATGACAGAAATACGTAGAACACAAATCAGTGGGCGAACGTTAGATATCACTAGGGTTTTAATATCTGAATAAGGTAATTACGAGAGTCAATGTCGCCTGTTAATTAATGAACACTGATACGCTTAGTACGTCCCAAATGGAATGGTTAAATATGAGTTACACTGGGCAAGTTATAGCCACTTCATAGAAAAGTTAATAAATGAATGTCGAACTGGTACTATAACACTTAGTACTAGTAACATGAATCTTGAATAGTATTTGTGGGTCTGGTCCTGGTTATCTTGCTTCCGGTGATGTTGGGGGCTAACGACTGGTTCCTCGGCCGTCCAGGTGGTCCAAAATGTAGGAAGTTCTCAAGTCGGATCTCTTGACGATCGGTGCTGGCTACACACTTATATACCCACTAATTTGTGTGAAGGTTATAAGGTGCACGTTGGGACTTGTACATGGACAGCTCTTCTATTTAACTTCTGCCATGGAGTCTGCCGGCTCGGGAATCTCTCAACTCCGGAACAACACAAGGGCAGAGCTAGAGGTTAACTTCAGGGTAGTGACCACTGGTTGGTGTCTAACTTTCAACTGATTTGACTGGGGGCGGGAGCTAGGTTCATAGGCTCGGTTCTGGACCCTGTAGACAATAGGGATCTCGAGTCTTATGGACTTATTTGAGTTCTCAATAGATATGGGGACTAGGTAAGATGGTGATTACTGTTGTGGCACATGGCTATAGGAAGCCTTCAATTTGTGATATAACTGAGCCTTAGTAAAAGGTACTATTTTGGCTATACTGGAAGTATTTATGGGAGGGAGACTGGATCTACTTTGCGGGGAGGACTGGGACAGCTGTGATAGGGGCGTCTCTCTTATATTGCTCAGTCTTCGTTCTATTGCCTAGCTGAGGTGCTAATTTGACTATCCGAGTATGCAAAACAGGTGAATGGGTTATTGTGGGTACAGAGAGGTGAGTAAGGGGGTTAGACATGCATGGTTAGTTCATGGATAGGAAGAATTCCTAGGCTACCTGGCAATGACCCGGAAGTCAAAACAGGGGTCAGGTATACCTCCGCGGGGGTGGGGGTCTCCCTCCTCGGGTGGGTAAAAAAGGGGTAGCCGGGCGCTCTCTCTCTGGGATGGTCGTCCGGCGGCTGTGGCTAGGGACTTGCCATATCACCAGTGTTTGTAATAACCCTCTGTTTATGAGACAGATGTGGGTCTTCTTAATATCCAAACCGAAGGTGCCTTGGCTAGCTGGTTTTAATCGGTTGGTTGTTAATCGTATGGTTTGCTGAATGTGGTGGAGACTGGTTGCTAACTCTGCCACATTTATCTGGAAGTATGGCAATAGAAGTTAGTTACTGGTGAGGCGGCTAGCCTCGCACCGACGACCATTGGGTGCAGAGTTGTGAATAGGTTGTAAGAGAATAGATGGCATGCAAGGGGTTAGTAAAATTCTAATGTTGTTCTGGCCTGCTAAGGGAAGGCAGGCTGGATAGGAGTATATATAAAAGGTTGGAGAGCGTTAGCAACGGAAAAATCAAGGATCTTCAAGAGGTATGAGAGAGAGGCTAGGTCGGACAAGAGTCGAGAAGCGCGGGGTATTTTAATGAGAGGGGAGGAGTTCAGGGGGGGCTATAGGGAAATTTGACCCTAAGGTCTCTGGGCGTGGGGATGGCATTAGGCTGCAGTTGATATTGGAGTTTGAAAAGGCAGTGAAAGTACGTTAGCCAAATGCTACCGGGGAGTGCAACTATGGGGTGGTATATGAGTCTGGAAAAGATAGAATTATGTGGACTGTGGGGCTGGGGGGGAAGAAGGAGGTGAACTGTAGGTGTGTGCTTGACTGTGGGTAAAGTGGGGAAAAACATGGTGTATTATTCTTCGTCAGTACGAGGGGTTATGGATACTATTAGTTGGCACGAGCTTTTGCACGTCTAGTTGTCCCTGGGAACTGCGTTTTCTATGAAATATATACCAAGAAAAACGGCAGTTCGTAGGGGTACTTCGTTATTGTTTTGAGGTACTTATGACAGATACTGGTACTAAGGTTATCTATACAATCTCTGGTTGGGGTAAGAGGTGTAGGACACAAAGCAAATTGGTGTAGTGTGGACTGTGGATACGAAGGAGGTGATTGGAAGACGTATAACAATTGTGGAGAAGTAACTGGAAAAAGGTGAACACAATGGCGGATAAAGATACTTAACCTAACCTAACCTAAGGATTGAATACATAGATTTTATGGGCGATGATTCTTCAGAAACTTAGTCTGGCAAGACAAGATATGTTAGGGAATGTTAACATGTGTACATAAACTAAGGATTGAATACATAGATGAACGACGACATTATAGTCGTCGTCCTAATAAGGTGATGAAAACAAGTTGATCTGCACTTGGCACAATACGACATTAGGACGTGCCGCTATGTCGTATCAATACTGGTGGCAGTTAATATTATAGAGACACTTAGTTACTAGAGGAACAATGCAAGGGGCGACTGAGCACGGGTTACATATATCTATACTCGTCATGGAAATTGATATACGAGGCCTAGGGACAGGCGTGGGTGTTTTAACTTCTAAGATATATAACATCTACTTCTCGGATGTAAGAACATACATAGATATATGGCTGTCTGCTTTGTTGGCATTGGCTCAACCTGGGGACAGGGCATGGGTGTTTTTAATATGAATGTATATTCCTATTCATCATCATTGTATAGGACATCATTGTATAGGACATCTTGTAGGACACGAGGGGGTAGTGTACGTGAGGTGTGGAAAAATGGTCAGTTTAGAAGGGGTAGGTAGGTGCGGCCTGGAGCTGCTTAGCCCTGCGGGCTTGGGCCTGTCTGAATTGGCTGGCTCGGTCAGCTGGTCCTTTCGTTCTGTGGACCTTTCTTTCGGGTGTTTCTGTGTGGTGTTCGTTCGTGGCTTCTGTGGTGGGCTTCTCGTTCTGGGGCATTTTAGTTACCTATTGGAATAAGTAACAAGTAAAAAGTAACTGTTTTCAATGTTCTGTTACTTATTCAATAGGTAATAAGTAACAAGTAACAAGTAACTGTTTTCAGTCGGCTCTGAAATGTAAGACATTTACCGAACCCCACACAGATAATAACACTTGTTTGCATGTGACCGAGGGCATAAATGGTTTTTTGGGTCATGGTTATTAACAAAATTATGATTAGTGACTTAGCCGGTGAGCCGGAAACGTTTAGTGTTTTGTAAAAATGAACTCACCTTAAAATGTAAGGTGTTGGGCTCCTCCAGTGGTTATTACTTGGCTGAAAGGGATCGTTCTAATTGTTGAAGAGCCTCTTCTCCGGTAATGCAGCAGCTCGCCTGTGAAATACCAAGGAGTCAATGTTGCATGGTGGAAAAAATACCGGAATTATTAGATCTGCTTAGATTTGGCAAAATAGGATCTAGTCATGCATCATTGTTTATTTTAAATAAACTGCAGTCGCCTTTTATCTAAGAAATAGTCTAGTGAATTATTACTCGGTGTCACTGGGTATAATTACTTGGTAATTTTTTAGTCAGGTATAGACTAGCCTTTTTAGAAAGGGAAAGAAAACTTGTACTAATTTCTTGGAAATTAATTACAATTATGTAGTTAGTGAGAATCTACTTAGTAGGTGAACCTGAAACTTCTAGAGTTTTGCCCAGTGAACTCACCTTAACCCTTTCGTTGCGGGTGACGTTCTGGAACGTCCTGGCAAGTTACAGCAATTTCCAGGCTTTAAAAGCCTGTAAAAACCGTAAAAATAGAGTGTCAGTGGGCGGGAGCGTGAGGGGCCCACCTCCGTTCCTCAGAGCAGCGAGCGGCCTACTGAGGTTGACTGTGTCTCGTGCGGGTCTCTCTCTCTCTCTCTCACAACAGTGTAGCCAAGCGAGCGAGTGCTACCAAATAGCGGGTTTCCCGCGTTTCACTGGCACCGCTGCGGGTGAACCAGACCACGTACGGGGCCCGTTCTGGTCTCATTTTGAAGCTATTTTCGCCTAGTTTTCGGCAGAATACAGTTCATTTAATGCAGATGCTTGATTTATCATTCAGGAGTGCCTAAATATGCCCTAAATAGCCCAAACATAGCCACAGCCAATGGGTTAAAGATTATGGTTTTGTTAGCCGAGTGAAGGGAGTAACAGGTGAAATGGTTAGGTCTACCCTCCATGGCCTTGAAATCTGGAATACTGTTCATCTCTTGCTGAGGGTAGGCCTATCACTTGGCCGGGGCCTAGGCCTAATTAACTTGGGCAAAATTAGGATCTAGCCTTGCTTCGTTCACTTTAAATAAGTTAATTAGATAGAAGTAGGCCTACTTATGTAAGCTCTCGTTTCTATCGTAAGTCTGATAGTTATGTTAATTACTGGTAGCCGGGCCTGTCTCTAATATGGTATGACATCCTTATTATAATGTGACCAAGCCTAGGGTACCCGGCAATAATTTTCATTTGATTCCATGGTCAAATTGGATTTTAGGTCACGTATGTGTTTTTTGTATTATAATCCTTTTTCTCATCAGTTTCTTCATTGATTAGTGTGTTTTAAGGTGTTTTTCCTTCTGGAAATTCATATTTACCCATTATTTTGCAATATTAAAACATGCCCCCTAAAACCATATTTTGTCATTACCCTAACCTAACCTGGGGGCTGCTGCCCCCAGACCCCCGCAGGGTTAGTATTGATATAGAATATGACAAAATACTAAAACTACGGTAAAAAAATGAAAAATATTAGTTCTCAGCTGATCCAAGATGGCCACCATCACCCTTATTTAACCCACAAAGTCTAAGGAAAAATAATTTAATATGCAGCGGTAAAGACATATATTGTGGTGACTAATACTCTAATACAAAGCTATAGTATACATTTAGAACATTATATCCCATACGTGACCTAAAATCCAGTTTGTCCGATTCCATTATTGGAACCCTGGTTTGTCTTTATTAAAGTGTGACAAAGCTTAGGGTACCTGGTAAAATAATATCTGTTACTCTTACTGTTACTCGGACTTGTTCTTGTCATAGTCTGACAAGGCATTGGGTAACACAGCACCCATATGGTGGTTTCAATTTTTTTGGTACCCGGGCCTGTCATAGTGAAACTATGAACTATGTCATGGTGCCTGGTATCGTAATATGTCTCTAATATGTTAAGACATCCTTATTATCGTATGACCAAGCCTAGAGTACCCGGCAATAATCCTAAACAGCAAATAACAAGAGAAACCTTACATGACAAGGTCACTGTTGTTCCAGCTGATCTGTGTAAACATTCAAGGTTGAGTATGGAAACGCATACTATAAATAGTCGACGTATGAAATGCACTTAAACAGGTGTTGTTTCAAAGGCTTGATATTTGTTTTGGTAAAATGATACCATCCGGGGATATTGGTATTCGACTAACTATATAGAAATACTATTTAAGCTCTCGTATCTATCGTAAGTCTGATAGTGGTGTTACTTATTGGTAACCGGGAGTGTCTGTAATATGTTAAGACATCTTTATTATAGTACGAGCAAGCCTAGAGTACCAGGATATAATTTCTAGTTTGGGCATGTCTAGGTAAGGCCTAGAGTGGCCGGTAAATGGCCTACTGGTGTCCTAGCCTGGTTTCCGGCAGGCTTGTCTTGGTACCAGGGTTTGTCATCGTCGTGACAGCCTCCAGAGTACTCGGCTATGGCCTAGTAGTACTCGGGGCTGTGTAGATAAGGCCTAGAGTATCCGGTAAATGGTTTATTGGAGTCCGGGACTGTTGCCAGTGGGCTTGTCCTGGACTCCGGGATCGTCATTGTTGTGACAGCCTCCTATTAGTACTCGGGGTTGTCTTTAGTTTTTTAACAGTTTCCAGAGTGACCAGTCGTAGCCTAGTGGTGACCGGGACTGTTTTTTACCGGTAGTATTGGTACCTGGGGCTAGATAAGGTCTAGGGTAGCCTACCCGGGGGCTTGAGAATTTTCGAAAAGGGTCTGGCGGACTTTGTACTCGTAAGGTTAGGCCTACTCGGCCACGAGTGTTAATTGGCGATCCGTTATAGCTGCGTTTTCTGTTACCCCAGTCTGATAACCCACTCTCATTATAGTGGGGTGGCACAAAATGTAAATTTTTTACGAGCCTGCCTTCAAAATGTATAGGCCTATATAATATATACAACATTTGCTTACTATTGTTGAACATGAATGTAAATATATATTACAAAATGACCACTACAAAGTAAAACGAAGAATATAATACAGATGAAACATCGTAATGTAATAAATATTATGAGGTATTTCAAGAACTGCAATGATCGACAACTAGACATATCGGCAATAACTTAGAATATATACAATTGAAGATTGTTTGTGACATCATATATGAGGTGGAATTATACAAAACATTTCTCTTTGTACCATTAGAGTAATAAATAGTTGCTTAGGTTAACATTTCAATAATTCTGAGTATGAGTGGCGGAATATTGTAGATGACGAACATTACCATGCAGCCGGTACAAGGGCTATCCCGAAACTGTCCACCTCCCAGCTATAGCAGACGAATACTGGCGTGCTTGGCATATCTTTACCCCTATGGTAAAGCAGCCGCTATGCCCGATCTACATTCGTGCCTAATCACGATTCTATGTCAATGTATTTAACTTGGCTTTATTGTATTGACTAAACTAACCAATAATAAGTAACCTAATCCAATAAAATCAAGTAAAATACATCAAAATATAATCATTAGTTGATTACTGATTGTAAACACGAATGTAGCGGCATCACGGCTGCGGCTATGTTCAGACATTTCTAAAAATAATTTTACATGTTAAGATTATTATTTGAGTCCTTATTTTGGGATTATTTTGATCTACTTGAATTTGTACAAAATTGTGATGGGTATGCATATAATATAATTGCTTAATTTTGAGTATATGTATACAAAGTATAATATAGGTTAATTATCACCCTTTCATACGATTATGACGCTTCTTTCGGATATTCTGAGTATATAGCTAGGTACATTTATAATTATTAGATCCAAATCGAGTATTTGTATATGGATATATACACAAAGTCTTAAAACTGTTATCAAGCTCCGAAAGTCTGAATCGGGTTGAGTTTCGACCCTGTGTAGGAGCAGGGTTGAGTTGGCTTGATATTAGACACCCTTTTATGGCATAATACGACACCATTTCCAGTCTATCGGAGATAATGATGGTAAAGGAAAATGCGGCTAATGCTGCGTTTTCTGTTACCCCAAAGTCTGATAACCCACTCTCATTATAGTGGGGTGGCACAAAATGAACAAGGGGCGATCCAGACTTTTAAATATGTACATTATATGGGCAACCTTTCCTGACTATTTTTAACAATGAAAGTAAATATGCATTGCAGAATAATTACTACAAAGCAAATAAAGACAAAATAAAAGCGAAATAGCGTAATATACCAAATATCATAAGGTATGTCAGGGACTGGAATAATCGACAACAGAGCATATCGGCAATAAATTTGAATATATACAATTTAACCCTCTCCGACATATGACGCGATTATGAGCCTATTGGGGATACTTTAAAACCTTTGTTACCATCACGGGTATTTAGAAACCTTTAGTTTAGTTACTTCAACCTCTGCAGTTGTCTTTGAGTTAGCTGTGGGCAGAAAACTAATTTTGGAGAGGTAATTATAAGAGTGAGAGAACTATTTCTTATTGCTAATCTGGCAACCTCTGCGTCATATGTGCGTGAAAGGGTTAAGATGTGTTGTGACATTACATATTAGGTGAAATTATACAACATATTTATTTGTTTAACCCTCCTGGCCCGGTAGTAATTTTAAAATGACACCACGAACTAAGGGCAGGAGCACGGGTGTCATTTTAAAATCTGTAAGCTTGAAAGCCTATTCAGCTTGGTCTGAACGCCGTGCGTCCGACGCATGTAAACAAAGCCGATCGTTACGTCACCGCACCTCCGAAAACAAGAAGACTCGTTTGTTATTGTACGTCTGTGGGAAATTTCTAGCAGTTAAACTAAACAAAAATACGGTAGCCTAGGCCTAGACGTTTTTCGGCCAGATCGCCCGGGTAGCCCACACTGTCATTTTGAGAGCCTGCCCGGGCCAGGAGGGTTAACATAAGAAGTGCGCATGGGGGTATGAGACACCACACTCCTGTGCCGACGTATTTGAGCTGTTCCCATCACTAACATAGTTATTTTACCATAAATAGCATTAATACTTATCCATATGCGCCTATTATAGGTTGATTATAAAGGTATTAACCTGTTACAACAATGAAACAAGTGGAAACAGCGTTTGGATGTTCAAAATCGGCGATACAGGCCGGGAGTTACATAATGTATGGCTGAGGCAACCTCCCTCCCCACCACTCTTTCCCAAGTCTGGAGAGCGACTGTCGATCGATACTCTCTCTCTCTTCCACTCGCTTGGTAACAGTGATGACAATGCCCTGCTTGCAACTCGCTAATGTTAGCACGAAAATAGACCACAGAATAAGGGAATAACAGGGAAAATAGGTGATAACTGAAGGAGGTGAGGAAAGTGGGGAAGGAGGGGAGGTGGAAGAGTGATATTTGGCATGGCCCAGGGGCAAAAAAAAAAAAAAAAAAAAAATTGTTTTGGATTTTTTAAAAGCCTTACTCTTAACCCGTTGAGCCCCGGCTAGTTATAATATTTTGTTCACCCCAGTCCCAAGCCATTTTCACTTATTTTTTTTGTTTGCTAAAATGGAAGACAAGGATGCGAAATGAAAAAGAAAAAAAAAATCACCTCTGAAATTTTTTTTTGGGGGGGGGGAGGGGAGCCTCAAAAAAATTTGTTGAGCCAAAATGGAAGAGAATGGTGAGAAATGAAGACAAAAATAAAAAAAACACATTTCGGTCATTTGGGGGGCGGGGGGGGGGGGGTTTCAATAGTTCGTCTCCCCCGCATGACCACCCGCCCGGGAGCACTAGGGTAAAAACTGAGTATGGCATTGTACGGCATACATCCTAAGGAGTATCTCACATAAATCTCAAGCCTCTAGCTCCCATACGACCGGAGTAATGAAGGTTCAAAGTGGCGGTGAACTAGGGGTGTAAACTATCCCCACTAAGCCCACCACCACCAGCCGCGCGGCTGTCTCGGCCCGCTCACACCTACTGGCCCGGCTCCCACACACACTACGGTACCTCCCCCTCCTATTCTCCCGCCATTTCCTACCTTACGAGCCACGTAAGTGTTTTTTATATGTCGGACGCACGTGATGTGTCGCTGGGAGTTGGTGATCAAAGACTGCCGACGCAACACGTGCGACGCTGGGTCTCACCGGGTTAAGAGTCTTCCCGCAGTTCGCCGGGGGAACTCTTAAGAGTCTCCCGGCAGTTCCCGGGTTAATAGTAGAGCAAGAAATAATAGCATACATAGAAATTTCAATAATTCTGAGGAGTGACGGATTAATTACCGTGACGAACACTGATTTTCTGAACTTAACTCTTGGGAAGACGACAAGGTCAAGGTCACGAGGCTACAAGCACATGCTCAGCTCGGCCACGTCTCCCTCACGGGAGCAGGTCTTTCCCGCCCTCAGACCATTCCGACTAGAAGATCCCGCCCGCTTAGCTAGGTCCTTCCCGTCCGAATGTTGTGGGCGGGAAGAGCCACGCAATCAATCTTTCCTTGGCTGATTCCGCCCTCCAAGATTAGACCTTCCCGCCCATTTGTATGGTTCACACAACCTCAGCTGATCTTGCCTAAATGTGCGATGCAAAAGCCTGTAACCTTGAAATTCGTGATTGCATTATATATTTTGTCTATTATGAGGCAATTTTATTCAGATTAGGAAGGTTATTCGAGACAGTCTTAAGCATTTCAACTATCACAGATCCTTCCTAAGCTGTATGAGATCGTTCTAATGACAGCCGGAATTAATAAAAAGGTGACATAAACCTCAAGGGGTAATGTCACGTTTTCATGATCACTCCATTATTCGCTACTCTATTTGCAAAGTAACTGATTTCTATAAACATGGGAAATATGCTAATCACCATCGGCTGAAAATGGACAATTGGCAAATTAATTGGTTGTGATTTTTCCTATTAATGGGCGTGTTTTAGTCTGATCGTCATATATACATGCAGTATGTATAGGCTACACAAGGTTAGATACAATCACAAATTTCAAGGCTACAAGCATTTTCATTGCACATATAGGCAAGCACAGTTTAATACCCCCTGAGTGCCAGCTCCGTATATATACGGACTAGGGTCTTGTCACGCCCAGTGCCAGGTCCGTATATATACGGACTCGCCGAAAAAAAATTGTAGCAGCGAAGCGACTGCACCTATGGCTTTCATATTTCTACCACATGTACCATACCCTTCTGGCTTCTTGCCACCACCAACACAACCCCCTCCCCCAACCCACTCGCTGACTATCGGTCGCCTCACAAGGAAAAAAAAGTAAAATCTGTGGCGGCGAAACGACTGCACCAATCGGTTCCATATTTGTGTGACAAGTCCCTTACCCTTCTGCTTTCCCCCCACCGCCTCCCACTTCCAGCGTATCCGTACGAAGAAAAGGAAAAAAAGGAAAATCCGTGGTGGTGAAACTACCTCACCAATCGGCTTCATATTTGTAACACGAGTCAATTACGCTTCTACCTTCCCCCAAACCACCCTCCTACCTATACGTTCCGATACCATAAAAGTCGATGATTTACTCTGAAAATTTCAGCTGCATTTGGGACCATCGGGGACCTGATTTCTGGCGAAAATGGACAAGGGGAGATTTTGTTTACCATTATCCTTCCTTTCTCACCCAACTTGATAGATTTAGCCAAAAAAAAAAAAAGAAAAAAAAAAATCCTCTGGCACTGGCAGATGCATAGGGTCAATAATTGTCTGGCACTCTGCGGGTTAAGGTATACGCGAACCTTACAAACGGGCGGGACGGTCTAATCTTAGAAGGCGGAATCAGCCAAGGAAGGATTGATGTTTGGCTCTTCCCGCCCACAACATTCAGGCGGGAAGGACCTAGCTAAGCGGGCGGGATCTTCTAGTCGGAATGGTCTGAGGGCGGAATAGTCAGTAATCCCTCCCTCACTACCCTCAGCACTGGGCGGGTGCCCAACCCCGAAAGGGGTTGAAATAGGGGAGCTATTCCTCCGCCAAAGGCGGCTTTCTAGGGCCTTTCCTAGCTGATGCTGAGAGGATTGGGTTCTAGTCATGTGGTGATGGGCTGGTCTATCAGAGTGAGAACTAAGTGATCTCTGCCATACCCATAGCTTAGTCTGACTGTTCCTTTTACTTATATATTTTCTAGATCTCAAGTGACGGCGTCTCTTCCGTGGATTGACCTCCCAATCTACCAAAATTGGAAGCCAAAGTGTCACATTTTTCCTTTGCCCCTCAACTTTCTCTTCATAATTGCCGAGGGGTACAGGGCCCTGGGTGGGTCTTTGGCGTCCCGGGCGTTTCCGCACCCTCCTCAGTTCCCCGCCATGGAGTGGCTTCGGTCACCCAGGCTTTATTGTGGTCGGCAGGGAGGATTCTGTGGGGGCGCTCGGTTATGACCTTGGCCTTGCTCGGGGCCTTGGGGCTGTTCGGCCAGGCAGCTTGGGGAACAACAACAACAACCCTCAGCACTCCCCACGCAGCCGTGGTGCTTTGCTAAACTCTGACAAATGTTATGATATTTATATATATGCGTGTACTGTTACTTAGTAATATTGTATTGTGTAACCTAATCAACCCAAATGATATAAATTTAAGTAAGAATACACCGAAATATAATCGTGATTAGGCGCGAATGGAGTGGCACCGCGGCCATGTGCTCCAATGTGTATAAACAACAGGCTTTACATATCAAGATCAATATTTTATCCATCATTTCGATATTATTTTGATCTAGTTGAATTTGTAAAAAATTGTGATGACTATTCACATAATATAATCGCTTACTTTGGGGTATTATATATAATAACTCCGTTAGGTTATCGGCCTTCTATAGGATTATTACGCTTCTTTTGGACATTCTGAGGATATAGCTAGGTACATTTATAATTATGACATCCAAATTGATTATTTATATATGGATATATACAAAAAGTCTTAAAACTGTTATCAAGCTCCGAAAGTCTGAATCGGGTTGAGTTTCGACCCTGTGTAGGAGCAGGGTTGAGTTGGCTTGATATTGGACACCCTTTTAGGGCATTTGGGTGTGAAATACGACACCATTTCCAGTCTATCGGAGATAATGATGGTAAAGGAAAATGCGGCATATGATTCGTAGTTGCGGTAGTAATTACATCAAAACTATAGTTAACCCGGAAACGGCGAGGGGGGGGGGGGGGGTAATGAACTAGCTCCCCATGGGCGAGCATATGGGCTCCATTCAGGCCTATAATCGTCATTTTACGATAAATATCGTTATTACCTATTCATATCAGCCTATCTTACCTTCACTATGAAGATAGTAACCTGTAACAACAATCAAACCAGTGAAAATATAATTTTTCTGGTCAAAATCGTGAATATAGATGAACCAGCCCATTCATGAATTTTGGAGAAAATTGAGGCAACCCCTCCCTCCACGAGGCCTCAAGCCACACTGAGCCTACTCATACACACACTCGCTTGTGTAACACACCTGCTAGGCACGTAAGCACATCCCCCACACAGTTTGCTAATGTTAGCACAAAAATATACCAACAAATTAGGGGATAACAGGGAAAATAGGTGATAATTGAAGGGGGAGGGGAAAGGGAGGAAGGAGGGGATGTGGAGGAGTGATATGAGGTATAGGGGAAAAAAAACAAAAATTGTTTAGTGCTGTTTAAATGGTATTTTTAGGCCTCCCTCTTAACCTAAGAAGTGCGCATAGGGGTAATTGGACACCTCTGCCTGTGCTGACGTATTTGAGCTGTTTCCATCACTAAAATATTCATTTTACCATATATAGCATTAATACTTATCCATACGCGCCTATTATGGGTTGATTATAAAGGTATTAACCTGGAACAACAATAAAACGAGTGAAAACAGCGTTTGGATGGTCAAAATCGGAGATACAGGCCGCGAGTTATATAATGTATGGGTGAGGCAACCTGCTTTCCCGCCAATTTCCCCCCCAAGGCCACTGAGACACAGTCGATCGATACTCTCTCTCTCTCTCTCTTGCACTCGCTTGCTAACAGTGTTGACAATGCCCTGCTTGCAACTCGCTAATGTTAGCACGAAAATATACCCCAGAATAAGGGAATAACAGGGAAAATAGGTGATAACTGAAGGAGGGGAGGTAGAGGATTGATATTTTGCATGGCCCAGGGGCAATTATTTTTTTTTTTTTCGATGTTTAAAGTTTTGTTTTTTTCTCTGACTCTTAAGAGTCTTCCCGCAGTCCGCCGTGGGAACTCTTAAGAGTCTTCCCGCAGTTCCCGGGTTAAGAGCTTTGCCGCCGTCACCCAGTAAAACCTCTTAAGAGCTTTGCCCCGTTTACGGGTTAACTATCAAAACTATTCTCCCACAGTGGAATGTATGGGAGTATATTATAAGGATTCCATAGAGCTTCACTTTCCCTAATAAATTATGTATAATAACGCTGCGAGTCTTTTAAAAAAAATTACCGTTATTATATTGCTAATACTATAGATTGCGTATCGTATTTCCCCTTCTTGAATACAATTTATGTAAATATTAAACACACTACGAAAAATAGGCGAAAAATAAAGCAATTCTTGTTGCGATATCTTCTTCTTCTTCTTTCTTGGGTCAAAGGGCTGGAGAGTCAGTTTGTTATTTACCGCATTTTCCTTTACCATCATTATCTCCGATAGACTGGAAATGGTGTCGTATTTCACACCCAAATGCCATAAAAGGGTGTCCAATATCAAGCCAACTCAACCCTGCTCTTCCACAGGGTCGAAACTCAACCCGATTCAGACTTTCGGAACTTGATAACAGTTTTAAGACTTTGTGTATGTATCCATATACAAATAATCGATTTGGATGTGATAATTATAAATGTACCTAGCTATATCCTCAGAATGTCCAAAAGAAGCGTCATAATCCTATAGAAGGCCGATAACCTACCGGAGTTATTATATATAATACCTCAAAGTAAGCGATTATATTATATGAATAGTCATCACTATTTTTTACAAATTCAACTAGATCAAAATAATATCGAAATGATGGATCATTAATTATTTATCTTGATATGTAGGCCTAAAGCGTGTTGTTTATAAACACATGGCCGCAGCCGCGGTGCCACTCCATTCGCGCCTAATCACGATTATATTTTGGTGTATTCTTACTTAACCTCTGAAGTGCGCATGGGGGTAATTGGAAACGTCCCCCTGTGCTGACGTATTTGAGGTGTTTCCGTCACTAAAATATTCATTGTGCCATTAATAGCATTAATACTTATCCATATGCGCCTATTATGGGTTGATTATAAAGGTATTAACCTGAAACAACAATAAAACGAGTGAAAACAGCGTTTGGATGGTCAAAATCGGAGATATAGCCCGCGAGTTGTATAATGTATGGGTGAGGCAATCTGCTTTCCCGCCAATTTCCCCCAAGGCCACTGAGACACAGTCGATCGATACTCTCTCTCTCTCTCTTGCACTCGCTTGCTATCAGTGATGACCACACCCTCCAATCGGATTTCTAATGTTAGCACGAAAATATACCTCAGAATAAGGGAATAACAGGGAAAATAGGTGATAACTGAAGGAGAGGAGGAAAGTGGGGAAGGAGGGGAGGTAGAGGACTGAGATTTTGCATGGCCCAGGGGCCAAAAAAAAAAAATAAAATAAAAAAAAAAAAATATTTTTTTTTTTTTTTTTTTCGATGTCAAAAGTTGATTTTTGTTTTCTCTGACTCTTAAGAGTCTCCCCGCAGTGCGCCGGGGGAACTCTTAAGAGTCTCCCCGCAGCTCCCGGGTTAAATGTATATTGTTATGCCCGGTTCAAATTGGAACGCGAGATATTCTTTGTACAATGAGCAGCTCTCTAACTGGATAGGTATACCTTAAACTTTAAATAAAGAGACAACACGGCAGGAGAGTAAGTACACAGGTAACAAGTTAACATGGGTTTTATTCAGTTTAACACCTGGTTCATGGAGGAGCAAGACATATATTTTATACCTGTAACCTGGAGATCATCAACAACAATAAGAATAATTAAGACATACAATACTCAGGTTATCAAGTAAGCAATAGGAGTCGGACAATGGGTCCGGACTCAAGGTAATAATAATACTCCTAGGATACAATTATAAGGTATCCAAAATGGTGGAGGTACACCTCCTACCCAAATAGATATCAGAGAGGATCTCAACAAAAGACAAGAGTGCAGTAATGGCAAATGCCGTCTGGATCATGCAATGATGTCCCCGGCATATAGTGACGTTAACTGACTCTAAAGCAATAATGGCCAAGTGGTCATCAACAATGAAGTGGGCTCGGAAAGGCTCACAAATGATATTAATACTATAGGTGTGCTAGATCTCACCTGGCAAAGATTAATCCTTAACTCTAATTGTGTACTAGCAGGGTGCTGAAGGCTGAGGCAACAATCGTCGGGAGCTGAGATAGAGTGAAATCTATTCAAGTTATGAACCTGACAGAATGTTAAATGAATTAGGCTAGAAGTTATACAAAGGGACTAGATTACGTGCAAATATGTGTTTGTGTTTGATGCTATGGGTCCTATATAAGCACGCCCCCTCTGTCGGGCTATGGGAGACCAATAACCCGGGAAGGTGCATATATAAGGATTCCCTGATAGGTATGTATAATGGGTCCCAGCAAGTGGGCTAATTAACGTCAATTTAAGTAGGGAGAAGAAAGACCTCTCGCAAGACGTAATGTTAATGAGAACCCCTGAAGATAACTTCTACCACAACCCTGAGTCAACTCTATACCCAGAAACGGTACAAAAGCACTTAAAGGAGAGCTGTAGTGAAGAGGAGGGCCCATAGATCGAGGGAGGATCCAGTAGTCCGGAGGGCGGCTGGGCGTGATGACTCCGGAAGTTGGTCCAGGGGGGGGGGCGGCGGGGCGTGATGACTCCAGCTACTGGTCCAGGGTGAGTCACAAGATGATTCCTTAGACCTTGGCGCCTACCACGGGACAACCGGGTTCCTCTTGCACTCCCACAGTGCAGTGATCCCCAAAGGATATGCTGGAGTTCTGCTACAAGGTTTGGGGGGTTAGGGTGACTAGCATAATGATCTACCTAGAGTGGCAAGCAGTCTAGATAGTGACATTATAGGTAGTCTAAGGGGGTCAAGGTAAGTGTCTTCCTTCCTTGCTAGTTCGTGGAACTATCAGAACCATGTAGCAAAAAGAGAATCCAGAAAGGGGAGCCCAAAATTAGTCCTTTTCCTGATGGGGGGAACCCGATCTGGTAGAGCTCTAGTTATTACACTATCCTCATAATCCCTTGAACAAAACAAGGTAGGAATCCTTTGGTACTTGGTTTGTGCACCGCATCGAAGGCCAGAAAGGGGGAGCCCAAAGTGGGTTGCCCAAGCTAGTCCTCTTCCTGATGGGGGGAACCCGACCTGGTAGATCTTCGATCACAGCACACAACTGACAAGTTGAACACCAGCTATCTCTGGCTGTTCTTACCCTGAACTAAAGAATACCAAATGGCAAGCTTAGTTAATGATGTCCAGGCTGGGTGAGTATAAGGCAATCTTCTTGCCCCTACTTAAGGCGCCCGGCTTGAGAGGATCAAGGGCGTTTGGTGCGTGATGGTTATGTCCTTGTGGCTCTGGGGGTGGCGCGCCTGGACTCTAGCTGGCAGGAGTAGGGTTGGCTGCAGGTTTTAGTGGCAGCTAGAGATGCGGTCTTATCATCCTGAGACCGCATCTCATATATCATTCGGGTTGATTAGGTTACACAATACAATATTACTAAGTAACAGTACACGCATATATATAAATATCATAACATTTGTGAAATACTGTATAGGTTCGACCGAGCTAAGCACCACGGCTGCGTGAGGGCCAGTAGGAACGTAGATATATCGAGGGGTGGGTGGGTGGGCGGGGCATCTAGCCTCGTGACCTTGACCAAGAGTCAAGTTCAGAAAATCAGTGTTCGTCACGGTAATTAATCTGTCACTCCTCCTCAGAATTATTGAAATGTCTATGTATGCAAATATTTCTTGCTCTACTATTAAACAAATAAATATGTTTTATAATTTCACCTAATATGTAATGTCACAACACATCTTAAATTGTATATATTCAAATTTATTGCCGATATGTTCTGTTGTCGATTATTCCAGTCCCTGACATACCTCATGATATTTGGTATATTACGTCGCTATTTCGCTTTTATTTTGTCTTTATTTGCTTTGGAATAATTATTCTGCAATGCATATTTACTTTCATTCTTAAAAATAGTCAGGAAAGGTTGTCCATATAATGTATATATTTAAAAGTCTGGATCGCCCCTTGTCATTTTGTGCCACCACACTTTAATGAGAGTGAGTTATCAGACTTTGGGGTGACACAAAATGCAGCTATTGTTTACAAAGCTCTGGCAGACCGATCGGCGATCTGTGTCGTTCGGTAGTGAAATCGAACACGTTCGGTCAAGCGCTATCAGACGAATCGGCGATAGGTCTGCCGAACGCGCCTCAGTTGATATGGGAAGAACCATCTATTTTCTACAATATGTGATAAATTAATGAGTAACTTAGCAGTGATTGGTTATGAAAGTAACCCCTGGCCTGGGCACAACCATGGGGAGTACAGTACAGTACAAGCAAAGGGATAAAATTCTATGAATTTGACACTAACATAGCACTCAACACTCAAGGAAATAAATATTAGTTACAATGTTAATACACACTTTCACAGAAAAAAAAAAAAAAAAGGGACACTGCAGCTAAAGAGCCAAGGCTCGTAAGATAACACATTTAGTTGAAGCACAGTGGTCCTGAATACACGAACGGCGTCCAGCCTGGAAAACTAAGTCCTTGCTTATTCAGGTTACAAGTGAAATACAATTACGAAAAATACATTCCTAAACGCATAAACAACTCACTATGCAATTAGACTCACTATGGACTAAGAGCTGATGCGTTTGGGAGGGGCTATGGAAACTGAATAAGGGAGCAAGGGATTTGTGTTGTTTCCTGTTGGTCGCCGGTCGAGAGAGGTCGCTCCTGGGCAGGAGGAGGTATGAGTCAGGCTCATGGGAAGCAGAGGAAGATCGGAATGTGCTGAGGCGCGGTGTGTTAATTCTTTTCTTTTTTATTTCCTACTTTTCAGTGGCTCCGTCTCAATGACGTACCTTAGGAATGATTAAGGGGTACCCCCTAAGATGATCTTGGTTCTCGACTGCCGTAATCGACGTTAACCCGGGCTCTGAGGGGCCCGGAACGAGGCCATATTATCATAGGCTCTTAAGTCATTGACGTAAGGAGCCACCAACAAATAGTCGGTTTTGGGTCAGAGGTAGGTAAAAAAATATCCTTTTCACTTTCCCTACCTGGCTCCATCACTTCTTCCTCACTCTCTCTAACTTCTCCCTCTCTCCTTCACTTTCGCCTTCCAAAAAAAAATCTCGAAAGAGCGGTCGGAACCAGTATCACCACTCTCGTCACTGGACACAAAAATATCTAAATGGGCACGTCCAATGGCAGACGTTCTTAAGCCTTAGGCGTGAATCGCCTGGTGGCCTTGCGGGATGGGCAAAATCCATGCAATCAGAAGAGTTGCTTAGAGCTGCTTCCATGGTGACCACTACTGAGAGAATGGCCGAGCATCCCCCACTAAGTGCTGGCGGCTGGAAGTGCGTCCCCAATAAATTATAATATTATGCAAGACTGGAGAGTGAGCAGAGCGAGTTCTTTGACCTGAATGTTGGTTTGAAACATGGTTTGGTTTATGATGTCCCCGTGGTTGTTTACTGTATATATGGATGGAGTCATGAAAGAAATACTATCAAGAGCAGTGGATGTTGGTGTATCGCTGAAAAGGGAGGGAATTGAGTGGAAGCTACCTATACTGCTGTTTGCGGATGATACAGTTCTGATGAGTGATAATGAATGGGAGTTGCAGGGTCTGGTAAATAAGTTTGGAACAGTGTGCAAAAAACGGAATTTGAAGGTAAATGCGGGGAAGAGCAAGGTTATGGTCTTCGAAAGGGGTGAAGTCACAGAGTGTGAGGTGAAGCTGAACGGTCAGGCTATGGAGATCGTCAACTCTTTTAAGTATCTGGGCAGTGTGTTGAGTAAAGATGGGACTATGGATGAAGAAGTGCGGGAGAGGGTACAACAGGGGAAGAGGGTTGTAGGAACGCTAAAAGCAGTAACAAGAAATAGGGTGGTCAGTATGGAAGTGAAGAAGTCCTTGCATGACAGTGTGGTAATCCCGACACTGACTTACGGAAGCGAAGCATGGACGTTGGTGGAGAGACTCAGACCAAGAGTGAGAGCAGTGGAAATGAATTACTTAAGGAGTGTGTGCGGAGTTACATGGAGGGATAGACAGATTAATGAGGAAGTAAGAAGGAGGTGTGGTGTGGAGGTAGATGTGCTGGAAAGTGTGAAAAGGAACAACTTGAGATGGTTCGGCCATATGGAACGTATGGAAAGCGAGAGAATGACTAAGAGGGTGTACGAGAGCGAGGTGGAGGGACAGAGAGGGAGAGGTAGACCGAAAGAGAGGTGGAAGGATGGAGTGAGGAAGTACATGAACGAAGGCGGTGCTGGTTGGGGGGAGGGGCGTCGACTGACTGGGGACAGAGGTGCATGGGGGCGGTTCGTTCGTGGCCACCCCTTCGGGGATCACGGCGTCAGGCAATAGATAGATAGATAGACTTATGGTTATTTTGGCCGCAGTGAAGGGGTTAAATATATTAGTAAATAAAAAGGCATATGTTTGAATTTGATGCTTATCAATATTGTAAAATAGTTTAGTAAAACCACATTGTTTCTGATGCACAATATAAAAAAAAAAATACAAAATAAAATACATAAATACAAAGAAAAAAAAATTAGATTCAGTAATGATTATGAATGACCTGAACAAAACCCCATTTAAATGGAGCAATGTAAATAGTGATAAACAATAACAGTAATAATGATCAAAATATATTGTAAGGCATAGATTATCCAGAATTTTAATTAATGAGTTGATAATAAAAAACAATAGTTAAGGCCCACAAAACTCTCTCCAAATCTAGTCAATTCGCTGTAAGTAGGCGAAAAATCATGACCTCTAACCTTTGTAACCAAACATTGACTAGAGTAATCGAGCAAATATTTCTACCATTTGGGAAGAGTCAGTCAAGGAATAGATGTGGAAATTTACAACCAATTTGCTCTAGCCCTTTTTGAGTTACAGAGGATAGAGGTCATGATTTCTCGCCTACTTACAGCGAATAGACTATAGTATCAGATCAATATATTCCTGGAGGTACAGTCATGGACTAGAATGTCTACAATATTTGGAAAACTAATTATGATACACTTTGCATCTTGTAACATTTATCAAGCTATAATACTTGCATTGGTTGGTTTCACTGATCAATGACTGCTACCTTGTTTTTATCTTACGAGGTGAATGGTGATGATGATAAAGATTTTATTCTAGCCTACTGAGCCAGAGGCCACTTATAAGGCTAGGAGACCAAATATGGGAAGCGGAGATGCATGGGTAGGTCCGTTATAATTCATGGAATACATGTATGGCTTGAAGATAGGAACGGAGCGGTGAAAAGGTAAAGGTAGGGGAGTCACAAAGCAATTCGGGAAGGGAACGGTTCTGGAGATAACGCAAACGTTCATACCTAAAGTTACGGCATTTGCACAATATATGGGGAATTGTAAGAACTGTATGACATTGCTGGCAATAGGGAGGTGGAGATCTAGGTAGAGACATTAGGTAACCATGTGTTAGTCTAGTATGTCCAAGACGAAGCCTGGTAAGCACAACCTGGTCAATACGATCAGAAGAGGGAGGAGTCGTCCAGGGAAATACGTCGTCTTTGAAAGAACGGAGATGTATAGTGGTAGGGAGACTCCTCCACTCCCCACACACCACTTATCATGGACTTTAGACTTAGGTACCGGAAAGACGTCAGGTAGGCGCAGGAGAGAGACGCTAGGAGTGCCCCGCCTAGCTCTCTTGGCCAGAGTATCCGCTCTTTCGTTCCCACTAAGACCGACGTGGGCAGGGACCCAGCAGAATGTGATGGTACGGCCCAGGAGCAGGACATGAAGCAAGCTGGCAATGTGCCTAACAAGGGGGTCACATGGTGTAGTGCCTTGTATTGTAGTGCATTGTAGTGCCTGCAAGGCACTTAAGGAGTCACTGCATATGACAATGTGAGGAACGTTGCACGGGAGATCACCTATCAAGCCCAATGCACCCTGTATAGCTAATAATTCAGCGGTGAACACCGAGGAAAACGGATGGAGCGTGCTCTGATGTGATCCATATTCAGACACTGCTGCACAACCCACTAAGCCATCTTCCTTGGAACCATCGGTGTAAATGAAAACAGCCAGACGGTGACAGAGCAGGTGGTTCAGGGCCAGAGTGCGCAAAATAAACGCGTCAGTGGACTTGCCGGACAAAGTCAGGTGAAAGCAAAAGGCGGGACGTCGAATGCACCACGGCGGCACAGCGCACTCAGGCACAGAAGCCCGAGGGAATGGTACGCTGTGAGTGGAAAATAGGTTCATGGCTACAAGGGGAAATGATGGTGACATATTGTCCAGTGGGCCGTCCGCGAAATATCGATCAGTAGGTGGCGACGCCGTAACAGAGGCAGTGGCAGAGGTCATCGTAACCATATGCGATGATGATGGAGAGGCAGCTCACCAGCTTCCGCCAGTAGACTACTAATCCGGGAAGATCGAAAAGCCCCAGAGCTGCAAAATAGCGGGGGAAGCATTACCATATATTGGACAGCCATAGTCCCAGGGAGGGAGGGAGGGAGGGAGGGAGGGAGGGAGGGAGGGAGGGAGGTAGCCCATAGCCTGCCCACCTTACTTCCAGACATGACCCTTCACAACATAGACTGGCTCACCGGGCCTAACTCCGCCTAAGAGATATTACATAATTCCTCTCCTCCCTCCATCTTCGGTCTGACTCAGCTGCCAATTCTTGCAACGCCTGACCATAACCACAACACACCCACATCATTTGTCTGCATAAAACATTAGCAGTAGGATGCATGGGTGGGATACCAATACTGTACACTGATATACATTATTACGTTTTACAAGGGTCGGATTTTCGATCGAGTGCTAGCACCAGGGTGGGCTGTTCAAATTACGATAGGTTAAGGTGCATTTACACACACTTTTCTCCATAACTTATTTCTAGCAACAACTTGAGACTATTCTTCACTTTTTTTTTTTTTTTTTTTTTTTTATATATTAGTTTAACCAGATCACTGAGTTCCACAAAAGAACTCTCATAGGGCTGGCCCGAAGGATTTGATCAAGATGGACAACTAATCAAGTCAAGATAGATAGGGAAGGGCAGGAGGTGAACAAATCTAGGAAGGTGAAGACACGCAGACATTTCTCGCCATTTCATCAGTTCAGCCGGACCACATGAGCCATCAGAGCTCTTAAAGGGCAGGGCCGAAGGATGAGGCAAGAACTGCTACACTGCAGCACCAACCAAGAAGTGATCAAGGGCGAAGAATGAAATATCAGGACTAAGGTATAAAAAAATCACAGCGAGATGCAAAAAATGCATTACCGAATGGAATCAAGTCAGCTCGGCTACATCAGCGACCGAAGAGACAAATCAGGTCAGGAGTCTTCTGCCTAGCCAGGCCAGGGAGACATGAGATATAGGTTGCCCGAGGACAACCAAATGGGACAGAATAAGAATAGAAGGGGAAAAACATAGAAAGAGAAATGGAAAAACTACTCAAAATTAGTCAAGCTGATGACGAAAGCTCAAGGGGAGAGAGGAAGGGTAATTACCACAACCACTGGTGATGGGCTGGTCTATCAGAGTGAGAACTGAGCAATCTCTGCCATACCCATAGCTTAGTCTGACTGTTCCTTTTACTTTTATATTTTCTAGATCTCAAGTGGATCTCAAGTCTCTTCCGTGGATTGACCTCCCAGTCTACCTAGATTGGAAGCCAAAGCGTCACATTTTTTCCTTTGCCCCTCAACTTTCTCTTCATAATTGCTGAGGGGCACAGGGCCCTGGGTGGGGCTTTGGTTTCCCGGGCGTTTCCACACCCTCCTCAGCTCCCCGCCATGGAGTGGCTTCGGTCACCCAGGCTTTATTGTGGTCGGCAGTGAGGGTTCTGTGGGGGCGCACGGTTATGGCCTTGGCCTTGCTCGGGGCCTTGGGGCTGTTCGGCCAGGCAGCTTGGGGAACAACAACAACAACCACAACCATCCCCCATCAAGCCCCAGTCGCCGACCCCGAAGCCCCCCAACCGCGCCAAGGAGAGTAGTAACGGGGGACTATTCTTCACTGGCATTGGCAACTAGAATTAAGATAGATTATTATAGGTGATAGAAGTCTAATAAAAAGTGTATTTCAAAAGCTGCCAGTTCACAATTATGGATAAAAGTTGCTGGAAAAAGCACTCATTTAAACATACTATTAGTCTGTCTATGTATGCCTGTCCAACATTCATTCCAGGAGATATCTTCACCCAGTTTCATTCTTTAATCTCTCCAAATACCCACACCATT
Source organism: Paralithodes platypus (assembly GCA_032716605.1). NCBI lineage: Eukaryota > Metazoa > Arthropoda > Malacostraca > Decapoda > Lithodidae > Paralithodes > Paralithodes platypus. The sequence continues at coordinate 41,095,159 of CM064513.1, read as the reverse complement.
AATACATTCTTCCCAAACTCTTCTCTTACTTTCTATAAAGAAATTATCTCACCATTTTCTTTCAATATGATAATGTATTACCTTAACCCACAACAAAAGAATATCTAAGAGATCCAAGCATTCATCTGTATTTTTAAGATAACATGCCGTCTCATGTGTGTCCTCTTCATAAGGATTAATACAAACCAGTACAGTACAGTATTTGTTTACTACTGTACCATTATGCCTATACAATTTTTTCAATCTTAGGCAGGAAACAATACTCTGAAGAGAATATCAATCAACTATAAGTATTTTTTTCCAGCTGATGGTAAATTGAATCCCTTAGCATCTGATTTCTCAATTCATAATGGATGATGATGATACTGCTATGTCTCTGCGTCTTATTACTGCCAAGTCTTCATAAATAACATATTTCGCTACAATATATATCTTGGTAATAGCCGAGTAATCAGGATGGAGAGATAACAATTTACCGTCAGCTGGAAGTAAACAGACTACAGTATAGTCATACATATACAGTACAGTATATACGATATATATATTAAAACAAATTACTAGCTCTTTAATAATTTTAGTACAATCCCAGCCATAACTTTAATCCAGTCAATCAGAAGCTAAACCTAAAGTCCCTAAATATGGTAAGATGGGACTAGTAATCCAAGGAAGATAGAGGAGAGGAAGAAGACAGACAAATTATGGCAGCCATTAAGCAGGCAACACTTCATTCATACAGAAACAGATTAACTTGCTCATGTAGTAGTGTACACCCTATGTGGTGGATTGTGTTCTTTTATTTCATAGATTTCATTTTAGTAAGTGTTGTTTCCACATAGCGATTTTGATAATTTAATTTGACTTTATATTGTCCTTGTCCCAATTTTGGTTTGTTTAGTTTGCAAGTTTTACATTTTAATTAGCCTAATAAATCACTGACTTCACATGCATACCGGTATATATTTTTTATATAAAATTAGTTTAACCAGACCACTGAGTTCCACACAAGAAGTCTCATAGGGCTGGCCCGAAGGATTAGATCAAGATGGAGAAAGAATCGAGTCAAGATAGATAGGGAAGGGCAGGAGGTGAACAAATCTAGGAAGGTGAAGACGCGCAGACATTTCTCGCCATTTCAACAGTTCAGCCGAACCACATGAGCTCCACAGCAGAGCTCTTATAGTTTTTCTTTTCTTTTTCTATGTTTTTCCCTTTCTATTCGTATTCTGTCCCATTCGGTTGTCTTCGGGCAGCCTACAGTATATCACATGCCTCCCTGGCCTGGCTAGGTAGTAAGCTCCTGACCTGATTTGTCTCTTTGGTCGCTGCGGCCGAGCTGATTCGATTCTCCTCAGTAGTGCATTTTTTTGGCATCTCGCTGTGATTATTTTCTACCTTCGACCTGATCTCTCATTCTTCGCCCTGATCACTTCTTAGTTGGTACTGCAGTGTAGCAGTTCTTGCCTCATCCTTAGGCCCTGCCCTATAAGAACTCTGCTGTGGAGCTCATGTGGACCAGCTTACATGTATAAAATACTCTGAATATACAATTGCATAACAAGTTGTTTACAGGATCTAATGGTGTGACAGATGTAGTGGCAGAATATCTGGAAGCGAGGTAAGGTGAACAATATGCTGGACTGGTGCCTAATTATCCAATAAGTAATATTCTCTTTCATTAACCCAGAAATTTGAATATGGCAGCCCAAAACCTTTAATGGTCAAATTAAACCAAGAAAAACAAGTTTATCTTATGACACGTGAGATACCAGACTGATATACCACCACCACATTATAGTGTGCAATTCACATCACCTTTAGTTTAATAACAATCATGATATAATCCAATATATTCCACAATGAAGCACCTCAAACACTTCCACCTAAGAGCATACATCTTATTTTAGATAATTTTATGCAGCTTAGGAGCTCTTGGAATCAATGAGTTACACTGTATTGTAGCAACAAGAAATTAGTGGACAATAATATTATCCAACAAAAGTATAATAACTTTATCATTATATTATATCATGGATATATTTTAGTTTTTCTTAATGGCGTAAGGATTCTTTCAATAATTCCTCGCTCAAACTTGAGCAAGGTATAATTATTAGCATTAAGGCATTGCATCCCAAATATAGTTTTCTTAACCCATACAGCATCAGTGCAGCACTATTTTCACCACAGGTGCCTGAAGAGTGGAGAATGTGCGTGTGAGAGAGGCAAATTAGCATGTTTTCTACATACAGTATCACTATACAGTAGTAATAACAAGATTTGAAACTTAACTCTTCCCTGTTGTCTTTTCATGTTATTTACACAATAAACAGTACTGTATATCTTTATACATATACTGTACATCATAAGCTAGGCTTAGAGACCCTATTTCTACCTCGTATGGAGGTTGTGCATTTTCCTGCAAATAAGATAATTTTCTTATAACTGCTCTTACTTTTACATATATAATTTTATGGTATTTTGGTTTCAGTCCTCCCTATAGATTAGGATGTATTGTATTATTGTATATATGTAAAAACAAATACTGGTTCTTGCGTAAATAACCTAAAGAGATAACAGAAGCAATGATAAAAAAAAACGCTGGTTTCAAACCTTGTTATTACTATACAGTACAGTATACTGATATATAGAAAACGGGCTCATTCGCTTCTCTCACACACACATTCTCCATTCTTCAGATGCCTATGGTTAAACATTGATTATCCAGGAAGTACAACTTAGTAACAAGAAATAGGGTGGTCAGTATGGAAGTGAAGAAGTCCTTGCATGACAGTGTGATAATCCTGACACTAACTTACGGAAGCGAAGCATGGACGTTCGGGAAGAGACTCAGACCAAGAGTGAGAGAGCGGTGGAAATGAGTTACTTGAAAAGTGTGTGCGGAGTTACATGGAGGGATAGACAGACGAATGAGGAAGTAAGAAGGTGTTTGTGCTGGAAAGTGTGAAAAGGAACAACTTGAGATGGTTCGGCAATATGGAACGTATGGAAAGCGAGAGAATTACTAAGAGGGTGTACGAGAGCGAGGTGGAAGGACAGAGAGGGAGAGGTGCACCGAAGGAGAGGTGGAAGGATGGAGTGAGGAAGTATATGAATGAAGGTGGTGCTGGTTGGGAGGAGGGGCGTCGACTGACTGGGGACAGAGGTGCATGGGGGCGGTTCGTTCGTGGTCACCCCTTCGGGGATCACGGCGTCAGGCAATAGATAGATAGATAGACAACTTATATACTGTATACAGTATATATATTTTTGTTTGTATTATCTTTTATTCCTATTCTGTAAACTATTCCCCGTGCAAGCGAGCTTGACAGATGGTCTACACATCCTCATAGCCCGTCCCCATGGTTTTGTCAGGGGAAGTGCTCGGAGAGGGTGCAGCTCAACTGCCAAGTATAATGCAGCTGTGTAAGATGTGACAAACACTGTTTCTATTATACTTGGCAACTGTATGACAATGCTGGGAGGTAAACCATACAACCAGAGTAGGTGAGTTGGCAGTCCAAATAGTTCTTCCAAACAGATTTTCACAAGCAGATTGACAATAAAAAAAAAGACATCCAATTGTAATGATGCCTTAAACCTTCCTTGTGGGACTCAAGGCTATCAGTGCATGGACTGTATTACAGCATTGAATCCACTCCATGGAAAAGTATCATGGGTTGACTTATGCTGCCATACATGTACACTCAGTAGGTCATTAAACCACATACAAACTGTTCTATTTATCTAGTTGTTGTTGTTGTTGTTGTTCCCCAGGCTGTCTGACCGAACAGCCCCAAGGTTCAGAGCAAGGCCAAGGCCATAACCGAGCACCCCCACAGAACCCTCCCTGCTTTACCACTAAAAATGCCCAGGTGACCGAAGCCGCTCCTAGGCGAGGAGCTAAGGAGGGTGCGGACACGCCCGGGACACCGAAGCCCCCCCCCCCCCCCAAGGCCCTGTGCCTCTTAACAATTATGAAGGGAAAGTAGAGGGGGAAAAGGAAAAATATGACGCTTTGGCTCCCAGTCTGCCAACCTCTAGGTTGGCAGTAGAGAGGTCAATCCACGGAAGAGACGCCGCCACTTGAGAGCTAGTAAATATATAAGTAAAAGGAACAGTCAGAGTAAGCTATGGGTGTGGCAGAGAATGCTCAGTGATCATATCTGTCATCTATTATGAGTCAAACCCCTTCACTCCAAGTCACAAGGCTATGATGACATACCTATCATACAGGTTCACCTATAAAATTAAGCAAAACATTACAAATTCAAGTCATTGGCAGTTGAATTTTATCAATGCTGTATGGGTTAAAGCGCTAAATTGAGTCTTAAAAATTATAATGAAAATCATGAGAACTGATGTACAGGTAAGTATTAGATAAACATTTACATGATAGCTATGTATTATACACAATGTAGATTGTATTCATACTCTGAACAGTAACACTAAAGCTGAGAATCACTGATTTTATTGTGGCTACCACTAGACAAAGTTATTTAGCTTAATAAATGACCTCACAGAAGATAAATAGTTATTAACAAAAAATATATTTTCATATTAGTCTATCATATTCGGAATATTAAAATCGATCGTCATATTAGTTTCTCTTATCCATATATTATGATGTACTGTAGCTTGATATTAGTCTCTCTTAAGTGCAGACTGAAGATCTTTGAGTAGCATTGATGATATGACCATCTTCTCACAATTGACAGTAAGGGTTGAGTCCTGGCTACCCTCAGGTACAGTGATGGACACCAGCACCAAAGCCTTTCCGGAGGCTGTCTGGCCTCCTAACCTGTAAACAAATTGAAACAATGAAGTTACATATAACGTATGAAATAGCATTACTGTAATTTTGGAATAAATGGGCATGAATAATCTTGTCATAATTAATAACCAAAGAACATTAATAATGTACAGTTACGGTGGTAAATTGTGGACCAAGGGATGAACCCCTTTCTAGACACCACGCACGTGTATCGCATCCGAACACAGTCTACACTCAGTGAAACTGGGTAGTTTAAACTGCCAGGCCCAGCCCAATACTGGGTCGCCAGTCAGTTGGCAGAAAACATTTATTAGAATAATGGTTTAAACACCCACACACACTTCATTATATGCGTTTAAAAAGAGTGTGTATAAACCACATATATATTAAGTACCGGATAGAGTGGCAATTTGACGTTATATATCTTAGGTATGCCAAGTTATACATTTAATGTTATTTACTGTAGAGACGGTTTTAGTTATGTATCGACTATGTTATGTTCAGGCACGTAACGGAATAGGCATTAATTAAGATGAAGACCAGGGTTATGTTCAATACCCACGTCCCTTGCATAATGCTTACTGCAGTTAGGTTTTAACCAGTTTCGTGCGATTAACTTCCGTGTTATAGTATTCAAGTTACCATTAGACGATATTATTCTGCTTAGGAAGGATATCTAGGCTACCAAATAAAAGGTTACAAATGATCACAATTAAACCTTATAGTTACCACAGATCCTTCCAAAGCTGCATACAATCGTCTAAATATTACTACTATCAAATAGAACAGACGTCTCCCGTACTGAAAGGGTTATAGTCCCTACCTACGGATAATTTGTCATAAAGACGAATAAAAGCGAATGACGAAACACAAGTGATTTTATGTAAACTACCATATATTGCACGTTTTCTGACCTCGTTTAGTATACGTCAGTGCCATTACATATTGTTTATAATTAATTATACAAAGAGAGAGAGAGAGCGAGTATAATGTACTAACACACACCAAGCTTAATTTAAAAGAGACCGGGCTTCTCAAATGAGACTCCAGACTTGAATGTCTTGATTAGCCGGTTAGACGATATCGTACTTAATTAAGGTTTTATATCCTCTGAAGTAACCTACTACCACTAACATTACCGCTTTCCAATTATAAGGTTAATTTCCATATATGGCTACCCCATGAAATATGTATATGATCTGTGTAAACGAGATTAATGTATTCCTTGAAATCTATAATAATGGTGTAATTTATGAACAATTGTATTATTAGTTAAAATAATTAATTGAAATAGGGCTTGTCTCTTGGCTTAGTGGCTATCAACCCTGCTGGATTATTAAGCCAGCATATGTCAATGGGCAATTCAAAACCAGTCTCTGTTCGAGAACTCTAGTCCCTTGTTGTCATTTGTATTCGGCAAAGGATACATGCATATGGAGTAATACTTATATTGTTTTGCTAATTACAGTACTTCCATATCCCCGGGTTGTCTCAGTTCACTTGTTAGGTGATACGTTGTGTAGCGGTCGTAAAACTGTCCATTACCTGCTGTCACGTGAGTTTATTGTAAACGAGAAAATTGACCTACGGTAGGATATTACTGTAGTTACTTTATTATTGTACTATAAATATTTTATTATTTCATAATCATCGTCATCATCAACCTTAGTCCACTGCAAGACGAAGGCCTTTCCCAAACGTTTTTCCTCTAGCTGGTCAGATGTTATCCCGTTCCATCCTACTTTTACAAAATGTCCATCCCTCAATCTGGTTCTCTGCCTATCCCTTCCTCTAGCTCTATCTCTAGATTCTCATTATGTTGCTGTATTTGTCCATCTGTTATAATATTGTATAAATATATGATCTATTTTTTACAGTAATGCGATTATCTTTTACCATTGTTTGTTCTCTTATCCAAGAGGCTCTCTTATTGTTTCTCCAATGTATCCCTAACATTAGCCTCTCCATTTCTTTATATACTTTACAAAGTTTGTGTTCAGGAAACTTTGTGTGCTCCAAGTTTCTGATTCATAAATTAGTACAGAAAGGACACATTGGTTGTATACTTTTATCTATAATGTAAGGAGTAACTCGATTTTCATAATAGAACTGTGCCTAATAAGTGTGCTCCATTCCAAATAATCTTTGGTTTGGTTTCTCTAGTGATCTGAGTTTTTTTTTTTTATAACCTGGCCTAAGTATATACAGTATATTCTTTCATTGAATCTGACCCATCATCCTCTACCTTAGTTTGATGTGGTTGCCCATGATCATTCAATATACTCTTGGGTATCTGTCTATACACTGTCACCACTATTATAAAGCTTTCTCTGTTTATATCATCCATCATTTGTTGTAACTCTTCCCGAAGTCGTTAGGAAGAACTTTGTCATCAGCGAATCGGAGGTTGCTTAGGTGTTAATTTTTTATGCCTTTAATGTCCCATTCAAGATTCCTGAATATGTCTTCCAAACACGCATTAACAGATTGGATATTGTATTATGTCTACCAAATTTCTGGAGTTTCAATACACGTTATAGTCTGATAATTTGTATTACATACCGAAGCATTTCAACTGTAAGGAACCACAAAACAAAATTATAATAAAATAATCCGTATTATCGTTTAGTTTACGATGTTACCTTTACATACGCAACTGGGTATGGGCGGAGCATATTAACTATCAATGCACTTGTTTCACTGGAGTCGTGCCCGCTGAACCACCAAAGATGGAGATTGTTCGAACCTACTCCCAATGTGTAGCTAGGACTTTGGCATGCCCCTGGTCTACGACTTACCGCCGTGACTGTACAAAGAGCAAAAATACTACTATACTCTAAATTTGAAAATTGAAAGATCATGCTTGGAAATATAAAACAAAAGTTTTAAAATAAACCTACATAAACTGATCATAGGACGAAAGCTATAGCTTTTTTGAACTATAATATACATACTGTACATATATTTTCTAATAAAATAGTTTAACCAGACCACTGAGTTCATCATAGGACGAAAACTATAGCTTTTTTGGACTAATATATATACAGTATATATATTTTTTAATAAAATAGTTTAACCAGACCAATGAGTTCCCCAAAAGAACTCTCATAGGGCTGGCCTGAAGGATTAAATCAAGATGGACAACTAATCAAGTCAAGATAGATAGGAAAGGGCACGAAGTGGACAAATCAAGGAAGTGAAGACACGCAGACATTTCTCGCCATTTCACCAGTTCAGTCGGACCACATGAGCTCCACAGCAGAACTCTTGTAGGGCAGGGCCGAATGATGAGGCAAGAACTAATACACTGTAGCACCAACGAAGAAGTGATCAAGGGCGAAGAATGAGAGATCAGGACTAAGAAAGAAAGAAATCACAGCGAGATGCAAAAAAATGCACTACTGAGGGTAATCGTCGTCGAGTCAGCTCGGCCGCACCAGCGACCGAAGAGACAAATCAGGTCAGGAGCCAACAACCTAGCCAGGCCAGGGTGGCATATGATATAGGCCGCCCGAAGGAACCGAATGAGATAGAATAAGAACAGAAGGGGAAAAACATAGAAAGAGGAATGAAGAACTATGCAAAATTAGTCAAGCCGGTGACGAAAGTACGAGGGGAGAGGGGAATATCAATAACCCTACCCCATCAAGCTCCAGTCAATAGATCCATTAACGACCTATATAATTTGGAATTATTGAAGATTGGTTATAGCTACTGAAAATCTTACTTCAAAGTGTTGTCTTCTGAGCACTGAACTTGAAGAAGGTTAGCAGTTTCATAGACGCGGGCCAGAAGGTTCTTGCTGTCTTGGTTGTTGGCAGAAACACTTACTGTCCCACTTATTTCATTCATTCCTCGCAACTTTGACTGAAAAATACAAACAGTCAAAATAAAACTAGGAAATGTATTATTGCATATTGTACCTATTATTCTTTTATAACTACTATATTAGAACCTCTGCTACAAACAATTGAAAAATAATGCATTGTTGTTCCAGGAAAGAACATAATCAATTGTCAGATTCAGATTACTGTATTTTATTTACATACATACATACATAAAATTTTAAGACCGAGTGTTCCACACATAAGTGCAGTTTCAATCTCTTGTCCTAATGGCGGCGTTCCAGGCAACCCTGTTAAGGGCTGCTTCACTTGTCAAGTTCTTGGATTTGAGATCGGCGCGTATAGTCCGATCCCAGGTCTTCCTCGGTCCACCCCTTGGTGCAGCTCCCTCCACAATCACAGACCTGCATTTTTTCACCCAATTTTGTTCATCCATTCTCTCCACATGTCCATACCATCCCAGTCTACTTGTACGCATCTCCTCGCTAATACTCTTTATACCTAAACGTCTCCTCAGCTCAACATTTGTTATTCTATCCTGTAGCCTGGCCCCACACATCCATCTCACCATTCTCATCTCATTACGCCTGTGGATAATTACAATAGATATATGTTACAAGAGAAAATAATATTATCTGGCTGAGCCTTATGAGAGTAACTCTCCTTAACCCGGCAGCTGCAGGAGAACTCTTAAGATGTCCTACTGGGCGGCTGCAGGAAGACTTAAGATCCTAGGCCTAAAAAAAAAACATTTAAAACACCCCAGTGGCACTCAAAAAAATTTATTTGTGTTTAGGCGAGATAATTTCCCCCTTCCTCAATTATCAGGTATTTTCTCTATTGTTCCCGAGTATTTTCGTGGGAGAGAGGGAGGAGGGTGGAGGAGTGTAACTCCGACCCTCCAAGCCAGTCTGAAAGCTCCCCTGGTCTCTCAGTCCCACGCGACACAAGAGAGAGTGAGGGTGTAAGTCCCTCACTGCTCAAGGCCAGATTACGACCGCGGGGCTAAAATATACAATTTTCACCAGCCAATTGCTGTTACCAATTGTTTTATTGCTTTCATATGTTCATATTAAAAGTAAAATAGGCGCATATGAATAAGTATTAATTACTTTATGTATATGGTAAATTAACGATTTTAGTGAGGAATGAATCAGAATACCTTCGCACCGGGGGCACATTTAAATACCATAGCTGCGCAGTTAAGAGGTTAAGGCACCTAGTATTACTCGAACTACACAAAACAAATCAAAAGTAAAAAATTGGACATAAAATGAATCCACAGATAAATATATTTAACAAATATATGACAATATGGCGAGAGTACTGTACTACAGTATTAGAGATTTTTCACTAATAAACATGGGTACAAGAGGAACATAGGTTCATCTTATACACATGCAGTATTTATATATTTATATACCTACAGTGCAATGATGGCAAAAATTATAATTTATGTATCGGTACATGCAGAGATAATTAAAAGAGACTACATACACAAACACATGTCAGAAAAATCCACTAGCTATCAGTGAGGACTTGAGCTCCCGGTTTATCAGATGAGAGCCCAGAGTATTAACTCTGCTCCCTTCTAACTTTAAAAGATCTCAAAACTTTGCAGCTATTGCTGCATAGGACTACTCTGCACCAAATTCATTTGATCATACATAACCCAGATACCCCACCAAGGGTGTGTGTATGTATGTATATACTCTGGCACCTTCCCCAGTTTTCCTCTCTCTCTCTCTCTCTCTCTCTCTCTCTCTCTCTCTCTCTCTCTCTCTCTCTCTCTCTCTCTCTCTCTCTCTCTCTCTCTCTCTCTCTCTCTCTCTCTCTCTCTCTCTCTCTCTCTCTCTCTCTCTCTTCCTCTCTCTCTCTCTCTCTCTCTCTCTCTCTCTCTCTCTCTCTCTCTCTCTCTCTCCTCTCTCTCTATCTCTCTCTCTCTCTCTCTCTCTCTCTCTCTCTCTCTCTCTCTCTCTCTCTCTCTCTCTCTCTCTCTCTCTCTCTCTCTCCTCTCTCTCTCTCTCTCTCTCTCTCTCTCTCTCTCTCTCTCTCTCTCTCTCTCTCTCTCTCTCTCTCTCTCTCTCTCTCTCTCTCTCTCTCTCTCTCTCTCTCTCTCTCTCTCTCTCTCTCTCTCTCTCTCTCTCTCTCTCTCTCTCTCTCTCTCTCTCTCTCTCTCTCTCTCTCTCTCTCTCTCTCTCTCTCTCTCTCTCTCTCTCTCTCTCTCTTTTTTTTTTTTTTTATGGGGGTGGCCGACTCGAGACAGAGCCCGAACAGGGACATCACAACACATCAGAAAAACAAAACATAAAATCTCACACATCTAGGTCGCCCAGGAGAAATACCCAGAGACCAAGGCCTATTTGAGGTCCCCAGCAAAAGATTCCCAGGTTCCAGACTCCCGGAGGCGTCGATTTCCGCAGGCAGACCCGCAGCGAAGCTTCACCACCACAAGCCCACCCACCATGTTTCTAGGCGCACCCTTCATAACCACCGGCTCCCCGGGCCAGGCGCCTGATGGACTACTATCTAGTCCAACTGACGCATGACCCTCTCTCCCAAACGACCGCGTTTACTTTCATCTATTCACAAGCATTCTCCATTCATTCCTGTTTATTACCACTTCCTTTGCCTGATCTATAGTCATTCCTCTATCATCCAAAGCTTGTCTTACACAGTCTCTCCATCTCAATGGGGGTCTTCCTGCCCTTCTACCTCCCCTTGTATCTGACTCCCATATTCTCTTTGTAAGCCTTTCATCTTCCATTCGTTCAACATGACCATACCAGCTCAGCACACTTCTGTCCACTCTGGCCGACAAATGTTCCTGCTGCCCCACTCTCCTACGTATCTCTTCATTCCTCAATCTGTCTCTACGAGTAACCACACATACTTCTCAAGCAGCTTATCTCCATCACATCCAGCTTTCTTCTCTCCTTTTCCTTCAGAGCCCATGTCTCAGCCCCATACATCATTGTTGGCACAACAATTCCTTGATACATTGCACTTTTTACTTTCATTCCTAGATTTCTAGGTCTTCCACATACTTTCCATTGCTCCGAAAACCTTCCTTCCTTCACATGCTGTTTTACCTCCATTTCCATACCTCCACTCCTGCTTATCGTTCCTCCTAGACATTCAAAACACTCTACTTGTTCTAATATTTTCCCATCCAGCCTCACATCTAGATTCACCCTACGATCACCCTTCTTACACACCATTACTTTACTTTTATTGACGTTCACCTTCAGTTTCCTCCTCCCACAAACCACACCAAACTCTTTGACTACCCGCTGCAGTTTCTCCTCAGAATCCGCCACCAACGCTGTGTCATCAGCGAACAGCAACTGATTCAACTCCCAATCTCTACCATTCTTTCTTACTAAACCTAATCCTCTTCCCATAGTTCTCATTTTCACCTCCCTCACCACACCATCCATAAACATATTAAAGTCACAATCCTGTCGCAACCCTACATTTACCTCAAACCATTCACTCAACTCACCATTTCCTACTCATAACACACGCTCTGCTCCCTTCATACAAACTTTTAACGGCTTCTAACAAATTTCTTCCAATTTCATAAATCCTTAACACCTTCCACATTGCTTCACGATCCACATGATCATACTGTACGCTTTTTCCAAATCCATAAAAGCCCAAAATATCTCCTTATGCTTCTCTAAATACTTCTCGCATAACTGTTTTACTGCAAAAATCTGATCCACGCACCCTCTTCCCCTCCTAAAACCGCAGTTATTCTCCTATTGCAACTTCCGTACACTTTATTATCCTCTCTATCAACACCCTGCCATACAGTATTCCAACCACTGATAATAAACTAATACCTCTATAACTTGAACACTCCTGCCGATCTCCCTTCCCCTTGTACAATAGCACAATACATGCACTCTCCCAGTCTATTGGTATTATTGACACAACAAAGCTCACATTGAAAAGACTCACCAACCCATCTATTATCACATCTCCACCCTTCTTTATGCACTCCACAGCAATACCATCTAAACCTTCTGCTTTTCCCACTCTCATTTGTTTCACTACTTCTTTCACCTAATTTTCCTCAATCCTTTCATTCATTCCCTGCCACCTGGGTGGCCTGGGTAACCTAGGGTGTAAGGAACATATAGTTTGATCTTTATTCATATTACAGACTCCAAAATAAATAATTGGACTTGGACTTCAGTGAACATATTATAATACATACGATGGTCTGTGAAATGCCACAGACACTCCATATTATCATTTAGTTTATAATAACACTCTAACCACAAGTGTGTGCTTGGTATAATCTAGTTTGTTTTTCTTTTCTTTTTCAATAAATTAGTTTAACCAGATCACTGAGCTCCCCAAAAGAACTCTCATAGGGCTGCCCGAAGGATTAGAACAAGACGAGATAGATAGGGAAGGGCAAGAGGTGAACAAATCTAGGAAGGTGGAGACACACAGACATTTCTCGCCATGTCATCAGTTCAGCCAAACCACATGAGCTCTACAGCAGAACTCTTATAGGGCAGGGCCGAAGGATGAGGCAAGAACTGATACACTGCAGCACCAACGAAGAAATTATCAAGGGCGAAGAATGAGAGATCAGGACTAAGGAAGTAAAAATCACAGAGATGCAAAAAATATGCACTACTGAGGGGAATTGAGTCAGCTCGACCGCACCAGCGGCCAAAGAGACACAGTATCAGGTCAGGAGCCAACAACCTAGCCAGGCTAACTAAGATGGCCCGACAGGGTGGCATATGATATAGGCCGCCCGGAGGACAAACGGACGAGACAGAATAAGAACAGAAGGGGAAAACATAGAAAGAGGAAAGAAAAAAACTAATAATAATAATAATAAGCATGTTACTTATTTCTCATAAGCGCCAATTTTTCCGAAGAATTCACTAGCGCTCGAAAAGAGAAAGAAAAAAGAACAAAAATCAATGCATCAAAAGAAGGCTCATATACAACACACATTTAACAATCACCAGCAGTGGCAAAATAGCCTAAACTCTATAGCCATCTGTCATGACACCTCTCTCAAGATCATAGCTTCTCTCAAAGAGAAAAGTCTTAAGTTGTCTCTTGAAGCATTCAACAGAACTCAGTTGTCTCATGGACAGCGGCAACCTGTTATACAACCTCGGAGCCATGTAGGAAAATGACCTCTCAAAGAAAGAAGGACTGCTGGAAAGCCCTTGGTTCATCAAGACGAAAAGGGTCATTGTCATGACGCACAACTACACCATGGTGTGCCGGTGGGCGCCTGAGCAGCTCCGCAAGGTACCTAGGCTCACCAAATTTGAGAACCTTAAAAGTCACCAAACACAACTTAAATTCTATTCTTGCTCTTACTGGCAGCCAGTGCAGTTCTATGTGAAGAGATGTAGTAGGAGTTCTAGGTGGAACACCAAAATTAGTCTTGCGGCCCTGTTAAGAACAGACTGAACTTTCTTCAAAATATAATTTGGAAGACCCACCAACAGGGCATTGCAATTATCAACACGAGAGAAGACCAATGAGTGAACCAACGTCAGGAGGCAACGTCTGGTTATAAACGGCTTCACCAAATAGAGATTTCTGATGTGCAAGTAACAACTTTTAACTATCTGGTTTACATGCTCTTTGAAATCTAATCGGGAGTTCACATATACACCCAGATTTCGAACAGAGTTGGCCGGTCGCAGCTGAGATCCACCCACATTGATGGAGAGGGCACCTACCATATCATCAGCTCTTCTATTTCCTCGGATGATGAGAATATCAGTTTTACCATCATTTAGTTTAAGTTTTCTCGCTCTCATCCACTTCTTGATATCAGACATCAACAATTCCATCTTACTCCGTATATCAACTATATTTGTGATTCTCACATAAATCTGGGTGTCATCTGCATAAAAGTGAAAGGTGACATTATGTGCACGAAGCAGAAGAGACAAACTGCTAATATAAATTATAAATAGGATAGGACCCAAAACTGATCCCTGCGGAACACCATACTGCAGGGGTGTCGAGTCCGAGACCACTTGATTTACCATCACACTCTGGGATCTACCTGACAAGTACGACCCAAGAAGCAAGAGAGCGGAGTCACGCACACCACAATCATAAAGATCACTCAATAACAACTCGTGATCCACTGTGTCAAAATCCGCAGAGAGATCAAGCAAGACCAATAGTGAGGCCACACCATTGCAAATGTTCTCAACTAGATCATTATGTACTGTAATCAATGCTGTTTCAGTTGAATGTTGCTGTCGGTAAGCAGACTGAAAAATTGGGATAGTTTCATTCTGCTGAAGTAGTGGTTGTAATTGGTCAAGTATTGCACGCTCTAATATCTTTGATATGAAGGACAGGTTGGAGACAGGACGATAGTTCAACATGTTCTCAACATCAAGTCCAGGTTTCTTTAGAGTAGGTCGGAGTAGTGCATGCTTTTCAGAATGTGGGAAGCTACCTTCAGAGAAGCACTTATTAATTATTTTGGAAATAAACTCAACTGTGTGATCATAGACTCTTGGTAGCTTGGAAACATTTATGGGATCCAACGGGCAAAATGTTTTATTGAGGTTTCTTATGTAGGACGAGATCATGTCCACCTCTACTGAGTGAAAGGATGAGAGGACATTATTAGGAAATGCGTCGGGGTTGGAGTACAACTGAAAGTTCTTCACCAACAGAAGCATCATCCAATTCCTGTCTTATGCGAGTTATCTTGCCAGCAAAAAATGCCACAAAGTTGGCAGCCAACTCGGCATCAGGTACAGAAGGTCTTAAGCTGACTCTTGTTTTTCCAAGTAAACTGTTTACAATTGAAGCCAACCTCCTCTGGTCGTTACCACACGAGTCAACTTTTCCCTGATAATACACTTTCTTTTCATCTTTGATTTTGTAGACCACAGCTCTTCTGGCTGACAGGTATTGCAACCATGTAGAGTCTGTTTTATTTTTCCGCCATTCACGTTCAGCTCTTCTACGCGCTCTTCTAAGAAATTTAACTCGAGTGCTATACCAGGGCGAATCATCTCGTACTATGATTTTCTTCTCTACTTCTGGACAGTGATGATCGAACACTAATTTAAGTGCATTTCCATGTACCTATCTATCTATCTATCTATTGCCTGACGCCGTGATCCCCGAAGGGGTGGCCACGAACGAACCGCCCCCATGCACCTCTGTCCCCAGTCAGTCGACGCCCCTCCCCCCAACCAGCACCACCTTCGTTCATGTACTTCCTCACTCCATCCTTCCACCTCATATTCGGTCTACCTCTCCCCCTCTGTCCCTCCACCTCGCTCTCATACACCCTCTTAGTCATTCTCTCGCTTTCCATACGTTCCATATGGCCGAACCATCTCAAGTTGTTCCTTTTCACACTTTCCAGCACATCTACCTCCACACCACACCTCCCTCTTACTTCCTCATTAGTCTGTCTATCCCTCCATGTAACTCCGCACGCACTCCTTAAGTAATTCATTTCCACTGCTCTCACTCTTGGTCTGAGTCTCTCAACCAACGTCCATGCTTCGCTTCCGTAAGTCAGTGTCGGGATTACCACACTGTCATGCAAGGACTTCTTCACTTCCATACTGACCACCCTATTTCTTGTTACTGCTTTTAGCGTTCCTACTACCCTCTTCCCCTGTTGTACCCTCTCCCGCACCTCTTCATCCATAGTCCCATCTTTACTCAACACACTGCCCAGATACTTAAAAGAGTTGACGATCTCCATAGCCTGACCGTTCAGCTTCACCTCACACTCTGTGACTTCACCCCTTTCGAAGACCATAACCTTGCTCTTCCCCGTATTTACCTTCAAATTCCGTTTTTCGCACACTGTTCCAAACTCATTTACCAGACCCTGCAACTCCCATTCATTATCACTCATCAGAAACTGTATCATCGCAACAGCAGTATAGGTAGCTTCACTCAATTCCCTCCCTTTTCAGCGATTACACCAACATCCACTGCTCTTGATAGTATTCTTTCATAACTCCATCCATATATACAGTAAACAACCACGGGGACATCACACACCCCTGTTTCAAACCAACATTCAGGTCAAAGAACTCGCTCTGCTCACTCTCCACACGTACTGCCGCCTTGCACCCTCATACATGCTCTTCACTGCTTTCAGCAACTTGCCTCTACTCCGTATATTCTAAGTACTTTCCACAAACCTTCTCTATCCACTCTGTCATAGGCCTTCTCCAAGTCCATAAAGGCAACATACACCTTTTGTTCTTCTCCAGATACTTCTCCACAACACAATTCAGGGTAAAAATCTGATCTACACATCCTCTTCCCTTCCTAAAACCTCCCTGCTCGTCGCCTATCCATTTCTCCGTTCTCACTCTCACTCTCTCAATCACTACCCTACTGTATACCTTCCCTACTACGCTTAGAAGACATATTCCTCGGTGGTTACCACAGACTCCTCTTTCCCCTTTGCCCTTATATAGGGGGACTATTATGCCAGTCTTCCAGTCATCAGGTGCACTCCCCTTCTCCCATGCTAGTTTGCACATTTTCCATACCCATTCTATCACTATCTCACCACCATACCTCAACATTTCCCCACACACTCCATCTGTTCCATGTACCTCCACCAGCTCATCTGAAGTAAGGTTGGAAGTATCAATACTTCCCAAGTACTGTTTTACTTCACTGCTAGCCAAATTTAGGTCTGCATTTTTATAATTTCTAAATCTGATTAATTTTTCATGTGTGAGTGGCTTAGGGAAATCAAAGCTGAAAGTAATCAAAGCATGATCAGAGGTATTAGGGTCAGCATTCTCAACATCAACATCCAGAACACCACCACAACCCACAGGAGAGAAAACCAAGTCAAGGGTGTGTCCTAAGATATGAGTTGGGGTGGGACACATGGTTTACAAAATTGTTCTGATCAGTCAACTCAGGAACTCAGGAGAGAATGGCTTCAGATGAGGGCTGTCAACCAGTAATTAAAATCTCCACACATCAAAAGTCTTCCAGTTTTAGCAGAAAATTCCTCGAGAAACTGCCCAAACTCTTCCATAAAACCCCTATCTGTGCCACGATGGCCAGGCCTATAGACAACTGCCATTCTTAGAATTTGTTGATGGAGTTTTATTTCCACTTCCAACAGTTCATAATAAAGAGGGGCTGGGTTATGGCTTATTTGCAAGATATTCACCAGAGATGTGGAGTAGACAACTGCCACTCCACCACCCGGATGATCTCACCTAGGCCTAGGAACATTTATTATGGAATGGGTTTTAGGCAATGCCGCCTGGATAATATTCAGATCTGACTCGAACAACCAGGTCTCAGTGAGACATAATACATCAAGGTTACGTTCATCCAAGATCTCGCAAATATGATCCATTTTGTTACGCAAGGAACGAACATTCAACAGACCCAGTTTCAACCGGTCCCATGTGCATTTTTCAGTTTTTTAACCTACAAAATCGGTGTTCTCAATAACTTTATTTCTCTGAGCTGACCATAAAGGACAATTTCTACTTGAGGCGAAATGATTTGGCGGCTCCGTAACTGATGTGGAGCTCATACAATTTATACATTTGGGGGAAGTCTTGTTGGTGCAGTCTTTGAGTTATGAGTACCAGCACAGAAGTTGCATTTTGGATCCTCATTTTTCCGATAAACACCTGTCACTGTATGACCAAAGCCCTGGCAATGGTAACATTGTGTTACCCAGAAGCGATCGTATGCACGACAATCTCACAAGTCCAACATACAGAATTGCCATCATCCACAATGGAAGAGCGTATTTCAGGTGACATTTTTACTACCGCAATCTTAGTGTGTGTGCATCACTCTTTTGCTTAGTGAATAGCAAATTCATAGCTAAGCCATCGTCGACCAGGGACTTTATTCTTGGGTTCTTGTTGAGGATGCTGGGAATGATCTCATTATCCTCAGCGTCATTAGCAATGCCTACCAGAGTCATTTTTGGCATCATCTTCTTTGGTTCGGAGACACTGAAGGCACTGTCCACTCCCAAATACTGATTGATGGCCCTTCCTGCATCTTCTTTGGCTTTCTTGGATGGAAGTCGTACCACCAGTACACCTGACTCAGTTCTAGTTAACTTGTTAACCGGAACCGAAGCCAAAGCAGTCTCGATTGCCTTTGTATCTGGTGGGCTTACTGGCTCGGAGGATCGGTCTTTTGGCTTCACTACCAGGACCTGATGGTCCCAGACAGTTTTTTTCTTTCCACCATCTACCACCTCAGTGGTGCGTTTGGTCGGCTCCTTTTGGTCTCCGCTGTTTCCCTCACTACCTTTTCCTTGCTCTTCAAAACCTGCACTACATTCTTCTCAAACTCTCTTTTCTCTTTTTCTCTCTCTTCCACCTGCTCCTTCATGTTTTCTTCCAATGCATCCACCTTAGCATTCCCCACCCTTGTCCACTCATCTTTCTCCTCACTTATTACTCCCTTTACTTTCTCACTTAAATGGCCCTCATACTCCTTTAGCTGCTCCTTGAGTGCCATGTTCTCTGCCTCCAGCTCATCTACTTTCCTTATCACTGCATCTAGGTTAGCAATTAATGGCCCATCTGCAGTTGCTACTGAACTGGCTCCACATATTTCTGTCAGTGACTCCACCTTCACACCTATATCTCTCCTCCAATTCTCCATAACTCCCTTCCATCTTAACAGACCCATCATCTGTCTCTTCACTACAGTCAATTGATCCTCCACTTCACCACCCTCTGCCAGAAATCCCTCAAACTCATAGCTCTCTTCATCTCCCAATAAACTCTGCCTCCGTTTGCCTTGGCCGGCCATTGTTTATATTTATGTAGCCTACAATTAAAAAATATACAAAACACTTAATAAAATTTAGAGTAAAATTAAACTACTACCTGGGATAAACCCAGGTAGCGCCGCCCCCGTTTGTGTCACCCTATCTTGAAAAAAGAATAAATGGAAAAAATAAATAGAAATGGGTGTTTGCGAGGTCACCACGAGCAGGTGGGGTACGACTTGATTACCTTCCAAAGAAGGTAACCCAACCGAGGTGTCGCAAGTACTAGGCAAAGATGAAATGTGAAAACTTTAACCGTGTTTTGGGCCTTCAGCAGTAGCAGATACGTCACTCGGAAAACTAAACCTCATTGGTTACGATACAGCCACTGCGCAAAATTAGTCAAGCTGAAGACAAAAGCTTGTGTTTTACGAAGTAAACAAACAATATATAAATATTCTCCAAAGTGAATAAGCGTTGGCATAGGGCGAGGGAACGCAAAAGTGATCCCGGGCCCTAAAAATTGGAACTTTAAATGTTGTTTCTGTTCGGGCTCTGTCTCGAGTCGGCCACCACCAGCTATGGGGTATTGTGCCAGGGTATATACATACATACATACATATATATATACATACTAATTATTACACTTATAATATTTACTGTATTCTTAACTTTTATACACAAAAAATTAAAATAACTTGTTAAGTCAAATCTTAATATTCTTTCTCACCCATGACATATAGTACAAACCTGGTTTAGGTTAAAGTCGGACTCATTCATCGCAAGAGGCATGAGTAGCTCCCCCACCGGGGCCGTGATGCTGATGCTGAATGTTCTGCCAGCCGCCAAGAGGTCAAAGGCGGCAGGCTGTGTGGTGTCGTTGAAGTCCACTCCAAGTGTGCTGTGTAATGTGGTGTCTGGGTTCAGCACCGCCATACCAGCAAACTCATGCAGTGACATACCTGGTGCCAGTTTCTTATTACCCACAGAGATATCCCTAATCTCCTCACTTCCGCAGTTGGTGAATGAGAGCTCCACGGATGTCATGCGAGGGGAGTAGAGATGAGGTGACCGGGTGAAGCGACAGGCCACTGACAGACCCCCACCACTAATTCTGTTAAGGACTTCCTGGGTGGCGGTGGGTATGAACTTGGCTTGTGCAGGTTGGATGGACGCTCCTGGTGCCAGAGGCTTAGCAGGCTGACTGGATGGAGAAGGGGTCAGAAGGCCACCTAATGATGGAGTCAGTAGTGGAGTGTCCATGGCAGGAGGGTTCTCAGCTAAATCTAAGAGAAGGTCAAGGTTACTGCGGTTCCCGGATGCCGGAGTTGGATCGCTTCTCTTTCCTCCTGGGTTACTTTTTTTCTTTTTGCTTTGTGCATCCTTAGCAGCGGTGTCAGAGTCCTCTGATTCATCTTCACTAGATGATTCACTCCCTGATGTGGATGAAGATGAGGATGAGTCACTGTCTTCGGTGCCTGATGTCTGTGAGGAATCATGCTTCTCTGCATGTTTCTTCATTACAGCACTTAATTTCTTCTTAGGTTTTGGTTCCTCCTCTTCACTCTCGGATTCCTCCTCGTCACTGCTATTGTCAGAACTGTCACTGTCGCTGCTATCACTGTCACTGTCACTGTCACTTCCACTCTCACTCTCTTCATCATCGCTCTCATCTTCCGGAGAACTTTCATCAGAGTAGAAGGACTTGGTCTTGATTAGCTTGGTCTTCTTGATGTGCACGGGTCTGTGGTGTGTCTCCGGTGTGTAGGATACAGGGAGTTCCACACACCGCACGCTGGGGTCGGGGGCTTCCTCAGGGAAGTCTGGCAGGTCCTGGTAACCTGACGCTCGAGCATTGATCAGGTGTGAGAGCGTGCTCAACTGGAACTGGTCACGGTCTGAGGAACACAAACATTATCGCTGTAATCGGTATCAATTGTAAACATGTATTTTTGTTACCTAAATCAAAAGTTGGCCAATAATACAATAACAAAATTCAATATTATATTAACTGATGGGCACAAGGGTGTGCATGGTAGAGGAATCTAGAAGGCGAATACTGTATATACTGGAGTCCTGTGTTGCACTCAACATGGTTGTGTGTAAGTTCAAGAAGAGGTTGAGTCATTTTATCACAGTTCTGGAGGCACCAGTAGCCAGACAGATAACTTCTTGGTGAACAGGGAAGACTTTAAGTGGGATATCTACAGTAATGAAGAGCTGTGATAATGCTTAGGTATCAAAAGTATCAATGATGAGATGTGTATTATTAGGCTTGGATGGTTTGGACATGTGGAGAGGATGGATGAACTAAGCAGGGTGTCAGACCAGCGCAAAAGACTTGAATGAACATGAGAAGGAATACATGAAAATTAACATGACATAGCATTGTTTTGGCCACTTTATCGCCTCCAAAAACACAATTGGAACTACAGTCATGCTCTCGTTAACGCGGCGTAGTAATGCGCTTTCAATCATACGTGGTCACCTTAACCCGTGGAGCCCCGGCTAGTTTTGTAATGTTTGTTCACCAGAACCCGGCCGGTTTTCAAAAAATGGTTTTATTCCAGAAACAATAGCGAATGGGTTAGGAATGAAGGAAAAACCACGAAAAACCGCTCAAAAAGCTTAAAGAATGGTCCTACAGAGCCCCCGAAAACGGATTTTACAAGAGTAAAAAATTGAAGGCAATTACCCCCAAAAAACAGGTTATTGCGCGCTCACGCGCACGCACGTGGACTTTGAGAGTTTTCAACCATCGGCACGGTTGCGTGGGATACGTACACAGTTCCCATACAAATCTGAGCCCTCTTGAGTGGCTACACCTGAGGTTACGGTCGGCGCAATTAGGGTGACGCGCCAGACGCGTCTCTGGGGCTGTGTGTTACATACATCGCCGACGCGTCAGACGCGTCGCTGGGGCTTTACGGGTTAAATGCGGAATCGCTCCAATCTACCGGGGAATCGACTCGGCCCTGTGACGCCACGCTCGGCTCGGTGACGTCATGCTCGGGTCTCTTCGGCTTCCTGCCCTCCCTCTCAGTTTGTTTACATCTGCCGGTCGGCGCGTACCTCAATATTCTTGGTGATTAAAAGGATCTCTCCCACTGTCACGTAAACTAAATGCCTCCCCCTGTTACCTTATTGTATTTCTATGATGTGTGAAGTGTACTTTATGGTATTTCTATGATATGTGATGTATGTACTTTGTGTCAAAAAGGTGACTTTGGGACTTTTTGGGGGGCCGAAAAGGGTAAAAAAGGGGACTTGGAATTTTGGCAGGAACAAAATTAATTGTCCCCATAAGGTACGGTATGTTGTTTCAGTACCACGGACTTCGGTAACAGGGTGAATGGTTGGGACGAAATGTCCGCGTTAACGAGAATATCAATGTATAAACCTTAATTAGGCTATATCTTTACACATACAATATTAAAGACTTAAAAATTGGACTTCGTTTTCATTTGACACCCTGGAACTAACAAACAGTATATTATACATACATACAAGTTTAAAGACCATTTTGTCCACAGAGAATGTGGTTATAGTCTCACATCCTAAATGGCGGCTTTCCAGGTGGCCCTGTCAAGGGCTGCCTCTTTTGTCAAGTTCTTTATTTTGAGATCGGACCGGAGTACAGTACCTGATCCCAAGTCGGTCTAGGTCTACCCTTACGTGCAGCTCCCCCCACGTTCACAGTCCGACACTTCCTCACCCAGTTCTGATCATCCATTCTCTCCACTTGTCCAAACCAACCAAGTCGGCTTGTGCGCATCACTTCACTGATACTCCTAATGCCATGACGCCTTCTTAATTCCTCGCTCGATACCCCATCCCTGAGATTAACCCCACATATCCATCTCACCATTCTCCTCTCATTCCGTTCCATTCTATTGATATACCTGTATATATATATCCTCCGCTTTAATCGGCCACATCTTCGAGACATAGGTCATCGCACTCCTAACACACTAGGTATACACCTTCCCTTTAAGGTGGAGTGGGACCCCTCTCATGGTCAGGAGTGGCGACAGCTCTCTAAACTTTCCCAAGCCACTTCTGACTCCAGCAATGGAGCCAGCTTCAGCGCCTCCTCTGGCGGAAACCGTATCGCCCAGGTAGCAGAACTTATTCACACACTCCAGCGTTACACTGTCGAAATCAACACTAACAGGTGGGTCATTTAACACAAGATCTCCCTTGCACACTGCACATTCAAAGTCTATGATTCTTGTCAAAGGTCCTCTAGCTCCACTACATCTCTTGTGTACCCAGTCACTACAGCCGCAAAATTGAATTGAGTTACTTCCCACCCCCTTCCCACATACTGTGCATGGCTAGTCACCGCTTCTTTCCATAGTACCATGCCATACTCCACTAATCATTACCTTTGTTTTATCTATGTTAACTCTTAGACCCTTATTTGCCATACCCTCCCTCCATCTTTTGAACTTGGCCTCTGCTTCCTGCACACTATCTGCAATAATAACTAGATCATCTGCATATAACAGCTCCCATGGGAATTCTGTCCTTAAGTCCCTTGACACAGCCTCCAGGACCAACACAAACTAAGTTGGGTGAAAAGATGCAAGTCTGTGAATGTGGGGGGAGCTGCACCAAGGGGCAGACCAAGCAATATGTGGGATCAGACATTACGGTCTAATCTTGAATTACAAAAACTAACAAGTGAGGCAGCTCTGGACAGTACTGTCTGGAGCGCCGCCATTAGGACGTTAGACCGGAACTGCACTTCATGTGGAGCACTCGATCTTTAACCCCTTATTAGCGGGGCCCGACTTAAGTCTGTATAGAGAACACCCGCCCAAAGAGCGGGGCCCGACTTTAGTCGTGTGCAATTTTGGAGCAATATTGCCTCTGAGAGAGAGACGAGCGGTGGGCAGAGCGTAGGTCGGGCTCTGACCGTTCGCCACGGGTCCAGCGGGCCTGATGTTTACTCCACACACATCCACCCTCCCTCCCTCACTACACAGGGTATTATGTCAAGAAATTACCGTATTTTAGGGATTTTTCCTTCGTCTTGCACGATCGTTGCAAGAGAACGCGTGGTCGTAGGAGGATGGTTCTGGTGTCATTGGAAAGCTGAATTAACGCCCTTTCAGGGATACATAATTGTATTACGCTCTGGCTCTTGTTTATTCATGAAAATGAGCACGGAAACAAGGCCATTTAGAGTAAAACCACCCGATTGGCGGGTAGTAGAAATTCCTTACGGGCCCGCTCGTAAGGCATTAAATTTATGCATTTATGTACGTATGTAATGTACAGTTGGCCAACTTAGTCCTGCGACAAAATGTTGTGGTGTGTGGAGGTATGTGGCATTTCATCCGTAGTAAACAATGTAGTTTTATAAATGAACCCCTCAAATCC
This sequence comes from Paralithodes platypus, assembly GCA_032716605.1. Classification (NCBI taxonomy): domain Eukaryota; kingdom Metazoa; phylum Arthropoda; class Malacostraca; order Decapoda; family Lithodidae; genus Paralithodes; species Paralithodes platypus. Next base: position 41,070,387 of record CM064513.1, on the reverse strand, counting down.
CATGGCGTGTGAAAGACGGGACGTGATTGGGTGAGACGAGAAATATCGGGAAACTCTATTTTCTCCATTATTTGAATTACTGGAAGGTTAGTAGAAGAATGATGTTAAATAATAAATGGATATGAAATGAAGAAGCTTACAGTTATTATTAATATATAACCTATCCTTACTTAAATTATTAGGCATGGCAGAAAATGTGAGTGTCGGTGGCAGGTGGGTGGGGCTTCGTTTCACTTTAACCCTCTCACCACGGAAGGGCTCTTGAACGCCCATAAAAAAGCATATAACAGGTACCCGGAAGGCCTCTTGAACGCCCAGTGGTTGAAAGCCTGTGAGCTTCGTGTGCGAGGCGTCGGTCCGACGCATGTAAACAACAGCCGGCTGGACCGACGCCCCGCATCTCCGGCCACAAGAAGGAGAGCGTCGCTTGTTCGTGTGTGCCTGTATGTTGTTGTTAAGTATCGAAAAGTGGTGTAAAGTGGCTGTTTTGGCCATAAAGTTATCTCCAATGAAATCATCATCACAGCTCAACCAGTTGACTTAGAGAGCTCTACTTAATGCCATTCTACAGGTAAATAACACAGCTACGCTTGGGGATGCGCGGGAATGCGGGAAGCAGTCTGATTAACGAATATACGGTAGCCTAGCCTAGACGTTTTTCGGCCAAAACACCCGGGTTTCGAGGAATATACTGTATATATAATACATAGCCGGGGCTGGAGGGTTAATCGAGACGGCACGGCTGGTATTAATGACTCACAAGTGAATGGTTGTATTTAGGATTCCTGCATATTGATTGATTGGCATATAACTTCTATGAATAGTAACTTTTAAATTTGTTATAATATGAAGTTTGTAGCGTAAATGTCTGAACTTGCTTTTTATTATACCGGTACTTTAATTATACTGTAAGAGTTATGTGGTGGCTATTTATTACCGAACTCTTATTCTCTTGGAAACCAAGACTCAAAAAGCACCCTGGTAATGAATGGATTTCTCCTCAGAATGTGAGAGGTCCTTCTTAATCTTTTCAATTAGAGTACAGTAGGGTCCCGCATAAAACGTGTTCGCATAAAACGAGTCTCGATTAAAACGACCGACCTAAAATATTAATATTTAATTTTCGATCAGAACGAATGTGATCACATAAAACGAGTCCGCCGCCAAAGTGGGGCAAATCTGAGGAGTTTTCATATAGAGCGCCGAAATATCGTACAAAACGTACGAAATATCGTTCGCTTTGTACGAAAATTTTCGCTTACAGTGAACATGACGATATTGCGCCACCAAAATGCTGTGTTCACATAAAACGAAATCGCATAAACGCCCTCGTTTATCGACCATAAACTCGTTTTATGTGAGACCCTGTGTAAATATGTGTGTATATCCTAGCAATCTTCAGACGATTATATTAAACCAGTCAGTTAAATGATTAACTGAAATTCTAATTAACCCTTTGATCCTTAGAGGTCCTTTCTAATGTTAGCAAGAACACTTAGCAGTAGCATTTATAACATAACAAAATGTTGCTGTAAGATTGAAGGGTTAAAGGTGGTCAAAATAAATTGGTTGTAGCTGGAATTACAAAGTTATCATCGGTTTCAAAAGGGTTGACTTATTGTGTTTAACCTTCTTACTATGACAGACATTTCCAAATCTGAATAAAGTCGCCTAATATTTGACATACTAAAATAGTTATATACAGTGCTCCAATATACTAATAAGTTAGAACAAATTAATGCAGAAAAAATAAATTAGAATAATGACAGTTAAAGGCCAGAAATATTTGTTTTTTAGTTTACGTGCATTTTGTAGACTAATATCACCTCTAGTTGCTATTGAGACATGTTTGCATAGTAGTTAAGTGCATACGATGGAGTATAGTAAATATATCATGATAATAATATATTTAATTGTCACACTTCCTAACTCGAAATACCTATTCTCTTTATTGCTTAAATCACTTCAGACATTTCAGTCTTTTGCAACGGCAATTAAATCGACTTCACCAAGCCCAAAAAGAACCCTGCCCGTCCTTCCACACAGCCATGGTTGTGGTGGTGGTGGAGATGGTAGTAGTGATAGTGCGGGGAAGACAAACGAGAAAATACTCCAGTAAAGGGTTGCCACATATAAATAACTGGAGCCATTTCATTACACAATATGTTTATAGGATTGTGCTATATACCGGGTCCATTTGCTGATAGAGAATTAAAATGTAAAACTTGCAAACTAAACAAACCAAAATTGGGACAAGGACAATATAAAGTCAAATTGTCAAAGTCAAAAATAACAGAGGCTTCTATCAGTCATATGAACAACAACATTAGTTCGGGCAATGGCGAATATTTATCAGGTGACGTGATATGCATGGCTTTTGTGGAAAGGATGAGGATAGGATTGTTATATTATATTATAGCACAACAACTTCAGATGACACCCCCCTCCCCCCTCAAAAAAAAAAAAAAAACACACACACACTAGGGAACTTCTATGTCATCACCTTCATTAGAATACTTAGCATACCCTACAGTCTCTACATGAGTTTTATATAAATTTCCTACAATGCCGCCACCGTATTGTATTCCCTGGAACCAGTAGAAATTTACTGTTAGTACAAATTTTGAATTAGTTATATTGTTAACACGTAAATTGGGAACTTGATTATATTCCTTCAATCTCTGAATAATAGACGCCTAACGAATGCAGTACTATAGAAGTAACTGAAACTATAAATAAGTGGTAATCATATTGAAGAGGTTTATTGAATTGCTGTTTTATTTCTCCTTTTACTAGAGGTGTTTCTGAAACTTTTATATATATATATATATATATATATGTATATATATATATATATATATATATATATATATATATATATACTGTATATGTATATATACAGTATATATATATATATATATATATACAGTAAACCCTCGCTATCTCGGACTAATTGGGGGGGGAGACCCAGTCCGAAATGTCCGATTTTCTGAGATGTCCGAAGTCCGACTTATGAGAGGAAAATGTTCGAATTAGAAGAGGGAGTCCGAGCCACCAGAGAAAACGGAGACTTCCCTATCACTAACAACGTAGATTCAAGATAAATTACAGTACCTGTACAGTATACAGCAGACATATAAATATAAATATCACTTTCCTTCTCCATTTCACTGTCCTTCTCCACCTCACTGTAGCCTTAGATCTCAGAATTTTCCGAGATATATGGACACCTGTCCGACAGACCATGTTGGCCCTCGGAGTTTTCCCCTTACATCTCGGAATTTTCCGAGATCTACGGCGAACTTTCCGAGAGGCCGATGCCAGTCCGAGAAGTGCGGGTTTCCGACTTTTAACCCTTCCTACCCGGGCTGCCTTAGGTAAGGACAGCTCGAAAGAAGGGCCGCTACCCGGTATGCCTTACCTAAGGCAGCAGCTTAATAGCCTAATTAAGCTCGGTCTGAACGCCGTGCGTACGACGTATGTCAACAAACCCAAGCGTTCGTCACCGCACCTCCGAAAACAAGAAGGAGAAGACTCTTCAATGTTATTGTTCTGACGTCACGACGAAATTAGTGTCTGAAAAGCCCCCATATTGGCAACATCTCTGCAATATTGGCTCCACTGAAATCGTCATCACAACTGAACCAGTTGACTTACAGAGCTCTACTCAACGCCAAAATACAGATTGAAAACCGCACTACGATTATAGATGAGTGGGAAAGTTCTAGCAGTGAAAATAAACCTAAATACGGTAGCCTAGGCCTAGACGTTTTTCAGCCATTTCGCCCGGGTAGGGGCGACCGTCATTGAGTAAGACAGCCCGGGGAGGAAGGGTTAAAGATCCGAGATATATATATATATGCCGCCTCCTCTGCGTGGGGTGCGTGGTGCCCGTCTTGCAACGCAGTCCCGCCCCTGGTCTGTGCAGCTCTCCAGCCCGGGAATGGGTCGTTGCTCTCAGTCTTTCTTCTGTTCAGCAGCTGAGCTCTGGAACTCTCTCCCAGAAGGCCAGAATCAGTCTTTCCTTCTTCCTGACTTAAATTGCTTCAAACTTCGTGTGTCCAGGTATTTTGGCTCGAACGTTCCTTGATTTTGGCCTTGTCACTCTTTCAACTCTGGGGGAGGCACTCACTACAGGCAGTTCTTCCTTTTGTCTCCCTCACTCACATAGAAAAAAAATTAATGTAATCAGTACACAGGCATCTTGAAACAACCATTCACTTGTTAGTTGTGTAGTCCCACCGCACCATCTCGATTGAACTGATTCGAATTCCCACCCTCCTGCCGCCACCACACTCGCATTCCTGCCATGTCTATTTATATATTTATGAAGTTATGTATTGATGTTAATTAGAAACATATGTATTTAATTTTCCTTAATACTCAACGTCTTTCTGGAAATTATACTAAACCGGCAATAATGCAAATATGAAAGAAAATTTAACTTCACGATATTCCTCACTTCGACCAATCATGTCCCTCATTTCATACGCTTTTCGGTTTGAGGGATTCATTCATAAATCTATGTGGTTTACTAAGGATGAAATGCCACACACTTCCACACACCACAACATTTTGTCACAGGACTAAGTTGGCCAACTGTATGTACTCTGCGGGCCGCTGCATAGTCGGAAGCGTATCTGACTGCTTATCGGAGGGTCGGCAGTACGATCCCACCTCGTACCATTAGTAGACGTCAAGAGTTTGGACACTAAGGTCTAGCAATTCGTGGCAAATGTCCAGTAAAGTCCCTGTAACAAGGGAACGCCCCAGCCTTGTTAATCAAGGGAGTGTGTACTGCGTTAAAAACTGCATCAACTAAATCAAATTACAGTAATTGTATGAAAGTATGAAAGTATGAAAGTATGTATGTATGTATGTACGGTATATACTCAGGCACATACCCCAAAGCTGAGGGTGGCCGACTCGAGACAGAGCCCGAGCTAAAACAAAATTTAAAGTTCTCTAAACTATTAAATCATTGTAGCTGGTGGATTAATGAAGCAGCATATCCAATGGCCTCTGAATCAATCTGTGTTGGTTCTTGACCAAATTCACATGTGTCACATAATAACCCAGTCACCACACACAAAGAGAACATAAAGATATATTATGCAATACTCCTGCCTCTTGGAAACTCTAGGCTGCCCACTGTACTGACTTGATATTCCTGAGATCTAATATACACAAGACATAGGGACGATGTTGATAATGATGGTTCAGGATTATAAAGATAATGAAAATCACAAAACATATACAAATCACAAAACATGCCTGCCGAGATCGGAGCCTCTCCGGGTGGTCGGGGGCCGGGGGAGTGCTGGAGCGACCTTGGTGACCCTGGTCTCTGGGTCTTCTCTTGGGTGACCTAGATGTGTGTGAATTTTGTGTTTTGTCTGTGTTTGTTCGTTGTTCTGTCTTGTATTTTGTGTTTTCCCTGTTCTTGCTCTGCTTTGAGTCGGCCACCCCCAAGAAAATAAAAACAAAAAATAATAAAATAGAGTAAAATAGAAAATAAAAATAAAAATAGAAAAAGTGGGGATTGGGCCTGAGCATATACATACATTAGATATGTCTATTGTGATACAAAAAACAAGACCCTTGCAGAAGTGAGAGCAGAAAAGTGGGCAGCTCTGAAGAACAAGAAGATTATTCGGTTTGTGCCTGATTCGGACAGTCTACATCTGCAAGAGCGTGCAAACTATCTCACATATCTGCAGAAGCATTAACAGCTTCAGAGTCACCCGTCACCGATTGGTCATGGATGGCACCTTGTGAATGGCTTATGTCTACCCGTCCGTTACAGCCAAGCCGCACTTCCCATATCTATAGTGCTTCCTACAACCAAAACCATACAGGCAGATGACAGCAGTGATGACAGCAGCAAAAGTGAGGAGAGTGATTCCGACAGCTGTGGATCATACCTTGAATCTTGTAGTGATACCGAGGCTCAGTAAATATGGACAATTAGAAGACTATGCATTATTAATGAGACAAAAATTGCTCAAACTGACAAACGTAATGAAGCCATAGAACTCTTAAATTCTGATCTAAATACTATTTCCAATTGGGGCAGAGAAAACCTTGTTAACTTTAATGCTTCCAAAACCCAATTTCTCCATCTATCTACCCGTCAGGATCTCCCAGCGGACTATCCCTTATTCTTCAACAATACAAAAATCAACCCTTCATCTTCTCTCAATATTCTTGGTGTCTCTTTTTCTTCTGCTCTCATTTGGAAGGACCATATTACCAGTCTTGCTAAGGCAGCCTCCCAGAAGCTGGGTGTGCTCAACCGCCTTAGGGGGTTCTTTTCCCCTGCACAGCTTCTTGCTCTGTACAGGGGCATAGTGCACCCTTGTATTGAGTATTGTTCACATGTGTGGGGAGGTTCCTCTCACACCGCTCTCCTAGACAAAGTTGAAAGGAAGGCCTTTCGTATCATTAACTCCCGTCCACTCACCAACTCTCTGCAATCTCTCTCTCTCCGCCGCAATGTTGCATCTCTCTCGCTATTCTATCGCTACTATAATAATCAGTGTTCCTCAGAGCTATCCCAGTGCATACCACCTCCTTTACGTAGGGCACGTGGTACCCGTCTTGCAACTCAATCCCACCCCTACTCTGTGCAACTCTCCAACCCGAGAGTGAAACGTTACTCTCAAACTTTCTTCTACTCAACATCTGAGCTCTGGAACTCTCTCCCAGAATCAGTCTTTCCCTCTTCCTATGACTTAAATTGCTTCAAACTCCGTGTGTCCAGGCATTTTGGCTCGAACGTCCCTTGATTTTGGCACTGTCACTCTTTCAACTATGGGGGAGGCACTCGCTATAGGCAGTTATGCCTTTTGCCTCCCTCAATCACATAGAAAAAAAAACAAAAAAAAACAAAAAAAAACAAAAAAAACAAATTAGCAATAACACCTGGACAATTATAGAATAAAGTATTGACCATCATACTCTATGACTATAAACACTGCTGAGGGTAGGAAAGAGCCCCATCGCTGGTAAAAATAAAACCCTACTTGATGACGCACTGTTTTGGAAGTCCCAGCGGTGAGGCTGATAGTCAGCCGGTAAAGGCCTATTATATAATATGCCCAATTTGGATATCAGTCCCACAGAATGAGCGCATTGTTATTCTTTATGTGTCTATTTAGATCTGTTGGGGCCAGAGACCGAACAATTTGTCATTTTTCAGGATGGCTTCCAGCTGCCATGTAGTATGTTGAGGTCACAGTGGTCCCAAAACGTTATGAATACCATTCTAACAGATTTGTTATACCAGAAATAGTGGGAAATGACACCTCATTCATTGTTATAGCTCATCTGATGCCTGAGATATAACTTTTAATGTTTTTCCAAATGGCGTCGGTGGCCATTTTGAAAAATGTGCTATAAAAAAGTTAGCCATCACTTTTGGGAGGTGTATGGGAGCTATTTTTTTCTTATAATTGGTCCTATTTGTCAAATCCATCAAGAAAAAAAGGTATCCGAAAAGTGGTCACGGATTCCAGGAAAATTACTCTACTACAAGGACGATACTAATATATGAATTAATGTGACGTCATAGAGTGACTGGGAAACAAAAGAGAATCATTATATGGACTGACGTGTATTTCTACAGCCGTTCAAATATCGCGAAAATTTGTGACGTCACCGTCTAGACACCTGTACAGTGACGTACTCTCGCAACAACCAATCATATGCCAACATCGTTCGTGACGTCACACCCAGTATATTGACCAATAGAATATCAGCTTACAACTCGACTCTTCTTCACTTTTCGTCCATCAGCTGAGCTGGGAAATTGTAGAAAGTGAGCCCACTGATACTCTCTAAATATTCATTTACCAAGTATATTTTCCATTTCTAGTATACTGTACTACGAAGAAACATACATAATACATATACTGTACCTGTATATGTACAAATAACAAATATGCTGTAACACTGCCCAATTCTTGAGATATAATGTATGCCGTTATGCAGGAATATACCGATGAGACAAATCAAATTTTATCAATGAACAAACAGACTTTAACCCTTCCTACCCGGGCTGCCTTAAGGGGAGCGTCCGCCATGTATTTAAAAATGGTCCGATCGTGTTCATTTGTTTACAGGTGATAGATACCACTTCTAGGAACAACATATCCAAAAATGAATAAATTCGGATGAATAGTTTTTTCGCTACCTCGGATTTTCGCATTTTGGCCAAATTTTCAAAACCTAAAAACTAAAAAACTTTTGGTCCAATCTACATAAAAAAAATACCATTGGAAAGAGGAGAAACAATGCAATAAAATGTACAGAGGGATTTTTGATACACCTTATATTTTTTTATTAATACATTTTTTGTTTTTTTATATATTTAACCCTCCAGCCCCGGCTATGTATTATATATATATTCCTCGAAACCCGGGTGTTTTGGCCGAAAAACGTCTAGGCTAGGCTACCGTATATTCGTTAATCAGACTGCTTCCCGCATTCCCGCGCATCCCCAAGCGTACCTGTGTTATTTACCTGTAGAATGGCATTAAGTAGAGCTCTCTAAGTCAACTGGTTGAGCTGTGATGATGATTTCATTGGAGATAACTTTATGGCCAAAACAAACACTTTACACCACTTTTCGATACTTAACAACAACATACAGGCACACACGAACAAGCGACGCTCTCCTTCTTGTGGCCGGAGATGCGGGGCGTCGGTCCAGCCGGCTGTTGTTTACATGCGTCGGACCGACGCCTCGCACACGAAGCTCACAGGCTTTCAACCACTGGGCGTTCAAGAGGCCTTCCGGGTACCTGTTATATGCTTTTTTATGGGCGTTCAAGAGCCCTTCCATGGTGAGAGGGTTAAACGGTGTCAAGCCTCCTGTCAAAAAAGTTATGGGTTTATCAAAAATTCCTCATTACATTCTACTGCATTTACTCTCCTCTTTCCAATGTTTTTTTATTTATTAAAATCGGACCAAAATTAAGAAAGTTTTTAGGTTTTTTGTTCGAATAATTATAGTTTTGAGAAAAAGGCGAAAAACTAAATTTATCCATTACCCAACAATTCCTCTCTCAAATGACTATTTATTGCATCTGTTTGCTCTTGATTGATTTGATACATGTTCTGATACTAAGATCCAGTGCAATTTACTATACCACACTATACACATATACACTATACCACATATACAACGTACAGTAAACTTCCGTTAATCCGAAGGGCAGCGGACCGGCCCTCGTTCGGATTAGTGGATTTTTCGGATTATCGGACTTTACCCCTATCAACCTGTGTATGACGAAAACATTGAGGCATTAGGCCACCCAAATGACACAATGGTGCACACACACATATCATATGTTCATGAAATCACTTCAAAAGTTTACCATTATCATTGTAGCCTATTACCTACTTCAAAACATTCAGATTAATGGTCAAAGGAATCTGCTGATATAACCGTCTTCTTCTTCTTCCGTCTACTAGCGAGTTTGTCTTGCTCTTGAAGATCAGATCAGATGTGGTTCGGGAAGTAATGCCTTAACAACGGCACTTCCCTGAAAGGTTCTTGTAATTTTCATTTTGTGATTTTCCTTTTGTGACGTGCTCTGTTAAATTATATTGTATTGAAAGCACCCTTGTCTTGTTGTCTTGAAAGCACCCTTGGGACGCTCCGATCACTGAACTATAAATAGTAGCGTATCGGAACGTCCAAAGGTGCGTTTTCAAGCTCAAGACTAATACGTCCAAAGGTGCGTTTTCAAGCTCAAGACTGAATGCGCTTGCAGAAAATGCGGTGCAAGCCAGTAGCGCATCGGAGCGTTCCAAGGATGCGTTCAAGAGCAAAACAAACTCTCTAGCAGACGATGTGGAAGAAGAAGAAGAAGAAGGTGTTTACGTTTATATCAGTAGCTTCCTTTGACCATTAATCTGAATGTTTTGAAGTAGGTAATAGGCTACAATGACAATGGTAAACTTTTAAAGTGAATTCATGAACATGTGATATGTGTGTGCTCCATTATGTGTCATTTGAGTGGACTAATGCCTCAAAAAGGGGACTTTGGGACTTCTTGAAATTCGGACCATCGGGTGAATTCGGATTTGGCCTCAAATTGAAAAATTCGGACTATTGGGAGATTCGAATCATCGGTCGTCGGATTAACGGACTTATACTGTATGTACGGTGGTGCATAAGGGGGGGGGTGGGGGGCTGTATTTACGGTAATTTTTATTTTACGAGTCTAAAATTTTGCCAGATGCCTAGAGTGTTACCCTCACGGGAGCAGTGAAAATCTCAATTTCGGATTTTTCAACTTGCACCTCTAATACCCCATGGCGGACGCTCCCCCTAATACAATAGGACGGAGGTCGTATCCGGGCGATCTGGCCGAAAAACGTCTAGGCCTAGGCTATCTTTGTTATTTTAACTGCTAGAAATTTCCCACGCATCCCTAAATGTAGTGCGGTTTCCAATCTGTAGACTGGCGTTGAGTAGAGCTCTGTAAGTCAACTGGTTCAGTTGTGATGACGATTTCCGTGGAGCGAATTTTGCCGCGATGTTGACAATATCACAGCTTTTCAGACACTAATTTCGTCATATCATACAACAACAACATTGATCCGACGTCTCCTTGTTTTCGGAGGTGCGGTGACGCAATGAACGGCTTTGTTTACATGCGTCGGACGCACGGCGTTCAGACCAAGCTGAATAGGCTTTCATGCTTACTGTCTGTTAAAAGGACACCCGGGTACCGGCCCATCTGCCGCGGTGTCCTTATAAAAGGACACCCGGGCTGGAAGGGTTAAGAAAACGGACAATACGGTAGATGGAAAAGGTAGGCGAATCCGACAGTACAGTATATCAAAGTAAGTCTTCCTATGAAACATAAAGTACGTTGGTGAGAGTATAGCGGGCATTCAATAAGGATACGACGTATAGAAAGAGGAACATGGCAAGACGTACATTCAAGTCAAGGGTCGTGCGGTGATGACATTAAACACCCATGTGTTAATCTAGTATGGCAAATGCGAAGACGAGTAAGCATCTCATCACTGATACTCTTAATACCTAACCGTCTCCTCTGTTAATCACTAGATATCGTATCTTAGTCTATCTATTGACGGATGCTGTAGTAGTAGTACAGTAGTATAAAATAGCTTAACCTGACCAATAAGTCCAAAGAGAGTTACAGGGCTGGCCAATACCTACCTTTAAAGCTAGACTGTTGCACTGGTGGAGGTTTGGTGGCCAGGAAGATCTTTTTAGCATGCTTAGCCAACTTATTGTCCTCATGTCCCTGTGGTGGGAAGACCAGGGCGCGGGTTAAGCGGGCACGGTCACGAATGTCGTAGTTGGTGTCGTACTTGGCCAGGTTGTAGACATACTGGCACAGCAGCCTTGTTTGTTTCGGGTTACTCAGGAACAGCTTGGTTGCCAGGGTCAGGATCTGTAGCTTCACTATGTCATCCTGTAGGGGGGATTGGAAATTAGTTAGATGGTGGTGGTGTGCTGATCCTATCAGAATAAGGGCTGACTATCTCCTACCGGTAACTCCTATTGCCTCCTGTAGTCTCTTAGCGCAGGCTAAGAGGGGAACAAATTCAAGTGTAAACAAAAATAGGGACTATTAATCCAAATGTAAAACTTGCTAAATAAACAAACTAAAACCATAAATCGCATAATACTGTATAAAGACAAACAAACTTATAAAAATCACAATGTGGAACTAACATATTGAAGATTTAGAAAAACAATATTATGAAATTAAACAAAATATAACCACCACCTAGTAGGTACAGTACACCACTATATGAGCGAGTTTGTTTCCCAAGCAAACCAGTTGCAAATATATTAACACACTCCCATACTGTACGTATTCAGGACTTGATCTAATGGAAAGTTCAGGTAAACATTACATTACATTCCAAAAATCTGATAAGTGTACCTTGCTTCCAGAGGAAGCACCCAAAAAAGGATGGGCATGGCAAAAACTGCCTCCAGGCTCCTACACTTGCCCCCACTGCCTCACGCCACAGTGGTACCATCTATGCTATCTTCATAGTCAGGCAGCTGCAGGAAAGACATCTACTGTACTTAAAAATAGGGATCTGTATCTTGTGTTTGTAGACCTGGAGAAGGCCTTTGATAGAGTGCCAAGAGAAGTTGTGCAGTGGGTTATGAGAAAACTTGGCGTAGAGGAGTGGTTGGTGCGTGTGATAATGAAGATGTACGAGGACTCACAAACGGCAGTGAGGGTGAAAGGTGTACTACATACTGTACATACATACATACTATAGGTTTAACTCCTGTAAAGAGATAAAGAAAACCTAATATTTAGTAGTGGCCCCTCCATCATTGACGAACATGCCTATTACATAAGGCATCCTCTTCAAACACTAATCCGCCGTAGTTTGAATCTACCGCGCAGAGCATTTAAAAACTGAGGAGCCTTCATCATGAGCGCACGCAACCTCACTCATGGCTTCAGTCATTATGAATTGGGTTCTCACTACGAAAAAACTTCGTAAAAAAATAAAAACAAAAAGAAAATAAGAATAACTATCTAATAAGCTTTCCATCATATCGTGGATGTACTTGTGTGGATCTCTGACCAGACGCTGATTCAGGCGTCATTCTTCCTTCACTGACATATCAAGTAAACTGAAATCCTCAATACATCAACGAATGGGAAAGGGACGGTCGGGAGGGCCCCAGTCGTCAATGATTACGGGGCCACTACTAAATATTAGGTTTTCTTTATCTCCTTACAGGAGTCAAACCTATAATTTATTAGTGGCCCCTCCATCATTGACGAACATGCCTGATTTCTAAGACTGGAGGGGGACATTCGTAATCATATCATAACTCTAGAAAAGCAGATAATAAAAACAACCACATAGTACAGTATTCTTACTTTTGAAAAATATATTTAATACGGCGTAGGCCGGGAATATACAAGAAAGGGGTTCAGGCAGGTGCGTGCTTCAAAGAAGCCTGCCTGACAAAAAATAGGTAACCCTGAAGATTCTGTACACAGATCTGTAGTTACAAAGGCACCCCACTCAACGAGTGGTGACAAAAATAACAAGTTATCAGTTTATATGTGCACATAATAAACCCCAAAATAATCGTGGAGATAAATTGCAAAGGATCTTCACTGTTTTAATATTAAATTGCTTTCGTAGCTAAAACTACTATAACAACCCCGTTGTTTTGTACTAACATTTGTACTTAGCACAATTTCTCGCTGAGAAATGTTCATATCACATTAACCATAAATTGTATCACAGCTCTCACACTCCGGCGGTGTCTAGGGTGTCCTATGTCAACTGACTGCACCCCCCCACACATACGTGCACTTTCAGTCTCGTCCTAATGGCGGCGTTCCAGGCAACCCTGTTAACCCTTCCTACCCGGGCTGCCTTAGGTAAGGACAGCACAAAATAATAGCTGACAGTATGCAGGAAGCTGAGGCCAAATTCAGAGAGTGGAGAGAGGGCATGGCGAGCAAGGGTTTAAGAGTCAATATTAACAAAACCAAGGTTATGCATTGTAGTTTGAGACTAGGTAATGTGGAAAAGAGCGGTGCATACCCATGTGCAGTGTGTGGAAAGGAAGTGGGCGTTAACTCAATTCAATGTAGCATCTGTCGATGTTGGGTACACCATGGGAGTAAGCGCTGTAGTAGAATAAAGGGGCCCCTGCCGAAGGATAAGTCAGAAATAGTGAAATTTGAGTGCGTAGTGTGCAAAGGCGAGCTTGTGTTAAGTGATGATCCTGTGGCTGTGAATTTTGGAAATGAGTCTTTGGAGCTGGTGAACAAGTTTTGTTACCTAGGAGATACCATCTCTGCCGGTGGTGGGGCCGAGGCTGCCACTGTTGCTAGAATTAGGTGTGGCTGGGGGAAGTTCAGAGAATTGATGCCAATCCTGACCATGAAAAGAATGCCTCTTCCGCTGAAGGGAAAGGTGTATGCCTCATGTGTTAGAAGTGCAATGACGTATGCCTCAGAAACATGGGCCGTTAAAGTAGAGGATGTCAACAGAATGGAGCGTAATGAGATGAGAATGGTGAGATGGATGTGTGGGGCCAGGCTACAGGATAGAATAACAAATGTTGAGCTGAGGAGACGTTTAGGTATAAAGAGTATTAGCGAGGTGATGCGTATAAGTAGACTGGGATGGTATGGACATGTGGAGAGAATGGATGAACAAAATTGGGTGAAAAAATGCAGGTCTGTGATTGTGGAGGGAGCTGCACCAAGGGGTGGACCGAGGAAGACCTGGGATCGGACTATACGCGCCGATCTCAAATCCAAGAACTTGACAAGTGAAGCAGCCCTTAACAGGGTTGCCTGGAACGCCGCCATTAGGACAAGAGACTGAAACTGCACTTATGTGTGGAACACTCAGTCTTAAATTTGTATGTATGTATGTATGTAAGGGCCGCTACCCGGTATGCCTTATCTAAGGCATGAGCTTAATAGCCTAATTAAGCTTGGTCCGAACGCCGTGCGTACGACGTATGTCAACAAACCCAAGCGTTCGTCACCGCACCTCCGAAAACAAGGAGAAGACTCCTCAATGTTATTGTTATGACGTCATGACGAAATTAGTGTCTGAAAAGCCCCCATATTGGCAACATCTCTGCAATATTGGCTCCACTGAAATCGTCATCACAACTGAACCAGTTGACTTACAGAGCTCTACTCAATGCCAAAATACAGATTGAAAACCGCACTACGATTATAGATGAGTGGGAAAGTTCTAGCAGTGAAAATAAACATAAATATGGTAGCCTAGGCCTAGACGTTTTTAGGCCATATCGCCCGGGTAGGGGCGACCGTCATTGGCTAAGACAGCCCGGGTAGGAAGGGTTAAGGGCTGCTTCACTTGTCAAGTTTTTGGATTTGGGATCGGCACGTATAGTCCGATCCCAGGTCTTCCTTGGTCCACCCCTTGGTGCAGCTCCTTCCACAATCATAGACCTGCATCTTTATACCCAATTTTGTTCATACATTCTCAGTTTGCGTCGGAGTCCACCAGGGTTCTGTGTTAAGCCCTCTCTTCTTTTTTATGGTTCTGGAGGCACTATCTTGTGATTTCAGAGCTGGGCTCCCCTGGGAACTGCTATATGCAGATGACCTAATACAGTACTTATTACAGATAGTGTACAGGATGCCGAGGCCAAGTTCAGAAGATAGAGAGAGGGCATGGCAAGTTAAGGATTAAGAGTTTATATAAATATAACCAAGGTTTTACACAGTAGATTAGGGCTTGGAAAGGTAGAAAAAAGTGGTGCATACCCATGCGCAGTATATAGAAAAGGGGTGGGCGCGAACTCAATACAGTGTAGCGTCTGCCGCAGCTGTGTACATCACAGGAAGAAGCGCTGCAATAGAATAAAGGGACCTCTACTGAGGAAGAAGTCCGAAATTGAAAAATTGAATGCATAGTATGCAAAGATGAGCTTGTGTTCAATGACCGGCTCGAGAGTGTCAACTTTGGCAACGAGGCACTGGAGATGGTGGATAAGTTTTGCTACTTGGGAGATGCCATCTCTGCCGGTGGTGGGTCTGAGGCTGCCACTTTCGCCAGAATAAGATGTGGCTGGGGAAAGTTTAGAGAATTGTTACAACTACTTACCATGAGAAGACTCCCTCTCCCCTTGAAGGGAAAGGTGTACGCTTCATGCGTTAGAAGCGCAATGACATATGCTTCAGAAACGTGGCTTGTCAAAGCAGATGATATCAACAGAATGGAATGCAACGAGAAGAGAATGGTGAGATGGATGTGTGGTTCCAAGCTGCAAGATGGGATATCTAGTGAAAACCTGAGGAGAAGGTTAGGTATCAAAAGTATCAGTGATGAGATGCATACTAGCAGGCTTGGATGGTTTGGACATGTGGAGAGAATGGATGAACTAACTAAGTTAGGTGAAAAAATGTAAGTCCATGAACTTGTCCCTTGTCAGCTGACGCCCTACTCCCAACCAGCACCGCTTTCTCTCATTTACCTCTCAACTCCATCCCTCCACATCACTCTCGGTCTACCTCTCTCTCTCTGTCCCTCTACCTCGCTCTTGTATACTCTCTTAGTCAATCTCTCGCTTCCCATACGCTCCACATGGCCGAACCATTTCAAGGTGTTCCTTTTCACACAACCTTTAATTCCATGTGCAACACAAAGCTGGATAAGTACAAAGTACAAAGGAGTACAAAGGAGTACAAAGGAAATCAAGCAACAACAGGTCTAGTGACCCTTCTAGGCTGCTTGTCCTCCAAAACACTGAGGATCAAGTGTCCAAACAGTGGTTTAGAGTGGTTAAGGGAACATTGGAAAGGGAACTAATGTCCGTGGCAGGATTAGGAAGTTAGTAGGGGACAGATGGGTTAGTAACTGAGGGGAGGATAAAATAAAGTTATTCATTTACAAACGCAGTCAGTCGCGGGTTTGATGCGAGATATTTGTCTAGGCGGAGTTTAAATGAATCAACGGTGCTCCAGTCTATAACATCTCGAGGAAGCCCATTCCACAAGTTGACAACTCGATTGAAGAAGAAATTCTTAGATTCGTGTGAGTTAAAAGATTTACCAATAATTTTGCAACCGTTTCCCCGCGAGACTCCGCGTGTAATTAGATTGGTCGATAGTGAAGTACTTACTACAGTTCATATTGTCGATGCCTTTGATGATTTTGAACACTTGAATTAAGTCACCTCTTAATCTGCGCTGGGTTAAAGGAAATAGATTTAATTCTCTAAGACGTTCTTCGTATGATTTGTTCTTTAGGCTAGGTATCATTTAGGTAACTCTACGTTGAACTCGTTCTAGCTTGTTTATATCTTTTTGGTAATAAGGGCACCAGGATTGAACGCAGTATTCCAGAAGAGGGCGGACTAAGGAATTGTAAAGGGTTAGGATAACTTCTTTGGATTTATGCTCAAATGACCTGCCTATAAAGCCAATTATTTTGTTTGCCTTCTTAACAACTTCTGAACATTGTTGACTCGGTTTTAGGTTACTCGATATTGTTACTCCCAGATCGGTTTCTCTGTTTACATTCTTAAGCTGAGTGCCATTCATCGAATAGTTTGCTTTCTCATTTAGGTATCCGATATGTAGTACTTTACATTTATCCGCATTGAAACTCATTTGCCAAATTTGGGCGCAACATGACAATTTATCTAGATTGTGTTGCATATCGTCAACTTGTTCTTTTGAGAGTACGTTATTTGCAATTTTTGTATCGTCAGCAAATTTTGAGATTGTACAGGTGAGACCCTCATCTATGTCGTTGATGTAAATTAGAAAGAGAATTGGACCTAGTACCGATCCCTGGGGCACCCCGCTACTTACATTGGTCCATTTAGATGCCTTAGCGTTTATGACTACTCTTTGCTGTCTGTCGCTGAGCCAATTTTCTATCCATGTCAACGGTCATACGAGACAGACTCGTAAATCACTTAGAGGAAAATAACATACTTAAAGATACTCAACACGGCTTTCGTAAAAAACGTTCCTGTTTAACAAACCTCTTAGACTTCTTCCACGATATCCTCAACCTCTACGATGAGAGTAAAGCTGTAGATATTATATACCTTGATTTTCAAAAGGCCTTTGACAAAGTTCCCCACAAACGTTTACTGCTAAAACTAAAAGCGCATGGAATACAAGACGGTGTGTTGAAATGGATAGAAAATTGGCTCAGCAACAGAAAGCAAAGGGTAGTCATAAACGGTAAGGCATCTAAATGGACCAATGTAAGTAGCGGGGTACCCCAGGGATCGGTACTAGGACCAATTCTCTTTCTAATTTACATCAACGACATAGATGAGGGTCTCACCTGCACAATCTCAAAATTTGCTGACGATACAAAAATTGAAATAGCGTACTCTCAAAAGAACAAGTTGACGATATGCAACACAATCTAGATAAATTGTCATGTTGGGCCCAAATTTGGCAAATGAGTTTCAATGCGGATAAATGTAAAGTACTACATGTCGGATACCTAAATGAGAAAGCAAACTATTCGATGAATGGCACTCAGCTTAAGAATGTAAACAGAGAAACTGATCTGGGAGTAACAATATCGAGTAACCTAAAACCGAGTCAACAATGTTCAGAAGTTGTTAAGAAGGCAAACAAAATAATTGGCTTTATAGGCAGGTCATTTGAGCATAAATCCAAAGAAGTTATCCTAACCCTTTACAATTCCTTAGTCCGCCCTCTTCTGGAATACTGCGTTCAATCCTGGTGCCCTTATTACCAAAAAGATATAAACAAGCTAGAACGAGTTCAACGTAGAGTTACCAAAATGATACCTAGCCTAAAGAACAAACCATACGAAGAGCGTCTTAGAGAATTAAATCTATTTCCTTTAACCCAGCGCAGATTAAGAGGCGACTTAATTCAAGTGTTCAAAATCATCAAAGGCATCGACAATATGAACTGTAGTAAGTACTTCACTATCGACCAATCTAATTACACGCGGGGAAACGGTTGCAAAATTATTGGTAAATCTTTTAACTCGCACGAATCTAAGAATTTCTTCTTCAATCGAGTTGTCAACTTGTGGAATGGGCTTCCCCGAGACGTTATAGACTGCAGCACCGTTGATTCATTTAAATTCCGCCTAGACAAATATCTCGCATCAAACCCGCGACTGACTGCGTTTGTAAATGAATAACTTTATCCTCCCTCAGTTACTAACCCCTGTCCCCTACTAACTTCCTAGTCCTGCCACGTTAGTGGCAGGGCAGTAGTTCCCTTTCCAATGTTCCCTTACCCACTCTAAACCACTGTTTGGTCACTTGATCCTCAGTGTTTTGGAGGACAAGCAACCTAGAAGGGTCACTAGACCTGTTGTTGCTTGATTTCCTTTGTACTTTGTACACCGTCTTGTATTCCATGCGCTTTTAGTTTTAGCAGTAAACGTTTGTGGGGAACTTTGTCAAAGGCCTTTTGAAAATCAAGGTATATAATATCTACAGCTTTACTCTCATCGTAGAGGTTGAGGATATCGTGGAAGAAGTCTAAGAGGTTTGTTAAACAGGAACGTTTTTTACGAAAGTCGTGTTGAGTATCTATAAGTATGTTATTTTCCTCTAAGTGATTTACGAGTCTGTCTCTTATGACCGTTTCTAGCATTTTACATACAACTGAGGTTAAGCTAATTGGACGATAGTTACTGGGTAGGGATTTGCTGCCTTTTTTTAATATCGGTGTTACGTTGGCTAGCTTCCACTGATCAGGCATAGTTCCAGACTGCAAGGATTTATTGAATAGTAATGTCAGTGGTCTGGAGAGCTCATCCTTAGCATCCTTTAGAACTCTAGGCGAGATTGTATCAGGTCCAGGCATTTTATTTACTTTGAGTTTATCTAAACAATTCAATATTTCTTTCTCTGTAACGGTGATATTGCTTAGAACATCTGAATTATCAATCTGAATCGGCGATGGTGTAGGGATATCACTGAGGTCTTCTGTTGTAAAAACTGATGCAAAGAAGGTATTGAGGGCATTACTCAATTGTACTTCGTCCTTGGTGTATTTTCATCGACTAACGGTCCAACAGTTGAAGTAAGTACTTTTTTCTTTCTGATATAACTATAAAATTCTTTCGGGTTTGTTTTACTTTGATTCGCAATATGTAACTCTAGGGTCTTTTTACTTTGCTTAATTAACTTTTTGCGTCGTAGCTCTACAAATTTCACCCGTTCTTCGTCATTTTGTGAGGATTTTAACCCTCTGTTCCCGGAAGGGCTCTTGAACGCCCATAAAAAAGCATACCAGAGCTGCCCGGAAGGGCTCTTTAACGCCCAGTGGTTGAAAGCCTGTGAGCTTGGTGTGCGAGGCGTCGGTCCGACGCATGTAAACAACAGCCGGCTGGACCGACGCCCCGCATCTCCGGCCACAAGAAGGAGAGCGTCGCTTGTTCGTGTGTGCCTGTATGTTGTTGTTAAGTATCGAAAAGTAGTGTAAAGTGGCTGTTGTTGCCATAAAGTTATCTCCAATGAAATCATCATCACAACTGAACCAGTTGACTTAGAGAGCTCTACTTAACGCCATTCTACAGGTAAATAACACAGGTACGCTTGGGGATGCGCGGGAATGCGGAAGCAGTCAGAATAACAAAGATACGGTAGCCTAGCCTAGAAGTTTTTCGGCCAAAACACCCGGGTTTCGGGGAATATATATATAATACATAGCCGGGGCTGGAGGGTTAATCTATCATTAGCAATTTTTTTTAGCAAGCAGACAGTTTGAAATATCTTTATTCCACCATTTGGGCTTATTATTATGGCCTGGATGCCAGATTTTCAAGTTTCTGTCCTTGTAACAGCCCATAAAAATCTTTGCTCACGATAAGCTTCTATACTAAGAAGGCGGACGGACCGGATGACGTTCCTCCTGTTGTACTAAAAAAACTGTGCTTCCGTGCTGACTCCCTGCCTAGGCAAACTCTTCCGTCTCGGTCTCTCCTCTAATGTCTTCCCTTCTTGCTGGAAGTTTGCTCTCATTCAACCTGTCCCAAAGAAGGGTGACCGCTCTCAACCCTCCAACTATCGTCCAATTGCTCTCATTTCTTGAAAGTCTAAACTTTTTGAAACGATTCTTACCACAAAATTTCTTAAGCATTTATCTTCCCATAACCTACTCTCAGACCGCCATTATGGCTTCCTTAACCTCTCGGCTGCGCAGCCCCTGTAGTACTGTATACACCATACCCCTGTGCGTAGGTATTATGACTCTTTCCTCCCTAAAATCGTTAATTACTTTATTCATGCAGAGTTTAGTAAAATTTGCCAGAACGTCCCGGACTTCCCAAACTTGACTACTTCCTTTAACGTGACGATAGTGCGTTGTTATATGTGCGATTAGTTTGCTTGGGAAACAGATTAACTTGCTCATGTAGTAATGTACACCCTATGTGGTGGATTGTGTTCTTTTATTAATAATTTTCATTTTAGTAAGCGTTGTTTCCACATAGCGATTTTGATAATTTAATTTGACTTTATATTGTCCTTGTCCCAATTTTGGTTTGTTTAGTTTGCAAGTTTTACATTTTAATTTACCATAAATATAATTAATACTTATCCATATGCGCCTATTTTACGTTTAATATGAAGATAGTAACATGTGACAACAATAAAACAAGTGGGAATAGTGTTTAGATGGTCAAAATCGCGATTAATATGGAGCGGCCCATTCATGAAATGTGGAGCAGAGCGAGGCAACCCCACCTCTCGCGAGGTCTGGAGCATGACTGAGAGTCTCACCCCACCCTCTACCTCTGCTAACACACACGCTAGTCACATAACCACACCCTGCAACCGGCTTGCAGATATTAGCACGAAAATATACCAATGAATAAGGGAATAACAGGGAAAATAGGTGATAATTGAAGGGGGGGGGGCCTTTGACAGATGTGGAGAAGTGATATGAGGTATGGAGGGGAAAACAAAACAAAAATTAAGTGCTACTGGGGCCTTTTAAAAGTTTTTTTTTAGGCATAGGATCTTAACCTCTGAAGTGCGCATGGGGGGTATGAGACACCTCTGCCTGTGCGCACGTATTTGAGCTGTTTCCATCACTAAAATATTTATTTTACCATAAATAGCATTAATACTTCTCTATATGTGCCTATTATAGGTTGATTATAAAGGTATTAACCTGTTACAATAAAACAAGTGGAAACAGCGTTTGGATGGTCAAAATCGGCGATACAGGCCGGGAGTTACATAATGTATGGCTGAGGCAACCTCCTTTCCCGCCACTTTTCCCCAAGTCTGGAGAGACACTGTCGATCGATACTCTCTCTCTCTCTCTCTCTTGCACTCGCTTGCTAACAGTGATGACAATGCCCTGCTTGCAACTCGCTAATGTTAGCACGAAAATATACCACAGAATAAGGGAATAACAGGAAAAATAGGTGATAACTGAAGGAGGGGAGGAAAGTGGGGAAAGAGGGGAGGTAGAGGAGTGATATTTTGCATGGCCCAGGGGCGCAAAAAAAAAAAAATCGGTTTTAAATTGATTTTTTTTCCCCCTGACTCTTACGAGTCTTCCCGCAGTCCGCCGGGGGAACTCTTAAGAGTCTTCCCGCAGTTCCCGGGTTAAGAGTCTCGGGGTTCTGTCCTATCTCCAATTATCTTCCTATTATTCATTAACAACCTTCTCAACTGCACCTCCAGCCCCATTCACTCATATGCTGACGACTCTACATTACACTATTCAACTAGCCTTCCACAACATCAGTCACAGCAGGGACTCCAAAACTCACGTAAGGAGGCCATAAAACACCTATCTTCTGAACTCTCTACTATCTCTAATTGGGACTGAGAAAACACTTGTTACAGTACTTTTAATGCTTCCAAACTCAATTTCTCAATCTTTCTACTTGTCACCCCCATCCAGAAAACTATGACTTACTCTTCAACAACATACAAATTAACCCTTCATCTTCTCTAAAATTTCTCGGTATCTCTTTTTCTTCTATACAGTACATACATACACAAATTTAAAGACTGAGTGCTCCACACAAAACGTGGTTCCGGTCTCACGTTCTAATGGCGGCGTTCCAGGCAACCCACCACCACCATAGTTTACAAACAATACATAAGATCAGTGATGGAATATGCAAGGCCGGCCTGGGCTTCTAACCTAGCTGAAACACATCATAAGACCTTACAGACTATTCAAAATAAAGCCCTAAAAATCATCACAGGCTGCAAAGCTACTACACCCATAGATCACCTACATCAAGAAACCAAAGTCCTCAAAGTCAAAGACCATCTGGACATGAGAGGCACTCAATTCCTGGCAGCAGCTTCCACGACCACCCACTACACTAGATGGCAGCACACCCACAGACACCAAGAAATATCAAAACAACACCCAGCACACAGTATCACACACAAATACTGTCTTCTCCCTCCCTGCCCACCCCAAACCAGCTTCCAGAAGCACATCCATACTCATATCTCTCGCCGTTCCATCCAATCACTCATAGACAACACGCAGCTGCAGGCACGACCTCCCGAAATTCATCCTTCTGAATCCTCCCTTCCTCGCGAGGACAGAGTTCACCTGGCCAGGCTGAGATGCAGACACCATCCAGCTCTTCTGAGCTATCAGAAGAGACTGGATGACTCCGTCGTCAACACCTGCCCGGGATGTAACACAGCACCCCATACCATTAAATACATCATAGAAGACTGCATTTCACACAATCACTTACGCCAACAACACAATCTACACTCCTTACGAGCTCTGTGGGAAAGCCCGACCGTGGCCATGGCCTTCCTTAGGGACTCGGGGCTGTTCGGCCAGGCAGCTTAGGGAACAACAACAATAACAACAACAACCCTGTTAAGAGCTGCCTCACTTGTCATGTTCTTTGATTTAAGATCAGACTGCAAAGTTCGATCCCACGTCTTTCTTGGTCCGCCCCTTGGTGCAGCTCCCTCCACCTTCATGGACTTGCATCTTTTCACTCAGCTTTGTTCATCTATTCTCTCCACATGTCCAAACCATCCAAGCCTGCTAGTATGCATCACATCACTGATACTCTTGATACCTAACCTTCTCCTTAGCTCCTCATTTGATATTCTATCTTGCAGTTTGGCACTAAACATCCATCTCACCATTCTCATCTCATTGCGTTCCCTTCAAGGGGAGAGGGAGTCTTCTCATGGTAAGTAGTGGCAAAAGTTCTCTACTTTCCCCAGCCGCATCTTATTCTGGCTATAGCGGCGGCCTCAGCCCCACCACAGGCAGAGATAGTATCACCCAAGTAGCAAAAACTTGTCCACCATCTCCAGCGCCTCTTCTCCCCAACTGCCTTTCTCACCGTACTATTCCACCACTCGCTTCCCTTCCCTCTGCCACCTACTCTCCATTTACTACATTTTTTTTTTTTTTTTTTTTTTCTATATTCCAACTAGGCCTACTCCCTCTCGGGCATAGGCTGAGAGCCTGTACATTCCACCGCTCAACACGGTGAAGCCCGTGAGGTCTTGTTCCAGTCTGGGGAGTGAGACATGTGAAGCATCCATCATGGCTCGAAGCAGCTCCATCTCTGAAGCGGCTGGTTGCTTCGCTCAAGTGTTTCACCGTCTCACCCTCCAGACTCAGACCCTCACTCTCAGAACGCCACCTATTGAGCAGTGAACTCACTAGGCATTGTCCCCCTGTAACATATTTTGAATATGGGAATATTCATACAGTGTTATTTAACCTAACAAGTGCGCATGGGGGTAATTAGACACCTCTCCCTGTGCGCATGTATTTGAGGTGTTTCCGTCACTAAAATATTCATTGTACCATTAATAGCATTAATACTTATCCATACGCGCCTATTATGGGTTGATTATAAAGGTATTAACCTGAAACAACAATAAAACGAGTGAAAACAGCGTTTGGATGGTCAAAATCGGAGATATAACCCGCGAGTTGTATAATGTATGGGTGAGGCAAGCTGCTTTCCCGCCAATTTCCCCCAAGGCCACTGAGACACAGTCGATCGATACTCTCTCTCTCTCTTGCACTCGCTTGCCATCAGTGATGACAACGCCCTGCTTGCAACTCGCTAATGTTAGCACGAAAATATACCTCAGAATAAGGGAATAACAGGGAAAATAGGTGATAACTGAAGGAGAGGAGGAAAGTGGGGAAGGAGGGGAGGTAGAGGACTGAGATTTTGCATGGCCCAGGGGCCAAAAAAAAAAAAAAAAATTCGATGTCAAAAGTTGATTTTTTTTTTTCTCTGACTCTTAAGAGTCTTCCCGCAGTCCGCCGGGGGAACTCTTAAGAGTCTCCCGGCAGTTCCCGGGTTAATCAGGGAACAATGAGGGTATTTTTTTGGCATTTCGGTGGGCTTTGTGGTAATGCACTGATACTAGGTACAGCACAAATTCAATCCCAATAATATCTTCCCATTGACATATCGGGATTTGAACCCGGGTCCATTGGATTACCAATCCAGTGGCATGACCACTCCACCACATATATACATATACAGTACTTTCTCTGAGCTTGCTTTCACTCCTTCCTTAAACTGTTGCCATTCATCCGTTATTTTTTCTCACTTCCATCCATTTCTCATTTAACTTCTCCTGGTACTCCCTCGCTTTTGTACTTTTCTCTAACTCACTAACTTCTAGTATATGGAAGGTAAGGAATCTCAGAATGAAAGCTAAAAGTGCAATGTATCAAGGGATAGTTGTACCAACAGTGATGTGTGGGGCTGAGACATGGGCTTTGAAGGCACAAGAGAAAAGAAAGTTGGATGTGATGGAGATGAGATGCTTGAGGAGTATGTGTGGAGTAACGCATAGAGACAGATTGAGGAATGAAGAGGTAAGTAGGAGAGTGTGACAACAGGAACCATTATAGGCCAGAGTGGAAAGAAGGGTGCTATGCTGGTATGGACATGTTGAACGAATGGGAGATGAAAGGCTTACAAAGAGAATATATGAGTCAGAAACAAGGGGAAGTAGATTGAGAGGAAGATCTCGGAGATAGAGAGATGGTGTGAAACAAGCGTTGGAAGATAGAGATATGAGTGAAGAACAGGCAAGAGAAGTGGTGATGAATAGGAATAAATGGAGAATGCTTGTGAATAGATGAGTGTTAATGCGGTTGTAGGGAGAGGGGGTCGGGCGCCAGTTGGACTAGATAATAGTCCATTTGGCGCCTGGCCCGGGGAGTAATTGGATATATGCCTGAAAGTAATGTGGGCGGGCATTGTAGTGTGGTTCCGTTGCGTGTTTGCCTGCTGACACCGGAACCTCTCCGGGAGGTCTGGGACCTGGGGGCTACTGGAGGCCCCTAGTGATCCTTCGTCTCTGGGTCTTCTCCTGAGCAACCTATATGTAGGTTTCCTTTTTATTTATTTATTTTTTGTTTTGTTGTTTGTGTCGAGCGATAAAGAATGGGAGTTGCAGTAACAAGAAATAGGGTGGTCAGCATGGAAGTAAAGAAGTCCTTGCATGACAGTGAGGTAATCATGACATTGACTTACAGGAGCGAAGCATGGACATTGTTGGAGAGACACAAACCAAGAGTGAGAGGGGTGGAAATGAGTTACAGTCAGGTCTCGATATACACACATTTTTTATACACGGATTTCTTTGGACACAGTAACCCCAAAAGTTCCAAAGTCGGCCAAAACACGAAAATTATGAAATACGCGGTAATACGTGGGTGGCTGCCCGAGCCTCGGGACTCCTGTGACGTCACACTGGGGCAGAACTGAGAAACGGCAACCAACTTCAGCCAGGTCATTGGGGACTGCTCGGCTTGTCTCGGCATTCCTGTCACCCACCTCCTCGTAAACGATGACCTTACCAGAAAGGGCAGACCAAAATGCAGCATTGGTTGCTAGTGCCCTCAACCAGTATCAGATCATGTTTAATCCCCCAGACCCGGATGAGCGCTCAGGAATCCATTAGCTATTGCCACTGTTTAGACCTGGATGGCCTCCAAGGCGCCTACGGGTTAATCTAAGGTTTAAAACCACTTAACCCTCGTCTAGCGGGGGGTTTTGGGCTATTTTGGGCATATACAGGCCCTCCTGAATGATCAATCAAGTATCTGCATGAAAAGAAATGTATTCAGCAAAAAACTAGGTGCTACAAGCTTCAAAATGAGACCAGAACGAGCTACGTAGCACTCATCGTTTTCATGCAGTGCTACCACTAACATGGGAGTTTAGCGTATAGCGGCATATTTTTTCCAGCTACGCTCACTACTGGCTACACTGCCGGCCTCTCGAGAACAGAGGGAACGTGAGTCAGTGGGTGGCGGTAAGCCCTGGGTGTCGGCCGTGTGGCCTGCTGCGCTCCCAGCCATTTGCACTCGATTTTAACCCTTTAAAAGCCTTAATAATGCTCCTAACTTGCTGCTTTTTAGATACAGACTTAAGTCAGGCCCCGCTCTTTAAGTGTTAAAACTGCACCAGAGAATAGTTTTGTTGTTTTGACGGGTCGTCCGTATAACCAACAACAAGAACACACAGCCAGCCAATTATGTGACTCCTGCTTACAAGCAAACATTACAAAAGCTTATACCTTCCGAACCTGAGTCCCAAACGATGCATGAAAGCATATGACAGTGACTTAGGAATGGTTACAATGGTGAAATATATCAGTACCATAATCAATAATCAATTATCAATACAGTACACGTATAATCAATATTATTACATAATACATAATAAATAATCCATAATCAATAATCAATAATAAATTGTTGAACGAATATATACAGACCGTAGCCGCGGTCGGTAGTGCAGCACCGCCGCATTCGGACGAAGCTCGGAATTCCCGCCTAACTCTCGGTCTTATTTCTCACCTCGCACAATAACCACACAATGTAGTGTTCTAATCTTCACCCATCGCACGGCAACGACCATATCTGCCTCTGGTATGCATAAAAACTTGGTTAGGCTATTTATTTGCAGAGATATGAGTATCGGTAAATGCCGATAATCAGGAGTAAACACCGAATCCTAGGCTTTCGTCCACCATACTGACCTAAATATATTCATCATAAAAACTAAACCACTTGGTCTAGAGACTTCTAATTTTCACCAAACGCAAGACAACAACGACAACTGCCGCTGGATATACTGTATATATATATAAGCTATGTTAGGCCATTTTTTTGCGTATAAAAAGCGCGCCAAAACGCAGAGAATTCGACAAAATACCCGGGTTCAAGGTTGGCAGGAAGGTTTAACCCTCTCACCACGGAAGGCCTCTTGAACGCCCATAAAAAAGCATATAACAGCTGCCCGGAAGGCCTCTTGAACGCCCAGTGGTTGAAAGCCTGTGAGCTTCGTGTGCGAGGCGTCGGTCCGACGCATGTAAACAACAGCCGGCTGGACCGACGCCCCGCATCTCCGGCCACAAGGAGAGCGTCGCTTGTTCGTGTGTGCCTGTATGTTGTTGTTAAGTATCGAAAAGTGGTGTAAAGTGTCTGTTTTGGCCATAAAGTTATCTCCAATGAAATCATCATCACAGCTCAACCAGTTGACTTAGAGAGCTCTACTTAATGCCATTCTACAGGTAAATAACACAGCTACGCTTGGGGATGCGCGGGAATGCGGGAAGCAGTCTGATTAACGAATATACGGTAGCCTAGCCTAGACGTTTTTCGGCCAAAAACACCCGGGTTTCGAGGAATATATATATAATACATAGCCGGGGCTGGAGGGTTAAAGGGGCCGAAGTTCGAGGGTTAATGAACAAATTAATTCCCGGCAACAAGCGAAAATAACAGATTTCTTTCGCTGGAACTGCCGCGTCAACAACAAGAAGAAGAAGCTGACTCAGCTGAGGCCGTCCCCGACAGTGACAACCAGTCTGATTCTGATGAAGTGATGTTGATATTATGGACAATATTTCTGTGTTCTCTGGCTTCGATGAGGACGATGAACATGCTGGGGAACCTGGAGGGGTCGATGTGCGAGCTGTAGCACAAGGTCCATCAACTTTATTACAGTGACGGGGTTAGTGTTGTTGCCGGGGCGGGGCGGGGCAGGGGGAGGGGGAGGGAGAGTAGCAGCGGGGATATCTACCGAACGTAAACATATCCATCCACACGGTCAGGAACAGGTCCAAAACAGTTCTTATTGATGCTTAATTTATTCTATGTTATGTCATATATGATGCTAGTGGTATAATGTAATATAACTCGGCTGAAGGTAGGCAAAAAGGGTCAAAAGGGGCACTTTAGGAAAGTTGCTGGAACAAATTAATTAATTCCCATAAGGCCTGTTATTTCTAAAACATGGTTTTGAAACAAACGGCACGTACACGGTACGAATTAACCGCGTACATGGAGACCTGACTGTACTTGAGAAGTGCATGCAGAGTTACATGGAGGGATACACAGACAAATGAGGAAGTACTAGAGCGGTGTGGTGTGGATGTAGATGTGCTGGAAAGTGTGAAAACGAACACCTTGAGATTGTTCGGCCATGTGGGATGTATGGGAAGCGAGGGAATTATTAAGAGAGTGTACAAGAGTGAGGTGGAAGGACAGAGAGGGAGAGGTAAACCGAGAGGTGGAAGGATGGAGTTAAGAAGTAAATGTGTGAAAGCGGTGCTGGATAGGAGGAGGGGCGTCGACTGATTGGGGACAGAGGTGCATGGGGGCGTTTCGTTTGTAGCCACCTCTTCGGGGATCACAGCGTCCGGCAATAGATAGATAGATATGATATCCTGGGTTCGAATCCTGGGAGAATCACATGCTTTCATTAATTTAATTTGGGGTTTTATTGGTGTTAAGAACGATGTTAAAAATAATAACTAAATAACTAACTAAACACCATACTGTAATTTCAGTTTAAATAAAAAGATCTACCAGAGTGAGGGTTGGTGTCGTCTGCTTCCAACAGCCAGTTCTGACTTAATATTTTTCATCATCCTTGTTTCTATCTTTTTCTTTCTGAGTGTGGTGAAGGTAGTGGGGCCATAATGGTGCACACCATGGTTCCCCACTGTCTCACTCTCACAGCCCACTGGCACAAGTCGGACTTTCTCTCTCTCTGGCGTATGGACGCGTCCATCCCACCGCCCGACACTTCGGTGGTGCAGTCAGCCTTTGTAGCAGTTACGGTTATTTCTTGTTATTGCCTTGTTGTAGCATGAATAAGGCTGGTGCGGTGCAGATACCGCAGGTGCAAGTGCTTCATGGGGACTTTGTTGAGTCTTGCTGACACACTGTAAGTACTATACCAACATTGGCCACAGTGATGACATGATGGGGCAGTGTTTGGCAAGACTTTATTTTACTGTACCACAGTAAAAGGCCTGAAACCACGCTTTTTATGGATGAAGCAGTCTTTAAACTTGTATGTATGTCTGTGTACACAGACAACAAAAGATATTTATTGTAAACATGAGAGCTTTGATTCTTTGAGTAATTTATGAACAGATTTCAAGGTGGTGGATATAGTATAAAGAACTCATATTACTAAAAGATTTTTAGTACTTTACCTCAGATATAAAAGTCTTAGCCATTTTCCTGAGGACATCTGGAGCAATCTTGGGCACCTTATCACAGTATTCCCCGAGGAGCCAGAGTATACTGGCTCGGGCCATGGGGATCTTTATGTTATCCACCAGTCGGGCCATGTGGCTGATGATGTCACGGTGGCCCACGGTCTCACTCTGTAGCAACTTACGGATCACCACCACACTCTCTCCTACTACTGACTCTGAAACATAATAAAATATTTTCAGTTATCCCCACCTGGCTGGACATTTTATGTTTTCATCCTATTTAATTTGAGTTTTATCTCTTAAGGAATGGTATAGGGACAAATGTAAGCAGCTTTTGATGAAGCATGGTATCCATACTTAAAATAGACACTAAAAACAACCCTGTACCTTTCTTAATTTTCTTGTGGAATGTTTTGAGTACAGTACATGGTTTTGTACTTTTAATAATATATAATAATACTGGTAACAATAACAATGTTAAAGTTCAGGTAATGAGAAAGGAGCATTATAGTCATGAGTGTTACCATCGGAAAACGTGAGTGGGCGGGACTTCTCCACTTGTTTGAAGCGGAGGAATTGTTGAGGTAAAGATTGGTCAGAGCTAACTTCACAGAAATGGTTAGCATGCATAGCAGTGATGACGTGAGGATCATGAGTTAAAGAGTCCAAATTATTTTCCCTTAATGGAGAGCGTGGGGGATGGACAAATTTTGCTACTCATACCCAATGTCTCCACTTTATCACCATCACCATTGAAAACACTTGCCCTCAAAACATTTCATAATAAAGTCTGCGCTATTGTCAAGCGCAATATCATCCAAAGTAAGGCACTTTCATGGCGCTCTTACATATCGTCCTTCACTTGTCGCACCCTATCTCTACTCTGTGGAGAAAATTTTGTAGTGTTGATGGACAGCTCAACACTATCAACCACTATCTAGTCAAGGGACTGCGATATTTAAATTAACAGAAAACGATACTTTAATTAAGAAATAGGCAATTAAAGCAACCTCCCTTAACATTGTACCCGGATAAACCCTCGAAACACTGCCTGTATGTTCATTGTTGGCGAGATGGGATGATTTCTTGGTGTGCAACCATCTTCAGGACCTTGTTCGATGTTTTGCATAGCTTATATATTAATTTAAAGGGCTGTGATTCAGAAAACGACTGACCTTTTCCGAAATTGAGAAATTTGTATGCATAGTATGCAAAAGTGAGCTTGTATTCAATGACCGGCTCGAGAGTGTTAACTTTTCAATGATGCACTGGAGATGGTGGACAAGTTTTGCTACCTGGGAGTGGGAGATACCATTTCTGCCGGTGGTGGGGCCGAGGCCCCACGTCCGACGTGGGATCGCACTTTGCAGTCTGATCTTAAATAAAAGAACCTAACAAGTGAGGCAGCTCTCAACAGGGCTGCCTGGAACGCCGCCATTAGGACATGAGACCAGAACCGCATGTTGTGTGGAGCACTCTGTCTTTAAATTTGTGTATGTATGCATTTCCCGAGAGAGTATGACGGTGGGCATTTTGTTCATAACATGATGACATCACAGAAAAGAAGAAGAAAGGGAAGAATGTCCAATCAGCTGTTAGAGCAGGTGCCGATTAGCCTGATAATTTAGTTATTTCATCTGGTGTTTGGATGAAATACCAGTAGATGAATATTGCCTACATACTACACGTTTACATATTTGTATGTATAAAGGGAAGAATGTCCAATCAGCTGTTAGAGCAGGTGCCGATTAGCCTGATAATTTAGTTACTTCATCTGGTGTTTGGATGAAATACCAGTAGATGAATATTGCCTACATACTACACGTTTACATATTTGTATGTATAAAGGGAAGAATGTCCAATCAGCTGTTAGAGCAGGTGCCGATTAGCCTGATAATTTAGCTATTTGATCTGGTTGTTGTTGTTGATGATTCTTTTATTTTATACTAGCCCACTGGACCTAGGCCCTCTCAAGGCTACTGTTGGAGGAAGTGGTACAGAGTTTTAAGTCACGTATACATCAGTAGTTCTATGTCATTGTATAAATTTATAGCTCAGGAAGTGACGAATGGGGGTGAAATTGAAAGAGTCTGAGTCGGAGAGGATGTCATGTAATGAGGTGTTCGGCAAGAGTCGCCGTCTTTCAGATGCATAAACGGCACAAATACAAAGAAAGTGAAAAACAGTCAATGATGTACAGTCAGACCCCCCAAAACGCGTCTATATGGGCGACACTGTGAATTCGCGTAATAGAAATAGTCCTACCATAACTTATGGAGAAAAATTAAATTACATTAAAATTAAATGATTAACCCAAGTGTCAACGATGTATGTATGTATGTATGTATGTATGTATGTATGTATATGCTCAGGCCCAATCCCCACTTTTCCTATTTTTATTTTCAGTTTCTATTTTACTCTATTTTATTATTTTGTTTACTCTATTTTACTCTACTCTATTTTACTCTATTTTACTCTACTTTATGTCAAGTATACGCAATATTAATTGCGTATCCTGGACACTTGTTAAGCATTTAATTTTAAGGTAAGCAATGGCTATTGTTTGTTTCTATTATTGTAGACCTATTATAGCCTTTATGTACAACCCTTCGATTCTAACAGAATAGTATTTACCATATAACGCATTAGGCCTATTTATTTTCCATGTGCGTTTATTTGAACTTATATGAACATTGAAGATCGATAATAGAAGTTGGGACAGTAATTGGGTGTTGGAAAACTTATATTTTCGGTGCCCAGTCGTATTCTGGGTAGGCCGGCTGAGAGACTAACATTCCCCCCCAGCAAAATCTTGCAAGCAAGTAATATGAAGAAAGTTAATAAAAATAAATGAAACTGCCATCGTTCAAAGAACGAACTCCTGGATAGGAGAGTGCGCCAATAACAACAATAACAGCTGAGCGGCGCCAGTCTAGTCTGGCGGCGGAGGAGGGTGGTGCGGAGCAGGGAGGGCATTTATACATCACTCTTCAACCGCAATCCAGGTATTGAGGGGTCAATTCGCATTTTAGGAATTTGAGTACCCTTTGGACCCCTCGACGCGGATTAGGGTAAACGTGGACTGAGAATACGTGTATTGGGGGGACTGACTGTATGGCAATGTTGGCATTCTGGTGGTTGGCCATGAGGGGTGGACATCAGGTAACCATGTGTGAGGCTTGTGTGGCCTAAACGTAATCTGGTTAAGAGGGTTTGGTCTGCGCGTGAACCATTAATTGAAGAGGGCCACAAGTGTATGTCATCCTTAATGGAGCGAAGGTGGCCAGTTAATGGTTGCGCTCTCCACTCAACTCGCCATGCGTCAAATCTGTTGTTTGGATGAAATACCAGTAGATGAATATTGCCTACATACTGTACTACTACTGCTGTTTTTCCTCAAGCACAAACAATGTTTTTATTGTTATCCATGGAGTTACCCCTTTAAACTGCACTAGAGAATTTTTTGTTGTCATGGCGGGCGGTCCGCGACACACAGAACAACACACACTCACACTCCATCAGTCAGCTGACTCGTGCATTAATGAGGGTTGAAGCGCAATCGATCAATGATTTTCTGCATTCTGAATTGATGCATGAAAGCAGTGGACAGTGACTCAAGAAAGGTTAGAACAGTGAAATAACTAAAAAATCAATATAATCCATAATAACCCATAATCAATAGTTGAACAAGAATAAATAAGTTGAAGTCGCCGACGCCTCACCGCCGGTTAAGCAATCGAACAAGTTAAGTCACAAGACCTAAACCCCACTTTTGATTTTTTCCCCAAACGATAACCATTTGGTATACAATGTCCTAGTCTTCATTTATTGCAAGACAACAGTGAGTGCTGTCTCCTGATAAGCATATAAATAATTATAACCTACGTTATGCCATTTATTTGCGGAGATATGAGCATCTGAAAATGACGAAAATATCCGAAGACTCCAGATAATACCCCAAATGCGAACGTGGGTTAAAATGGGGTATGTACGGTAGGTAATAATGGGGTTAAAATGGGGGTATTTATGGTAGGCCGTAGCTCGATTGGTAGAGCGTTCGCCTGCTAACCGTGAGGTTGGCGGTTCGAGCCTCGGGCCAGCCAGTGTATTATTGGCAGACGTCAGTGCTGTTGGTGAACGGTGCGGTCTAGCAATCTGTGGCAACTATTCACTAAGTCCCTAATTCTATCAGGGCACCCACCCTAGCCCAGCTATTCAGCAGGGAGTGTATGGTGGTAAAAACTGCATAACAAAAAATGCATCAATGATCAAGCCCAGGGGGCTGTCTGACCATATAACTTTTTTCCCATTGATTCTTAACTTCAAACTATGTGAATACACAATATACCTGTACATGTACTGTACAGTACGACCTATTTTGCAGTCCATAAAATCACATATTGGAGGGGAAGACTGTATATACTATGCATTACCTGTACTTACACTAAAAGGGATACACTTTACTATCCTACATCTTACCATCTCTATTAGACAAGAGGCAGACAAGACCACTCAGACAAGTATCGGTCACTTCTCGGATGTTTGATGCACACCTGAAAACACACCAATATGAATGAGCACAAATAATTTTACCACCTATGGTTCTTGCCCCTTCCTGCTTACATCACAATGGATAAAATCAATATCAGTTTATTAATAAAATTCTTTCATATATCATTTAGGCACAATAACAAAATTTTCCAATGACTTTTCCATATCCAGAGGTCTGAGGTGTATTTACCGTCCTATAGCTTGGATAGTTGCAGCAACAAATTCTTTATCAGAAGAGCCTATGTAAGTCTGGAACTCTCGCAGGATGACAGAAATGTTGGTGTCAGTAGCCAGATTAGTCAGAACCTGCAATTATAAAAATATGTTATAATAGTTATACTGTAATGTAAAACTTGCAAAATAAACAAACCAAAACAGGGACGACACAATATAAAGACAAAAGATCTTAGCAAATCGCTATGTGGAAACAATGCTTTAGTAAAATAAATTTTTGAAATAAAAGAACACAAAACCACCACATAGGATGTACATCACTACATGAGCAACTTAATCTGTTTCCAAAGTAAATGAATCGCACATACAACAATGCACCCTCGTCATGTTCAAGGAATTAGTAAATTTGGGAAGTTCAGGACATTCTGATAAATTATATTAAATTTTGTACAAATAAAGAAACTACAATTTATGTCAAAATGTTCTATTCAAACAAATTTGCAATTTGACAAGATATTAACAACACAGTAGTACAAAATACATACATACAGTACAGGGCGGGTGCCCAACCCCGAAAGGGGTTGAAATAGGGGAGCTATCCCCCCGCCAAAGGCGGCTTTCTAGGGCCTTTCCTAGCTGATGCTGAGAGGATTGGGTTCTAGTCATGTGGTGATGGGCTGGTCTATCAGTGAGAACTGAGCGATCTCTGCCATACCCATAGCTAACTCTGACTGTTCCTTTTACTTAATATTTTCTAGATCTCAAGTGACGGCGTCTCTTCCGTAGATTGACCTCCCAATCTACCAAGATTGGAAGCCAAAGCGTCACATTCTTCCTTTGCCCCTCAACTATCTCTTCATAATTGCTGAGGGGCACAGGGCCCTAGGTGGGGCTTTGGTTTCCCGGGCGTTTCCGCACCCTCCTCAGCTCCCCGCCATAGAGTGGCTTCGGTCACCCCGGCTTTATTGTGGTCGGCAGGGAGGGTTCTGTAGGGGCGCTCAGTTATGGCCTTGGCCTTGCTCGGGGCCTTGGGGCTGTTCGGCCAGGCAGCTTGGGGAACAACAACAACAAAATACATACATGACTCACTAACGGTAGTGCCATCGGGTAGGTACCACTGTACCAGTGAGCATAACATGAACATATGACCCCTGCCAATTACTACCCTACAAAGGGCGGGAGCTCAAACCCAAAAGGAGTTGAAATAAGGGAGCTATCCCCCCACCAAAGGTGGCTTTCTAAGGCCTTTCCTAGCTGATGCTGAGAGGATTGGGTTCTAGTCATGTGGTGATGGGCTGGTCTATCAGAGTGAGAGCTGAGCGATCTCTACCATACCCATAGCTTACTCTGACTGTTCCGTTTACTTATACAGTATATTTTCTAGATCTCAAGTGACGGTGTCTCTTCCGTGAATTGAGCTCCCTGCTGCCAACATAGAGGTTGGCAGATTGGGAGCCAAAGTGTCACATTTTTCCTTTGCCCCTCAACTTTCTCTTCATAATTGCTGAAGGGCACAGGGCCTTGGGTGGCTTTGTTTTCCCGGGCGCTTCCGCACCCTCCTCAGCTCCCCGCCTTGGAGTGGCTTCGATCACTTGGGCTTTTTTAGTGGTAAGCAGGGAGGGTTTTGTGGGGGCGCTCGGTTATGGCCTTGG
Source organism: Paralithodes platypus (assembly GCA_032716605.1). Classification (NCBI taxonomy): domain Eukaryota; kingdom Metazoa; phylum Arthropoda; class Malacostraca; order Decapoda; family Lithodidae; genus Paralithodes; species Paralithodes platypus. The sequence goes on along the minus strand of CM064513.1, from coordinate 41,034,006 downwards.
TCTTGCTCGGGACCTTGGGGCTGCTCGGTCAAACAGCTTGGGGAACAGCAACACCAATAACAACTACCCTACAAATAACCTACATTTTTAGTACAAATAAATTAAGGATAACACAAAGGCAAGCAATTGATAGTATCAAAAGTGAATAGATACTGTACAATAAAATAAAGTACTGTATAATAATTGCCAAATACAGACAACAGTAAGCAGAGGTTATACGAGAAACTTCATGTTAAAAATTCTTGATTACAGTATAATTATTTATATCAAATTTAAGAATAGTCACAATAATTTACCTTAACCCTTTCACGCATGTGTGGATGCAGGGGTTGCCGATTGGTTTGTTTAATTTGCAAGTTGTTGTTGTTGTTTTTCCTCAGGCTGCCTGGCCGAACAGCCCCAAGGCCCCGAGCAAGGCCAAGGCCACAACCAAGCGCCCCAACAGAACCCTCCCTGCCTACCACAATAAAACCTGGGTGACCGAAGCCACTCCATGGCGGGGAGCTGAGGAGGGTGCGGAAACACCCGGGAAACCAAAGCCCCACCCAGGGCCCTGTGCCCCTCAGCAATTATGAAGAGAAAGTTGAAAGGCAAAGGGAAAATATGACACTTTGGCTTCCAATCTACCAACCTCTGGGTTGGCAGATTGGGAGGTCAATCCACGGAAGAGACGCCGTCACTTGAGATCTAGAAAATATATAAGTAAAAGGAAGTCAGAGTAAGCTATGGGTATGGCAGAGATCGCTCAGTTTTCACTCTGATAGACCAGCCTATCACCACATGACTAGAACCCAATCCTCTCAGCATCAGCTAGGAAAGGCCCTAGAAAGCCGCCTTTGAAAGCCGCCTTTGGCGGGGGGATAGCTCCCCTATTTCAACCCCTTTCGGGGTTGGGCACCCGCCCAAGTTTTAACATTTTAATAGAGTTCTCTCAATCTTATAATTACCTCTCCAAAATTAGTTTTCTGCCTACAGCTAACAACTGCAGAGGTTGAAGTAAATAAACTAAAGGTTTCTAAACGCCCCTGATGGTCACAAAGGCTTTAACCCTAAACCGACGGTGAACATCATTATGACAGGAGAGAGAATATTGGCCACCCCTGCGGTGCCCATCATATGACGGGTGCCATTTTGAGGACGTTATGAGCTATGAGAGAGTCCACGCGTTGGAGGGATGATAGCCGGCCTCTGACCGCTCGCCACCACCTTGGGGCGGTCACTGACACGTACTGTGTCGCACCCACACCTCCATACCTCATGCAACAAGGTAAAAACTGTGAAAAAATACCTTATTTTAGGGTATTTTCACCTCCGGTTACTTGATCGTTGCAAGAGAACCCGTGTTCGTACAAGGATGATTCAGGTGTCAAAAATCGCATGGAATGAAGCTCGTTTTCGGTAAATATACCCGCACAGCAATACGGTCTTGTAAACAAGCATGCCCGCTTTTAGGGTGTTAAAGTATACCAGAATAGGTTCAAATTGCATCCTGTGTGTGAAAGAGTTAAAAAGATTAAATTTATGCAAAAATAATATCTTTATTTTGACTCATTAATGTGTTCTATGTATCTATCTATTGCCTGACGCCGTGATCCCCGAAGGGGTGGCCACGAACAAACCGCCCCATGCACCTCTGTCCCCAGTCAGTCGACGCTCCTCCCCCCAACCAGCACCGCCTTCATTCATGTACTTCCTCACTCCATCCTTCCACCTCTCCCTCTCTGTCCCTCCACCTCGCTCTCGTACACCCTCTTAGTCATTCTCTCGCTTTCCATACGTTCCATATGGCCGAACCATCTCAAGTTGTTCCTTTTCACACTTTCCAGCAAATCTACCTCCACACCACACCTCCTTCTTACTTCCTCATTAGTCTGTCTATCCCTCCATGTAACTCCGCACGCACTCCTTAAGTAATTCATTTCCACTGCTCTCACTCTTGGTCTGAGTCTCTCAACCAACGTCCATGCTTCGCTTCCATAAGTCAGTGTCGGGATTACCACACTGTCATGCAAGGACTTCTTCACTTCCATACTGACCACCCTATTTCTTGTTACTGCTTTTAGCGTTCCTACAACCCTCTTCCCCTGTTGTACCCTCTCCCGCACTTCTTCATCCATAGTCCCATCTTTACTCAACACACTGCCCAGATACTTAAAAGAGTTGACGATCTCCATAGCCTGACCATTCAGCTTCACTTCACACTCTGTGACTTCACCCCTTTCGAAGACCATAACCTTGCTCTCCCCGCATTTACCTTCAAATTCCGTTTTTCGCACACTGTTCCAAACTCATTTACCAGACCCTGCAACTCCCATTCATTATCACTCATCAGAACTGTATCATCCGCAAACAGCAGTATAGGTAGCTTCCACTCAATTCCCTCCCTTTTCAGCGATACACCAACATCCACTGCTCTTGATAGTATTTCTTTCATGACTCCATCCATATATACAGTAAACAACCACGGGGACATCACACACCCCTGTTTCAAACCAACATTCAGGTCAAAGAACTCGCTCTGCTCACTCTCCACACGTACTGCTGTGTACTGCCGTGCTTAAAAGTATCAGAAACATTAATCATATTCAAAGGTGTAGGCTATAAATAAACTATTCCCAAAGGGAACTATCTCAAACATCCTTTGCTTTCTTTGTAAAGTTGAAAATTAGTATCCTTGACCTGTGAAACCAATATTATGATCTCTTAATTTTGTTTTGTTTAGATACAGATTAATTTAACACCTTCAGAATATTGGTGAAATGAACCTCCTAAACAAGTAAACTAATATGAACCTAACACTTAAAGATATAATGACATAAGATTGAATTTCTTACACAATACCAGAAATTTCAAACTGTATCTTGAGTGGTCTTAGTAGCTCAAAGAATACAAGAGTAAACTTGACAACACTGTAAGTCACTCACCTCCAATTTGAGCGATTTAATGTGCGTGGGATCACTGGACCGCACAAAGAAACTTTTTAGGTACGGTTCAAACATGTCCTGAAATAAGCAAAGATGATAAGTTAGATGAATAGGTAATATTATGCAGCATAGGAAGGATCCATACAAATCAGAGGGGTTAACTCCCAGAATTTAATTATCAACTGAATAAAATTGCCCAATGATAGTAAAATTAAACGAAGAATAGTCAGCAAAGTACCGATTCTGAAGTACAGTACTGTACACTACACTACCTCTAATTCTAAAGATACTATGAAGCTTGGGAACTGAAATCTCAAAGAGAAAATTGGACTACAGTATTGGTGCGCAAAAGCTGTATGACCTTTTGTTTGTATACATATTAATATACTTTTCTTTAAATTATTAGTATTATACAGTACAAATATATTTTTCAAATGTCTTTTTCTATTTAAGAATCATGAGTATTAGCCCATTGGGTTGGGTCTTTAGCATTTCTTATGGGCAGTTTTTTGATAGCCTCAAACCCCTTCTCTAATCTTCCCCAGACTATGCAGTGGAAGTTCTAACAATAGGCCTCTGAGGTAGCACTGTACTGTACTGTTAGATAGAGGCCAGAACTCAGTGGTATACTTTCAATCTAACAGTTTAAACACAGAGACTTAACAATTTGAAATACTTGTACAGTAATTTGTTGAATCAAGAAGATACTATCGAGACAATGCACTTCTTCAGTGAACATTTACAGTCTCCTCTATATCGGTGAGCTGTGTAACTCTAATAAGTCGGGGCTGTTCGGCTAGGCAGGCTAGGGAGACAACAACAACTCTAATAAGTGGTCTCCAATATACTAGTACAGTACAGTACATATACTGTATGGTGAGGATTCAAAACAGATTTTGTATACTTTACTACAAATAAAATATATATGAGGAATTACTGTACAAATATTATGTTTAAGTATCATTACCATGATGGTTATTAATGTATACTGTACGTGTTTTTTAATGTATGTTATCTAAGTATAATTATTCTAGTGCTACACTAATGCTAAACTAAAGCTACACTGCAAGGACACAGTAAATTACTTATCAATAAAAAAAAAAAAAATCATAGAATTTCTTGCAAAATAATTATGTAAAGACAAGTCAAACTATAGCTATTATTATTGTAAGTAATACATTTTACCTATCAGTATCTTAGTACTTGTCCTTTTAACATGCTAAATTTCCCCATTAAACTCACACACAAGCAATTATTTCAGAGAAAAAACAAAACAAAAATATAACTAATGTATTCCCAGCACACAACACACATCTCCTCAACTGAAAATAGAATACTATACTGTACTTACTTGTAGGACACAACATTACAAGATAAATAAATAGTAGAAGAAATACAAATTAAAATAAATGTACAGTAATTGCAAAGAATAATATTACAGTATCAAATAAGAATAAAGCAAGCACCATTTAAAATAAAACATAGACTTCACCATAACCATAGCATAGAGATGAAGTTGCATGAAAACACTGATTTTGCACTTGTTATAGTACACTACAGTAGCATCTAAAAGTATAGTAGAAAAAAGTAACATATACTTTAGATCTACGAAATGGTCTACTAATTAAACGTATGCTATATCAACACTATGCTAAGTTACATTTAAATGGGGTTAGGTTTGGTTAAGGGTACATCAAGTCAGTGTGTGTTAGGGTAGTTATTTAAAAAATACTTTATATTAAGTTAAGAGTTAAGAAGTATATGAGCGAAAGCGGTGCTGAATAAGAGGAGGGGTGTCGACTGACTTGGGACAGGTGCATGAGGGCGTTTCATTCGTGGTCACCCCTTCGGGGATCACGGCATCCGGCAATAGACAGATAGATTAAGTTAACCCTTTCACGTCTGGGGGTGACCGTTTAGTATTCAAAATATAATTAACCTACTCTCATACAGTAATTATCTCTCCAAAATTAGTTTTCTGCCCACAAATCGCTCAGACAACTGCAAAGGTTGAAGTAATTAAACTAAAGGTTTCTAAACACCCCTGATGGTCACAAAGGTTTAAAGTATCCCTTAAGGACGCGATCGCGTCCACAAGTGCGTGAAAGGGTTAAGCTACATTAGAAGAGGGGAGACTTCATTGACTATAGCTTATTCATTATGACGAGTCTAGAAATCGCAACCCCCAACCTCTCATAACTCCTAAAGGACGTGAGCAATCGAGCTGATATTTCTACCAATCAGGAAGAGTCAACGAGTAAATATGTGTGGAAAATTAGTCTATTTGTTCCAGCCCTCCTTGAGTTATAAGAAACTACATGTTAACATTTCTAGACTCATAATAAATAGACTATAGGTAATGTTTAGACAGAGTTGACATGAATGTGCTTGAATCTGGGATTATACTGTACAGTAACTCCAATTTCAAGCACTGTCAATTCCACTCTCAGGCAACCATTATTAATTAATGGCTCTCAGAAGTTACATTTACCTAAATAATTTATCTAACTGACAAATAAGATTTTATTTTTTTGTCATGTTACACGTAAATTGCGAGACAAGGAAAATCAAATGTTTCCACCAAGCACAAACAAAACTGAAAAACTAGCCTTACTCTTGTGATTACATAACCATAATGTATGAAGATTATTAAACTGTTCTCTTAAATATATCAAGAACAGTATCCAAGGAACCCACAAAACAAATTTGAAAGGTGTTACATACATTGGTTGAGTTGTGGTAGACTTTAGAAGTTTTGTAGTTTTGGCGGAAAGAGTGATGATCAAGAATATAAACAGTAAAGTGGTAGTGATTTTTTTTTTTTTTAATTGTCTATAACCTTTTTCTTACGTTTGAGTCTATCTATCAATCAATATATTGGCTGACGCCTTGATCCCAAAGGGGTGGCTACGAATGAATCGCCCCCAGAGCCCCATGCACCTCTGTCACACGTCAGCCAATGGACCTCCAGCCAACCAACACCGCTTTCACTTATATACCTCTGAACTCCATCCTTCCACCTCACTCTCAGTCTGCCTCTCCCTCTCTGGCCTTCCATCTCACTCTCGTACACTCTCTTAGTTATTCTCTCGCTTCTCATACGTTCCACATGTCCGAACCATCTCAAGGCGTTCCTTTTCACACTTTCATCCACATCCACACCACACCGCTCTCATACTTCTTCATTTGTCTGTCTATCACTCCATGTAACTCCACATGCACTTCTCAAACAACTAATTTTAACCCCTTTCCAACAATGTCCATTCTTCACTCCCATAGGCCGATGTTGGGATTATCAAACCATCATGCACTGACTTTTATACTTCCATGCTGACCACCCTATTCTTTGTCACTGTTTTCAGCATTCCTACAACCCTCATCATCTGTTGCACCCTCTCCCGCACTTCATCCTCCATACTCCCATCTTTACTCATCACACTGGCTAAATACTTAAATCTGTCATAGGCTTTCTCCAAGTTCCTATAGGCAGCATACAACTTTGGTCCCTTCTCCAGATATTTCTCAACAAAATATTTCAAGGAGAAAATCTGGTCTACACACCCTATTCCCTTCCTTAACCTGCTTAGGCCACAGTATACAAGCAATACTGTACATAAGATCAGTGATGGAATATGCAAGCCCTGCCTGGGCTTCTAACCTAGCTGAAACACATCATAAGACCTTGCAGACCATTCAAAACAAAGCCCTAAAAATCATCACAGGCTGCACAGCTACCACACCTACAGATCACCTACATCAAGAAACCTAAGTCCTCAAAGTCAAAGACCACCTGGGCATGTGAGGCACTCAATTACTGGCTGAGGCCTCCATAAACCAACGCCATCCACTACACTACATGGCAGCACACCCACAGACACCAAGGAATATCAAAAGAACACTCAGCACACGATATTACACACAAATACAGTCATCTTTCCCTCCCTGCCCACCCCAAACCAGCTTCCAGAAACACATCCATACTCATATCTCTCGCCGTTCCATCCAATCACTCATAGACAACACGCAGCTGCAGGCACGACCTCCCGAAATCCATCCTTCTGAATCCTCCATTTCTCGCGAGGATAGAGTCCACCTGTGGGCACCATCTAGCTCTTCTGAGCTATCAGAAGAGACTGGATAACTCCGTCGTCGACACCTGCCCAAGATGTAACACAGCACCCCATACTATTAAATGCATCATAGAAAACTGCATTCCACATAATCACTTATGCCAACAACATAATCTACACTCCTTGAGAGCCCTGTAGGAAACCCTGATCGTGGCCATGGCCTTCCTTATGGACTCAGGGCTGTTCGGCCAGGATGCCTAGGGAACGACGAAAACAACAACAACCACCCATGTTTGTATTCCCACTTTCATTCTCACTCACATAATCCTTGCACTCACAGAACCATACTCCCTTACACCTTATTCTCTTTCCACTTGTTACTTACAGACACAAACCTTCTTTTAATCTCTCATTCTCATTTACTCCAGCACACACACCCATTCCACACTCCCATTCTTTCACAAATGTACCCTTTCATTTGGTCTCAGTCATTCCACATACATCCAGCCTAGTATTCGCTAGTACTCCCTCTCTCTCTTTTGTGCCATCATTCATGCCTCTCACATTCCAAGTCACAATCCGAAAATAGTCCTTGGCCGGTCAGTGGGTATCAATAGTTGGTCTATCAGTGTTCGAGGCTATTCTATCAATTTTAGTTGTATGTTTTTCCCGGGTGGAGGGTCGCAAGCCCAATCACCCAACCTCTTTATTCGCCTTTTACGACATGCAAAAGGCACGCAAGACATATTCTTAAACCCCTTACCCCCAGGGGGTAAGTGAGGTACATATATGCACACATTTACATGATAGTCTGGGCATACTGAAGTGTGAAATGTTCAAATGATATCCCGGATTCTAGAAGGATGGTCTCAATCCAGTCTCATACCTTCAGGAAAGATCTTCACAATTCTGGGTTAAGTAGAGTTGGGCAATATCATAGCAAAGCAATTGGTCACAATTCTGGGTTAAGTACAGTATGGTAGTAGTAATACTGTATCATAAAGCAATTGGTCAGTGTCAGGAATATAAAGTATAGTCGCCCGCTGTGAAAAGTGGTGCAACATTTTCTTAACAACTTTGACACGCTGCTTTAATATTTTGAAACATACCCTTGAGCCACCTATACAGTGATTTTCCTTAAAGTTCAATGTCTCAGCATATCATAATGTTGTGTAGCAGTTACTTGTGAAGACGACTGTACAGTACAGTACTGTACAGTTAAGTGCCCTAACCTACTTGCCTATGCAGGTTGGGTTTTCCTTCATCAAGATTAAGAGGGAAGAGTAGGAAAAAAAAAAGGAAGATTAGCCCATTTAAAATGCAAAATATAAATGTACAATTTTAACAATTCACTATAGCACCTTAGTAGGATATTACACATTGGTATACACAAAGCAATTTAACAAAAAAATTATGTCAGGCTGCATCAGCTATGACGTGTAACGATACATCGACTTTGATGTGTAAGCAATGTAAAGCTAAGTATGCAAAAGGATTAAAGAATATATCCAAAATATTTATAAAAAAATGAAAGCAGAAGCACTAAAAATAAATACAGTACATTAATAACATGCTGCAGCGAAGGAGCTTATGGGCTAGTCACACAATAATTTTTCCTGTCATCTATTCTCAGCATCTCTGGTCTAGAAGCTTGTGTTATCAGTTTTTATCAGAATTCAGCTAACTAAAACAATCTAATGGCAGTATAGTTGCTGATACTGTATGTAAATAGCAACTACAATACTCTAAGGCCAGTACAGTTACCGATACTGTATGAAAAAAAAGTGCCAAAATACAACCAGAAACAAAGATGCTGATTGAAAGCCACAGGAAAAAGTGCTCATGTCTGTGAAAGTAGTGGCATATTCACATTGAGTGATGGTTACACTTCAAGTTTGTACAGTATATATACAGTAATCATAAAGCTGCTTGTGTATGTTAGCCATGCACATCGTCAGTGTACACCAACCAGACAAAGGGCCGTAGTATCGACCCTATACGAAAGATGACACCTGTTTTCCTTTTATGCTGGCTAAAACTAGATGATTTTATTCAGTTACAAAGAACCTGACAGAGTCCATGGTTAACTTGATGCCTTGCCTAGAGGTCCTTCCTAATTTGGGTAAAATACTCTAATAATTGCAAGGATAATTTGAAGAAAGGTGCATTTGTACTGAACGGGCTAAACGTTGGTAAGAGGCACACTCTCACCTTCCCAGTTTTATCTTTAATGAGAGAATGTGAGAGGGAGTCCCAACCCATGTTTAAAACTACAGCCCAAAGAACCAACATGACAATCTGTAGCTGTGGACATGCTACAAAATGATGACCAGCTTAACCTTTCATGTATTAAGCAATAAAGAGACTAAGACACATGTTAGTAGAAACTAATTAAAGTGATTAATGGCTTGAAAAGAGGCACAGATGTTAATCAAGGACATCCATAAGTGTTAATTTGTCCATGGAGGCCATCCAAAATAAACAGGTATAAACGGTAACTATTTTGGATAGCACTAATGGACTCTGGCAAGATGATGCTCCATTTCTAACTATAAATCACACAATTCTGATAAAATGTTGGACAAAATTACTTTCATGAGTGTTCCTATTCAGTCACATACAATACAAACATCCAATCCTTGACACCTGGACTTTGTTTTACATTACTGTAATGTCAATGAAAACATATATTATATTTATTTTCCACTATTAATGACCCAAGAATGACTTAACTGCAATGTCTATGGTTTGTCGATTACAATTTTTTTTAATTAATGACACAATAACCAAATCAAACCTTGCATAGCTAGTTGAGCTCTTCACAAAATTATAATAAACAACTCCTAAAAATTATGCATAAGTGAACATTACAATTTTGCACCTGTGAAACATTGGAGTAGTAAATTAATGAGCATGTTAAATGAGGCACACACAACCCGAGGCATACATGCACCATTCACACAAAAGAAAAACTATTCCAAAATCTAATACAGAGTTAAGGTCCCAAGACTTGGCCCTTTTTATCACAAGTTTGCTTCTTTGCCTCTTGATCCTAGTGCCTCAAATAATAAGTGAAAATTGAAAACCCAGACATACAATTATTGGTTACCACACGGAAGCCATTACCTAATCCTTAATGAGCCTTATTAAAAAATCTAATCAAACACAAAAGAAGAAGAGGCTGGCTGTTGTTGACATTCATTATTCATTCATTCATACACTCATGGTTTTAGTCTCTTTACTGTAGTACAGTACAATAAAGACTTGCCTCAACACAGCCCCATCATGTTCTCACAGTGGCCGATGTTGGTATAGCACTAACAGTGTATCAGCAAGACTCAACAAAGTCCCCCTGAAGGACTGACTAAGAGAGATACCAAAGACCGAGTAGCCTGGAACACTGCTATAAGGTTAACTGACCTGCTCATGTGTAGATCATAATCTTTATTGTATGTATATCTAAGGAAAGCCCCTTACCCTTATACTGTACTGTACAGTATATATTTACAGTACAGTACTATGACAATTTTATGCCAAACATCCAGGAATCTCTCATCCCTAATATTCGAGCTAAATAGCTCCGTGACAAGTCTCACTCGTATGTCACCTGAGGCTTTTATCACCTCAACAACAATGCCAGAGTCCTGCAGTTTTTCCATCCTTCATTTTATTTATTGTGCTGCTCTCAGCAACTGGCACTATCAATGGAGAGGGGGATGGGAAGCTCTGGCTTTTCATTGCGGAGCTACTCTCTAGTCCACTCAATCTCCACGTTTAGTAGTCTTTCATTATGTACCTTCCAAGCATCTCTGATTTCTTCCTCTGCATAAGCAATTGCCCTATCATACAGTACTTGACACACTACTCTCTCCCAAAATTTCTACTGTAATCATTAACTCGCCTAGCTGGGTTGAAAATCCCATTGCTATTTTCTGTGTTACTATCTATCTATCTATTGCCTGACGCCGTGATCCCCGAAGGGGTGGCCACGAACGAACCGCCCCCATGCACCTCTGTCCCCAGTCAGTCGACGCCCCTCCCCCCAACCAGCACCGCCTTCGTTCATGTAGTTCCTCACTCCATCCTTCCACCTCATATTCGGTCTACCTCTCCCCCTCTGTCCCTCCACCTCGCTCTCGTACACCCTCTTAGTCATTCTCTCGCTTTCCATACGTTCCATATGGCCGAACCATCTCAAGTTGTTCCTTTTCACACTTTCCAGCACATCTACCTCCACACCACACCTCCTTCTTACTTCCTCATTAGTCTGTCTATCCCTCCATGTAACTCCGCACGCACTCCTTAAGTAATTCATTTCCACTGCTCTCACTCTTGGTCTGAGTCTCTCAACCAACGTCCATGCTTCGCTTCCGTAAGTCAGTGTCGGGATTACCACACTGTCATGCAAGGACTTCTTCACTTCCATACTGACCACCCTATTTCTTGTTACTGCTTTTAGCGTTCCTACAACCCTCTTCCCCTGTTGTACCCTCTCCCGCACCTCTTCATCCATAGTCCCATCTTTACTCAACACACTGCCCAGATACTTAAAAGAGTTGACGATCTCCATAGCCTGACCGTTCAGCTTCACCTCACACTCTGTGACTTCACCCCTTTCGAAGACCATAACCTTGCTCTTCCCCGTATTTACCTTCAAATTCCGTTTTTCGCACACTGTTCCAAACTCATTTACCAGACCCTGCAACTCCCATTCATTATCACTCATCAGAACTGTATCATCCGCAAACAGCAGTATAGGTAGCTTCCACTCAATTCCCTCCCTTTTCAGCGATACACCAACATTCACTGCTCTTGATAGTATTTCTTTCATGACTCCATCCATATATACAGTAAACAACCACGGGGACATCACACACCCCTGTTTCAAACCAACATTCAGGTCAAAGAACTCGCTCTGCTCACTCTCCACACGTACTGCCGCCTTTGCACCCTCATACATGCTCTTCACTGCTTTCAGCAACTTGCCCTCTACTCCGTATATTCTAAGTACTTTCCACAAACCTTCTCTATCCACTCTGTCATAGGCCTTCTCCAAGTCCATAAAGGCAACATACACCTTTTGTTTCTTCTCCAGATACTTCTCCACAACACAATTCAGGGTAAAAATCTGATCTACACATCCTCTTCCCTTCCTAAAACCTCCCTGCTCGTCGCCTATCCATTTCTCCGTTCTCACTCTCACTCTCTCAATCACTACCCTACTGTATACCTTCCCTACTACGCTTAGAAGACATATTCCTCGGTGGTTACCACACACTCCTCTTTCCCCTTTGCCCTTATATAGGGGGACTATTATGCCAGTCTTCCAGTCATCGGGTGCAGTCCCCTTCTCCCATGCTAGTTTGCACATTTTCCATACCCATTCTATCACTATCTCACCACCATACCTCAACATTTCCCCACACACTCCATCTGTTCCTGGTGCTTTCCCCAACTTCACTCTTTTCATGGCTTCCCACACTTCTGACCTCCTGATCCCCACCTCCTCCTCCACTACTTCTCTTCTTCTCCCTCCCATACCATATCCAGCTATGTTTGCTGGCTCTTCATTCCTTTCATTTAGCAACTCACTGAAGTACTCCCTCCATCTTTCGACTCTCTCTTGCTTCTCGGCTAGCATTCTCCCATTCTTATCTTTCACACCCTTACTGTTTCCCTTGCTACCTTCCCTAACTTTCTTGACTTCTTTCCAGAACAGTTTCTTACTCTCCCTCCATTTTACACTCAGATTCCTTCCAAATTCCTCATCTACTCTTCTCTTACTTTCCTTCACTACTCTCTTCACCACCCTCTTACTCTCCACGTACCTCGCTCGTTTCTGTCTCTCGGAATCTTCATTCCCTCTACTACCCAACCACACTCTATATGCTTTCTTCTTTTCTTCCACAGCTATTCTTACCTCTTCTGTCCACCATGCTGTACCTTTCACTCCCCTCCCTCTTCTCCTCACTCCACACACCTCCTCACATGCTGCACAGATCTCATCCTTAAACACCTTGCTCATCTCCTCCACTTCCTCCATAACTTCCAGGTCGAACCCACCTAGTCGTCTTTCCACTGCTCTCCTGTACTCCTCCCTGACTTCCTCCTCCTGCAACCTCTCCACCCTCCTCACCATTCCACCCTCCTCTCGCCTCCCTCCCGCTCTCCTCACCCACTTCTTTTGTATCCTAACCTTAGCTACCACTACATAATGATCAGACAGACCCCCTCCAATACCCCTATACACCCTAGCATCCATCACAGATTTCTTCATTCGTTCATCCACACATACATAATCAATCAATGACTTTCGTTCCACCACTGTCTTATCTTTCATCGTCAACATCCGTTTCCACGTGTACCTGTGGATCATTCTGTGTCGGAAGAAGGTGTTGGCTATCCACAGCCTCCTTCCCACACATACGTCCACAAGTGCACTACCATTCCCATTCACCTCTGATGGTACCCCCCACCCTCCCACCACTCTCTCAACTTTCCTATCACCCACCTTACCATTCATATCCCCAATCAGAAATATTCTTTCGTTCTTGTCAAACTTCTCCAGGCACGCCTCCACATTCATCCAGAACTCCTCTTTCTTTCTTTCAAGTATATCCTCTGTCGGGGCATACACGCATACAATCACCCACGTTTGTATTCCTACTTTCATTCTCACCCACACAATCCTTGAACCCACAGACCCATACTCTCTTACACATTCCTTCCATTTGCTACTTACAAACAAACATGCACCTTCTCTCGCTGTTCCTTCACTCACTCCAGCACACACACCCATTCCACATTCCCATTCTCTCACATCTGAACCTTTCCATTTGGTCTCTGTCATTCCACATACATCCAGCCTGGCATTCACTAACACTTCCAGAACCTCTCTCTCTTTCTGTGTTACACACTTGGTCAATCACTAGGTTCTTTAAAGTATTTTGTTTTGCCTTGTATATCTCTCTTTTGGCCAGCCATTTAGCCACCAGATACTTCTCTCTACTGCCTCCTTTCTTCCATGTTTTGAAGTATTTTCTGAAATAGCTATACTGCATGTGAAATGTTGCCAACAAAATGCTGCTCTGTATATAGCATTTATAATAATTGTATCTACTTCTTGGGAATACATGGGCCCTATTAGTCTGGCAAAACCACCGCTAAACGCAAAATCACTAACCGCAAGGCCCAGTGTCTATGGGAAAAAAGACAAAGTAGTCTGGGCCTTTTGATGAAGTCACTCTTTTTTCCCTCTTTGACCAGTTATAAGGCATGAAATAATAATATTATAAGCATAACAGTCATAGGATATTATATTAACACCTACTGTCCCAGCGACGTACATTGGCCGACAGTAAAAAAATCACTCGTCAGTACCAGTGACGGACGATGTCCGTCAATAATATGCGGTCCTTTTAACAGCCTGTATCGATCGGTGCCTGGCACCAAGACGTTTGAGCACTGCTCTAAGACCTTGGCAACACTTCTCAGCTTATATCCAAGCCCCCACAGGCTAGGAGAGGCAGTATTCCTCCATCTTTTGAGGTGGAACGGTGTTCTCTCTCGACTCTGAAGCCATTTTGGCCAAATTGCTTGGTACTGGTATTGCTTACATTTATGGTACCGTAATACCCTCTGGTACAGTAGGGGATAAGGGTGTCATTAGGTATTCCTTATTAGTAAAAAAAAAAAAAAAAATTGTTTGGTCTCTATAAAATCTGTGAATCATTTCTAATATGAGCATGTGACAGACTTTATAAAAAAAAAAAAAAAAAAAAAAAAAAGATATATATATATATATATATATATATATATATATATATATATATATATATATATATATATATATATATATATATATATATGTATATATATATATATTCTAGCAACTTGTAATGAGCAAAAATTACACAAAAGTCAATTTAAATCATGTTAAAATTATTCCCAATAATTTTTTAAGACTATTTCACAGCGAAAACAGACCATGAGAAAATTCCAAGGAAAATCCAATGGTCGGTCTCTCCCGCTTGCTCTGTGTCTACCTGGAGAAGATGGGGTGAGATTTTTTGCTAACTTTGTTATTATTTATATTTATGTGCTGCAAGGATATTGTTTTCTTCAATTCCATTGCATTAGAAATGTTTCATAGATTATATATTATAGATTCAGTGGTGGGCTGTATCTATCAGTGGTGGGCTGGATCTATCAGAGTGAGGGTTGGTGTCCTCTACTTCCCATAGCTAGTTCTGACTTTACCTTTTTCATCATTCTTATTTATATCTTTCTTCCTGAGAGTGGTAAAGGCAGTGGGGCCATAATGGTGTGCCCCAAGGTTCCCTATTGTCTTACTCTCACAGCCCACTGGCACAAGTCGGCCTTTCTCTCTGGCGTAGGGATGCAGCGACCCCACCGCCCGCCACTTCGGTGGTGCAGTTAGCCTCTGTAGCAGTTACGGTGATTTCTTGTTACTGCCTTATTGTAGCACGGTTAAGGCTGGTGTGGTGCGATTTTCGCCAGGTGCAGGTGCTTCAGGGGAACTTTGAGTTTTGCTGAGACACTGTTAGCGCTATACCAACATCAGCCACTGTGATAACATGATGAGCGTTGTTGTGGTAAGACTTTGTTGTACTGTGCTGCAGTAAAGACTGTAACCACTGTGCTATGATTGCTGTGCACTGTGTGCAGTACTGTGATTGTACCATGGAAGCCACATTCACTGTGGACGGTTGCGGTCTTTAAACCCGTATGTATGTATGTATGTATAAAGACCAAACAACAATTATTACTGCTAATAAGGGAGATACAGTAGATAGATAGAGAGCAAATGAGGAGGGAGAAAGGTTGTTAGGTTCATCCGTTAGATTAACCCCTGGTACCCGGAAGGGCTCTGAGGAGCTCATAACAAACTAGGGCCCGGCACCCGGATGGGCTCATGAGCACCATAAGCTTGAAAACCTATTAAGCGTGTTTTGAAAGCCGTGCGTCCGACGCATGTAAACAAAGCCTGTCCGAGCAACGCGCACCTACCAGAACAATAAGGAGAAGTCGCACTTTTGTTGTTATTGTTTCAGAGAACAGGGAATAGTGTTGTTATTGCCCGATTATTGCTAACATCGCTTCGAAACTCTCTCCCCGGAAATCGTCATCACAACTGAACCAGTTGACCTAGAGAGCTCTACTCAACGCCAGTCTACATATACAAAACAGGGCTACGTTTTGAGGTGTGAGTGAATTATCTAGCAGTTAAAATAACAAAGATAGGGCTAGCCTACTACACAAAAATTCGGCCAGATCCCCCGGGTTTCGGGGCTATCCTATAGAAGGCGAAACCGGTCTGTGAGGGTTAAGTGCAAAAATATATGAGACAGATTTAACTGTAGAGTTGGTGATAATATGAAGATGAAGATAAAGGAGGTATTTTATTGATTCTCTTTTCCATTTTTTTTTTTTTTAATTATGTGCTAAAGGATATTATTTTATTCAACTCCATTGCACTAGAAATTATTCATAGATTAAATAAAGACCAAACTACAATTATTTCTGTTAATTAATAGGGGAGATGGATGAATACAGTAGAGAAACAGATAGATAGGGAGGTGGGGGAAAGTTTGCTAGGTCCATGCAATCGATAAAATGCGAAAATATATGAGACAGACAGATTTAACTTTTTGAAAAGATATGGGATGAATTTTTATTTACTCTCTTTTTCTTTATCTTTATTTATGTGCTGGAAGGATATTACTATTTTCAATTCCATCGCATTAGAAATTAGTACTGTAATAAAGACCAAACAACAATTATTTCTGTTATTTAATAAGGGAGATAAATACAGTAAAGTACATAGGTAGATAGGGATGAGGAAGAAAAGTTGTTAGGTCCATGTAATCAATAAAGTGTGTACAAATATAAGAGATAGAACTAACTTTCTGAATTAGAAATAAAAATAAACAAAAATAGATTAGAAAGTGATCTATGAACGACAAATTCAGGAATACGATCGCAAACCACGGGTTTTTTCCAGTTAGTGGCAAGATCCACGAAATGTTGTATGATGCCTTTTTTACCACCATGTACTCCCTGCTCAATAGCTTAGGTAAGGTGGATGCCCTGATGATCAGGGACTCCAGTGAACAGTTGCCAAAGATTGCTAAACCGCATCTTATGCCGTCGTTAAACGTAAAACCGCTAATTCCAAGTCCGCTACTGGCAACAGCCCACTATATATATATATACTGTATATATATACATTATGTTCTCTCCACTAACCAACTTTACTCCTAAACTCGATTAATGAAATTAACAAACACATGTGGCAGCCCGGGGATTCGAACCTAGGATGCTCACACCGAAAATCAACACACTTATGCATTGCACCACGAAGACAGTAGACTCTTAAGATCCTGGGCCTAACAAAATCCATTTAAAACACCCCAATTTTTTTTTTTTTTTTTTTTTGTTGCCCCTGGGCCATACCAAATATCACTCCTCCACATCCCCTCCTTCCCCACTTTCCTCCCCTCCTTCAGTTATCACCTATTTTCCCTGTTATTCCCTTATTCTGTGATCTATTTTCGTGCTAACATTAGCGAGTTGGTAGCAGGGCGTTGTCATCACTGTTACCAAGCGTGGGAAAGAGCGAGAGAGAGACTATTGCGTAACAGTGTCTCTCCAGACAAGGGGAGGGGAGGAGGGGAGGGAGGTTGCCTCAGCCATACATTATGTAACTCCCGGCCTGTATCGCCGATTTTGACCATCCAAACGCTGTTTCCACTTGTTTTATTGCTGTAACAGGTTAATACCTCTATAATCAACCTAAAATAGGCGCATATGGATCAGTATTAACGCTTTGGCTGCAGATATGTTTGGGCTATTTAGGGCATATTCAGGCACTCCTGAATGATAAATCAATCATCTGCATTAACCCGGGAACTGCGGGAAGACTCTTAAGCGTTCCCCCGGCGGACTGCGGGAAGACTCTTAACTCCCTCAGACATATTATGTTCCAGTAAGTCCGAGGAGGCGGGAGCCCCAGGATCGTTGCCACTGCCTCGCACTACACTCACAACAACACTGTGGCCGTTAGAATTATCGCAGGAGGCTGAGGTTGCCACTAACGGTTTTATCGTATGGTAACTTATCGGACTTACTGAGCTCATATGACGCAAAATCGCGTCATAAACTTATTGGAGAGGTATAGAGATAAGTCCATATGACGCGATCGCGTCATATGAGTTTTTGGTGGACTTATTCATATGACGCGATCGAGTCATATATGTCGCAAGGAGTTAAGAGTCAGAAACAAAAAAATCAACTTTAAACATCGAAAAAAAAAAAAAAAAAAAAAAAAACCTGGGCCATGTAAAATATCACTCCTCTACCTCCCCTCCTTCCCCACTTTCCTCCCCTCTTTCAGTTATCACCTATTTTCCCTGTTATTCCCTTATTCTGAGGTATATTTTCGTGCTAACATTAGCGAGTTGCAAGCAGGGCCTTGTCATCACTGTTAGCAAGCGAGTGCAAGAGAGAGAGAGAGAGTATCGATCGACTGTGTCTCAGTGGCCTTGGGGGAAATTGGCGGGAAAGCAGGTTGCCTCACCCATACATTATATAACTCGCGGCCTGTATCTCCGATTTTGACCATCCAAACGCTGTTTTCACTCGTTTTATTGTTGTTTCAGGTTAATACCTTTATAATCAACCCATAATAGGCACGTTAGGATAAGTATTAATGCTATTTATGGTAAAATAAATATTTTAGTGATGGAAACAGTTCAAATACGTCAGCACAGGGAGAGGTGTCTAATTACCCCCATGCGCACTTTTTAGGTTAAATGAAGTGTATTCTGCTGAAAACTAGGCGAAAATAACTTCAAAATTACACCAGAACGGACCCTGTACGTGGTCTGGTTCACCCGCAGTGGTCCCAGTAAAACGCGGGAACCCCGCTATTATGTAACACTCGCTCGCTTGGCTACATTGGTGAGAGAGACAGAGAGAGACCCGCGTGAGACACAGCCTAGCTCAGTGAGCCGCTCGGTGCTCTGAGGGTCGGAGGTGGGCCCCTCACGCTCCCGCCCACTGACACTCAATTTTTACGTTTTTTACAGGCTTTTAAAGCCTGGAAATTGCTGTAACTTGCCAAAACATTCCAGAACGTCACCCGCAGCGAAAGGGTTAATGCTATTTATGGTAAAATAACGATGTTAGTGATGGGAACAGCTCAAATACGTGCGCACAGGCGTGTGGTGTCTCATACCCCCCATGCGCACGTCTTAGGTTAAAGAATGTTGCACAACCCTACGATTTATTATGCAGTTTTGAATCCTGCATACCAATCTTAGCATGTACAATATCCCAACTGCACTATCGGAGGCTATGCATAGGTGAATGGAAATAGTAATTAATGGGGCAACTTAACCCTGGGGAAGGCCTCTCGATAAACTACTACTGAACCTGAATGAATTATTATGTTCACTCCACTAACCAACTTTACTCCTAAACTTGATTTTTTTTTTTTTTTTAAGGAGACAATGAACGGAGGAAGGAAAAACACAGATAAAACAAAAAGGTCCATGTGCCTAAAGGCATCCTCCATTCATAAAATGTTTGTAACAACTGGATTTAAACATTTGTAGATTGTAAGTTTGTGGAAAGCAATTCGAGGGAAGTGAATTCCGAAGAGTAGTAGTTCTAGGGATAAATGAATTTTGATAAGCAGAAGTTCTGCATTGTGGAGGAGAAAGTGTAAATTCATGGGCGCTCTCAGCTGCCCTAGTTCTACGGGGAAAGATGTGGAGAGGCGGCACAATTGAAGCAAGTTCCTCGGAACATTAATGAAATTAACAAACACATGTGGCAGTCCGGGGATTCGAACCTAGGATGCTCACACCGAAAATCAACACACTTATGCATTGCACCACGAAGACAGTTAAAGTATGTTACACAAGCCTACAATTAATTTATTATGCAGATTCTTAGGTCAGCTTAGAGAAGACCTCTTAGCAATAATTGGAAAACAAAGTTTGTCTCCATTTAGCTACCAACAAAGAAAAGACTTTCCAGGTCGAATACACTTGCATGGGGATAGTTTGGAGAAAATATTAAAGCTTATTTGCTTATTGGAAAAAAATAAATAATAATAATAATATCTAAATATACTGAAATAAATACCAATCATACTCCTACTTGGGTAATTTGGGTACCCCTTTTCTTTTTAACCAGAAATATCTATGTTTATATATACATATATATATATATATATATATATATATATATATATATATATATATATATATATATACAGTCGACCCTCGATTTAACGGACTAATAGGGGGGAGACGGTGTCCGTAGCTGGAAAAAGTCCGTAGCTGGAAAATTGCCTTCGGACTTCGCCGATTTAGCCCTATTATGCCTCGTAAATGAAGATTTTTAACTTTCCGGGTGTTTTTATGTCTTTCTTTACATATTGCACATACAAATATATTTTTTTTAATAACAAATTTCTTTCATTACCGAGATAAACAAATAAAAACCATAGAAATACAGGGGTTTCCCGGGAAACTGGTGCGCCGCGCCAGCCAATTACCGGACTTTTTTGCTGGGTCCATTGTCCGGCTACGGACAGAGTCCGTTAAATCCGAAATCCGTTGTATCGGGGTCCGTTAAATCGAGGGTCGACTGTATAATTATATATATATATATATATATATGTTAGTATAGCCAGGTAATAGATTCTCTTTTAAACAGACGAGGTTAAAGGCAACAGCAGTTTCAGCATTCAAGATTTTATTGTTACAGCTTTCAATAGTTCTAACAATTTTCCTCTGGGGTTCAGAGATGAGGTACAACAGGTTAGCAAAATTCATGGTGGATCCCACGTTTCACAAGTAAACATCTTGCATCTTCAGGGAATGGACAGGTAATGATTAGAATAAGGACAAAGCAACATATTTATACAAAATTCGAGGATCAAGGATAGGTAGGTGGGCGGAGCTACTGGGTGTGGGGTGGCTGTTCATTGGTGGAAGGCAGTCTATTCGCGAGACGGGCACTAAATCTTATCGGTGGTTGGTTGTTGGCTGTGGGTGGCTGTGATTGGTTGGTGTTGTCAGTTGTGTGCTGAGCGCGGAAAGGTAAGGGAGGGGGGCACAGGGCGAGAGGAAGGGGGGCAGTATGCCTGTAGCACTTGCCTGAAGGAAGAATTTGAAGGTCTTGTGTTTGGTTGTTGATGCTGGGGTTGAGCGTTTGGATGTATAGAGCTTCTAAAATAGCTAGTCTTCTGGGGTCTGATTCTTTGTCGAGTATGGTAGTTTGTTTGTCTAGGTCGGCGCGAGTTAGCCCCCCACCATCTTGCACTAACTCGCGCCGACCTAGACAAACAAACTACCATACTCGACAAAGAATCAGACCCCAGAAGACTAGCTATTTTAGAAGCTCTATACATCCAAACGCTCAACCCCAGCATCAACAACCAAACACAAGACCTTCAAATTCTTCCTTCAGGCAAGCGCTACAGGCATACTGCCCCCCTTCCTCTCGCCCTGTGCCCCCCTCCCTTACCTTTCCGCGCTCAGCACACAACTGACAACACCAACCAATCACAGCCACCCACAGCCAACAACCGATAAGATTTAGTGCCCGTCTCGCGAATAGACTGCCTTCCACCAATGAACAGCCACCCCACACCCAGTAGCTCCGCCCACCTACCTATCCTTGATCCTCGAATTTTGTATAAATATGTTGCTTTGTCCTTATTCTAATCATTACCTGTCCATTCCCTGAAGATGCAAGATGTTTACTTGTGAAACGTTGGATCCACCATGAATTTTGCTAACCTGTTGTACCTCATCTCTGAACTCCAGAGGAAAATTGTTAGAACTATTGAAAGCTGTAACAATAAAATCTTGAATGCTGAAACTGCTGTTGCCTTTAACCTCGTCTGTTTAAAAGAGAATCTATTACCTGGCTATACTAACATATATATATATACAGTATATACACACTGTAAAGTATATATACCGGTACTGTATGTACAAGTGCTGTACTGGGCGAGACGGCTCACAGAAAGAGGTAAAAATACACCAAAATATAAAAACAACATTGAAAACGAGAAAAAACAAAACAAAAAAACAACAAAAACCGACATTCATACACTCTTTCAATCACATTCACACTGCTTAATTAGTGCAAATACTTTTCTCTATTCCTTGTGATTGAAATAAAGAAAGTATAAACTAAAACTGAAGCTCTAATTTTCAGTCTGTATGTTTGTACTGTACACTATAATGTGCATGTATCAAGTTACCAAATGCAGAGATCAAAAGTGTTACAAATATTAAATGATAGTAAAAAAATATATAATTATAATGAGTGCCACTTCTTTCTCAGCTTTTTACCTCTAAGCTATTCTTACTTCTGTGCAGATACAAGAATGTAAATATAATACTTTCTTTTTCCTCTCTATATGCATTGCCCTGGAAAAGGAAAGTAAATATAAAGAGAATTAATAATGCTGTACCGGTATATCATAAAGCAGGCTGATATCCACATCTTCCTTCTCTGTTGTTCTCTTCTGGTCAAAAAGCTTAATATGTACAGTACAGTCAAATACACAAGTCTGTTCACCTCTCCTGCATGAATCATTGCCAAAAATCAATGGCTCTTAGTCTTCAAATATATTATGAGGAGGAGTAGTGACTTTCACAGGTTTACAACTACAGTATAGAAGATAGACTATCGAATCGCTAAAATAGTGGACATAGTTAAGGTGGACTCACATGCGCACTTTTTTCAACTCCGATATGTCAGCTACTGAATGATCTTTTTATAAGAATTCTGCCAAATCTAACAATTTAAAATTTACCTTAAGGCTAGGATGCCATTACCAGTGCAAAATACAATACAACTCCTCTGTTTCGGTCTTGAAGTGCACAATTTCCAAATGTGTGAAACATTTTAGTCTTTCATAAATTTACTTCAGTGCTTCATACTATCTTTGGTAAGCCACATTCTGTGGACGATGTTTTGGTCAAAGAAAGAAACTTTGCTTTAGAGTGTGTCAGATCAGTTGACCGACCAGTCACAAACTCCAGCATCACACCAAAGTGGTTTATAAAATGACTCTAGGAACAATTTATTTCCAAGCTGCTTTCCAGTACTGGAGGCATCCTTTTAACTTTCTTTTGGCTACTATTAGACAATATTATTCTGTTTAAAAAAGGCCTCCAGCAATTAACAGGTTTCAAACTTTCTCACTTAACCTATTTTACTACAAAAGATCCTTTTTACAGTGCACAAAGTCGACTAAATATAGCTAGAACAAAATTAAAGTGACGTCACCAGTATAGGAGGGGTTAAGATTCAAACTATACTTCTTATGGATTACTTATACTTTGAAGTACTGTACAGTATATGTACTGTACAGTATATGTACTGTACACTATGTACAGTATATACAGTATATGTTTTGGACTTTCTCTGGAACTCTGGGATAGCCTAATAGTCTGAACCAGGTGTCAGGTATTTGGATATTTACCTTGGCAAAGCTTAATAGGCGGAGGTAAAAGTCTGAATACTGTGACTTTCTGGAAGCACAAGGTTAGAAAGATTTTTTTTTATTGAAGCCCTAAAAAAGCCAGAATAGAGTAGCTAGCAAAAGCAATTATGTGAAACTCCTGTCACATCTCAATAATATCTTCCCTTGACACATCAGGATTTGAACTCAAGGAACCCGAGGTATCCAGCTCAGTAGCAAGACCACTTCACTACACCTACCCAGTGTCCACTATATCAGATTTATGAGTTTATGGTCAATAGATAAAATTTGATGAGGAGACTTACTCCCCAATTAACTTGGCTACTTCAATGAGAGAAAGGAGCGTGAGCCCATCCCCATGTCTAAACCAACTACCATTATTATTGATGTCTAAACCAACTACAGTACCATTATTATTGGGGAGGTCTCCCTCCTCTCTTGTCAGTTATTTATTATGAAAGAGGGAAGAGAGAGCCGGTTTAATTAAAACTAAAGCCATACAATTCTCAGCAGTGATAAAGGCATGTAAAGAGAAAAACTTGATTAGTTGACTGTATGTTCTAAAAATTAACAAATAAAACTTAAAAGTAATGTATGTGTATGCTATGAGACCAAATTACATTTTTCAATCACTATTGTTTGCAATTCTGTCCAAACAAGTGATAACTCAACTCTTACTCAATTACTTGTGTCTGTTTATATGTTATTTAGCTAATTACAAAGCAAGTTTAGCAATATATACATACTGTATATAGGCTATATATATATATATATATATATATATATATATATATATATATATATATATATATATATACTGTATATACTGTATATATATATATATATATATATATATATATATATATATATAATCAGTACAGTATATGAAATGGGTTGCATTCTTTTAAATATAGACAACAGTAATTAAATTTGTATTCATGTCTAAACATGTTTCTAAACACAAATAAATCTTGAATCTTGAGGGATAAACAGAGCAAAATTACTATGACTAATAAAAATATTGACCAGCTCTTTCCATAATCACATTATATTGGCTGGTACTCAAAATCTTAGCTGGAAAAATAAAGATGCTTTGAAATCATGCATATAATTTTATACATAGCTGAATATATCATGATGACGATGCAGCCACACAATATTATCAACCCTTTCAGTACGATGATGTCTTTTCTCTTATATTCTGGCTAAGAGTAGATTTTATTCAGTTTTGGGAGTATCTCTAGAAATTAAAGGGGTTAAAAGCTATCTCAAGTAACCTTCTGACTCTCACAGGTTTATCATAAGCTAAATAAAATTCTAATGAAAGCCAGAATAAAAGAGTTTCATCGTACTGAAGGGGTTAACAAAGGCAGCTACAAGACACAACACAAAAGCTGGGAAGTGTTAGTAACAGACAAACATGTGATGATACACTTGTGTGCAGACAAAAAGAGAAGGGAAATTATAATTTAATATTAAAGAAAGTACAGTAGAGAATAAAATAGAAAATACTGCAGTAGATGAGAAAAGAAACGATAAAAGAAAGGAAAGGTATCGTGGGGAGAAGAGAGGAGGGAAGAGAGGAAAACTATTACAGTAGAATATGAGAACAAATTACTGTAATAAAAAAGGAAAGAGAGTAAGTGAGTCGCCCACTGTTAGACAAGCTAGTTTAACAACTGTGTTGCACAAATCCCCCCCCCCCCTTCTTATCAATATAATCAAGTCCTCATTTCTCTCCTCTACATTGTTCTTTTGTCTTCATTCCATCTGATCAGTGTACAGTGTAATATACATAGGAACATCTCCCCTTTCTACTGGGATTCTTGCATGCAAAACTATAACAAATTAGTTCTGTAGAGTTCTTTGGGGCTGTAGAGTTTCTCTCCATTCAACCATATCCCTCTAATTCCTCGTAATCTCCTAATGCTACTTTTTCCCTCTAACCCTTTTCACCATTTCCTGATGAAGTATTTCCCTTCTAACCCTGCTCACTTCTCTGCATCCTACATATTCTCTTCAACCCTTTTAATTATCTCCTAATAGTATAGTAGTATATATTTTGGGACCCACAAAGGGCTTTTCTAGGACAGCATGTAGTGAGAGGTTTTGGGTAGTAGTACTAGGATAGAATTATGATCAGTAAAGTTATAATTAGAAACAATCACCCTGCACACCTTTCCTCTTTGACCAATTTCTCCTTTAATTCAAATCACTATTTCCTAATTCTCTCTAACCCCTGTGAGCATCCTCAATTGTCCACTGCCCTTCCTGCATGGAGGCAATGTTGGTCAGCACCACAGCCTGGACTCCTCTGTGAGACCTCAAGAGTCACACCAACCAGCCACAGTTAATGTCCCATACAGTCAATCTCTCCTGATCCTAAGATTTCCCTTTAACCTTTTGACTTTCTCCCCCTTGTACCTTTCTCCTCAAGCCCTTTTTACTTTCTCCTCATCCTATAATATCCATCTAACCTTTTTCATTTCCTCCTAATATTACTTAATCCCAAAGTTCTCCCTATTTCTTTCTCACCTTCCTGCGAGTAGACATGGATGCGATGTTGGTCAGTACGACGGCCTGGACCTCTCTGTGTGACCTCAGGAGCCGCACCAGAGCCCGACCTACCAGCCACACCTCTGATGCCGGCGCCACATGTTGGTATAGTTGTGCCACTCCCAGTACCACCTGCACAATACATATGAATGAGGATGTGAGGCATAACAATATCTGTGGTGTTATAACTAAAAAACTGAGCAATATTTGAATTGCCTTGCTCATGTACTGTAGTTGTGTACACCCATGTGGTGGATTGTGTTCTTTTATTTAAATTTTTTATTTTATTAAGCGTTATTTCCAGATGGCGATTTTTATTAGTTCTTTTGCATTTATCTTGTATCGTCCCAGTTTTGGTTTGTTTATTTTGTGATTTAGATTAGTTCTTTTGCATTTATCTTGCATCGTCCCAGTTTTGGTTTGTTTATTTTGCAAGTTTTTACAGTATAATTTCTTTCATCATACCTTTTTATGCTTGATTTTACATTTTATTGGTGTCTTGCTAAATTTGACAAATTTTGGATACCAGTAAATAATGCTGCCATGATGATATTTATGACAGTGATTAAAGTAAATTACTGTGCAGACTTACAGCAGCATTACGACTCTGGAGAAGAGGTTTGGCGTTCCTGAGCAGCAAACGGTGATCAGGGTCCATAGGTTTGGGGCGCTTAGCTTCTGTTTCTTCGTCCACCTCCTCCTCTTCGTCCTCATAGAACGGTTTTTCCTTCTCATTCGCATCAACCTGTTAAGTGACAGGTTGCTGTATTAACGGCAGCTATTCCTTACATGAAAATCAAGTCAAGTTAATCTAAAACCAGTTTTATTCAGCTCAATGTGTGTGGGTTTTAACTCAGGGTGTCAAACAAAAGCAGAGTCTATTATTTTTAGTCTTTCTTTGTGTATAATGTATATGTATAAGTAAAATGATGGTTTATAGTTCAAATTGTGTCTTGGAAAGTGATAAAATGGCCAAAAACAATGCTACCGTATGTCATGCTAATTGTCTTTTATTCTTCTCGTATTCATTCAATTCTTCAAACAAAATTGTTCCGGTTTGACACCCTGTTTTGTCCTTGTCCCAATTTTGGTTTGTTTAGTTTGCAAGTTTTACATTTTAATTAACTAGATTTGAAGTTTCTCGTATAACCTCTGCTTATTATTTGTCTGTACAGTATTTATTGAGTATATATTGATTGTTTATCTACTTCCGTTGTTATTATTGATTTGTTGTATAAAATTAATTGCTCCTGTTAAAAAATACTCTTTGTTTAAATCTGTTGTTGCTTCTTCATATTTTGCTATTATTATACTTAATTTTATTGTATATATTCACATTTGATAGTATCAATTGCTTGCCTTTATGATATATTTAATTTATTTGTACTATAAATGTAGGTTATTTCATATAATTGTAGGGTAGTAATTGGTAGGGGTCATGTGTTCATGCCATGTTCACAGGTACCTACCCGATAACACTATCGTTAGTGAGTGCTGTATGTATTTTGTACTATTGTAAATATCTTGTCAAATTGCAAATTTGCTTTAATAGAACATTTTAACATAAATTGTAGTTTCTTTATTCATACATAATATAGTAGAATTTACCAGAACGTCCTGAACTTCCCAAATTGACTAATTCCTTGAACATGACGAGAGTGCGTTGCTATATGTGTGATACATTTGCTTGGGAAACAGATTCACTTGCTCATGTAGTGATGTACACCCTACTGTATGTGGTGGTTTTGTGGTCTTATAATTCAAAATTACATTTTGTTAAAGCGTTATTTCCACATAGCGATTTTGATAAGTTCTTTTGTCTTTATAATGGGCCATCCCTGTTTTTGTTTGATTGGTATGCAATATTTACATTATAATAGTGTATGTGGAGCAAGGGTACATTATAATGTAAAACTTGCAAAATAAACAAACTAAAACTGGGACGATACAAGATAAATGCAAAAGAACTTATCAAAATCGCTATGTGGAAACAACGTTTAATAAAATAAAATTTTGAAATAAAAGAACACAATCCACCACATAGGGTGTACACAACTACATGAGTAAGTCAATTTGTTTTCCAAGTAAACTGATCGCACACATAACAATGCACCTCGTCATGTTCAAGGAATTAGTCAA
Source organism: Paralithodes platypus (assembly GCA_032716605.1). Classification (NCBI taxonomy): domain Eukaryota; kingdom Metazoa; phylum Arthropoda; class Malacostraca; order Decapoda; family Lithodidae; genus Paralithodes; species Paralithodes platypus. The sequence continues at coordinate 41,005,780 of CM064513.1, read as the reverse complement.
TTTGGGAAGTCCGGGACATTCTGGTAAATTTTACTAAATTCTGTATGAATAAAGAAACTACAATTTATATCAAATTTTATATTAAGCTAAATTTGCAATTTGACAAGATATCAACAAAAGTACAAAAAACATACATCACTCACTAACGATAGTGCTATCGGGTAGGTACCTGTAAGCATAGCATGCTTCAAGTGACCCCTAACAATTACTACCCTACTAATAACCTACATTTATTGTACAAATAAACTAAGGAAATCGCAAAAGCAAGCAATTGATCCTATCGACAATGAATAGATACAGTATAATAAATAACAATATTTGAAAATATGAAGAAGGCACAATAGATTTAAACAAGAGTACTCTTTTAACAAGAACAATTAATTATAAAGAATAATAATAATAACAGAAAAATTAAATATTAATACATACAGACAAAAAGTAAGCAGAGGTTATAATACAAACTTTAAGTTAATAATACTTGATTAAAATAATTGATATCAAATTTTTAAATACAGTCACAATAATTGACCTTAAAAAGATTAAATTTATGCAACAATTTACTTGCAACAAAACCTCTGTCTACTAAGAGTCTGTATAGTAACCTAGCTCTATCCCAAAAGTCTTCTACTCTGGTACTGTACAAATTTTACAAAATCTTATTAGCTGGGAATAAAAACAATTATAAGTTATTTTACTATCGATATTACTATTAGGGAAAGGAAAGTTTATTACGTTAAAATTAAAATCGTCAACTTTGTGGTATATTTTAAGTGTGCACTGTTCATTAACAATCTGTATATTTGTTAGTAGTCTTGGCAAATCCAACGTCAAGGCTATTAACCTAATTGCAATGACGACTTGTCTATTTTGACTGCTATGTCGTCATTCCAACCGCGGTTAAAAAGAAAACGTCTAGAGTCTACTCCTTATCTTGCTCTAGGAGACGTTGTACATTAACCAAAACTACCACCGAAGGTGAAAAAAGCATAGAAGAGAAGAAAAAGGGGTTTACCTTAGTTACCGCTCAAGGCCCATCCTGTGTTCCGTCATGCGCAGATCCCTGTCGAACGTGCGCATGAGCGACCCTCTCTTGTCATCATTTTTTCACGCGTCGCCATTGTTGAGTCCGCTTTTGTTGTGCTCCTTCAATTCACCCTGTTTTAGGTTCGTTTCGGCTTTTCTGGCCTTCTTTTTGTTAGACAGATGTTACGTGATCTAGGGCACACGTAAATGGGCTCCTTAGTGTGTTAATGGAGACGCGTGTGGAAATAGCTACCGAAGGTACGGGGGCGCCTGGCGTTCCTCGTGTATGTTTTTCATTTCTTTCTCTTTTCATATCCTTTTTTCCTGTTAGTCTGGGCATAGTTTAGCTTTTAGCTTTTTTTAGCCTAGCTTGTTTCTCATTCAGGACTTGCTATGCCCCTATGAGTTTTAATTTTTTCATAGCCTAGGTGTACAGTTGGTAAACAATCTGAGATTTCGTGGTGGCGGTGCTGTTTGTAGGGTTTGTGTCGGCCGCATTATTAGCGTTATTCCCGAGTCCCCCCTTTCGAGCCTTCACTGTGTCTCAAGGGCCTGGGCGCTTAGTGGTTCGTGATATCCAGGGGTACCCCACGGGGGCCCCTCCCTCACACCACAGGGTTTTTCGCCCCTGACACATTCTCTCCTCACGGCTAGGCCACCCTTTTTCTCGCCAGTTTCATTTACTGGTTTTTGTTTTCCCTTCCTGTTTTCACCTCCATCCTTTCATAGCCTTTTGCCCAATCCTGGGGTACCCCACGGGGGCCCCTGTTTGTGCCAAACCACCCTCCCTGCCACTTCTCCTCATGGGCTTTGCTCTATCTCTGTGGGTTGGGTGGTTCCTGGGGGATGTGCCTCCTCTCCCCTGGTGTGTCTTCCTTGCCTCTCCCTTGACCGGTTGAGTCAGGATATTATCAAGGAAGACACTGCTCAGCTTGATGGCCATCGTCGCTTGGAGTTCATAAGGAGATGACGCTTTTTTATGGGCCTTTTTTGGTTTTCCCTAGACGCTCCTCTCGCTTTTTCGGCGACGGACCATCTCGGCCGGTCCCGCAAATTTGCGGAGTGCTCGATTCGGTCCTCTGGGACGTTTCGGCTCCCCGCAAATTTGCGGAGATCGCTGGGGGGTCCCGCGGAGATGCGGGAGGGTTGTGTCGGTATGGGTATGCCTCCATTGGCCCGCAAATTTGCGGTTATAGTTGGCTTTTACTGTTGACCTTTTTTATGTCATATTGTTGCCTGATACTATATTGGTGTATGCACTTTACTGGTGTTATGGACCCTGCATGTAAGGTGTTGAGTGGTGGTTAACACTTTCTCCATCTTTGCAGGTTCTGCTTGTGCTCTTCCACCTCGCCCGCCCTCCTCACCTCCCTCGGTGCTCCCGGTTTAGAGTGAGTACGAATTCCGGTTTGCATGTGTGTTCCTGTTTACCCATGCTCATTCCCTGGTTTTTATTGGACATTATCTTCACTTACTCCGTCGACGTGCTGCTTATGGTGTGTGTTCTTCCATTGCAGGTGAGATGCCTTGCTTTCGCCAGGGCTGTGGCTCCCCGTGCTTGGAATGCCACAGGTCCTGCTTACGCCACTCTCAATGTGTGTCCTCTACGGCCTACCTCCCTGCTCTGTGTGGCCCGTGTATGGACCTGGTGGATGTGGTGGACCATCACCCTGGTTCCTCTGACGCGGCGGTGGCCTCTGCCTCCCTTCAGTCTGTGTGGGCGGTGGTCTCCCACCACATTAGGACTGTGGGCCACCGTTCCCCGGCCTTTGTTGACGACCGGATCTGCGTCGCCCTGGGCATCCCTGACCCATCTGGAGGCCGTTTACCTGGCCCTATCCCTGCTCGGGCCCTCCTCCCTGAGTCCCGTGGTCGGTCGTCACATCGTCGGGAGGATCCCCAGCTCCGTCCACGCTCTCGCTCTCGCTCTCCTCGTCGCCCGTCCTCTACTGCGCCTCATCGTCCTCCTGATCGCCTTGACTCCGCCCGTCGCCCTCGTCATGGTTATCGCCCTGAGGCCGGGGTTAGCGTCTCTGCCCCTGTACGCCCTCCCCTGGCCTCTCCGGATAGGGGCTCTACTACCTTCCGCCCGCTTCCCCTGCACAAAAGACGTCCTCTTCATTTGTCCTCTACGCGCGCGGATGTTCATGCTGTAGCTGGCCCTCTGCTCCCTCCTCCTACTCTGTCCAGGGGGGTCCGCCAGGATGTAGTTGCTTCTCCTCCTACTTCTCCTGCTTCAGTGCCTCTTCTTCCTTCACGGTCTCGTCCCAAGGTGGAGGTCCCTCCCTCCTCCGCCTCGGTGTCGGGCCGCCCTGTTCTCTCAGCCCCGGGGATCCTTGCTCTGTTTCCCCCCGCGGCTCCTTCTGACCTCCTTTCACCCGGCCAGCCTTCCCACTCCCGTCATCATGCTCCTCTTCCTTCTTCTATCCCTGATCTTCGATTACCGGCTCCCCGAGGGGGTACCCCGCCGCTTGACTCGATGGAGTATAGCGAGGTTTCGGGGTCCCCTTTCTCGGGAGCTGACGTGTCGCTGGAAGAGGGGGATGGTGATGTTTCCCCCTCGGGCGTTAGTGATCGGGGACGAGACCCTCAGGGGCGCCACGGCCGTCGTCGCTCGCCTTCTTTGGGCCGCGACGCTGCTGTTTCGTGCCGTGGGTCTCGCTCACGCTCGCCCCTGCGGGCCGAACTATCTTCGGGGGGGTCGCCTCTCTCGGATCGATTTTCAGCTATGCAGGGGTGGGTTGTGTCACACTTCGACGCGCGCTTGGAGGCGATGCAAGATTCCCTCTTATCGCGCTTCTTGGCGGTGACCCAACTTCAGCGCCTCACCCAACCTACCCCTGCTTTGGTCCCCCTCCCTTCTGCGGTGGACCACATTCCTTCTCGCCCTGCTTCTCCGCCTGCCCGGTCGTCGGCTAGTACTGCTCCTGCCCTGGCTCAGGTGGTTGCCCCTGCTGTCTCCCATGCGGGGGTTCTCCGTCTGCTAGGGCAGGGTCCGCGCTTGCCCCCCATCCAGAAGGCCAAGGTCCCATCGCGGACTATGCCGCTCCTCTATGGCTCCTTGGCTGTTTGGAAGGGGGTGCAGGCCTCCCACCCGGAGCGTGCTACCGACTTCCCGTCAGGTGAGAGGGCCCTACCTTCGGACTGGTCGGTGCAAATTAATGATAAGATGCAGTTCAGGGCGATCAGGGTGGATGGTCAGGTGGCCGACGTGGAGGTGCGGGCTTACCCGACGGGGACTGACCTTCAGTACTTTTCGGTGAAGCCCAAGCCCCCGTCTGCTCCTCGGACTAAGCTCTGGTCAGACTTCAGCCGCCAGGACATCCTTCAGGATGTTCAGTCCCTGGCTGTGTTGACGGGACTGTCCTCCTATGGGACGGGTTTGTGCGACGACGGTAAGCCTGGCTTAGCCGTCGTGCTCGATAATCCTCTCCCATTGGAGGCCTGGTTTGCTGAGGCCTTAGAATTCGCCAACCGTTCCGTCGACAGATCTGTTTCAGTCCCTCCCCCGGAGTCGTCACTGCTTTTGCCTCCTCTTGTATCTGTCGGCGGATTGGATGGCAAGTTCTGGTCCTGGATCAGCGCGCCCAAACTTGAAATTTGTGCTATTGCTAACCCGTTCTTCTCCCACCCAGATAAGTCCTCTGTCGACAGGGATTTTACCTTGCGGCAGAGGGTGGCGAACTTATTGTCTTGTCTTTTAGGTTCCCTCCAGATGTCTGTTCACCACCTGAGGCTTATCGAGGCGACTGCACCTGGCGATCTTCGCGAGGGTTTGGACCACGTTCGGCGGATCCACCTTCAGCTCGCGGTGTCTTTGGTTCCCGAGCTGAAGGCGGTTTTGTGCGAGGCAACTCGACAACGCCAGACGGTAAGGTTCTCGTTCTGCCGGAAGGCCCCCTTGGATATTCGTCAGGGTTTGTTGTACTCTGAGCTATATACATCGGGGCTTTTTGCGCAGGATGCTTGGGAACGCTACGCTTCTCTGTCAGCGGACCCTGCTTACGACACGCAAAGACGCGCTGTGTCGCGACCAGGGTCTTCGCAGTCCCGTCCTTCTGCCGGTCCTCTTCGGGGTGCTGCTGCCAATGCTGCCGCCAAGAAAGGGCGCAGGAAAGGGAAGTTGCCGGCCAGAGCGTCGGTTCCGCCTCGCACTTCTGCTCCTGCTCCCTTTCATCCCCGCCGAGAAGGGGCTGGCCAGCCTTCCACTTCCGGCCGCACTTCGACGGGGTCAGACGCACGACGGACAGGGGATGGGGAGACCCGCCCTTTTCGGCGAGGTGGTCAACGTGGCTCTTATGACCGCAGGGACCGTACCGGGGGACCCTCCACGTCAAAAAATTTGTAGGTTCTCCAGGTCGGTCTCCTCCTTGTTCTCCTTCTCGCCTCGCAGAAAGGGTCGCTCGCCTCATCTCGGGGGCACCCACAGGTTGTTTTCGCCCTTGCGCCCCTCGGTGGCCGCGAGGGACGTGGGGGCGGAAGATTGCACGGAGGGGTCTAACCTGGAGATGGAAGTCCAGACCCCCACTCAGCTCTTGTCAACGAAGCCGGCCTGTCTCTTCGGAGGTGGCCGACGTGATTACATCCATGCACGAGCAGGGAATCGTCAAGGAGGTGAAGGCCGGTCAACCGGTTTTCCTCTCCCGTGTCTTTCTGGTACCGAAGAAGGACTGCGACGCGATGCGACCGGTGGTGGATCTGTCGGCCCTCAACGGGCACATCGTGAACACACGGTTTCGGATGCTGACGGTGCACCAGGTACGACTGGCCCTGCGACCTCTGTCGTGGGTAGTGTCGCTGGACCTCAAGGATGCGTATTGGCACGTTCCTATCCATCCTCGTTTCCAGCGATTCTTGGCCGTTCAGACTTCCGATCGTGTGTTCATGTTCGACAGACTTCCCTTCGGTCTCAACATCGCGCCGCGGATCTTCTCGAAACTGGTGAAGCAGGCTCTGGATCCTCTCCTCAGGAGCGGCCTCCAGATCCTGTTTTACTTCGACGACTGGTTGATAGTTTCAGACACCCTAGAACAGTGCGTCCGCGACACCCTCACAGTAGTTCGACACATCACACAGTTAGGGTTCAAAGTCAATATTCCCAAGTCACGCCTGACCCCGTCGCGTGTCGTGACGTGGGTAGGTCTCGAATGGGATCTGTCCAACGTTACGGTAACCCAGAGTCAGCCAAATGCGGTGAAACTTCGCAGGAAGGTCTTCGCCGTGTTGCACTCGGTCTCCCTCACGAGGAGGATCTGGGACTCGTTAGTGGGTTCACTGAATTGGGCTGCTCTGACCATTCCCTTAGGGAGGCTCAGGCTGCGCCGCCTAATCCTCATGGGCAACAAGGTGTTTCCGTTGGCCCCTATGGATCGGCTCATGCCAATCCCGCGTACCATTCACAGACACTTAGGACACTGGGTTGCTCGGGGCACGCTCTCTGCGGCTGTGCCCTGGACCGCCCCCCCGCCGACGATCTGGGTGGATACAGATGCGTCGAGCGAGGTAGGGTGGGATTACCAATCCAACCTGGGACATCAACATCACGGCAGATGGGTGGGACACACACACCTACACATCAATGCCCTCGAACTGTTGGTTCCCTTGTTCTTCCTGCGGGACCACGCGCTGGCCCTTCGGGGCCGGTCGGTGGCCTTCAGGATGGACAATCAGACAGCTGTCCACTGTATCCAAAAGCAGGGGTCCTCCAGGTCTTTGACTCTGTTGGGGATCTCCGAGAAGTTGTTCTTCCTCGCGAACCGACACATCTCCCTGCACGCCTCCTACCTGCCCGGGACTGCCAACCTATGGGCGGACGCCCTGTCGAGAGGACAGGGCGTTCTTGTAGAATGGGCAATGAAACAGACTGTATTCGACGACCTCGCGGCTTCCTGGGGTGTTCCGGAGGTCGACTTGTTCGCATCGAAGGAGACGCGCAAGTTGCCTCGGTACCTATCCCTCCGGACTCGTACTCCGGAGGGGGGTCCGGACGCTTTCATGGAAGACTGGAGCAGGTGGCAGTCGATATACATATTTCCGCCACCAGACGCACTGTTGATGTGCAAAGTCCTCACGAGGCTGCGGCTGTACCACGGCAGAGTCTGGCTCATAGCTCCTCTGTGGCCGGCCCAGGCTTGGTACTCCCAGTTGAAGCGGTGGTGCCCGAGTCCGGTCCCTCTCCCTCTCTCACACTTCCACTTGAGCCAGGTTGGAGACCTACGGACCTCGTTGGCCTTCGCATCGTGGATGTTCGTGAGGCGCGGTGGCTCCCAGTCCACGGACGGGACCTGACTGACTTCCTGAAGCGTTCATGGACGTCTTCGACTTGGGGGACTTACGAGTCCCACTGGAGGTCTTTTACTAGGTGGATACAGGACACTCGCCAGACTGTTAGCTCTCCTTCCCTCGTCCTACACTATTTGTTTCACCTCTTCCGTACGCGTCGCTTTCAAGTCAACACTATACGTAACCACTTGTCTGCCATCCGGGAGGTCTTTGAGTCCATCACTGGGCTGGTCGTTCCGCCGAAGGAGCTGGATTCCTTCATGAAGGCTGCCTTCAGGGAACGACCGCCTCAGCGCCAGATCCCTCCTCAGTGGGATCTGGGGCGTGCTCTGGACCTTCTGGCTTCACACACATATACACGGGACACTACACCGGTTCAGTTGCTGGAGCGTACACTCTTCCTTGTCGCTCTGGCCACTGGGGATAGGGTGTCTGAACTAGCTGCCATGTCGCGGTCCCAGGAATGCATGCGATTCTCCCCGTCCTTGAATGTCGTCACGTTAGCCCCCTCCCCTCATTTTGTTGCCAAGAATGAGAGAGAGACCCACGTTTTCAAGCCTTTCACCATCCAGGCTTTAAAGCGTGGGCATACTCACCATGTGTTGTGCCCGGTGCAGGCCTTGCACTCCTATGTTGAGTCTGTGGCTCCGACTTCGGGTACTGCGGTGTGGGTGTCTCCTCGGACTGGTGGGAGGCTCTCGAAGGTACAGATAGGACGCCACATTTGTCGGGTCGTTCGTGCCAGTAACCCTGCTTGTCGGGGTTCTGCGCACGATGTGCGGTCCTTTGCTGCCTCCTTACGGTTCCTGCAGAGTCGTTCGTTGCCTGACGTCGCCTCGGCGGGTTTGTGGTCTTCTGTCCATACCTTCGTCTCCTCCTACCTCTCCATGTCCATTGTTAGACCCCCTCGGCCTGTGATAGCTCTCGGGAGTCGTGTTTCCTAGAGCTCTAGCGAAGATGCCTGGTCTTCCCCCCTTGTCACTCTTTCTTTTACTTTGTTTTCTTTGGAAAAAGGGGGGGGGGGGAGTACGGGTTTGCAACACTGGATTGCAAGTTTGGGATTATGTTATATGTATACAGTACATAAGTGTTTTTGCCAAATTGAAAATTGTGTTTTATTTTTGTGTTCCATGTTTTTGTTGGTTTTGGAAGAAAAGGGATTTTGGGTACAGTACTTTTTGGTTTAAGACAAGTCTATGGTTTTGCATTACTATGAATGACGGGCACGTGTTAAAACTGCTCTTTTTAGCTACTCCTCAGTTTTGCACTCTTTTATTAAACTCTCTTGTTTAAATTGTGTTTCTTTGTCATTCATAATTTTGTCTTATGCATTGTTTTTTTTGGTATGTTGGGCTTGGATGTCCTCCTCCTATTTGTTATGCAGCCTTGACGTTGGATTTGCCAAGACTACTAACAAATTGGGAGGTTTGACGTACCTCCCAACCTACCAAATAGGAAAACCTACTATTTGGTAGTAGTCTTGGAAAATCCAACGTACATAATACCCTCCCTCACGCCGGACCCCTGCCCATCCGCGTTCTTCTGCTGACGGGAGATGTGATGACAAGAGAGGGTCGCTCATGCGCACGTTCGACAGGGATCTGCGCATGACGGAACACGGGATGGGCCTTGAGCGGTAACTAAGGTAAACCCCTTTTTCTTCTCTTCTATGCTTTTTTCACCTTCGGTGGTAGTTTTGGTTAATGTACAACGTCTCCTAGAGCAAGATAAGGAGTAGACTCTAGACGTTTTCTTTTTAACCGCGGTTGGAATGACGACATAGCAGTCAAAATAGACAAGTCGTCATTGCAATTAGGTTAATAGCCTTGACGTTGGATTTTCCAAGACTACTACCAAATAGTAGGTTTTCCTATTTGGTAGGTTGGGAGGTACGTCAAACCTCCCAATTTATATCAAGAACATTTTCAACTTAATCATTTACTTTACCTTGTGTGAGGGGGATGGAATTTGGATAAATTTGTTTAGCGACTTGATTAAAATTTAACATATTACAAATAAGAATATCATCAATATATCTACTATTATTACTTAACAATTTAGCAAGTGCTAATTTTTCTGGGATGTTATTTTTCTTGCTACTGTCAACTAAGTTTTTCATAAATTTAAATTCTAAAGCAAGCAAGAATAAGTCTGCAATTAACCCTTTCACGCTTTTATGACGCAGAGGTTGCCAGATTAGCAATAAGAAATAGAGTTCTCTCACTCTTATAATTACCTCTCCAAAATCAGTTTTCTGCCCACAGCTAACTCAAATACTACTGCAGAGGTTGAAGTAACTAAACTAAAGGTTTCTAAATACCCCTGATGGTAATAAAGGGTTTAAAGTATCCCTAATAGGCTCAAAATCGCGTCATATGTCGGAGAGGGTTAAAGGGCTAGCATTTCCACCCATAGGAATTCCTAATATTTGTTTGATTGTGTTCTTTTATTTAATAATTTTCATTTTAGTAAACGTTGTTTCCACATAGCGATTTTGATAATTTAATTTGACTTTATATTGTCCTTGTCCCAATTTTGGTTTGTTTAGTTTGCAAGTTTTACATTTTAATTTGTTTGAAAATGTAGGGCCCGAATCTAACATAAGTATTGAAAAGGAGGAATTTAAGGGCATCTTTAAGTTTAGTTCTATCAAATTATACTGAACTAGTGGGATCAAAGCTAAGTGACGCATTATTAAAATATGAATTAACATTTATGTAACGATTATGACTACTGTACTTTCAAATCTGTCAAAATGCAAATCTATAATAAAGCAAAGTTCTGAAAATACTAAATCTAAAGGCAAATTGGTATACAAAGTTGAAAAGTCGAAGCTATGTACCGAGGTAACTTTTCGCATGGTATTGAGTTTATCAATAACTTCTACTGAATTGTCAACACTCCAATAATAGGTAATGCCAGTTCTATTCTGATGGTATCACAATATCGTTTATGAGTACTTTTAATGTATTTTAAGCAATGTACGACTTGTTTTGACAAAGGTGTAAAGGTGTAGTGATGCGAGAGGCAGACGAGTGATGTCTCTTACTTTATCTGTGATTGATGTTATGGGAATGGCCAAGCTAAGTTAGCCTTGAGTGGAAATATTTTATGTTAGGAATGTGAGTCTGAGTGTGTTGATAAAATATGCTACATAGGGAACATGAGCAGCACTGGGGGTGGTACAGACGCTAAGGTTAGGTAGATTACATACATCAGAAGTACACCCAACCCTCTGCTATCGGGGTAATTGGTGCCCTAATTCTACCACTATAGCGAGATTCGACATAGCTGAACTGAAGAACTTATGGGAATAATTATAATTGGTGCATAGGTCCATAATTTTGACCTATTTCTTGCTATTTTCACAATTTGTTTACCATATATACTTATAAATACATATTATGAGGAGATTACTTACCACACATAATATAGGTATTTGAAATCAGTCTTATGTAGCCTAGCCTAATTCATCGGCATAATTTCGGCGCTTTAGTCTGACACGGCGTTGGCGTCGGTAGCCTAGACCGACGTTTGCTGTTTTGATGGTCCTGGGAATTTAATTCCTTCATCATTACCACCAGACCCACTATCCCTATCACTGAATGCACCAAAGGCCATAATAAACTCGCAAGATAAGAGGTTCAGGCAGAAAAAAGCTTGTAAACATGTAGTTTTTCAACACAATGGTTGCCAGCCTGTCCACCGATCACAGGCATTCACAGCCGCCGATGTTCTGTGACGTCATCGGGCGCCGTGTTTGAACATTCCCGTCGGTACGGAGCCGCGATAGCACCCTTATTGGGCGTGATAGCGGAAAAGTTGGGTTTTTTTTAGGTAGTGACGATAGCAGTGAAACGCTATAGCAAAACCCGCGATAGCAGAGGGTTGAGTGTAGGTGGAAGAAGTGCAGTGTGTTATTTATGGGGTCTCTCCCTCCACACCAAGAGTAAGACAGATGCTGCAATATGGCAGCGAGATGTGGACAGTTAAAGAAGATAATACTGGTAGTGATTGAAAGGAATGTGATAAGATCAACAAACAACTTACACCAGCGTTGGGATCGAGGAATTGTGTGCGAGCATAACGTGTGAGCATGTTGATAATAATAACCTGTCCCCATTCCTCCACGTCCACCAACAGGTTACACAGCTTACGGTAGTTCTTGTGGATCAGGTCTATACGCTCCGGGCAAACCTGAGGAAGGGTACCGAATAATTGTAGTAATGTTCATTTTCTTTTCACACAATAGCCATATCCCTCCTAGGCGAGGTAGCCAGCCAGTGTATAATAAAGAAAGTCCATGTTCAATGTTTGGCCATACAGTATTGAACATTAATTATAAAAAATCTCTACAAAGTACAGGTACTCAGAGTAAAGAATCAGTTAATACCTAGAACATGCTAAGTATAAGTTGAGTTTACAAATCTAAATTTGCCCATACTGTATCTTAATGATACAAATCTACAAGGATCATACATACATAGTGACATAAAAACATACATACGGGTTTAAAGACCGCAACCATCCACAGTGAATGTGGCTTCCATGGTACAATCACAGTACTGCACACAGTGCACATCAATCATAATATGGTGGCTACAGTCTTTACTGTAGCACAGTACAATCATATGGGCTACAGTATATAGTAGCTATCTCTATGGAATTCAAACCAAGGACCAGACAAGTTTTGGACAAGTGGCTTTTATTTTATGCTAAAATCCCCTAAAACAATGTGTCAATGTTTTATATACTAAATGCTGCTTACTCCCTAGGAAAGGTGGCACACACCCACAAAAAAAATAAAAAATAAAATAAAAATAAATAAACAAATAAATAATAAAAATAATAATGATAATATTAATCTATCTATCTATCTATTGCCGGACGCCTTACTCCCCTTACGAGGGTGGCCATACACAGAATAATATTAATTAACCCGTCCAATACCAGCGACGGCAGGGAGCCATCAGTAGACTAGTCACTCCCCAGTCCCAGCGACGGCAGGGAGCCGTCAGTAATGTACTTTCCTTGTAACTGCCAGTATTAGGCAGTGCCCGGTACCACAACCGTTTGAGCACTGCTCTCGATATGGAAACACTTCTCAGCTTATATCCAACCCTCTACAGGCTGGAAGAGCCAGTATTCATTCATCTTTTGAGGTGGGAGGTAGTTTTTACATATAACAAAATAGTAATAGGCTACTGTACTAGAAAATACAGAACAAAACACAAATTACTAAAATACTAAAAGAATTACTGGTAATTATTGTCTTTCTACTAAAAGTACAATACACTGTAATATTCAACAATAATTGAGGTACAGTATATTTCACCCTACACAAGTTCTTTATTTATGACAATTTAAAACTATATCCCGGAACACTAGAGTGCAGAACACGGATATACAGTATATCAACTCCACTATACTTGATGTCATAAAAATTATCTTGAAATAAAAATCAATCTGGAGAAATAACACTTACATAGCTCTGGGGTATTCAAAATTCTAAATTACAATAAAAGTGTAAAGTTACCTCTTCGAAGGCCATGACAGCAGATCCCACCACCAGTGTAGTTTTGTCCGACAGTAACTTTTCAATCACTTGTATCAACTCTTCTTTCTGTTCCGGATCAAGGCTGTAAATATAAAAGTATGGTATATCAATACTTTTCACTAAACAACTACAAAATGATAATCAGTCTCAATATATTTATATACTGTAACTCAACAACTTAAATTAAAAGTATGCTAAACACGGGAAACAAAACAAACTATTATCTCAACACACAATATCTATTATAATTCAAAACTTGCAAAATAAACAAACCAAAACAGGGATGACACAATATAAAGGCAAAAGAACTTATCAAAATCACTATGTGGAAATAACACTTTAATCAAATGAAATTTTGAAATAAATAAACACAAAACCACCACATAGGGTGTACATCACTACATGAGCAAGTTAATCTGTTTCCCAAGCAAACTAATTGCACATTATAACAACGCATTATCGTCATGTTCAAGGAATTAGTCAATTAGGGAAGTTCAGGACGTTCTGGTAAATTTTACTAAATACTGTATGATTAAAGAAACTACAATTTATGTTAAAATTTTCTATTAAAGCACATTTGCAATTTGACAAGATATTAACAATACTGTAGTAAAAAATAAATATAGCACTCACTGACGATAGTGCTATCGGGTAGGTACACTCGGATGCCATCTATAGTCTCTAGCCCACTCATAAGAATTTGTGGACCTCCTATGGTTTTCTTTATGCCTTTATGCAATAATAATTATCTGGATTAATTTTTGAATAAACTAGCTTTTCAATTAATAGTATATATAGTTTTGTAGTTGATATATAGAATTTGTTTTCATTAATTAGTTTCCAGAGATATACGGTACTCCCATAGTTAGAAATATTTGTAGCCCACAAATAATTATGAGTGGGCTAAAGACTATGGCATCCGAGCATACCTGTCAGCATAGCATGGACAGTTGACCCCTACCAATTACTACTCTACAAATAACCTACATTTATCGTATATATAAATTCAGGATATCACAAAGTCAAGCAATTGATACTTTCAAAAGTGAATAGATACAATAAAATAAGGTATAATTGCAAAATAGAAGAAGCAACAACAGATTTAAACAAAGAGTACTCTTTTAACAAGAACAATACATTTTAGAACAAAATAAAAATCAATAATATTAGAAAAAGATAAACAATCAATACATACAGACACAAAGTAAGCAGAGGTTATATGAGAAACAAAAGTTAAAAATGCTTGATTAGAAGTATTGATATCAAATTTTAGAATAGTCACAATAATTGACCTTAAAAAGATTAAATTTATGCAACAATTTACTTGCATCAAAACCTCAGAATCGCAATATGTTAAGAATTTATTATTAAGAATTATTATTAACCTCTGAAGTGCGCATGGGGGGTATGAGACACCACACTCCTGTGCTGACGTATTTGAGCTGTTCCCATCACTAAAATATTTATTTTACCATAAATAGCATTAATACTTATCCATATGCACCTATTATAGGTTGATTATAAAGGTATTAACCTGTTACAACAATAAAACAAGTGGAAACAGCTTTTAGATGGTCAAAATCGGTGATACAGGCCGGGAGTTACACAATGTATGGCTGAGGCAACCTCCCAGCCCACCACTTTCCTCCACCTCTGGAGAGAGACTGTCGATCGATACTCTCTCTCTCTCTCTTGCACTCGCTTGCTAACAGTGATGACAATGCCCTGCTTGCAACTCGCTAATGTTAGCACGAAAATATACCACAGAATAAGGGAATAACAGGGAAAATAGGTGATAACTGAAGGAGGGGAGGAAACTGGGGAAGGAGGGGAGGTGGAGGAGTGATATTTGGCATGGCCCAGGGGCAAAAAAAAAAAAAAAAAAAAAAAAAAAATCAATAAAAAAAAAAAATAAACAAAAATTTCGGTGTTTTAAATTGATTTTTTTCCCCTGACTCTTAAGAGTCTTCCCGCAATCCACCGGGGGAACTCTTAAAGGTGGGGGCTCATGGGTTGAGATAAACATGGAATGATAATCGCCAAGTTGTGCATAATTATCTTGCAAAATGCAATGGCACTGAAATAATTATTAACAATGGTATAAAGGATTTTGTGGATCGTCTATACCGGGCCTGTGACGTCACACCAGTATAAGTCCACCATCCAGTCTAGGTTAAGGATACTGCTGTGACGTCACTATGACGTCACAGGCCCAGTATAGACGATCCGCAAAATCCTTTATACCATTGTTAATAATTATTTCAGTGACATTGCATTTTACAAGATAATTATATGCAGGTTGCCAATTATTTTTCCATGTTTACCTCAACCCATGAGCCCCCACCTTTAAGAGTCTTCCCGCAGTTCCCGGGTTAAGAATGTATTTCATAAATTTTATTTTAGTAAGCGTTGTTTCCACATAGCGATTTTGATAAGTTATTTTGCCTTTATATTGTCTTTGTCCAAGTTTTGGTTTGTTTAGTTTGCAAGTTTTAAATTTTAATTAGTTTATCAAAAAAAAAAAAAAAAAAAAAAAAAAGGAGTTCAAAGAAGACAGTCCATCACCTGGCCAGCACAAAGCTCCATGGAGAGCACTTCTACTGTCCCAGTCATAACAAATTTCTCTACTGAACTAGGCGTTCTAATCAGTATTACATGATAAATCAAACACACAGATAAGAGAGAGGCACTTTATACAATGAGCAATGATTTATTTAAACAAACATAGAACTACTATAGCAAAGTAAAATTACTATACAGTACTGTACCTGTATAATAACAAAATAAAAATATATTTTTTCAACAGGTATACACAAATAATTGCAACAATATAAGATTTTAAGAATGGTATCATAAACATTGTTAAATGTTATGCCTCCCTTCTACAAGGGAGGCTTTGTTCTATTAAAAAAGTAAGCTCAGGAACTCTCTCCCTCAATCTATCTTTCCCACATCCTATGACTTAGACTGCTTAAAACTGTGTATTTAGACATTTTCACTCTAATGCACCTTGAATCTGGCTCTCTATCATTCCATCAATTTAGGAGGGAAAAGGGGGGGGGGCCTACGTTACAAGCAGCTTCGTCTTTTGTCTCGATGCATTCTCTTATTTGCCTGTGTTCTCATTGACTTTTGTTTCAATTATTCATCAATTCGTATCTTTCTACCTTCTTCCATTACCACTCAAATCTTATTAACATATTTTGATTCATTCCCTGTTCCCTCCTAACTCTTCAACTTTTTACTTCAAGTTTCTCCCATATTTTTAACTCCTAATTGATCTTTTTTACTTGTCTTATCACATACTCTGACTAATTCCGGTCCCATCTTCTTCCTCTTTACTTATTTTCCTCTTCAGGGGCCTACTCTTCTCTCCTCTATTTTACTCCCAATTTCCTCCTCTTTTAAGTTAATTTAGAAAAGTGCTTTCTCCTGTAACAGTTTTCTGCAACTCAAATCTGGCAGCATCTACAGTATAATATACTTTTATAAGAGTTCAATTAGCTACAATTGTCTACCGTAAATCTAGATTCTGATACCAGTGTAAAATAATCTCAAAAGTTGTCAGAATAAAGTTGCGGGCAAAAATTTACCAGAAATAGCCATTGTATAAATCCAACTTTACTTGTACAGTATAGCTTGGATATGGTGTAGGAGGCAGTCTTGCGTATGTAAGCCGACATGTCCATCACCACGTTCTTGATAGTCAGCATCGTAATGGGCAAGATCACTGGCACTCAGATACTCAATAATACACACAGTGCAAAGGCTCTTCCTTTTTACTTATCTTTCTTTAAACCCCTATAATACTTTATTTTTATATATATATATTTGTTAGTAGTCTTGGCAAATCCAACGTCAAGGCTATTAACCTAATTGCAATGACGACTTGTCTATTTTGACTGCTATGTCGTCATTCCAACCGCGGTTAAAAAGAAAACGTCTAGAGTCTACTCCTTATCTTGCTCTAGGAGACGTTGTACATTAACCAAAACTACCACCGAAGGTGAAAAAAGCATAGAAGAGAAGAAAAAGGGGTTTACCTTAGTTACCGCTCAAGGTCCATCCCATGTTCCGTCATGCGCAGATCCCTGTCGAACGTGCGCATGAGCGACCCTCTCTTGTCATCATTGTTGAGTCCGCTTTTGTTGTGCTCCTTCAATTCACCCTGTTTTAGGTTCGTTTCGGCTTTTCTGGCCTTCTTTTTGTTAGACAGATGTTACGTGATCTAGGGCACACGTAAATGGGCTCCTCAGTGTGTTTAATGGAGACGCG
The DNA here is from genome assembly GCA_032716605.1 of Paralithodes platypus. NCBI lineage: Eukaryota > Metazoa > Arthropoda > Malacostraca > Decapoda > Lithodidae > Paralithodes > Paralithodes platypus. The sequence continues at coordinate 40,988,643 of CM064513.1, read as the reverse complement.
TGTGGAAATAGCTACCGAAGGTACGGGGGCGCCTGGCGTTCCTCGTGTATGTTTTTCATTTCTTTCTCTTTTCATATCCTTTTTTCCTGTTAGTCTGGGCATAGTTTAGCTTTTAGCTTATTTTAGCCTAGCTTGTTTCTCATTCAGGACTTGCTATGCCCCTATGAGTTTTCATTTTTTCATAGACTAGGTGTACAGTTGGTAAACAATCTGAGATTTCGTGGTGGCGGTGCTGTTTGTAGGGTTTGTGTCGGCCGCATTATTAGCGTTATTCCCGAGTCCCCCCTTTCGAGCCTTCACTGTGTCTCAAGGGCCTGGGCGCTTAGTGGTTCGTGATATCCAGGGGTACCCCACGGGGGCCCCTCCCTCACACCACAGGGTTTTTCGCCCCTGACACATTCTCTCCTCACGGCTAGGCCACCCTTTTTCTCGCCAGTTTCATTTACTGGTTTTTGTTTTCCCTTCCTGTTTTCACCTCCATCCTTTCATAGCCTTTTGCCCAATCCTGTGGTACCCCACGGGGGCCCCTGTTTGTGCCAAACCACCCTCCCTGCCACTTCTCCTCATGGGCTTTGCTCTATCTCTGTGGGTTGGGTGGTTCCTGGGGGATGTGCCTCCTCTCCCCTGGTGTGTCTTCCTTGCCTCTCCCTTGACCGGTTGAGTCAGGATATTATCAAGGAAGACACTGCTCAGCTTGATGGCCATCGTCGCTTGGAGTTCATAAGGAGATGACGCTTTTTTATGGGCCTTTTTTGGTTTTCCCTAGACGCTCCTCTCGCTTTTTCGGCGACGGACCATCTCGGCCGGTCCCGCAAATTTGCGGAGTGCTCGATTCGGTCCTCTGGGACGTTTCGGCTCCCCGCAAATTTGCGGAGATCGCTGGGGGGTCCCGCGGAGATGCGGGAGGGTTGTGTCGGTATGGGTATGCCTCCATTGGCCCGCAAATTTGCGGTTATAGTTGGCTTTTACTGTTGACCTTTTTTATGTCATATTGTTGCCTGATACTATATTGGTGTATGCACTTTACTGGTGTTATGGACCCTGCATGTAAGGTGTTGAGTGGTGGTTAACACTTTCTCCATCTTTGCAGGTTCTGCTTGTGCTCTTCCACCTCGCCCGCCCTCCTCACCTCCCTCGGTGCTCCCGGTTTAGAGTGAGTACGAATTCCGGTTTGCATGTGTGTTCCTGTTTACCCATGCTCATTCCCTGGTTTTTATTGGACATTATCTTCACTTACTCTGTCGACGTGCTGCTTATGGTGTGTGTTCTTCCATTGCAGGTGAGATGCCTTGCTTTCGCCAGGGCTGTGGCTCCCCGTGCTTGGAATGCCACAGGTCCTGCTTACGCCACTCTCAATGTGTGTCCTCTACGGCCTACCTCCCTGCTCTGTGTGGCCCGTGTATGGACCTGGTGGATGTGGTGGACCATCACCCTGGTTCCTCTGACGCGGCGGTGGCCTCTGCCTCCCTTCAGTCTGTGTGGGCGGTGGTCTCCCACCACATTAGGACTGTGGGCCACCGTTCCCCGGCCTTTGTTGACGACCAGATCCGCGTCGCCCTGGGCATCCCTGACCCGTCTGGAGGCCGTTTACCTGGCCCTCTCCCTGCTCGGGCCCTCCTCCCTGAGTCCCGTGGTCGGTCGTCACATCGTCGGGAGGATCCCCAGCTCCGTCCACGCTCTCGCTCTCCTCGTCGCCCGTCCTCTACTGCCCCTCATCGTCCTCCTGATCGCCTTGACTCCGCCCGTCGCCCTCGTCATGGTTATCGCCCTGAGGCCGGGGTTAGCGTCTCTGCCCCTGTACGCCCTCCCCTGGCCTCTCCGGATAGGGGCTCTACTACCTTCCGCCCGCTTCCCCTGCACAAAAGACGTCCTCTTCATTTGTCCTCTACGCGCGCGGATGTTCATGCTGTAGCTGGCCCTCTGCTCCCTCCTCCTACTCTGTCCAGGGGGGTCCGCCAGGATGTAGTTGCTTCTCCTCCTACTTCTCCTGCTTCAGTGCCTCTTCTTCCTTCACGGTCTCGTCCCAAGGTGGAGGTCCCTCCCTCCTCCGCCTCGGTGTCGGGCCGCCCTGTTCTCTCAGCCCCGGGGATCCTTGCTCTGTTCCCCCCGCGGCTCCTTCTGACCTCCTTTCACCCGGCCAGCCTTCCCACTCCCGTCATCATGCTCCTCTTCCTTCTTCTATCCCTGATCTTCGATTACCGTATCCCCGAGGGGGTACCCCGCCGCTTGACTCGATGGAGTATACCGAGGTTTCGGGGTCCCGTTTCTCGGGAGCTGACGTGTCGCTGGAAGAGGGGGATGGTGATGTTTCCCCCTCGGGCGTTAGTGATCGGGGACGAGACCCTCAGGGGCGCCACGGCCGTCGTCGCTCGCCTTCTTTGGGCCGCGACGCTGCTGTTTCGTGCCGTGGGTCTCGCTCTCGCTCACGCTCGCCCCTGCGGGCCGAACTATCTTCGGGGGGGTCGCCTCTCTCGGATCGATTTTCGGCTATGCAGGGGTGGGTTGTGTCACACTTCGACGCGCGCTTGGAGGCGATGCAAGATTCCCTCTTATTGCGCTTCTTGGCGGTGACCCAACCTCAGCGCCTCACCCAACCTACCCCTGCTTTGGTTCCCCTCCCTTCTGCGGTGGACCACATTCCTTCTCGCCCTGCTTCTCCGCCTGCCCGGTCGTCGGCTAGTACTGCTCCTGCCCTGGCTCAGGTGGTTGCCCCTGCTGTCTCCCATGCGGGGGTTCTCCGTCTGCTAGGGCAGGGTCCGCGCTTGCCCCCCATCCAGAAGGCCAAGGTCCCATCGCGGACTATGCCGCTCCTCTATGGCTCCTTGGCTGTTTGGAAGGGGGTGCAGGCCTCCCACCCGGAGCGTGCTACCGACTTCCCGTCAGGTGAGAGGGCCCTACCTTCGGACTGGTCGGTGCAAATTAATGATAAGATGCAGTTCAGGGCGATCAGGGTGGATGGTCAGGTGGCCGACGTGGAGGTGCGGGCTTACCCGACGGGGACTGACCTTCAGTACTTTTCGGTGAAGCCCAAGCCCCCGTCTGCTCCTCGGACTAAGCTCTGGTCAGACTTCAGCCGCCAGGACATCCTTCAGGATGTTCAGTCCCTGGCTGTGTTGACGGGACTGTCCTCCTATGGGACGGGTTTGTGCGACGACGGTAAGCCTGGCTTAGCCGTCGTGCTCGATAATCCTCTCCCATTGGAGGCCTGGTTTGCTGAGGCCTTAGAATTCGCCAACCGTTCCGTCGACAGATCTGTTTCAGTCCCTCCCCCGGAGTCGTCACTGCTTTTGCCTCCTCTTGTATCTGTCGGCGGATTGGATGGCAAGTTCTGGTCCTGGATCAGCGCGCCCAAACTTGAAATTTGTGCTATTGCTAACCCGTTCTTCTCCCACCCAGATAAGTCCTCTGTCGACAGGGATTTTACCTTGCGGCAGAGGGTGGCGAACTTATTGTCTTGTCTTTTAGGTTCCCTCCAGATGTCTGTTCACCACCTGAGGCTTATCGAGGCGACTGCACCTGGCGATCTTCGCGAGGGTTTGGACCACGTTCGGCGGATCCACCTTCAGCTCGCGGTGTCTTTGGTTCCCGAGCTGAAGGCGGTTTTGTGCGAGGCAACTCGACAACGCCAGACGGTAAGGTCCTCGTTCTGCCGGAAGGCCCCCTTGGATATTCGTCAGGGTTTGTTGTACTCTGAGCTATATACATCGGGGCTTTTTGCGCAGGATGCTTGGGAACGCTACGCTTCTCTGTCAGCGGACCCTGCTTACGACACACAAAGACGCGCTGTGTCGCGACCAGGGTCTTCGCAGTCCCGTCCTTCTGCCGGTCCTCTTCGGGGTGCTGCTGCCAATGCTGCCGCCAAGAAAGGGCGCAGGAAAGGGAAGTTGCCGGCCAGAGCATCGGTTCCGCCTCGCACTTCTGCTCCTGCTCCCTTTCATCCCCGCCGAGAAGGGGCTGGCCAGCCTTCCACTTCCGGCCGCACTTCGACGGGGTCAGACGCACGACGGACAGGGGATGGGGTGACCCGCCCTTTTCGGCGAGGTGGGGGGGGTAGAGGTGGTCAACGTGGCTCTTATGACCGCAGGGACCGTACCGGGGGACCCTCCACGTCAAAAAATTTGTAGGTTCTCCAGGTCGGTCTCCTCCTTGTTCTCCTTCTCACCTCGCAGAAAGGGTCGCTCGCCTCATCTCAGGGGCTCCCACAGGTTGTTTTCGCCCTTGCGCCCCTCGGTGGCCGCGAGGGACGTGGGGGCGGAAGATTGCACGGAGGGGTCTAACCTGGAGATGGAAGTCCAGACCCCCACTCAGCTCTTGTCAACGAAGCCGGCCTGTCTCTTCGGAGGTGGCCGACGTGATTACATCCATGCACGAGCAGGGAATCGTCAAGGAGGTGAAGGCCGGTCAACCGGTTTTCCTCTCCCGTGTTTTTCTGGTACCGAAGAAGGACTGCGACGCGATGCGACCGGTGGTGGATCTGTCGGCCCTCAACGGGCACATCGTGAACACACGGTTTCGGATGCTGACGGTGCACCAGGTACGACTGGCCCTGCGACCTCTGTCGTGGGTAGTGTCGCTGGACCTCAAGGATGCGTATTGGCACGTTCCTATCCATCCTCGTTTCCAGCGATTCTTGGCCGTTCAGACTTCCGATCGTGTGTTCATGTTCGACAGACTTCCCTTCGGTCTCAACATCGCGCCGCGGATCTTCTCGAAACTGGTGAAGCAGGCTCTGGATCCTCTCCTCAGGAGCGGCCTCCAGATCCTGTTTTACTTCGACGACTGGTTGATAGTTTCAGACACCCTAGAACAGTGCGTCCGCGACACCCTCACAGTAGTTCGACACATCACACAGTTAGGGTTCAAAGTCAATATTCCCAAGTCACGCCTGACCCCGTCGCGTGTTGTGACGTGGGTAGGTCTCGAATGGGATCTGTCCAACGCTACGGTAACCCAGAGTCAGCCAAATGCGGTGAACCTTCGCAGGAAGGTCTTCGCCGTGTTGCACTCGGTCTCCCTCACGAGGAGGATCTGGGACTCGTTAGTGGGTTCACTGAATTGGGCTGCTCTGACCATTCCCTTAGGGAGGCTCAGGCTGCGCCACCTAATCCTCATGGGCAACAAGGTGTTTCCGTTGGCCCCTATGGATCGGCTCATGCCGATCCCGCGTACCATTCACAGACACTTAGGACACTGGGTTGCTCGGGGCACGCTCTCTGCGGCTGTGCCCTGGACCGCCCCCCCGCCGACGATCTGGGTGGATACAGATGCGTCGAGCGAGGTAGGGTGGGGTTACCAATCCAACCTGGGACATCAACATCACGGCAGATGGGTGGGACACACACACCTACACATCAATGCGCTCGAACTGTTGGTTCCCTTGTTCTTCCTGCGGGACCACACGCTGGCCCTTCGGGGCCGGTCGGTGGCCTTCAGGATGGACAATCAGACAGCTGTCCACTGTATCCAAAAGCAGGGGTCCTCCAGGTCTTTGACTCTGTTGGGGATCTCCGAGAAGTTGTTCTTCCTCGCGAACCGACACAACATCTCCCTGCACGCCTCCTACCTGCCCGGGACTGCCAACCTATGGGCGGACGCCCTGTCGAGAGGACAGGGCGTTCTTGTAGAATGGGCAATGAAACAGACTGTATTCGACGACCTCGCGGCTTCCTGGGGTGTTCCGGAGGTCGACTTGTTCGCATCGAAGGAGACGCGCAAGTTGCCTCGGTACCTATCCCTCCGGACTCGTACTCCGGAGGGGGGTCCGGACGCTTTCATGGAAGACTGGAGCAGGTGGCAGTCGATATACATATTTCCGCCACCAGACGCACTGTTGATGTGCAAAGTCCTCGCGAGGCTGCGGCTGTACCACGGCAGAGTCTGGCTCATAGCTCCTCTGTGGCCGGCCCAGGCTTGGTACTCCCAGTTGAAGCGGTGGTGCCCGAGTCCGGTCCCTCTCCCTCTCTCACACTTCCACTTGAGCCAGGTTGGAGACCTATGGACCTCGTTGGCCTTCGCATCGTGGATGTTCGTGAGGCGCGGTGGCTCCCAGTCCACGGACGGGACCTGACTGACTTCCTGAAGCGTTCATGGACGTCTTCGACTTGGGGGACTTACGAGTCCCACTGGAGGTCTTTTACTAGGTGGATACAGGACACTCGCCAGACTGTTAGCTCTCCTTCCCTCGTCCTACACTATTTGTTTCACCTCTTCCGTACGCGTCGCTTTCAAGTCAACACTATACGTAACCACTTGTCTGCCATCCGGGAGGTCTTTGAGTCCGTCACTGGGCTGGTCGTTCCGCCGAAGGAGCTGGATTCCTTCATGAAGGCTGCCTTCAGGGAACGACCGCCTCAGCGCCAGATCCCTCCTCAGTGGGATCTGGGGCGTGCTCTGGACCTTCTGGCTTCACACACATATACACGGGACACTACACCGGTTCAGTTGCTGGAGCGTACACTCTTCCTTGTCGCTCTGGCCACTGGGGATAGGGTGTCTGAACTAGCTGCCATGTCGCGGTCCCAGGAATGCATGCGATTCTCCCCGTCCTTGAATGTCGTCACGTTAGCCCCCTCCCCTCATTTTGTTGCCAAGAATGAGAGAGAGACCCACGTTTTCAAGCCTTTCACCATCCAGGCTTTAAAGCATGGGCATACTCACCATGTGTTGTGCCCGGTGCAGGCCTTGCACTCCTATGTTGAGTCTGTGGCTTCGACTTCGGGTACTGCGGTGTGGGTGTCTCCTCGGACTGGTGGGAGGCTCTCGAAGGTACAGATAGGACGCCACATTTGTCGGGTCATTCGTGCCAGTAACCCTGCTTGTCGGGGTTCTGCGCACGATGTGCGGTCCTTTGCTGCCTCCTTACGGTTCCTGCAGTCGTTCGTTGCCTGACGTCGCCTCGGCGGGTTTGTGGTCTTCTGTCCATACCTTCGTCTCCTCCTACCTCTCCATGTCCATTGTTAGACCCCCTCGGCCTGTGATAGCTCTTGGGAGTCGTGTTTCCTAGAGCTCTAGCGAAGATGCCTGGTCTTCCCCCCTTGTCACTCTTTCTTTTACTTTGTTTTCTTTGGAAAAGGGGGGGGGGGGGGGGAGTACGGGTTTGCAACACTGGATTGCAAGTTTGGGATTATGTTATATGTATACAGTACATAAGTGTTTTTGCCAAATTGAAAATTGTGTTTTATTTTTGTGTTCCATGTTTTTGTTGGTTTTGGAAGAAAAGGGATTTTGGGTACAGTACTTTTTGGTTTAAGACAAGTCTATGGTTTTGCATTACTATGAATGACGGGCACGTGTTAAAACTGCTCTTTTTAGCTACTCCTCAGTTTTTCACTCTTTTATTAAACTCTCTTGTTTAAATTGTGTTTCTTTGTCATTCATAATTTTGTCTTATGCATTGTTTTTTTTGGTATGTTGGGCTTGGATGTCCTCCTCCTATTTGTTATGCAGCCTTGACGTTGGATTTGCCAAGACTACTAACAAATTGGGAGGTTTGACGTACCTCCCAACCTACCAAATAGGAAAACCTACTATTTGGTAGTAGTCTTGGAAAATCCAACGTACATAATACCCTCCCTCACGCCGGACCCCTGCCCATCCGCGTTCTTCTGCTGACGGGAGATGTGATGACAAGAGAGGGTCGCTCATGCGCACGTTCGACAGGGATCTGCGCATGACGGAACACGGGATGGGCCTTGAGCGGTAACTAAGGTAAACCCCTTTTTCTTCTCTTCTATGCTTTTTTCACCTTCGGTGGTAGTTTTGGTTAATGTACAACGTCTCCTAGAGCAAGATAAGGAGTAGACTCTAGACGTTTTCTTTTTAACCGTGGTTGGAATGACGACATAGCAGTCAAAATAGATAAGTCGTCATTGCAATTAGGTTAATAGCCTTGACGTTGGATTTTCCAAGACTACTACCAAATAGTAGGTTTTCCTATTTGGTAGGTTGGGAGGTACGTCAAACCTCCCAATATATTTGATTCTTTTCACCTTATGCTTTCATTACTTGATCAACCCCATCATATATTCTGATTCACATACTTTTCCTCATTCTCCTATCTTTCTTGATTTTTACCTCTTTTTCTTCCTCCTCTAGGTTACTTCCATTCATTCACTAGTAATTTTCTACTTATAACTTACTTGTATAGCTTTGGGATGGCATGGGCTGCAGTTTTGCGTACATAAGGCGACATGTCCGTCACCGCGTCCTTGATAGCCAGCATCATAATAGGCACGATCACAGGCACTCGGATGCTCGACAACACACGCAGCGCACAGGCGCGGATCAGCTGATTGGGGTCCTGAAATATATTGAATACATTCCAGGTGTAAAAGTTAGTCTTTTGTACATGTCGTTAGAGGAAGACAATCTATTGGCTATTGTAGGTAAGTCAGAGGGGTCAGTTATGATCATCATCTCTGATGCTTTGCTTCCTCCTGGAAAACCCTGCTGCTAAAGGATGTCCATGGAAGAAATGCCATCAGGATATTTTGTCAAGACAGACTTCCTTGCCCGTGCCACAATGTCCATTCCACTTTCTTCTCTCATTCCATAGGTGGTCTTCCACTACTAGCTGCTCAACTCATTTGACTCCTATGTATCTCATTCCATAGGTGGTCTTCCACTACTAGCTGCTCAAATCAATTGACTCCTATGTATCTTTCTTGGCGTTCTGTTCTCATCCATTACCTGAACATAACCATACCACCTCAAAGTACTGCTCTTTATCTACTTAACCAGTCAACATTTAATGTCTAAAGTTTGCTCTTCCATTTCAAAAGACTAATACACCTCCCTATTACTTAGTCAATCTAGCCTATTTACACCAGCTGCCATTCTGAAATAGCTCATCCCCACAGCTCTCAGTTTGAAGAGGCCCTCGCCACTTGCCGTCCATGTCTCATTTCCATACAAGAGCGTTGGAAGCAGTAGCCTACACTGTTCCTCAGTGACTTTTTTATTTCTTGACTCACCATTTTTCTTTGTAGAATATAATCAAGCTCTCCAATTACCTTTCTCCCTTTCATTGTTCTCTGTTTTCTCTCACTCTCCATTTTACCATACAGTATTTGCAAAATACAGCTTCCAAATATTTGAAACTTTCAACCTCTTCCAATTCTTCATTTCTCAGTTTAATTTTACAATTTTTCTCATGTTCTTTCTTGATTCTACTGTACAGTATATGTTGTCTTAAAATCTATGGTTTAATGCATTCTTCTCTCAAACACCATTACCTTACATTTTACTACATTGACCTTTAACTTCTTTTCACACACCCTATCAAAGTCAGTGACCACTCTCTGAAGTTCTTCCACATTATCCGGGACTGCATCGCCCACATAATTATAGGCATGCTAAAATCTTCCAATTTCTTCTTTTCTGATTCCAGCCTAGATTCTATGACCATTGATCCCGCCCTAAATTCTCTGATCACTCCGTCCATGCATAAACTGGTATGCATTAACCTATAAAGCGCAAGCTGTATATAGTGGACACCATGTAACTGGGCGATGATATTAGGCATCTTTCCCGCCTAAAATCGTCATTTTACGATAAATATCGTTATTACTTATTCATATGCGCCTATTTTACCATTAACCCTTGTCTAGCGGGATGTTTTGGGCTCATTTGGGCATATTCAGGCCCTCTTGCATGATAAATCAAGCATCTGCATGAAAAAAAAAATATTTAGCAAAAAACTAGGCACTAAAAGCTTCAAAATGAGACCAGAACGAGCTACGTAGAACTCGTGGTTCTCTTGCAGTGGTGCCACGAACATGGAAGTTTAGCATATATCGGTATATTTTTCCCAGCTATGCTCACTACTGGCTACACTGCCGGCCTCTCGAGAACACAGGGAACATGAGTTAATGGGCGGCGGTAAGCCCTGGGAGTCGGCTGTCTGGCCCGCTGCTCTCCCGGCCATTTGCACTCGATATTAACCCTTTAAAAGCCTTAATAATGCTCCTAACTTGCTGCAAATTGGTGCACGACTTAAGTCGAGCGCCGCTCTTTAAGGGTTAATATGAAGATAGTAACCTGTAACAACAATAAAACAAGTGGGAATATCGTTTTTATGGTCAAAATCGTGAATTATAGTCGGCCGCTCCAGTCATGAGTTGTGAGCCAGCCGCGATGTACACCCTCCCTCTCTGAAGCCTACAGCCACACTGAACCTCTCCTCCCTAGGCTCCCTCATTCTCTCGCATCTATACCCTCTCTAGCAACATGAGCACGGCTTAGACCGGTTTGGAGATATTGGCATGATAAATACACCAATAAAGATGGTAATAAGAGGAAAAATAGGTGATAATTGAAGGGTGGGGGGGAAGGGGGGGATATTGACACATGTGGATAAGTGATATGAAGTATGGAGAAAAAAAAAAAAAAATTTAAGTGCTACTGGGTCCTTTTAAACGTTTTTTTAGGCCTGCCCTCTTAAGAGCTTTCTCGCCGTCGCCCAGTAAAACCTCTTAAGAGTGTTCTCGCCGTTCCCGGGTTAAACAACCAAGGTGACATGGCACATCCCTGTCTTACTCCTATGTTGACCTCAAAACTCTCACTTTTAGCTTATCACCTACCTTCACATTTGCCAAACGAATTCCTATAAAATTTGTTTGTCAATAACAACTTCCCTCCCACACCATATACTGTCAACACATTCCACAGATTCTCCCAATCTACTGTACTTTTGTTATAGGCTTTTTCCATATTCATGAATACTGCATAGTTTTCTGTTCTTGGCCAAATACTTCTCTACCAACAATCGCATTGAGGCTATCTGGTCAATGCAGCCACGCCCTTTCTGAAACCTTCCTACTTTTAACCTATTTTATCATGCTACAGACCGTAGCGCGGTTGGTAGAGCACTCGCCTGTAAACCGTGAGGTGGAGGGCTCGAGTCTCGGGCCAGCCAGTGTGGCCAGTGCTGTGGTGGACGGTGTGGTCTAGCAATCTTTGGTAACTGTTCACTGAAGTCCCTGATAATCAGGGCACCCACCTTAGCCCAGCTATTGAGCAGGGAGTGCATGGTGGTAAAAACTGCATCATCACCCTCTGCAGTCTGTCTGTTACTACTCTTGCATATACCTTTCCGGGTTTGCCAAGTAGGATAATTCCCTTATAACTCTTACATTCCTCTTTACTACTCTTCCCTTTGTACAGAGGCACAATCACTGTTTTCCTCCAGTCCCTTGGTAAACTTTCAGTTTCCCAAACTAATTTATTTAACCTAGGCATTATGTCTACAGCTTCATCTCCCCCCTATCTCAGCATTTCACCTGGGCTATTATCTACTCCAGCAGCTTTGCCCATTTTAATTACAGTATACTAATTGTTTCTTTTACTTCTCTAATTATCTGTCTTTCATTTAACCTGTATATTCTACCTCTCTCAATTCTCATGGTTGAGACACTTTCTCCTTCTTCGCCGCAGCGAACACAACCTTAGGCCTTAGGCCAACCTTAGTGTAATTATTAAGTTTCTTGCCCTTCTGATACTCCCTTTTCGCCCCTATCTGACCTTCTTAACTACTCCTGGCTGTGGCCCTTCGCCCCCTCCGTTACCTTGGTCCCCTCCAGTGGTCTTGGCCGACATTTCCTCTCGTCCAATAACGGCTAGATGGACAACCTTGACAACAACACAATGGCACATGTGGAACTGGTGTACCAAGCGGGCACTAGGTGGGAGGGCGGTCGGTAAAAGCGGCACATCGCCTACCATGCGGCTTTGAAGATTAATTATATTTGTTCAAGATTTATGCACGGGGCGAGCTTGAAGGTGGGTTCGAGATGAGATCATTCAAGATTGGAGATACAGTACTACTGTATTTTGATGCAGTTCCACAACTTTCAATAGCCATAGTAATTCAGAAGAATGGTGTGAGGGAACATTGGCTATTAACTGTACTAGAATTAAGGGTCATAGCAAAAATAAATGCATTAGATGGTTTGAGTGGTAAGAAATAAATACTGTATTAATTTTTAATAATAAAAGTTTTAAAGCGTCAATTAATTCATTCTAGATAAAATTCAATGTCAAATGGACAGATATGAATCCAACACCATCAAACAATCACAGTAATCAGACAATACAAGGTATAAGCCAACATTTGTCCCCTATGACACATATGCACACTTTCACATTACTGTACTTATACAAAACAACAAAAATATCACTAGTTAACTTAACACATTCAGAGCTGTTATAAAAAATACCATAGAACACAATAATTATATAACCTTAATCTTACTGCACAAAGAAACTGCACACACCACAGTAAACTGCGCTTTACAGCTTGGTCTCTCACTAAAAAAAAGCCTCATTCAGGGAAAGAATATATACCCCATCAAAAAATTATCTACAGTATATACAAAATCAATATGAATAAAATCTAGAAAAATACATAATATATAAATGTATGTATGTACAGTATGTATATACTCAGTCAGGCACATACCCCATAGCTGGAGGTGGCCGACTCGAGACAGAGCCCGAACAGGGAAAAATAAAAAATAAAATCACACACATCTAGGTTGCCCAAGGGAAAACCCAGACACCAGGGATCACTAAGGGCACTCCAGCATTCCCCCGAGCTCCCTTAGAAGTTCCAGTCTCAGCAGGCAGACATGCAGCGGAGCACACCATAGTTGCCGCCCACCACACATCCAGGCGTACCCTTCAAATATACCGACTCCCCGGGCCAGGCACCTGACGGACTATTATCTAGTCCAACTGGTGCCTGACCCCCTCTCCCAAACGACCGCATTTTCACTCATCTATTCACTAGCATTCACCATTCATTCCTATTTTATTACCACTTCTCTTGCCTGATCTATAGTCATTCCTCTATACAATATATAAATACTTCTCCAGTTGGAAACTCAAATCTTTCCAATGAACTAACATTTATATATGTTAAGATCCCTTTGTTTAAGCTCTGGTTAATACACATCCCATTCACAAAATACAAACTCAACCTGACAAACAAGAAATCGACACAAGCTACTTGACACTTGTAAGATTGTGTGTATGGTGTGAAAGGTTATAATTTACCAGTAGCCATATCAGGTAAAGTACGTGTTCAAATTAAGACATTAAATAATTTTGACAGACCTTTATGACTCTTAGTCATATAAAGGATTAAAGGTACTGTTGTGTACAGTTCCCACAGATACACACAATATAAGATACAAATTGGAAGGACAAAACTAAAACTGGCTAGACTGTGTTTAGGACATCACCCTTCACTAAACCAATACATAGTGTACATATATACATAGCCTACATTTGAAGGCTGCACAAGGTGCAGTTTCAGTCTCATGTTCTAATTGTGGCATTCTAGACAGCCCTGTTCAGAGCTGCCTCACTTGTCAAAATTTTAAATTCAAGGATAGTATAGTCTAATCCCACATCTTTCTAGGTCTACCCCTTGGTGCAGCTCCCTCCATGATCACGGATTTGTATCTTTTCACCCAGTTTAGGCCATCCATCCTTTTTACATGTCCAAACCATTCAAACCTACTTGATACCTAACTGTCTCATAGCTCTTAACCCAGCAAGCGTGATAGGCCTAACGGAAGTGTCTGTATAGCGTACGCGATAGGCTTCACGGAAGACAGCCCATGAAAATATACCCCCAAAACGCCCCACAGGCACTCAAATGGAAGCAATATGTAATTAGGTAGTATAATCACTCTCCAGTATCTCCTTCCTCTCCCCTACATGTTTCCCACCCACCCACCTCAATTTTGAATTATTGCACGAAATATGACGAGTCACGGTCTTTCACACTCCCTCCTCTCCCTCCCATGCGTGGAAGACAGCTGGGAAGCTCAGTCTGCCTCAAGCAGGCCCAGGAAGCACACCTACGTTGCACACTCTCTCTCTCTCGCTTCTATCCACCCCCTCCCGCCACAAATATAACTTTTTCACTAGATATTTGCTGTTTACACATATTTTCTGGTATGCACTGTTCATATGTTCAATATATAAGTAAAATAAATGAACATGGAGCAGAAATAATGCTTTATATGGTAAATATAACAAATTATCTTAGAATCGTAGGTTTTTTACATCCATCTCACCAATCTCATCTTGTTACATTCCATTCTGTTGATATCATCTGCTTTGACAGGCTACGTTTCTGAAGCATAGGTCATTGTGATTCTAATACACAAAGAGTACACCTTTCCCTTCAAAGTGAGTGGAAGTTTTTATCATGGTTAGAATTGGCAGCAGGTCACTAAAATGTTCACAGCCACATCAAATTCTGGCCTTAATAGTGACCTCAGCCCCACCACTGGTAGAGATTGTATCTCCCAAGCAGCAGACCTTGTCCACCAGCTCCAGCGCAGCGACTCATTCCCAATGTTCATACTCTCGAGCCAGTTATTCAACATGAGCTCCCCTTTGCATACTACAGTATGCATACAAATTTCTCAATTTTAGATTTCTTTCTTGGCAGAAGTTGTTTTATTCTAGTACAGCGCTTCTTCTCATTGTATACACACACAAATAACGAACACAAAAATGAGCCCACATATCTAAAATGTCAACATCACAAAGGGAACAATAAAACACCTCCAAATACAATGCCCAGCTTTTACAGAACAGAAACAACTCATGACTACAACCTCATCGAGAGACTTCTGGGACCACCCATTGGCTAGGGCCGGTTTCTTGGAGTCTGTAGGATTCCCATTAAGAGTTCCCTGGGGTAACAAAGTCATGTCAGTATACTTTATTCAGCTCACTTGTCATAGTCTAGCAGTTCAGGGTAACTGCTTAACAAGGTGCATGTGCAGTGGAGATGGTTTGATAATAAATTTAACTTTAACATATTTGTTCAAAATATTGGGCTACAGTGATTCAATAAGATCTTTAAAGCTTTACACAAAGGGTAACTGAACCATTGAAGATTCTAAAATTACAATTCTACAGGTAAATAGCATAAAATATGCTGATACAAACAAAATTATAGTGCCATACATTTATCTGTATTCATTATAGCTTTATGTGTGCTGGTGTCTTAAGAACTACAAGAGTATCTTTAAAGATAATAATCATATGGCTAACTTATCCTGTAGTGATATACTGTTACTTAGGGATATTTTTTATCTTGGGCAAGATCTGACACAAGTAAAAACTAGAAAACTGGGTTCAGGTGACTAATTAGTAATTAGCAATATGCAAGAGGACTTAACCTGTCTGTAAAAGGGTCACCCATTTCATATAATACTGTACATTCCTTATATTCTGGCTATCATTTAGACAATATTATACAATTCAGGAAGGACCTGTGGTAGTTAGTTTATTATTTTATTTCTTATGCTCCAACTCTCCCTCCAGATATTATATAGGCTTTTCTATAGCCTGTAGATTCAATTGCTCAACACAATGAATTCTGGAAGTCTTATTATGATCATCTCCGATTCCTTGCTTTCCTCTTGGGAAACTCCTGCCAGACTTGTTCTCTGTGCCCGTGCCATAATACTCAAGATGACATAGTAAAATGATGAGTTTTATAACCCGCTCAACATAGGTGGACTTCCTATACTAACAGCACCTTGGCTCTTTCCCAATTTAGCTTTGTACAGTTTGTTTCCTGAACCTGCATCGTCATTATCTCTCGTCATCTCAGACTTCACACACATTCACGCCACCTGATTGAGCTTCTCACTCAATAGGTACCGTCTCCAAAAGCCTACAGTATTTAGATTATGGTTATGTTCATACAGTAGCTACAATACTACGGTAATGTATTGGAAACTGCTAGGATATATTTTGTGGCATATCAGTACATTCTATGGTAATATACTGAAAAATATACAGACAAAATTCTATTCCAAAAAACCTATCTAAGAAAAACAACTTCCTCGATACATTGGGAATTGAACTCAGGACCTTAACGTTACCAGTCTAGTAGCAGGAGCACTCCACCATACGTAACTTAAGTTTTATTCAGTCAATTACAACTAATCCTTCTTAAGCTCAGTAATATTATCTAATGTTAGCTAAAACTAACTGCACCAAATTATTGAAAGGGTAAAGAACATTAGCCTATTGTAACTTTTTGAGGAAAAAAATTTAGGAGTGTAACACTGCCACAGCGTACCTTGAGTGCCCGCTGGAAGGTAGATATGGAGAGCAGTGCCAGGTCTTGCTGTTCCTCGGCATAGCGCACCAGATACACATACACCAACTTCTTCACCTCCAGGTTGGCACTTACTACATTCTTCACCACCGCCGGGAACAGCTCAGAGGCATCACGACCCTTCGCAACCATCTGCATAAAGAACCTTAGCTATTATTCTGTTAACATAAACAAATCTTATAACCGTGAACAATGTTATGTCAATATTCCACTTGCAGACATAAGAATGTCTGTTGCAAAAACATAGATACAAACACATTTTGAGGAGCACTTGATTGGCATTTAATTAATAGATCTTACAGGTCTCTGAAAAAGATATTTGTGAATCCTTATAAAACAAAATTCCTCCCAAGGTGTTTTTATCCATTCTGTAGTTTCACAGGGTTACAACAACTTTGACAGGTTACGGTATAGTTTCATAATACGAACCCCAATAATTCTCTTCATTGCTTCCAGTTTAAGCCCATCCTTGTTGCTATCCAGCATTTGCTTCAAGTCTTCATGTCTGCAATGAAAAATAATATAACATAATAAATACAGTAAACATGATCTTCATGCCAATACCTAGAAAAACAAGGCTACACTGTCAATTTATGAATGCTATCTCTAATTCTTATGCCATTCTTGTTTTTTCTGTTAACATGTTCTTACCGGGTATTACTTTTTTCTATCTCTGCCTTTTCTTTGTGTTATATTTCCTGATGTTTATGCCTTGGTTCTATTCCTAAGGAGGGTGTCAGAGAGACAGAGGAAGGAAGGAGGGTGAGAGACAGACAGAGGAAGGAAGGAGGGTGAGAGACAGACAGAGGAAGGAAGGAGGGTATGAGACAAACAGAAGAAGGAAGGAGGGTGTGAGAGAGACAGAGGAAGGAAGGAGAGTGAGAGACAAACAGAGGAAGGAATGAGAGTGAGAACAAACGGGAAGGAAGGAGGGTGAGACAGACAGAGGAAGGAGGGTGAGAGACAGACAGAGGAAGGAAGGAGGGTGAGAGAGACAGGAAGGAAGGAAGGAGAGTGAGAGACAAACAGAGGAAGGAATGAGAGTGAGAACAAACGGGAAGGAAGGAGGGTGAGACAGACAGAGGAAGGAGGGTGAGAGACAGACAGAGGAAGGAAGGAGGGTGAGAGAGACAGGAAGGAAGGAAGGAGGGTGAGACAGACAGAGGAAGGAGAGTGAGAGACAGACAGAGGAAGGAAGGAGGGTGAGAGAGACAGAGGAAGGAAGGAGGGTGAGACAGACAGAGGAAGGAAGGAGGGTGAGACAGACAGAGGAAGGAAGGAAGGTGAGACAGACAGAGGAAGGAAGGAGGGTGAGAGAGACGGGAAGGAAGGAAGGAGTGTGAGACAGACAGAGGAAGGAGAGTGAGAGACAGACAGAGGAAGGAAGGAGGGTGAGAGAGACAGAGGAAGGAAGGAGGGTGAGAGAGATGGGAAGGAAGGAAGGAGTGTGAGACAGACAGAGGAAGGAGAGTGAGAGACAGACAGAGGAAGGAAGGAGGGTGAGACAAACAGAGGAAGGAAGGAGGGTGAGACAGACAGAGGATGGAAGGAGGGTGAGACAGATAGAGGAAGGAAGGAGGGTGAGACAGACAGGAAGGAAGGCGGGTGAGACAGATGGGAAGGAAGGAAGGAGGATGAGACAGACATAGGAAGGAAGGAGGGTGAGACAGACAGAGGAAGGAAGGAGGGTGAGACAGACAGAGGATGGAAGGAGGGTGAGACAGATAGAGGAAGGAAGGAGGGTGAGACAGACAGGAAGGAAGGCGGGTGAGACAGATGGGAAGGAAGGAAGGAGGGTGAGACAGACAGAGGAAGGAGAGTGAGAGACAGACAGAAGAAGGAAGGTGAGAGAGACAGAGGAAGGAAGGAGGGTGAGAGAGACAGGAAGGAATGAAGGTGTGAGACAGACAGAGGAAGGAAGGAGGGTGAGAGAGACAGAGGAAGGAAGGAGGGTGAGAGAGACAGAGGAAGGAAGGAGGGTGAGACAGACAGAGGAAGGAAGGAGGGTGAGAGAGACAGAGGAAGGAAGGAGGGTGAGAGAGACAGAGGAAGGAAGGAGGGTGAGAGAGACAGGAAGGAAGGAGGATGAGAGAGACAGAGGAAGGAAGGAAAGTGTGAGAGAGACAGAGGAAGGAAGGAAGGTGTGAGACAGACAGAGGGAGGAAGGAAGGAAAGTGTGAGAGAGACAGAGGAAGGAAGGAGGGTGAGAGAGACAGGAAGGAAGGAGGGTGAGACAGACAGAGGAAGGAATGAGAGTGAGAGACAAACAGAGGAAGGAATGAGAGTAAGAGACAGACAGAGGAAGGAAGGAGGGTGAGACAGACAGACAGGAAGGCATGAGAGTGAGAGACAAACAGAGGAAGGAATGAGAGTAAGAGACAGACAGAGGAAGGAATGAGAGTGAGAGGCAAACGGGAAGGAAGGAGGGTGAGACAGACAGAGGAAGGAGGGCGAGAGACAGACAGAGAAAGGAAGGAGGGTGAGACAGAGGAAGGAAGGAGGGTGAGAGAGACAGAGGAAGGAAGGAAAGTGTGAGAGAGACAGAGGAAGGAATGAAGGTGTGAGACAGACAGAGGAAGGAATGAAGGTGTGAGACAGACAGAGGAAGGAAGGAAAGTGTGAGAGAGACAGAGGAAGGAAGGTGAGAGACTCCCCCATGACTTATTGTCATAATCATATATATTGCCAGCAGGGGGCAAAGATAAATCTAGTTATACTCCCCCTATTTTGTTGCTATTATGTTGGTCCTAATAGGTTAATATTATTAGTAGTAGACTTAGAATGGTTCAATGATGCTCAGAAATGTATATTTGACTTGCAATTCATGCATTCAAGTATTAAAAACCTTCACCAAAGTGAGACTCGTCCACCGCGGTTTGACGACTGTACGCCCGAAACTCCGTTTTCTGTAAACCCATTTTCTTACGATGCAAGATCTCAAAGGTGTTTTTCGCTCGCCGTAGTCCGCGAGTGTCTACCTCGCTGACTCTCATTTTCAATGGAAGTATTAATCTAACATGACAACCTAACTTAACTTGGGGGTTGCTTTCCCCAGACTCCCTCCCACAATTCGCACATCAGTAGGGCTTGCTGAATATGGTAAGACTAAAAAAGACTCAGTTTCAAAAGGAAAATAATTAAAAAATAGAGGGAGTATTATAACTGTTTATTTAGCGGGGCAAATAACAGAATAAACAAAAACGAAACCGCGAGCGTACGAGTACGCCTATGTAAACATGACGACCATAGCCCGGCCCCGGATACTACATCCTTCTATTTTTTATTTTGTGATTTAGGGAGTAGTCTATATCATAATGAATTACCGACAGTTTAAATATATAGGCCTATGCCAATGAAGTAATGTACATGATATAACTAACATATAGGATAGGCTAAGCCTAAATAATATAAGTATAACTTTATTTCAATACCACAAATTTTGTTGATATATTTGAAGATAAATATGGAATCTATATGCTCTAAAGATCATATGATAATTTGTTTTAACCCTCGGCAAAACCTAATAAAAAAGTATGGTACTAAAATGTCTTTTTCGTAACAAGGTTGTCATTACGCTACTTCCAGTTATCGACAGCTCTAAAGATCATATGAAAATGTGTTTTAACCCTCGGAAAAAAATATTATAAAAAAGTATGCTACTAAAATTTAATTTTCGTAACAAGGTTGTCAATACGGTACTTTCCTCACAGATACTCAGATACTCACAGATGATACCAGGGCAGGAGGCTATTCAGCCTGTATGGCCCGGCTCAATATTTGCTATTATAGTATCGTGTTCGGGGCTAAGGTGGACGTGTGTTTTTTTTTTAATCTTTTCTTTAAATATGCGACCCAGTCTATGTTAAGATTCTCCCTTAGTCTCCTCCAATCCACTTTTTCCATCATGTATACCATTTTATTTTTCCTTATCTCTCGTGGTTTCAAATCACAAGTAAAATGTATACAACAATGATCACTCTTTCCTAGGGGGCTATCAAACTGTACATTTTCCACCAGAAATTCCTCGTTACAAAAAATTTAATCAAGCACATTACCTACAGAGCCATCCCTAAACCTGGTGATTTCAAGCACATGTTGATAAAGATAACTATCCCTAATTTTTTCAATAAAATCATAGCAGAACTGATCGGATCCTGTTTTAACCGTCCAGAATTTCCAATCAATGCCGGGCATATTAAAATCCCCACATATAACCTTATATTTTATATCAATTTCACTTATTTCATTTATCAGTTGTTGTTGTTGTTCCCCAGGCTGCCTGGCCGAACAGCCCCAAGGCCATAGAGCGCCCCCACAAAACCCTCCCTGCTTACCACTAACAAAACCCAGGTGACCGAAGCCACTCTAAGGCAGGGAGCTGAGGAGGGCGCGGAAACGCCCGAGAAACGAAAGCCCCACCCAAGGCCCTGTGCCCCTCAGCAATTATGAAGGGAAAGTTGAGGGGCAAGGGAAAAATGTAACGCTTTGGCTCCCAATCTGCCAACTTTTAGGTTGGCAGTAGGGAGGTCGATCCACGGAAAAGACGCCGTCACTTGAGATCTAAAAGATATATAAGTAAAAGGAACAGTCAGAGTAAGCTATGGGTATGGCAGAGATCGCTCAGCTCTCACTCTGATAGACCAGCCCATCACCACATGACTAGAACCCAATCCTCTCAGCATCAGCTAGGAAAGGCCCTAGAAAGCCGCCTTTGGCGGGGGGATAGCTCCCCTACTTCAACTCCTTTCGGAGTTGGGCACCCGCCGAATCAGTTTTAATATAATTTACTATTATTTTCCTCGTCACCACTGGGACTTCTGTAAATTGATGTGACAAGCAGTTCCTCCGATTGACCTTCAATTTTAATACTCAAGTATTTACAGTATTCTTCCTTATGACTAGTAATACTATATGGTAAACCCCTTTATACATATACCAGTAACCCTCTTCCTTCTTCATCCTTACCTGTATTCTTTGCTATAGCCTCATAGCCTTCAATATCATATTCTACCAGTTCTCTTTCATACCTAAAAAAATTGGCTTCACTTCCTGTATGGACACTATATGAGGTCACTGTTTCATCATGTTAATTCTTGCTTTCAGTTCCCCTATTTTATCCTGACTAAATACATCTACATTACTAAACAGAATACACAAACTCTCCAAATCCCTGGCTAATGAGGCTATATTATGCTTTCCTAATATGTCTTCTACTCTCCCTCTACCAAGCTCTCCATTTGTCCCCCTGCTGCAGTGGCCACCGTTTCTTCTTTCCTCGTCGTTGAAGCCTGATCTGCATTTGTCTCCTTTGTACCCGCATTGTTCGTTGTCCTTCTTGGTCCTTCGGATGTCCTCTTCTTTAGTCGTATTATTGCCCTTTCCCACGGATTTCCTCTGACTATGTGAACATTTTTTGTCCCTTGAGACTCCATGTCCTTTTTCTTAGCTTCAATCCGCAAGTCCTTATCCCTTTGTCTTTCTTCCTCATTCATGCCATGTGACAATCCTATGTTTTTTATTACCTGATCTGTACAATTTCTTAATTTGTACGCATTCCTCATAACATTTTCTTTTACACCATTACCCAGTGTAAGCAGAATTGGCCTTGGCTTGACGGTGGTTGTCGAGGTCACTGCTACATATCTACCAAGCCTCTTGATACTAGATATATCCTCATCCCGACACACCACCTCAATCTCAGCGCAAACATTTTTAAAGACTGATTTTCTCTGCCCTTATACTTAAGTTCATGCCCTTTATCACCACCTCTGGAACATTGTACAAAACCATATTGTTCATTCTATCCATCCTGTCTTGAATCCTACAAGTAGTTTCTGCAATGATTTCTGCCCCACTAGTTTGCTTGTCACTTCTAATATTTTCACAGACTTTCTTTGCTTCAACCTGTAGAACATCCTTGTACTGTATGACCTTCCAACCTGTTCTTTCACTTCATCACGCACCTTAGTTTTAAGATCATCAATATTGTCCCTCACTTCCACCTGAGATACTATATTTTCCTCAATACTCACCATTTTTGCTTCAATAGTTCCAAGCTTTCCTGGGGATGGATGTAGTTTTCGGGCGTACGGTCGTCATGTTTACATAGGGCGATTGCCGCGGTTAACTTCGCGTCTATTTTGACGGCAATTTTTTCGGTTATTTGCCCCCTGCTGGCAATATATATGATGATGACAAAATATCATGGGGGGTGAGGGGGGCATAATCCCCTCAACATATTATTGTATCCAAAGGCAGTCAAAATAGACGGGATTATGATGGCAAGCGTCCGACGCCTCGGCCGTCATGTTTACATTTGTCGATCGCCGTGGTTAAGTTTGCGTCTATTTTGATGGCAAATTTTTCAGTTATTTGCCCCTAGCTTGCAATATATATGATGATGACAATATGGTATGTCATGGGGGGTGAGGGAGGGCAAAGCCCCCGCCCCCCTCAACATATTATTGTATCCAAAGGCAGCCAAAATAGACTTTCTTACAGTTTCTTACAGTAGATCCTCTGGAAAAAGGCAAACTAGGCCTGTGTATCCAGCTCAGTACCAGTACTTGCACTGCTGCGGTCGTTCACGGTGTTGGCGGCGGCGGTAGCAGACGCAAAATTTTTACTATTCTGTATTTTTGTTTTATAATCAAACTTCAAATCTTGTCTTCCCCATGCTCTATCAAGATTACTTTCAAACTCCCTTATTGATTCGGAATCGACTACATACTGGGGCAGTGCGTTCCACTCATTTACCACTCTATCACAAAATGAGTTCTTTGCCTTCTCAAGCCTATTTCTTTCTTTGTAAATTTTCTTAGAGTGTCCTCTCGTTCTTGTTCCCTCCCGCATCAAGAAGATACCTTCACACACATCCTCATCATACTTTCCTGACACTATCTTAAAAGTCTCTATCATATCCCCTCTCTTTCTCCTATATGCCAGTGTCCTCAACCTCTGCTCATAGCCCGTGTTCTTCAACGTTGGTACTAGCTTGCTAGCTCTCCTCTGCACTTTCTCCACTGCTTCTATATCCTTTACCATATATGGAGCCCACACCTGGTTCGCATATTCCAGGTGCGGCCTAACCAGCGCTGTATAGAGATTCCTGAAGATTTCTTCGTCAAGTGACACATATGTACTCCTTATCAG
The DNA here is from genome assembly GCA_032716605.1 of Paralithodes platypus. NCBI lineage: Eukaryota > Metazoa > Arthropoda > Malacostraca > Decapoda > Lithodidae > Paralithodes > Paralithodes platypus. The sequence goes on along the minus strand of CM064513.1, from coordinate 40,965,338 downwards.
CCCTACAATTCTATTGGCTTTGTTTATCTTTTCCGCTAAATGTTCTGAGAAATTTAACTTATTGTCTATCACTACTCCTACATCCTTTTCTGCATTCACTTCCTCCATCGCTTCATACATACTGTATCCTACCTTGTCTATCTTTCTTGTCCCAATCCGCATGTACTGTACTTGCATTTTTTTGGATGAAAAGGCATTAACCAATGCTCAGACCATCCCTTCATGCCCTCCACATCTCCTTGAAGCAAACCCACATCTTCCTTACTCCTCACTCTTCTATACAGCTTAGTGTCATCCGCATACAGGTATACCTCACTTCCATTAGTTATAACTTCAGGTAAGTCGTTGATAAATATAACGAACAGCAGTGGTCCCAACACAGATCCCTGAGGTACCCCACTTGTAATTTCCCTCCACCCCGAGCCTATTCCATTCACCAGTACCCTCTGTCTCCGATCTTTCAGGAAGGCTTCTATCCATTTCACACATTTCTCCCCTATATTATAGCTTCTAACTTTCTCTATTAACCTTTTATGTGGGACCTTATCGAAGGCCTTCATAAAATCGCAATATACCACGTCTATTACATCACCATCTTCTAGAATTTGCATCCAATCATCTACCACCTTAAGTAATTAGCTGTAGTACCGTCGACCTCCCCGGCAAGAATCCGAACTGTCTCCCACTGAAAAGTTGGTTTGACTTCATATGCTCCATTATTCCTTCTCTAATTACCGTTTCCATTAGTTTACACACAACATTTGTCAAACTGACTGGTCTATAATTCCCTGGGTCATTTCTCTTTCCCTTCTTAAATATAGCTGTTATGTTCGCCTCTCTCCAGTCAATCGGGATTTGTCCTGTATTAAACGATACCTCAAATAACATTTTCAATGGCTCTACTAACATCTCACCTCCTTCCTTTATGATTCTTGGGTGTATCCCATCCAGTCCCGGGGACTTACTTCTGTTCATTTTTTCTATAGCCCTTCTTATTCTAGCATGGGAAAACTCTACTAGTTCTAGTGCCGGTGCCTGTTTGATGGGAATAGTAGGCACTGCATCATCCGATTCCACTGTTAGACGGGAACATGATGGCAAGCGTCCGACGCCACTCCGTGTAGTGTAAACAAGGCTGGCGCCTGGCGGTACCTCCGAATTCTACATTCTACCCCTTTCCTGTTATCGAGGTACAATCAAAGCTGCAGATTAAAGAGTAAATACCGTAGACTTCATCGAATTGGCAAGAATGTTAAGTGCGGGCGTACCGCCAGCCTTGTTTACACTACGCGTAGTGGCGTCGGACCTTTGCCATCATGTTCCCTACTATTTTGACAGCCTTTGGATACAATAATATGTTGAGGGGGGGCAAAGCCCACCCTCATACCCCCATGACATATTGTCATCTTATATATTGCCAGCAGGGGGCAAATTACCGAAAAAATCGCCGTCAAAATAGACGCGAACTTAAACACGGCGATCGACAAATGTAAACATGACGGCGGCGGCGGCGGCGGACCTTTGCAATCATGTTCCCGTCTATTTTGAATGCCATTGGATACAATAATATGTTGAGGGTCAGAGAGGGGGCAAAGCCCCATGACATATTGTCATCATCATATACAGTATACAGTATTGCCAGCAGGGGGCAAATAACCGAATTAATCGCCGTCAAAACACGCCTAGACGCGAAGTTAAACGCGGCGATCGCCCTATGTAAACATGATGACCGTACGCCCGGAGTCTACATCCATCCCGTCGACTTTTCTTTCGCCTTCATATTATCAACAGCCAATTTTTTTTATATTTTTTAGTAAGGGACTAGCCTAGTACCCAACCAGCAGGGGTGTGGGGGCGGCAGCCCCCACCCATAATACTAGGATAGGTTAGTTTCTAACAGTTTCTTACAGTAGATCCTCTGGAAAAGGGCAAACTAGGCCTGTGTATCCAGCTCAGTACCAGTACTTGCACTGCTGCGGTCGTTCACGGTGTTGGCGGCGGCGGTAGCAGACGCAACATTTTTACTATTCTGTATTTTTGTTTTATAATCAAACTTCAAATCTTGTCTTCCCCATGCTTTATCAAGATTACTTTCAAACTCCCTTATTGATTCGGAATCGACTACATACTGGGGCAGTGCGTTCCACTCATTTACCACTCTATCACAAAATGAGTTCTTTGCCTTCTCAAGCCTATTTCTTTCTTTGTAAATTTTCTTAGAGTGTCCTCTCGTTCTTGTTCCCTCCCGCATCAAGAAGATACCTTCACACACATCCTCATCATACTTTCCTGACACTATCTTAAAAGTCTCTATCATATCCCCTTTCTTTCTCCTATATGCCAGTGTCAGAAGCCCCAGTGTCCTCAACCTCTGCTCATAGCCCGCGTTCTTCAACGTTGGTACCAGCTTGCTAGCTCTCCTCTGGACTTTCTCCACTGCTTCTATATCCTTTACCATATATGGAGCCCACACCTGGTTCGCATATTCCAGGTGCGGCCTAACCAGCGCTGTATAGAGATTCCTGAAGATTTCTTCGTCAAGTGACACAAATGTCCTCCTTATCAGCCCTACAATTCTATTGGCTTTGTTTATCTTTTCTGCTAAATGTTCTGAGAAATTTAACTTATTGTCTATCACTACTCCTATATCCTTTTCTGCATTCACTTCCTCCATCGCTTCATACATACTGTATCCTACCTTGTCTATCTTGCTTGTCCCAATCCGCATGTACTTGCATTTTTTTGGATGAAAAGGCATTAACCAATGCTCAGACCATCCCTTCATGCCCTCCACATCTCCTTGAAGCAAACCCACATCTTCCTTACTCCTCACTCTTCTATACAGCTTAATGTAATCCGCTAAGGTTGTTAGGTAAGGTTGTTAGGTTAGGCTAATGTCTATTCAAATCATAGCCCTCCCCACTATCGGGGGCGTGTCTCAACATTGATAAAAAATGGGGAAAATAGATTTTTCCGAGATTTCTAATTACTGTACTGACAAACACTATATAGGCCTATTGATGCATATGAAGAAAATAAAAATATAAAAACACTGGGAAAAATCGTGGTACTGTATAGGCCTAGGCCTAAAAATAAATATTTTCCATAATATATCGATGGTTTCGACGGTCGACCCAGTGTTAAACTAGAAAAATTCCAGATAAAAATTGAAGAGACCCCGGACAGCCTTTTTACTAGCCTAGTTATTTTGGTTCAATGTTATTTTAATACCACAAATTTTGTTGATATATTTGAGGATAAATATTGAATGTATATGCTCTAAAGATCATAAGAAAATTTGTTTTAACCCTCGGCAAAACCTAATAAAAAAGTATGGTACTAAAATGTCTTTTTCGTAACAAGGCTGTCAATACGGTACTTCCAGTTATCGATAGCTCTAAAGATCATATGAAAATGTGTTAAACCCTCGGAAAAACCTAATATAAAAGTATGGTACTAAAATTTAATTTTCGTAACAAGGTTGTCAATACGGTACTTTCCCGTTATCAATGTACAATCAAAGCTGAAGATTGCAGAGTAAACACCGTAGACTTCATCGACTTTTCTTTCGCCTTCGCATAATTGACAGCCAGTTTTTTGTTTTATTTACTAAGGGATTAGTACTCAACCAGCGGAGGTGTGGGGGCGGCAGCCCCCACCCATAATACTAGGTTAGGTTAGGCTAATGTCTCTTCAAATCACTATCGGGGGCGTGTCTCAACATCGATCGATAGGCCTAATGGGGAAAATAGGTTTTCCCGAGATTTCTAGTTAATTACAAACACTATAGGCTATATTGATGCAAATGAACATTTTTTTTTATATAAAACTCGGAAAATTTGTGGTATTAAAATTTAAAAAATTCGGAAAAACTCAATTTTTATGTCACAAATTTTCCCATGGATTTTTTTATTTTTCCCTGTTAGTTTTCATCAATATACAGTATAGTGTTTGGAAATAAATACAACCCTCAGCGAAACCGTTTTCCCCATTATACAACGATCTTAAGACACACCGCCCGATAGTGGGGAGGGCTATGAAGTACAGTACAGGGAAAATGAGGGGTTAAATGCGTAAAACGGCGATTAAAACGTATTTTAGCAAAACTTGGCTCGGATTTTAAGGTATTTCAAAGGCCTAAAACCCAATATTTCGAAAACCCGAGCCAAGTTTTGGCCAAAGCTGGCTCGGATTTTGCGAGTTTGTAGACAAAAAAAATGACAGTAACCTCATTTAGAAATTTGGCTCAGGTTTCCCGAAATTGCAAAGCCATAAAACCCGAATTTTGGAAACCCCGAGCCAAGTTTTGGCAAAACTTGGCTCGGATTTTGCGAGTTTTAAGAGTAAACAAATTACAGTAACCTAATTTAGAATTTTGGCTCATGTTTCCCTAAATTGCAAACCCCAAAAAGCATAATTTTGGAAAACCTGAGCCAATTTTTGGCAAAACTTGGATCGTATTTTGAGAATCGAAAAAGACGGAAAAACTCAATTTTTCTGTCACCAATTTTCCCATGGATTGTTTTATTTTTCCCAGTTAGTTTTCATCAATATATAGTGTTTGGAAATAATTACAACCCTCGGAGAAACCGGTTTCCCTATTATACAACGATCTTAAGACACGCCGCCCGATAGTGGGGAGGGCTATGAAGTTCAGGGAAAATGAGGGGTTAAAAGCACATTAGCCTAACCTAACCTTACCTAATCTATCCTAGTATTATGGGTGGGGGCTGCCGCCCCCACACCCCCGCTGATTGGGTAACAGTGCAAAAAACACAGTATTATGGGACATACCCTACTCCACCACCGAGTGGCAGTGGGAGGGCCGAGAGGTTCACAACAATAACATGAGTGCGGCGGCGGACGCAGTGTTGCCATATTCTAAATGCAGAATTATCGTATTGTGACTTCAAAATTATGGAATTTGCACCAAAATTATCGTACACACTAATATATATATATATATATATATATATATATATATATATATATATATATATATATATATACAGGTATCTGCCATCAAAGACTGGAACGACCTACCCAAGTCATTCAGTCAGTCCGTGAAAAGAGAACACCGTATTCCTTCAGACGTAGCCAGAAGGAACACCTGAACCAGACAGCTGCGAGAAGGGAGCACCAAGCTTATGTCGACTACTAAATACGACATAAGAGATAGGCAAACCAAACTGAAATTATTACTGATATTTACCATAGGATGTAAGGTATCTTAAAATAACCCCCTAGAAATACTTTCTCTAAAGTATCTATTTCTTTTATCCTCCACTTTTCCCCAGCTAACCTAATCCCACAAGGACCCCAATGGAAATACGCCTAACGGCCTTATTGGGCTATCCTTAGTTGGAATTATGCAAAGCTGGTACATGTCATATTTGTAACATACTATGTGGTACCAACTCTGTAAATTGCTAACTGAATAAATATTATTATTATTATTATTATTATTATTATTGTTGTTGTTGTTGTTGTTGTTGTTCCCCAAGCTGCCTGGCCGAACAGCCCCAAGGCCCCGAGCAATTCCAAGGCCATAACCAAGCGCCCCCACAGAACCCTCCCTGCCGACCACAATAAAGCCTGGGTGACCGAAGCCACTCCATGGCGGGGAGCTGAGGAGGATGCGGAAACGCCCGGGAAACCAAAGCCCCACCCAGGGCCCTGTGCCCCTCAGCAATTATGAAGAGAAAGTTGAGGGGCAAGGGAAAAATGTGACGCTTTGGCTTCCAATCTTGGTAGATTGGGAGGTCAATCCACGGAAAAGACGCCGTCACTTGAGATCTAGAAAATATATAAGTTAAAGGAACAGTCAGAGTAAGCTATGGGTATGGCAGAGATTGCTCAGTTCTCACTCTGATAGACCAGCCCATCACCACATGACTAGAACCCAATCCTCTCAGCATCAGTTAGGAAAGGCCCTAGAAAGCTGCCTTTGGCGGGGGGATAGCTCCCCTATTTCAACCCCTTTCGGGGTCGGGCACCCGCCTATTATAGGGAATGTTTGTTCTAAATGGCGTGTGTACGAATCGGTGCCGTCTATAGGAAGGGATTAACAACCATGTTACGAAAAAATTCCATTTTAGTACCATATATTTTTATTAGGTTTTGCCGAGGGTTGAAACTAATTTTAATATGATGCTTAGAGCATATAGATTCCATATCTGTCTTCAAATATGTCAAAATAATTGGTGACAAATAAATGGAGTTATACTAAAAAATCTGATATTTTTTGTCGTTTTGTTAGGTTAAGTTAGGTTAGGTAAAAAGACAGATTTTTTTTATTTTAATACCACAAATTTTCAGTGTTTTTTATAAAAAAAAAAATCATTTGTATACCGGTAAATATATAGTGTTTGTAATTAATTAGAAATCTCGGGAAAACTTACTTTCCCCATTAGGCCTATCGATCGATGTTGAGACCCCCCCCCCCCCCCCCCCCCCAAGTGATTTGAAAAGACATTAGCCTAACCTAACAACCTTACCTAACCTAACCTAGTATTATGGGTGGGGGCTGCCACCCCCACACCCCCGCTGGTTGAGTACTAATCCCTTAGTAAATAAAAAAAACAAAAAATGGCTGTCGATTATAGGCTACAAAGGTGAATCAAAAGTCGATGAAGTCTACGGTGTTTACTCTGCAATCTTCAGCTTTGATTGTACATTGATAACGGGAAAGTACCGTATTGACAACCTTGTTACGAAAATTAAATTTTAGTACGGTACCGGTACCATACTTTTATATTAGGTTTTTCCGAGGGTTTAACACATTTTCATATGATCTTTAGAGCTATCGATAACTGGAAGTACCGTATTGACAACCTTGGGGAATGGGGATGGATGTAGAGTTCGGGCGTACGGTCGTCATTGTTTACATAGGGCGATCGCCGCGGTCGCACTTACGTTCCCGTCTATTTCGACGCTATATTTTCTGCTATTTGCCCCCTGTCATTACTACATGAATACTAGGTTAGGTTTGGTTAGGTTAAAATAGACGGGAACATGATGGGAAAGGTCCGACGCCACTACGCGTAATGTAAACAAAGATGGCGGTACGCCCGCTCACTACATCCTACCCCAACCTTGTTACGAAAAAGAAATTTTAGTACCATACTTTTTTATTAGGTTTTGTCGAGGGTTAAAACAAATTTTCTTATGATCTCTAGAGCATATAGATTCAAAATTTATCTTCAAATAGCCTATATCAACAAAAGGTAAAAATTTACCTATGGTCTTGTTAAAATATCCTCAAGTAGGCTAACCTATTAAAAACTGTTCAGGGGACTGGTTAGAACTTGTAGGATGTTTAATTGAAGGTCGGAAATCAGTATTTACTGAGAAATAAAAGTCTTAAAATGCGCTATGTTTTACGGGAGGGTCTGTACGCCGCCACATACGCGAGGCCCCGCCCACTGCCCAAAATGTACAAATATTATATTAGATTAGCCTAGGCTAGATTAGATTAGATTAGATTAGATTAACCTAACCTAACCTAACCTAACCTAGGCTAACCCTAATAGCCTATAATATAATATAATATAATATAATATAATATAATATAATATAATATAATATAATATAATACAATATAATAGCCTATAGGCTAGGCTAATATAACATAACATAACATTACCTGGGAAAGAGAGGGCAGGGACCCTGGGTGACCCATAGCGCATTTTAAGACTGTTATTTCTCAGTAAATACTGATTTCCGACATTCAATTAAACATCCTACAAGTTCTAACCAGTCCCCTGAACAGTTTTTGGAAAAACTAAATAAGATGGTCACCAATTTTCCCATGGATTTTTTTATTTTTCCCAGTTAGTTTTCATCAATATATAGTGTTTGGAAATAATTACAACCCTCGGCGAAACCGTTTTCCCCATTATACAACGATCTTAAGACACGCCGCCCGATAGTGGGGAGGGCTATGAAGTACAGGGAAAATGAGGGGTTAAATGCGTAAAACGGCGATTAAAACGTATCTTAGCAAAACTTGGCTCGGGTTTTAAGGTATTTCAAAGGCCTAAAACCCAATATTTCGAAAACCCGAGCCAAGTTTTGGCCAAAGCTGGCTCGGATTTTGCGAGTTTATAGACAACAAAATGACAGTAACCTCATTTAGAAATTTGGCTCAGGTTTCCCGAAATTGCAAAGCCATAAAACCCGAATTTTGGAAAACCCGAGCCAAGTTTTGGTAAAACTTGGCTCAGATTTTGGGAATTTTAATAAGAGTAAACAAATTACAGTAACCTAATTTAGAATTTTGGCTCATGTTTCCCTAATTGCAAACCCAAAAAAGCATAATTTTGGAAAACCCGAGCCAATTTTTGGCAAAACTTGGATCGTATTTTGAGAATCGAAAAAGACTAACTAAATGTCGGAAATCGGCTATGATTTCCCTAATTGCAAAGCCATATAACCAGATTTATCGAAAACGTAGCCCTTATTTAAATCATAAATATCCAGTAACATAGACCTAGTACAGTCAGGACCCCCAATTCGCGAGAATAGGGGTGACAGGAGGCATCGCGTATTGTGAATTCGTGTATTGTGGTACTAACTTTAAATGGGAATAATTAGATTGGGTGACATCTCTCAATTATGGCCTATTTTCGAAATTGTTGGCCCTATTTTCGACATTTTTGGCTCTACAGTACAGTCTATATCTTATATATAAGAAGAACAATGAATAAAAATATGAAACCTTACCTTAAAATTAGTAGTAGATAGGCTAGGACTAGGACCGTAGGACTTCACAATTTTCTCCAACTTCTCCCTCCCTGACCAAATCGTACGAACAGTTTACTCTGACAAGCCTATTGCACAGTTTCCTTCTCCTTTTTTCTTGCGATCCAACACTTCCACCTTCATTTTGTGTGTTATCTTCTTATATTGGCGTGGCATGGCGAAAAAAGTGGCAGGCACTACAAACGTTTGGTCACTCCGCACGGCTATGAGCGCTTGAGCGGGACTGTGGGAGGGAGGGAGGGAGGGAGGGTAAGCGGGAGGGAAGGCAGGCGTATGCCCGTCTTCTTCTTTTTTCAGAGCTACTCCTGGGCCTCGCGAAACGTAGACGTGCTCGCGTATCAAGCGGGAATAGCGGATTTGGCCCCTTCTTAGCTCTCGATTCGTGTATTGTGGTACCACCTCGCGTAATTAATGTTATTTTCGAGGGGTAACTCGTGTATTAGGGTTTTCGCGCATTGTGGAATCGTGTATTGGGGGTCCTGACTGTACATTGGATACAAGCCTAATCCACACCTAACGCCTACAATGTGTCCGTAGTACCTAGTAGGCCTACGTGGGATACAACATGGCGGTTGGGCCGGCAGCCATTTAGTAGCCTACCGGTATTCGGCCGTATCTGTAAATACGAATGCGAGTCACTTCGAGCGAATTCCTGATCGAGCGGATGCACAATCTAATCTAACCTAACTTAACCTAACCTAACTTAACCCGTCCAGCCCCGGCTAGTTTTGTAATGTTTGTTCACCAGAACCCGGCCGGTTTTCAAAAATTGGTTTTATTCCAGAAACAATAGCGAATGGGTTAGGAATGAAGGAAAAACCACGAAAAACCGCTCAAAAAGCTTAAAGAATGGTCCTACAGAGCCCCCGAAAACGTATTTTACAAGAGTAAAAAATTGAAGGCAATTATCCCAAAAAACCAGGTTATTGGGCGCTCACGCGCACGCATGTGGACTTTGAGAGTTTTCAACCATCGGCACGGTTGCGTGGGATACGTACACAGTTCCCATACAAATCTGAGCCCTCTTGAGTGGCTACACCTGAGGTTACGGTGTCGGCGCAATTAGGGTGACGCGCCAGGCGCGTCTCTGGGGCTGTGCGTTACATACATCGCCGACGCGTCAGGCGCGTCGCTGGGGCTGTACGGGTTAACCTAACCTAAATGCGCCTCCGCTTGAATATGAATTCGCTCAAAGTGTCCAGATACCGTAAATACTACCGCAACTACGAATCTTGTTTCTGAGACCTAGTAGGCCTATATTAACCTAACCAAACAACCCAACCTATCGACAGAGATGGGCAGGTGGACAGACCTCGGGAGACAGGTGAAAATGGCGTGTGTACGAATCGGTGCCGTCTATAGGAAGGTATTGACAACCATGTTACGACAAAATTCCATTTTAGTACCATAGGCTATATTTTTTAGATTTTGCCGAGGCTTAAAACACATTTTCATATTAGCCTATGTTTAGAGCATATAAAATCCATATTTGTTTTCAAATAGTCCTATTGCAAAATAATTGGTGACCAACTTATTTAGTTATACTCAGTTTTTAATAGGTTAGGCCTAGGCTGCAAAAAGTGCCAGACGAGCCCATCCTCTCAAGGGAGCGAGCTGTCGCTTCAAACAGTCTACTGCACCAAATCACCACCCATAACGAGTGGCGTCGCGCTCCTTGGTGCCGCTAGAGGAGCGGCGAACACATCCAAAGGTATCCAAAGGTAAGGTATCCTACTTGAGGATATTTTAACGAAATTAACGGGACCATAGGATGATAGGTAAACATTTAGGCTAACCTAGGCCTATCTCCAAAATTAATGTTAAATGTTAATGTATGGAAAATCGGACGGTGGATATACAATTTCCTCGTAAACCGAAAACAATCGGTAGCAGTAAACCAAGTCACTTCTGAGCCTTCGGATGTCAAAAGCTCAGTGCCCCAAGGAACAGTGCTAGCGCCCCTTCTGTTCCTCATACTAATTTGCGACATAGATACTAACACCAGACACAGTACGGTGTCGTCTTTTGCTGATGACACAAAATTAAGCAAGATAGTAAACACACAAGAGGACACGGGCCGACTGCAGGAAGACATGAATGTAGTGTTCCAGTGGACCAGGGAAAACAACATGCAATTGAATGAGGAAAAATTCCAATTAATACGGTACGGAGATAATAATGGTGTTAAAGAAATTACAAATTACTTAACAGAATCTAACCACATAATAGAACGGAAAGACAGTGTGAAAGACCTTGGGGTATTAATGTCTGAAAATATGGGTTTCAAAGTACATAACCAGGTCAAAGTGGCGGCTGCGAAACGTATAACGGGTTGGATTCTGCGTACTTTTAAAACACGCGGTGAATTGCCTATGATAACGCTCTTCAAATCTCTAGTGCTACCGCGGCTTGAATACTGTAGCGTATTAACATCCCCATACAAAGCAGGTGAAATAAATGACGTAGAGAGTGTACAAAGAAATTTCACTTCGCATATAAGTTCGATAAAACATCTACACTATTGGGAGCGTTTAAGAGCACTGAATCTGTACTCACTGGAACGTAGAAGAGAACGTTACCTAATAATATACACGTGGAAAATCGCAGAGGGTTTAGTACCAAACCTACATAGGCCTACTCCGATAGTCATGAAATTGACATGGGCTCTCTGCGAGAGGGCTGGTTATCACACAGAGGCCCACGTCTCTTCAACAAACTCCCACGGCGAGTAAGAGACATGAGGGACATCTCGTTAGACAATTTCAAGAGAGCCCTAGATGTCGAACTGCAAAAAGTGCCAGACGAGCCCACCTCGCAAGGGAGCGAGCTGTCGCTTCAAACAGTCTACTGCACCAAAACACCACCCATAACGAGGGGCGTCGCGCTCCTTGGTGCCGCTAGAAGAGCGGCGAACACATCAAAAGGTAAGGATGTGTATGTTTAGAGCATATAAAATCCATATTTGTTTTCAAATAGTCCTATTGCAAAATAATTGGTGACCAACTTATTTAGTTATACTCAGTTTTTAATAGGTTAGGCCTAGGCCTACTTGAGGATATTTTAACGAAATTAACGGGACCATAGGATGATAGGTAGCCTAAACATTTAGGCTAACCTAGGCCTATCTCCAAAATTAATGTTAAAATCGATTTGGAGCCTAAGGCCTAGTAGCCTAGCCTACTAGAATTTTACCCAAAACTGGATAGGCCTAGGCTTAGGCTAGGCTTAGGCATAGGTCTATGGCTATGAAAGAAAACCAAAAACTTAGCCTAGGCTAAGTGTAACAAAGTGTAAAGTGTAGGCCTAAATGCCAAAACTCTGGGCTGTCACATGGTAAAAATTTACCTAATTAAGTGATTAGGGCATTAGGCCTACCCTTAAAATCCATATAGGCTAGCCTAGATATGAAATATAGAGTGCGTTAAAGTTGTAAACAATTAGGCTACCATACCGAAAGCCTCATCGTGACTGATTACAAAACCTACTTCTTAAATTCTGAGCTGAAGAAACTGCCTGAAGCTGGATCTGCTGAATAGTCCACATCCACCGAGCCCGAGGGAGGTCGGTCATTGCTGTATGAAGTATTGGCAGACATATTTCACTGTAGTATCAGCACAAGAAAGCTGTAGAATATGACCCGAATCACCTGATGTGGCGGCCACTCGTCCACAACACTGACAGCCTCACAAAACCTTCTTCTTCTTCTTCTTGTGGACCATACCATCTGACACATAGGCTGCTTCTTCCACCAATATTAACAGAGCTTATAAAGATTCTCTGTTATCATTGGTCAAAATAGGTAAAGGACCCTCCTGATTGGCGAGTTCAAGATATTATGTTTTCTTAACATTTCGCACCAGAAAAAATTGACATACAGAATTTTATATCATAAACTATGATAAATTTTCCTGTCTTCAGTGATGGATGATAACTTTCATGTTGATAAAATCACTGTAGATCAATTCATTATAAGTTGGCAAAAATTCTTAACTAACCTCTTTAACTAAAAAACCGACTATAACCTGTTCCAAATAGGTAGGCCAGCAATCGTGAACCCTAACCTCTGTAACTCAAAAAGGGCTAGAGGAAATGGGCTGTAAATTTCCACACCTTTTCCCTAGCTGACCCTTCCCAAATGGTAGAAATATTAGCTCGATTATTATTGTCAGTTGTGAGTTATAGAGGTTAATGTTCAAGAGTTTTGCCATACTTAGGCCTACTTGGAATAGGGTAGCCTATAGTCATAGTAGGCTACACAAAAAAGGAAAATTATGTCAGTGGCGGTATTTATACACGAAACCAGGCAAGAAGGGTGTTATGCCACGTTTTTGAGGAGCGAGATATATTCTGGTCGCACTTTCCAGCTCTGGGAATAGTAATTATTGTGCAGTAGCGGCAATGTTCTATCTATAGGCTATTTCCTCTTCAGGAGCTCCACCAGACTCATGAAGAAAATCACCTCACAACATGATGCACAGCTACTACAACAAGACTTGGACAAAACCATGAAGTGGTCAGAAGAAAACAACATGGCCCTAAACGGAGACAAGTTCGAGCTTCTAAGGTACGGGAACAAGAGAGCACTACAAAACGCCACCAACTACAAAAGTGGACAGCAAGAAATTACTGCCAAGGACACAGTGAAGGACTTGGGAGTAAATATGAGCAGTGACGCCACTTTTTCCCAGCATATTACCAAAGCCACAACAACAGCAAAACAAATAGCAGGCTGGATCCTGAGAACCTTCCACACAAGAAATGAGAGGTGTATGTTAACACTGTGGAAGTCACTGGTCCTACCACGACTCGAGTACTGCTCTCAGCTCTGGTCTCCCCAAAAAGTAGGAGAAATAACATAAATTGAAGCCACCCAGAGGACATTCACCAGTAAAATCCATGGGTTTCAACACTTTAACTACTGGGAGAGACTCAAGGAGCTGCAGCTGTACTCACTTCAAAGACGTAGGGAGAGATACATCATCATCTACGTCTGGAAGATTTGGAAAAAAAGGTACCAAATCCAAACATCCAAGAGACTCAACACCTAAGGCGAGGGAGGCTGTGCTATGTGAGGAGTACGCCGGGATCAACGCAAAAAATAAAATCCCTGATCCATCACAGCTTTGCATACAATGGAACCAGACTATTCAACTGTTTACCAGCCCCTCTCAGGAACATGACCGGAGTGTCTCCAGACACCTTCAAGAAACACTTGGACATGTGGCTGGCCAAAATACCGGACCGGCCACCAACACCAGGATACCCCAGCGCCAACTCCAACCGACTCCTGGAATGGAGAGTGGAAGAAAGGGAGCTGCCTGATCGCAGTGGAGCCCCAGCTCAACTGTGTCGCTAACGGACGGAATACTACAAAGTGTAACAAAGTGTAAGTGTAGGAGGTCACGGGAGCCTGGGCCCGAGGAAGTATCTAGGCTATATACAAAGCCAATGTAGGACGTAAGGTGTATGTGTTCCCCAACAATTACCGAGGTAACTATAGGGCAAAGTACAAGGGAAGGCGTAAAGCACGACTTCGGATATATTCCGTCAACACTTGGATAGAGTCCCGGCACATCTACTATAGGTCTAGACCTCACTATATAACACTTGTACCACGAAAGAAAGTCGTAGATTCACTCAAACTGGGCGAAGAAAGCACTGGCACTGGACATTGTCAAGGACGTTGGTGTCCCGGCTGTTCACACACAATTAAGCTGGCTAGACACAAGCTCAAGTCGGGCCTGAGGGACTCGTACTTCGGACCGTTTCGAACAAGCGAAATTAAGATCATCACACTTATTTCCCCCCCCCCCCCTTATTACTGCGGCATCTGTGACTTGCCTTCAGTGATGCAGACAACGTACCTTTTAATATTATTTAGTTTTAGCTAATTTTCTGTATGTAGAGCTATTTTAAGCTATGCTATTATATTCTATATGGTACAATCTTGACCGGAAATATAGCTGAATAAGCGAAATTAAGATCATCACACTTATTTCCCCACCCCCTGATACTGCCGCGGACCTTGGGTAACGTCCGCGGAGAAGGTGGCGGGGATCTGATGCCATAATTATACGCTTCACACACAGTCAGGATACGTCACAGACTCGGGTCGGGGCCGAAGAGCTCGAACAGGCGCTGAGAGTCAGGGATCCTCTGCACAGATCCTGGGGGTCTTGGGCGGCTCTTTCATGGTCCTCGTCTTGGTTTCCGGCGTGCTGTTGTTCCTAAGCGTCTGGTCCCGTCTCGGCTGCTCCTCTCGTACACTAAATCTGGGAAAGAAGGTAGCTTATCCACAACCATCAGATTGATCAAAATTAAGTCTTTCCAGGTGTTAGGGGTAGGCTCACCTGAGGGGTGACTGGTAAGCCGATACGCCTTAGTCGCTCCTCATCAGGGACAGGCAAGAAAGTGACTGGAGAGTGACTGCGCAGGGAGTCGAGGGTGGTTTGTATCACAGACGGTGTGTTCTTAGTAGTCTGCATGGCAAAAAAGAGCAACAGAGCCACACTAACAACACAGGGTGTTACTGAGCCAGACTCATTCACCGTGCTCCCCCGGCAAGCATTATAGGTTACGCGGGTTTGCACTGGGTTAAGATCAAGATAGCAAGCGTTACTAGGTTACGTGCCTCGATCCCCAGCTGGTTCCTAGGCTGAGTCTAAGTCGAGCACCTTGCTTCCCCGGCAAGCATTATAGGTTACGCAGGGTTGCACTGAGTTACGATCCGGAGAGCAGGTGTTATAGGTTACGTGCCCTGATCCCCAGCTGGTACTGCGACAAGCCTTTCCCACCTTACGCTTAGTTGTGTCCTTTTCAACTTTAGGACTGTCTGTATAGTAACCAAAAATTGATTTTAAGCCAGCAGGCTGAATGCTTGTCGATGGTTTGGTTGGCTGAGGTAGTGTCTCTTCTAGCTGGTCTTGGTCGGTGTGGGCACTATGGGCGGCATGTTTGGGAAGGTATAGGGGGTATTGGATATGTTGGGTTGAATTGAGGGGCATCGGAAGATTCAAGGTGGTGGTGGACCGTCGACTTCCTGGGCAAGGTTTGAGTTTCCCCTGGCCTCTCTCGTCTATCTTCGTGTTCTTTCATGGTCGAAGTTGACGAAGAAGATGGTGGTGTAAAGTCAGTGAAAATAGGTTAGCCTAAACAGAAACCGGATGCGGAAATACCTTGAGCCGACCAGGCCAAGTGGGATATCTCTATTGGTCTAACTGGTAAAGTGTTTGCCTCACAACCCAAGGGTCCCGAGCTCAAGCCCCCACCAGGGCTTGATATTTTCGGGAGGCTATTCCCGCATCTAACAAAGTTTAGGTGTGTTGGTAAAATTGTTCAGATGGAAATTGAGAGTAAGATCGGAGCTCCATAAATCCTCTTTCGGGTATGGTGTAAAATCCTATTCTTACAGGACAAGAAAGGGGATAGGAGAGAGCAGGGAGTGTATGTGAGACTCACTTGGGTTGGGTTATGGAGTTGCCGGCCGCTCAAACGAGTTGCCAACTGGGCCGTTAGTGTGCCTGTGTAGCACAAGGTGCCTTGTGTGTGCGCTGCTCAGTGAAGTTGACTCACCATTCACCCGTTCGTCTCTCTGATGGACTCCGGTCGTTTCGGCTCAGGCTTGTTCCTCTCTGTTCGGAGCCTTCGCTTCCCGGACGGTGAAGTAGTGTAAAGTCAGTGAAAATAGGTTAGCCTAAACAGAAACCGGATGCGGAAATACCTTGAGCCGACCAGGCCAAGTGGGATATCTCTATTGGTCTAACTGGTAAAGTGTTTGCCTCACAACCCAAGGGTCCCAAGTTCAAGCCCCTGTCAGGGCTTGATATTTTCGGGAGGCTATTCCCGCATCTAACGAAGTTTAGGTGTGTTGGTAAAATTGTTCAGATGGTTGAGAGTAAGATCGGAGCTCCATAAATCCTCTGTCGGGTATGGTGTAAAATCCTATTCCTACAGTGGGCGGAGGGGTCACAATTTTGTGTTTGGCGATGTTGCATAGAGGCGATCCGGACGTGTTGTTTATGGAACTCCGGGGCTGGTAAAGCGTTCCTAGGCCGCATATCAAAGGGATCAAGAGACAGCCCTCCCCGAATCCCCGCTCACCCCACGCTCCTCTACCACACAAACGACCACGCTGAGCAGCCACAAGGACCAGAACGGCTACCCACAGACCCAACAAGCCGGGCCAGGACCACTATATATAGGCGGTTCTAGCCCAGAACCAAAGCAACCAGCTAGGACATCTCAGTAGGAAGAAATACCATCGAAGGCCTCCATCCAACATCAATATGTCGTTGGCTATCGTTCTGGTTTTGGGGCAGACTAGGGAAATTTGTTCGCAACTGTTCCCATATGTAGGTATAGCCTATCTATACATTATTGTCCAATGACCTAATCACAACTGAATCAGCTATTGGTTGCAGCAGACTTGGAAAACTATAGATCTCATTCAGTTGGGCGTGAGATTGATGTTTGTGCTGGAGATCCTGAACTTGTTTGCGGCTTACAATAGCCTTCTGTTTAGAAGTATATACCTATTTATACCAATTTGTGTTTTGAATATACTGATAACCTCAATGTGGTTGATTTTTAGTAGCCTATACCTCTTCCATCACATAGAACTGACATAATTTTTGCACTGTCTTGAGTGTCTGTTCTTTCATAGTTTCTTTCCAGTTATCTTGTTGTGTAACACAGTGGAAGGCATTAAGGATATGCCAATACAGTATGTGTTTTCTCAACCTTAAAACCATATATCTATCTCATGTGCAATTGTGTCTAAAACACATAGAACACATTTACACGGTAGTTATCCACATTTTGATAACACTGGACTTCAGTGCCATAAGTGGCACTATACTTGTATTGTTCAGGGATTTTATTTCTCCTGCCTTGTCTAGGAATCACAGATGGATTCATCCTTTTCTTTGGCGCTTCTAAAAACCTCCTGGAACTTCTCATTTCCTAAAGTTCTTAAGTTCTGTAGAACTTCATCTACAATATTGTAGGGTGTTGCCAAATCGAGGTCTTTATACTGTAATGCATTAGATGCACATACAGTCTCACGAAAAACTGGAGTGGTGATCTCAAGACAAATAAGAAATTCAAAGCTAATGCTCTTCAGTAATGCTTTTCAGTGGGAGGGCCACATTATATATTTGGCACATTTTCGCGGGCCATAGGAAAATCGCTAATAAAGTAAAGATGCCACAGTCCAGGCACTTTCAAGACATAGGGCAAAAGGGGCAGGTGCTTTCATGGGCACCCCCAGCACCCCCCGTCTGCACGTGCCTGCTCTTGCCCTAGCTTCAGGGAAGCCCTTTATAGGGACCTACCGTCTGCCACAAAAACTACCAAAATAATATGTCATAGGTGGCATAATTAAGTATTTAAGTTACCTGTGGAATATGTCATATGAATCGGATGCCACTTTGACAAGAACAAAATAAAGACTCAAGAAATATTAAGCTTAATTCTGTCCAAGCGCTTTTATGCCATTTCTATGTCATAAACCTTTAAAATCCCAAGGAATAACAGAAATGTTGCTTAATACAAGGACTGCGACGTTACTCTTGGAATGTTACACTGGGCGAATGTGACGTTCCTTTCAGAAGATGACACTTATAAAAAAAAAAAAAAAAAAAATGCACCAGTGCCGGTGAAATGGAAGCAATATGTGATTAGGTCTCCTTACCATTACCTACTCTCTTCCCCTATCGTGTGTTTTACCACCACTCCCCTCCTTCTCATCTACCCCCCCCCCCTTTCTCCCTCAACTTTCCCCTCCTCCTTTATTCTACTTTTTTCCCTCCTGGGCCTCCCCCACTCCCTATACTTCCTCCCGCCTCAAATATGTTCAGTCGCCCCACCCTCCTCTACGAGTCTACATACATACATACATACATACACAAATTTAAAGACAAAGTGCTCCACACGAAACGCGGTTCCGGTCTCACATCCTTATGGCGGCATTCCAGACAACCCTGTTAAGAGCTGCCTCACTTTTCAGGTTCTTTGATTTACGATCAGACCGCAAATTCCGATCCCACGTCTTTCTTAGTCCGCCCCTTGGTGCAGTTCCCTCCACACCCATGGACTAATTGCATCTTTTCACCCAGCTTTGTTCATCCATCCTCTCCACATGTCCAAACCATCCAAGCCTCTACACCTCCCCTATCTCCCCCCTCCCTCATACTTGCGCAAGACAAACGCTGGACCTGTCAGTGTCTCTAGAGACTCCAGAGAGAGCACATGTACCTATGTCGCTCTGCCTCATATGCACTCATTACCTTCTCATCACAATGATTCTTTTTCACTGGATATTTGCTCTTTACACCTATTTTATGGTTCTTCATAGTTAACATGTTCAGTATACAAGTAAAATATGCACATATGGTGCAGTAATGTTGCTTTATATTGTAAATTTAACCAATTTTGTCCGAATTGAAGCTAAACATATTTCGCGCTGGCGGACCTGTCAGAAACAGGTCTAACGCAGTTGTTAGATTAATTGTGAAAAACAACATCCGTCATTAACCCGGGAACTGCGGGGAGACTCTTAAGAGTTCCCCCGGCGGACTGCGGGGAGACTCTTATGAGTGAGTGAAAAAAAAAATCAACTTTTGACATCGAAAAAAAAAATATGTTTTTTATTTTTATTTTTTTATTTTTTTATTTTTTTTGGCCCCTGGGCCATGCAAAATCTCAGTCCTCTACCTCCCCTCCTTCCCCACTTTCCTCCTCTCCTTCAGTTATCACCTATTTTCCCTGTTATTCCCTTATTCTGAGGTATATTTTCGTGCTAACATTAGCGAGTTGCAAGCAGGGTGTTGTCATCACTGATGGCAAGCGAGTGCAAGAGAGAGAGAGAGAGTATCGATCGACTGTGTCTCAGTGGCCTTGGGGGAAATTGGCGGGAAAGCAGCTTGCCTCACCCATACATTATACAACTCGCGGGCAATATCTCCGATTTTGACCATCCAAACGCTGTTTTCACTCGTTTTATTGTTGTTTCAGGTTAATACCTTTATAATCAACCCATAATAGGCACATATGGATAAGTATTAATGCTATTAATGGTACAATGAATATTTTAGTGACGGAAACACCTCAAATACGTCAGCACAGGGGGACGTTTCCAATTACCCCCATGCGCACTTGTTAGGTTAAACCTTGTATTCTAGTGATGTTAAATACTTCCAGTCCCTCGCGGTCATATTATTTGAAAATCGGGTAAGAGAAGGAAAAACTATCTTCAGTAGACAAACGCGGGCAGACTATAATATTGCATAATGATATATTTGTAATCAAACCTCAATGTATTCGTTAAGACCATTTACATATACTCTGATTGTAGGCTACTATAGTAATTGGCAATTACTTAGTACAATCAGAGTATATGAAAATGGTCATAATTCATATAATAAAAGTTACCTGTTAGCGGTAATCGCTAGCTTCCACTAATTTTTATAGCAATTTATCGGTTTAGCGTTATCGAAGTTAACTTTTGAGTTAGTGGATTAGCGGTTATCTAAGATAACTTTTCGGTTAGCTATGCCCTGCAATTACTAATTGCATTTATTTTGCTTATATTTGTCCTTTGATTAAGTCTAAGAACGTATGATGAGATTTAATTCCATAATTAACTCCACTCTGTATACCGTGCATTACCTATAGCCACATTCAAGCACATTCTTAATTACTAAGTCAAATAAAACTGACTTATTACAGTATTATTGTATATAGTGATATATTGATTATTGTGTAACGTCTCAGTGTGTGAGGCATTTTTGGTTTTTTTATAAATGAAGTGTTATTTTGTACCTATTGTATAATTCACTTGTTAGTATACTGTGTGTCTATATTTGTATCCTATAGTTTCTCCCCGTTAGAAGAATCCACAAATATTTGTTTTTGTCTAGCATAACAAAACGTAATGCCAGAAAGGAGGGCTACAGGGCAAAGAAAACCATACACAAGTGTAATGCCCTCGAAAATGTCCCGCAACCCCAATAATGTACTACCCGAGTTGACGTCAGGTATAGTGTAAAATAGTCGTGGATGGTAAGTCCAATAAACTCATCACGTGAATCACCACGAGACTATCACCTGGTTCTTAAAAATCGGACTAAGGTTACTATACTTTTAGTACGTCCGTGGTAGTACAGTGGGTTAGCGCGCGGGCCTGGTGGTGATGGTCATGGTCACTAACCAGGGTTCGAACCCCACCCAAGGCATCTCAAAACCTGTGGGTTTTTAGGAGGGTTAAACTCCCTTCAGAGGTTCGAGCCCCGCACCAGGTACCAGGAAAGGTTGATCCTTAAGTGGGCCTGGGGATATTTCAGGACAGAGAAATTCCCTTCACACCTAGCATTTCATTGAGGCCAGTATGGGGATGAGTGTTTAATCTTAATACCGCATTGTTGGGTGAATTGTTGCCAAACGTGTCCACTAAACTCGGGGGCATTGTCCGATAGAAGAGCAAGGGGAAGGCCGAATATAGGGAACACTTGTGTAGAGACTGTGGTGGCTGTGTGGTCTTTAACTGGGCAGGCTATTAAAATTTTTGAATATACGTCAACAAATGTGACGATATAGCGGTTGCCAGCGTAAGAAGGAAACGGGCCCATGATGTCGAGGGATAGGACTTGGAACGGTTTGTTGGCAGAAATGGTACCAGCTGGGCCTGGGGTGCGTGATCTATCCTTCCCCAATAAACAAGGTTTGCAGGATTCTGTCACTCGTTGTGCAATTTTGGAGGGGTTGGGGGTCCAGTATTGGTCTGTGAAGATTTTTAACATCTTCTTTTGTCCAAGGTGTATGCCGTTTCCCTTGTGGATGGCAATCATGTAGTCGTGGGCAATGGTGGGGTCTAAGACTATGTGACCGGAGTCTGTGGCAAGTTGATCTCCCCACCGAGTCAGTTTACTTATAGATTCATATTCACTGTTAGATTTATTACTGGTAGCTCTGGTGCACAAGTAGTAGTTCACAGACTAGATTAGACATGCGTATTTTAGAGCACGGGAATTCTAGTAACCTCAGAGGGTACTGATCTAAGTTTTATATTCTTATGGCAGAAATACGTAGAACACAAATCAGTGGGCGAACGTTAGATATCACTAGGGTTTTACTTCTATGTAATAATATCTGGATAAAGGTAATTACGAGAGTTAATGTCGCCTGTTAATTAATAAACACTGATACGCTTAGCACTTCCCAAATGGAATGGTTATATATGAATTACAGTGGGCAAAGATATAGCCACTTCGTAGAAATATTAATAAGTGAATCTCTAAATAGCACTGTAGTAATGTAGTACTGATAGAGTGAATCTTGGGTAGTATTAGGATGATTGCTCTTAACACCTCAGACTGGCAATCACAACTAAAGATGATACAATGGGGCATGAACACCTGTCCCCGAGAAGACGGTATTTCCCCTCATGAACGTGTTTACGGCGTGCCCCCCCTGTTACTGCCGTTCCATCATCACGCTCACCTCCCCTCCAACACCTCCACAATTGACCCATTGCAACATCTGCAAAACACCCTCCATACCGCCCAAACCTGTCAAGACACCAAAATGGATAACCCCGATGATAAAAACCCTTTCGCCATCCATGACACCGTAATGGTAGCCAACCTCCCTGTCACCAACAAATTAGGCCCTCGCTATGTCGGGCCCTACACCGTCATACAAGTCCCAAATGCCTTTCAAGTCACCATCGATTATCACGGCGTGACTCGCACGTTCCGAACTAGATTCATCCGAGCGTTTAAACCTCTAAAGCCACAAGACATTACCCCACCCCACACGTCCGACCCTGAATTAAACACCCCTACTCACCCTTCCACTCAGGCTATGAATATTCCCATACAAACCCCTAAGGGCCTAAGCCCTCCAGCACCGAACCGACAAATCATTCCTCAACATACCCCCCAAACTAACCTCCACAAACCCCAAGCCCCCACTATCACACCCTCCTCCACCATGACACCTTCCTTCACTTCTGATAGTCAAGTACCTCCCCAACTTATCCAAGTACGAAAACCTCCACCCACAACGGAAACCCTCCCGTCTAGCCCTGACATACCTCCACCAGGCACCACAGTGAGAAAACCACCACCCCCACCCCAAACCAAGTACACACCCAACCGCACCACACAATCTACCTCAGTAACCTCACGCTACAACTTACGCCCACGACAAAAATCTTTTAAAACCTCCAGAAAACACACCCTGCTAACCAAGTTCCGTAGGGCTGCCAGACCACTACCCTCCTACTCCTCCTCTTCTTCTTCTTCGTCGAATTCTCCTCCACAAAGGGAAAGAAGATGAATAATCACCAGTAAACACCATAAACCCTCTAACTATATTCCAGAAGTAACAACCCCAACCCCCCCACGAAAACACATACCTTCCTCTTCAACCTCATCCCCTCTCAACCCCCACCTCATTACCCCGAATGAAATGCTAGGTGTGAAGGGAATTTCTCTGTCCTGAAATATCCCCAGGCCCACTTAAGGATCAACCTTTCCTGGTACCTGGCGCGGGGCTCGAACCTCTGAAGGGAGTTTAACCCTCCTAAAAACCCACAGGTTTTGAGATGCCTTGGGTGGGGTTCGAACCCTGGTTAGTGACCATGACCATCACCACCAGGCCCGCGCGCTAACCCACTGTACTACCACGGACGTACTAAAAGTATAGTAACCTTAGTCCGATTTTTAAGAACCAGGTGATAGTCTTGTGGTGATTCACGTGATGAGTTTATTGGACTTACCATCCACGACTATTTTACACTATACCTGACGTCAACTCGGGTAGTACATTATTGGGGTTGCGGGACATTTTCGAGGGCATTACAACAAGTTTATTGTAGCACAAATAATAACAATGGGAGGATTTTTTTTAACTAGCTAAGACTGTGAGGGACTGTAGCAAGGACGTTGTGGGTGACTGATGTATAAATAATAACAGTAGCATGACTGTTTACTGAGAAAACGAAATTAGAGAGGCAAGAAAGGCAGTAATATGAAAGATTGCTAAACGTGGAGTTTGAATGGAATGGAGAACAGCTCAGCACTTCAGTCCCCCCTGCAGGCCCCCACTTTTGATAGGGTATGACACCGTGAAAAGTAATAAATAGTAAATAGAATGAAGCCCGGGAAAGCCGCTGGGAGCTCCGGCATAATCGCTGAGATGCTAAAGGCAGTTGGAGATATTGATGTAAAATTGGTTACTGAGCTGATTAATGCTGTCATAAAAGAGGACAAATTCCTGATGCATGGCAGAAAAGTGTGATAGTTTATATATAATAATAATAATAATAATAATAATAATAATAATTTATTTCAGACTCACACAGTACAGAGGGGACCATACTGGGGTCCATATATACCTTACAGTAACATAAATATATATAAGCTACTGTACATAGGCTACATAAAATAAAATAAATTAAATAATACCCAGCTTGCTATCATGTAGTTCACAGCACTGCCTCAACCAAAAACAGTGGTCATCAAACTACTGTGTTACCAAAACCACTGTCCTAATTGTGTACAGTACCATGCCTCACATCATTTAGCTTCCGGTACAGTATGTTGCTACAGTACAGTATAGGAATATCGGTACTGTACTGCACTATGAGGTTCAGTACCGGTATGCTAATTCTGTAGAGTAGAAGACCTGAAATAATTACTTAAGGTTAAATATAGAGCAACTTCCTCCAGTGTGCCTGGATCCTAGAGGTGTACACTATGCTTGGAGTTTGTAGCATTTTAATGATACTGTTCTCAGAAGTGTTAAGGCGCTGAATGAATTTATATGTTAGCTTTCTAATGAGTGATTGGTAACAGTGTAAGTTCATATAGGCACATAGCGTACTTGTACTCTCATATTTTGAGAGCCCCAGAAACATTTTCATGATATTGTGATATGAGATACTTAGCCTATTCACTGTAATTTTCTTATAGTTCCACCATAGTTGTGCTGTATACATTGGTGAGCAGTAGGAGTTGAACAATGTAATTTTTGTATCCCATGTGCACATATGAAATTTTCTTAATATTGAATTTCCCTGCATGTAAAGTTGTCTTTGCTGACGACCCATATCCTCATCATCTGAGCGATCACTTGAAATATAGTGTCCTAGATACTTTACTTTATTTACTTCTATAATTTCTTCATACAAATGGAATTTAGGTAGCTTTGATTTCAATAGAAGGTTAGATTTAAATATTATGATATTGCTCTTTATAAGATTAAATTTGACTGAATGTTCGATTCCAAATTTTTCACATACTCTTAATAATTTATCCAGTCCTGCTCCAGAGGGCGCGATTAAGGCTAGGTCATCAGCATACATGAGATGATTTACAATGGTGCTGCCAATGCAGTACCCAGTGCGAGTCTTGTTCAGCTCCAGACTAAGATCATCCATGTAGACGTTGAAAAGATACAGAGACAATATCCCCCCCTGCCTAACACCATTGGTTACGGCGAAAGAGCCTGACAGGATGTTGCCCCATCTTACACACATTTTTTGATTAGCATACCAGAAAATAAGTATCCTAACAATATAGCTAGGCACTCCCCTGTTAACTAATTTTTCAAATAAGGTTCTGTGACACACCCTATCAAAAGCCTTACTTGCATCAAGAAAACAAGAGAAAATTGAGCTATTTAGCTTGTTGTATGTATCAATCACTTCTTTCAGCACATATATGCATTGGTCTGTGCCATGATTTTTCTTAAAGCCAAACTGATTGCAAACTCTTAAAGCCAAACTGATATACAAAGGCAAGGGTTATTATTTAGACAGGGGAAATTATATGGGTTTGAAAATGCTCGACCAAGTCATGAAAGTCAGCGAAAGGGTCAATGAATACATGATCAGGAAAAGTGTTGCCATTAGTGACATGCAGTTCGGATATATGTTAGGACGTGGCACAACCGATGCTATCTTCATTCTTAGGCAACTGCAAGAGAACTTTTTAGAGCAAAGCAGGGAATTATACCTAGTTTTGTAGACCTGGAGAAGGCCTTTAAGTGGGTACCAAGGGAAGTTATGCAGTGGGCTATGATAAAACTTGAAGTAGAGGAGTGGTTCGCGCGTGTGATAATGGGAATGTATGACGGATCTCGGGCAGCAGTTATAATGAATGGGGGTCTGAGTGAAGAGTTCCTAGTTAAGTCGAAGTTCACCAAGTTTCAGTGCTGAGCCCACTATACTGTTTGTTTTGGTCCTGGAGGCACTGTCAAGGGACTTTGAAACAGGACTCCCATGGGAGTTGTTATATGCAGATGATATAGTTTTTATCGCAGATACCAGATTATAGGTTTGACTCCTGCAAGGAGATAAAGAAAACCTAATATTTAGTAGTGGCCCCGTAATCATTGACGAACATGCCTATTACATAAGGCACCCTCTTCAAACACTCATCCGCCGTAGTTTGAATCTACCGCGCAGAGCATAACAAATTTGAGGAGCCTTCATCATGAGCGCACGCGACCTCACTCATGGCTTCAGTCATTATGAATTGGGTTCTCACTACGAAAAAACTTCGTAAAAAAGAAAAAAAAAAGAAAATAAGAATAACTATTCAATAAGCTTTCCATCATATCGTGGATGTACTTGTGTGGATCTTTGACCAGACGCTAATTCAGGCGTCATTCTTCCTTCACTGACATATCAAGTAAACCAAAATCCTCAATA
Organism: Paralithodes platypus; assembly: GCA_032716605.1. Lineage (NCBI taxonomy): Eukaryota > Metazoa > Arthropoda > Malacostraca > Decapoda > Lithodidae > Paralithodes > Paralithodes platypus. The sequence continues at coordinate 40,938,859 of CM064513.1, read as the reverse complement.
CATCAACGAATGGGAAGGGGATGGTCGGGAGGGCCCCAGTCGTCAATGATTACGGGGCCACTACTAAATATTAGGTTTTCTTTATCTCCTTGCAGGAGTCAAACCTATAATTTATTAGTGGCCCTTCCATCATTGACGAACATGCCTGATATCTAAGACTGGAGGGGGACATTCTTAATCATATCATAACTCTAGTAAAAGCAGATAATCAAACAACCACATAGTATTCTTACTTTGTAAACAATATATATTTGGGTGCATAAACTTTATACAGCCTAAATCTTCAAAAAGGGGTACAAGCAGGAGCGTGATTCGAAGAAGCCTGCTTGAAAAAGGGTTAACTCTGAGACTCTGTACACAGATCTGCTAGTTAAGAAGGCACCCCACTTAACGTAAGTGGTGAAAACTAAAAACTTATAAGTTTACATGTGCACATATAAACCCCATTAAACTAGTGGATATATTCCTAAAAATATAACCAAACATAAATTAATTCTTGTACTTTCGCAGAAGTACTGAACTCGTGTACTTATGCAGACGTACTTACATCAAAAATAAGTCGTAGTTGCAACTACTGAGATTTCTTAAAAATCTATTGCTTCACAGCCAAAACTACTTACAACAATAATTGTTGTATTACTACTATTGGACTTTAGCACAATTTCCTGTAATGAATACTACAGAGAAATTTTATATCACAATACCTACAAACAGTATCACAGCTCGTATGTTCCGTACACATACTCCGGCGGGATCTAGGGTGTCCTATGTTACACTGACTGCAACCCCCCCCCCCTTTTCTTGAAATTAAACAAAAAGTGACTAAAAGGCCGCCTAGACCCTCTGCCTTAAAGCTATACATGGCAAGGAAGGTTTGTCTAGAGCTACTGAAAGGTATCGAGTCAAAAACGTATGATTAGAGGCCCACAACTGTGTGGACTTAATATCTTCAACCGAAAGATTATTAAGGAAACGTAAAGAGGCTGCCCCTTGCGTAAATCGTGGGTTTTGCCCACAACGCCGGGATTACTCTCTTTAAAGACCTCGACCAAGAGAGAAGCCAGTGTACGTTTCATCAAGCGTTTACCCGTACTTGCTACCCATAAAGCACCCTGGTGATTTAGAGGTGCCACTCTTAAATATTTGGTTAGAGCTTGCACTGGACAAAAATGATGGTGCACCTTTCCCCTTTTCAACGCCGGCACCGTGAACTCTGAAAACACGTGTTCACTGTGCTCATTCTTGGCTATGAATCCTGGGGAAGGTGCAATGTGAATACACTCATTAAGCCTACCAAACCTGAGACAATTAGGTGTGTTGCTCATCGCCGCTAGCTCAGATACTCTATTCCCGGTAGCCAAAGCCATAAGGAATACTGCCCTTTTTATAAAAGTAATGTAAAATCTGCAGTCTTTTGGTACAGATGGGAATGAAGTAACGACAATGCTTTGTCCAGAGACCAGGTAGGCATGAGCTGATGGGGAGGTGGGCGGAGTTTAAAACATGCCCTCATAAAATCACTACAGATAAATGTTTCTGCATGAACAGATAATTTAAATAATTAACAACCAACGCCACCGAGGGCACAGTTTGTTCTGTTCTAAGAATCCAAGACGTAAAAGCTTGCCAATGCGATTGATACTGTCGCTTTGTAGACTGGGTATATTGATTCATGAATTTATTGGTCACGTCGCTACCATATGGTGCTAGCCACTTGGCCTCCTGAATGTCCATAATGCACAAGTCAGCGAGGTTTCTAGGTTGCCAATTGTGTCTAAGTGGAACAACCCGACCGGGAGTGACACCGGATGCGGGCACCACGTGTTCAATTGCTGGTACCACAACTGCGCTGGCCACAGGGGCGCGATTAGCGAGACTACGCCCCTCTAATCCTGTAGTTTGTTGACTACGTGGCACATTAGAGACGCGTCTGGCGGCGGAAAATAGATAAATGGAACTCCACCTGTTCCGGTCCGTCATCAGAGCGTCTGGTCCGCCCGCCGGCGTTATCGTCCGGCGGGTGAGGTACAGTGGGAGTTTGTGAGTCTCCTCTGACGCAAACAAATCCACTTGTGGATGGTAAGGCTCTGCAAACGCTTGAGCGCCCATTCTACTGTTGTGCTTTGTCTCCGAGACAGAGCGTCTGCCCAGACGTCTGCTCCGCCTGTGATCTCTCTTCGTCCAGCCTGTTGGCTAGTATAAAAATCTTTTCTGACACGTTTAGCAACTTCTGCGATCTCGTTGACCCTTGTTTCTGAATACAGTGAACCGCATTCAGATTGTCCATTCTGAAGGCCACCGACTTGCCCCGTAAAGCAGAGCCGTGAGCCTGAAGGACAGATAAGGGGACTAGTAAGTCTTTGACATTGATGTGGAAGATTTCTAAATGGGACCAAAACCCTTGACTCTGATGCCCGAGGTTTGACTAAAAGCCCCAACCTATCGTCCCTGACGCATTCGTGTCCACCCATACCGACGGCGGAGGAGAGGTTTATGACATGACTGAGTGCAACATTTCTCTCTTCGCCCAAACCGCTAGTAAGTTGTGTAATAACGTTGGGATAGGCCATAATATTCCCGCCGGTAATAGTGGGAAAAATTTGTTGCCCTCCAAGATTAAACGTTTGACTTTCAACCGGCCCAACTTCACAGTTAGTTGAACCCCGTTGAGAGAACCGACTAGAGATTCCCAAAGTCTCTGTGTCGTAGTCAGACTGTGGAGAAACATAAACAGTTCTTTGCGAAATCTGTTTCGAGTGTCCACACTCTGACTCAGAGTGAGAGAAGCTGTGTCCTCGACCAGCCCTATCCACTGAAATACTCGTGAGGGAACAAGGGTTTGACTTTTACTAAGTTGACCTTGAATCCTAGAGATTTGAGATGGTTTAACGTAATGTAGACATGAGTGATGCATAACTTTTCTGTCTCTGCCACCACCAGTTAGTCGTCCAGATACCACAAGATCCTGATCCCTTGTTCTAACATGGGCATCAGGGCTTGCCGGGACTTTGCTTGAATGCTTGTGCCAAATTGAAAACAGTCTTCCAAACTGCTGGTGAAATCAAAGAAGGAGTTAGAACTGGAGACAGAACTACTTGGCTTGCAATACGGTCAGGAAGTTTCTTCACTAAGAACATCCTCAGATCCTGCCTTGCTCGAACTGCCTCTAATAAGGCCGTCCGAATATCTCCTAAAGACTTGGATGGAAGTCTGGAGAAGCAAGCGCCGGGAAAGTTCAATGGCTTTCCTGACTTCCGCGGCTTCTATTGCCTGAGAAGAGCGTAACAGAGACTTTGTTACTTGCTGGGTAACCATAAATTGCGAAAACAGTCTAAACGCTTTTCCTCTTAACCTAAACTCGCGGTCTAGGTAAGCTGGGGAAGGCGTGCTAAAGGGATCTTTTAATTCGCACAAATTGATTATTTGGGGGGCAGCCAAGAAGTCAAACAAAGAAGAGGGGACTCCGCCGGCAGTAAAAACCGGAAGAGAGAACCAAGAATGGTGTTCTTGAGGGATTTGGTGGGAAGATTTTGACGTGAAAGTAGTTGCAAATTGTGAGCCTCTGTTTCTCATGCCACCCAAGGTCCCGTACCCAACTGCCCCACCTGCAAGACTGGATTAGAGGCCGAGTTTGTGATCGGAAACATATCCAACTCCGGCGTCAAGGCAGAAAGTGCCTTGACGTCGTTAAAGCCGTCATTCTTAGTCCAGTCAGAAAATAGCTTTGAAGCTGAGGCAGGGGGCAGGGCTGGTGGTGATGCATACACAAAAAAGTCATGGTTATAATAACTTGGAATGGCCTTAATATGAACATCCAAAACATTTCCTTGACTATCCAAAGCTCTGAGTTTTCTAGACTTATTGCCTTGGATTACCCACTCCTGTGGTACAGGGAACTGCCCCGAAAAAGTAGCTTGTGCTGCCTCTGGCTTAGTTGGTAACATTGCTACCCATGACCCATCAGGCCCGTATAAAAGAGGCATAGCTCCTTTTTTTGACTGGCGCCTTGTCTAAAGGAGGGGGAGATATGTCTGATATGACTCACACATTGGAAGTAGTGAGAGCTGCTGTGCGTGGCACATTGGAAATTGGATCTGACACAAGAGGAGGGTTAGGTATTTTAGCTAAAGCAAAGGATGTAGCCAGAGGTCGCACATTCGTCGACATCGCGGGAGCTCCCGTACCAACTGTAGGAGTTTCCGGCGTAGGGCCAAAGAACCTATTAAGTGCATTCAATAGTAATCCATCAATCTCTTCCGCCGTTACATACCTAGCCGATGACGAACTCCGTGGAGATTCGACAGTACCCTGAGAGTCGTCTAGAAGGTGACTGGACTCTTCAACCTCCATCTCTGAGACCAGAGATCGTTGTTCTTCATCCGTTAAGTCTGGCTTATCATGGGAAGATCCCGCCGAAGCCGGGACCTCCACATGTTGCCATGTTGAATCTGGGATAGAAGATGGTACATCGGCATCCCGGTGGACGTCAGCCACTAGTTGAGTCACAAAGGGATGTGTTCTGTCCTGCCAGGACTGTGAGTATCGCCATACACCTTGGCTGTGGCTGTCACTCGCTTGCGAGCTTGGTATACTCTCCGATTGAGAGCCCTCGCCCGAGCCCCGTAAAGGTTTATGATAATTAAAAGCTCCCATAGCTCATTAACACATTTAAAGCAGAGCTGGTGAGCAAAAATAGGGATACCTGAGCATAACGGCGTTGAACATACAGCAATGAGAGGTTCAAGTGCCGACATGACAGAGACTGGGGGAAAACTACCCCGCCCCCGGGAACTACCTGGTCACCTGGTGCAACGGCGGTACTCCGCCCTGGAAAGAGAAATTTCCAGGGATTAATGCTCATAAGGTTACCCCCAAAAAATGGTACAAAACATGTGCCACAACACCGCCGGTCAACGAACTGTAGCACTGCACTACTACTTTTCGTTTTCCTTTAGTTTCATATTAAAGATTTCAGCATATCTTTACCTGTCCAAAAGATTTAAGCCGATCTTCTGAATCCTCATAAAGATGAAGTATATCTTTATTAGAAAGCCGTGATACCCTAGTTTATCAATCAATTGTTTGGCAAATTATCGCGAATTGCACATTCGTTAACATAACCACCCGAAGGTACAACCGCCGGGTTTTATATATCATGTCAAACCAATTGTACCTGCCCCAGACCTCTTTGTAAAAAGGTCACCGGGAGGGAAAGACCAAACAAACAAACAGCATTGTTTCAATGGCTTATTAAAGATTTCAGCATATCTTTACCTGTCCAAAAGATTTCAGCATATCTTCTGAAACCTCATAAAGATGAAGCATATCTTTATCAAAGATGAAGTGTTTCAAGTATCCCTTTACACTTGAAACACTAGTAAGATTCAGGCATCTTTTTTATCCCATAAAAAGTCTAAGCCTATCTTAATCTCTAATCTGGCTTCTCCCCGAAGCCCACATAGATCGCCGTCTTGAAGGCCGTGATACCCTATTGTATCAATCAATCGTTTGGCAAATGATCGCGAATTTGCAAATCCGTTAATATAACCACCTGAAGGTACAACCGCCGGGTTTTATATGCAATGTCAAAACCAATTGTACCTGCCCCAGACCTCTTTGTAAAAAGGGTCGCCGGGAGGGAAAGACCAAACAAACAGACAGCATGGTTTCAATGGCCTTGAAAAACCGAGAAAACCATATCCAACAGGTGTCAGCATGATCACCTAGATAACTGTGTGGAGCCCCCCTCGTCGGGAATAACCCAGGAAGCCTGATCACAGGCTCAACCACAGAAAACGCAGTTTCTGATGAGCCCTCAAGCTACCAAACTCGCCGGGGTAACTTACCTATTTTAGCCATCCTGACTAAAACTCGGTAAACAAAACACGGCTTTCTCGGAGCAACGAGAAAAACGCCGGAAAGGTAACCCACACCAAACAGAACGCAGTCTGATAAACATAATCAGACCCACAGTCCGAAGCTCCTGGATCAGCCAATCACAACTAATTCAGGACACACATGGCTCATGAATAAATTTTTATTATAATAAACAATGAAAACACTTGCATACGTGAAAAAACTACGAGTGGCCGGCTAGGCCTGGTGAGAACGGAAAAAACACTTAATGACGTCGAAACACCATCGAAAAGCACTCCATCCCACCAAAACTGGAACAGCCGCCACCTCAAAATCGTAGAAAACACCGGGGTAAGGGTAACTCGCCGGGTAACGAGACGTAATACACAACTATCACAGCTCGCTACGCGGGAGGTTCATAAGTCAAGATTTCAGAATATCTTAACCTGTCCAAAAGATTTATGTATATCCTCCGACATGATATAAAGACCAGCATGGCTTTATAAAAGACGCAGTCTTCCCAGTGGGGTTTGTTAAGTTTTTTACTGGGAAACCCATAAAAAGACGCCGGCCCCTGAATTAACTCGCAGATCAAAAACTGGGAAGCCTGTCTGAAATGCTAGATCTGACTTCTCCCGAAGCCTCCTAGATCACCGGATGTTGAAGGCGGCGATACCTTAACGTATCCCTCAATTGTCTGGTCAACTATACTGAATTGCAAATCCGTTAATCCCACCTTCCCACGGTGCAACCGCCGGGTGTGAATTGAAATCTATAACGTTAACCCCAATTGTTCCTGTCCCCACTTCTTTGCCAAAAGAACACCGGGGAGAAAAGACCAATCAACAAACCGCCTAGTTTTACTGGCTTTTCAAAACCGGGAAAAAAACTACTCAACAAGTGTCCGTATGAACACTTAGTTAAATGGGTAAAGCCATCCCGCCGGGAAACACAGAAAGCCTGAACACAGGCTCCACTACAGACGCAGTCCTGGAGAGCCGCAAGCCACTACTCGCCGGGGGAAACAAGCCTAATTTAACCACGCGTGATTAAAACTCGGCAACCAGCCGGTTTTGCAAGGTGTAACCGAGAAAACCCGCCGGAAAAGGCAACCCACCCCGCCCAGATTCAATCTGAACGCACCAAAAAGACCGTGGAATTAGCCAAAGCACAACTAACCCAGGACACATAAATAACCTGTGGAATTAGCCAATACACAACTAATCCAGGATACACAAATAGTCCGTGGAATTAGCCAATACACAACTAATCCAGGACACACATGACACAGTATTACATATTTATAGCATAAATCAATAACACTTGTACATGTGGCAAGCTACGAGAGGCTGGCTAGGCCTAAGCAGACGGAAATAAAAGGAAATCATGTTGTAATATAAACAAAAGCCTTGAATCATATCACAACAGGAACCACCGTCAACACACCACTGTAGCCCAAAATTCCCGGCGAAGGGAAAAACTGACTCGGGACCCAGAAAAAACTTCACTAAGTGAAGAAAAATACGCTGGGAACGTCAGAGAAAAAAGCTACCTCATCAGAAAGATAAAAGGAAGCAATAATAACGCGTAAAGAAAGCCGCCTACATCACAAAGCTAGCTAATTGTGAAAAAGTTCACCTGTCCACAACAGGACCACGAGGGTACACCCGAAATAGATGCCCCAAACACACGACCCAAAATACACTGCACTGCGGGCAACTAGCCCAGGACACTCCTGCTACGCATATCCTAACCTTACTCGAGACATCCCGGAGTAAACAAATGAGAAAAAACTCACTAGGGACGCAACAAATGCGGAACCAGCGGAGCGTGGGGAGGCATGTCCGGGCAGGTTGAGCGCAGAGCAGAGAAGGAAGAATGACGCCTGAATTAGCGTTTGGTCAAAGATCCACACAAGTACATCCACGATATGATGGAAAGCTTATTGAATAGTTATTCTTATTTTATTTTTATTTTTATTTTTTACGAAGTTTTTTCGTAGTGAGAACCCAATTCATAATGACTGAAGCCATGAGTGAGGTCGCGTGCGCTCATGATGAAGGCTCCTCAAATTTGTTATGCTCTGCGCGGTAGATTCAAACTACGGCGGATGAGTGTTTGAAGAGGGTGCCTTATGTAATAGGCATGTTCGTCAATGATGGAGGGGCCACTAATAAATATCAAACTACAGTTATTCACACAACACAATACCAGACATTTGGAAGCATGGTATCATCATCACATTCCCCAAACCCAACAAAGACCCCACGCTACCCTCCTCGCACCGCCCCATCACACTCCTTTGCACCCCCTCCAAAGTCATGGAACGCCTAGTACTACAACTAATTACACCCGACCTACCCCTAGCTCCAACACAACATGGCTTTAGGCCACTGCACTCCACAAACACTCTTCTCACAGACCTTACACAAAGAGCTTTTGACGGCATCAACTCAGCTAGACCACCACACAGATCACTATTAGCCACACTCGACATTAGTAAAGCCTTCGATGCCATCCCCCGCCACAACCTGACAAACAAAATCTACAACACAAAAAGGTGGCTGGCCAACTTCCCAGCAGGCAGATGTGCACACGTATCTTTTGCCGATCAGTCATCTAGAATCAGAAACTAGAATAGAAACAGTAGATAAAACAAAGGTCATGATTAGTGGAGTTGGTTGCGGAACTATATGGAAAGAAACGGCGACTATCCATGTGCAGTTTGTGGGAAGTAACTCAATTGTTGCATGGAATTGGAGACTTATTTATAAGTAACTTCACCCCCTATCTATTATGTCTGTGTCTGTCTATCTTTCTCTTATGGTATGTAGGTCTACATGTATGTAGGCCACATGTAGCATACATGTGTATGCTGTATGTATGTGTGTGTGTATATAAATTATGTATATGCATGTGTGTATGCGTATATTTATTAGTGGCCCCTCCATCATTGACGATTATGCCTATTACATAAGGCTACCTCTTCAAACGCCCATAAGCGCAGTTTGAAACTACCGCCGCAGAGCTCAGAGGAACCTTCATCATAAGCACACGCTATATAATAATAATAATAATAATAATAATAGTTCTTAAAGCTAGCGCATGCTAAGCTAGCTAAGGATAGCTCAATAAGGCCGATTAGGCGTATTTCCATTGGGGTCCTGTACTACTACCCCATCCCTTTGCTCATGAGGGATTGTAACGACTCAGTGCTTGTGAAAAATCTTTAATGCGCCGAGCGTGGGCGCGAACCCGGGCCTTCTGGGTGGAAGTCCGAGACGCTAGTCACTACACCAAGCGAGCCGCTAAATCACTCATGGTTCGTCTTTATGATTGGGTTCTCACTACGAAAAAACTTCGTAAAAAATAAAAAATAAAAATAAAATAAGAATAACTATTCATAAGCTTTCCATATTCCGTGGATGTACTTCTGTGGATTCTTGGACCAGACGCTGTCAAGCGCCTTATTCCACCTTCCTTGCTCTGCGTTCACCCCACCCGGACGTGTCCCCCACAGTGCTCCGCTTTGATTCCGCATTCTTGCGTCCCTAGTGAGTTTTTTCTCATTTGTTTACTCTGGGATGTCTTGAGTAAGGTTAGGATTAGCGTAGCAGGGGTGTCATGGGTGGTTTTCTCGCAGAACAAGTGTATTTTGGGTCGTTTTGTTGGGGCGTCTATTTCGGACGGACCCTCGTGGCCGGTTTGAGGACGCTCTGAAACGTTTTTCGTGTTTAGCCATCCTTAGTCTTAGCTTGTTAGGCGGCTTTAACTACGCGATGTCGGGCTTCTAGCTATCTTTCAGATGGAGTAGCCTTGTTTGTTTTTTACTGACGTTCCTGGTGTTTTTTCTTCACGTAGTGGAGTTCTTTCTGGGTCCCGAGTCAGTGTTACCCTTTCCGGGTTTTTTCTACGATGTTGATGTGGCTGCTGTTCCAGTTTTGGTGGGATGAAGTGCTTTTCGATTGTGTTTCGACGTCATGAAGTGTTTTTTTCCGTTTTCACCAGGCCTAGCCAGCCACTCGTAGCTTTTTTTTTCTTTTTCACATATGCAAGTGTTTTCATTGTTTATTATAATAAAAATGTATTCATGTGCCATGTGTGTCCTGGATTAGTTGTGATTGGCTGATCCAGGAGCTTCGGACTGTGGGTCTGATTATGTTTATCAGACTGCGTTCTGTTTGGTGTGGGTTGCCTTTCCGGCGGTTTTTCTCGATTGCTCCGAGAAAGCCGTTTTGTTTACCGAGTTTTAGTCAGGATGGCTAAAATAGGTTAGTTACCCCGGCGAGTTTGGTAGCTTGAGGGCTCATCAGAAACTGCGTTTTCTGTGGTCGAGCCTGTGATCAGGCTTCCTGTGTTATTCCCGGCGAGGTGGGCTCCACACATTTATCTAGGTGACCTGTTGGATATGGTTTTTTCGGTTTTTCAAAGCTATTGAAACAATGTTGTTTGTTTGTTTGGTCTTTCCCTCCCGGCGACCCTTTTTACAAAGAGGTCTGGGGCAGGTACAATTGGTTTTGACATTGCATATAAAACCCGGCGGTTGTACCTTCGGGTGGTTATATTAACGGATTTGCAATTCGCGATAATTTGCCAAACAATTGATTGATACAATAGGGTATCACGGCCTTCAAGACGGCGATCTATGAGGGCTTCTGGAGAAGCCGGATTAGAGATTAAGATAGGCTTAGACTTTTTATGGGATAAAAAAAATGCCTGAATCTTACTAGTGTTTCAAGTGTAAAGGGATATTTGAAAGACCTCATCATTAATAAAGATATGCTTCATCTTTATGAAGTTTCAGAGGAAACAATGCTGTTTGTTTGATTGGTCTTTCCCTCCCGGCGACCTTTTTACAAAGAGGTCTGGGGCAGGTACAATTGGTTTGACATTTAATATAAAACCCGGCGGTTGTACCTTCGGGTGGATGTATTAACGGATTTGCAATTCGCTATGGTTTGCCAAACAATTGATTGATACAACAGGGTATCACAGCCTTCAAGACGGCGATCTATGAGGGCTTCTGAGAGAAGTCGGATTAGAGATTAAGATAGGCTTAGACTTTTTATGGGATAAAAAGATGCCTGAATCTTACTAGTGTTTCAAGTGTAAAGGGATACTTGAAAGACTTCATCTTTAATAAAGATATGCTTCATCTTTATGAGGATTCAGAAGATATGCTTAAATCTTTTGGACAGGTAAAGATATGCTGAAATCTTTAATACAGATATGCTTCATCTTTATGAGGATTCAGAAGATATGCTTAAATCTTTTGGACAGGTAAAGATATGCTGAAATCTTTAATATGAAACTAAAGGAAAACGAACAGTAGTGGTGGAGTGCTACGGTTCGTTGACTGGCGGTTTTAAGGCACATGTTTTGTACCATTTTGGGGTAACCTTATGAGCATTAATTCCTGAAAATTTCTCTTTCCAGGGCGAAGTACCGGCGTTGCGCCAGGTGACCAGGTAGTTCCCGGGGGCGGGGTAGTTTTTCCCCAGTCTCTGTCATGTCGGCACTTGAACCTCTCATTGCTTTATGTTCAACGCCGTTATGCTCAGGTATCCCTAATTTTGCTCACAAGCTCTGCATTAAATGTGTTAAATGCCTAGATCGGTCACGGGGGATATGGGTGACAAAGAATTGCACTATTTGTAAACTCTTAAGTGTTAAAGTTCTAATTCAGAAAGATAATACTGCGGTGGTGGCTTTACAAGAAGTGAAACAACTTCTCGCTACTTACTCAACGAATGTAACACATAAAACATTGCAATGTGATAACCTTGAGCTATGGGAGCTTTTAATTATCAAACATACCCCCCCTCAGTATAAGATACGTGCACGTAAGACCTCAGAGACTGGGCGGGGACAAGTTGCCACACCCTCCCTCGGCAAGTCTAAGAGGCCTCGCTCACCGTCACCCTCGGCAACGGAGACGAGGTCCACATCAAGGTCACCACTGAGGAAGCAGGTGACAGATTCGGGCCACTCTGCTTCACCTTCAAAGAAGAAGAAAAAGGAAGCGAGTGGGGGATCTAAAGACATTACTAGTACTAAGCATAAGTCAAGTAAGAGTCATAAATCATCCAAAAGGGATCCTCCGGCGCGAAAGGACTCACGGCTGTCGCCGGAGCCTGGTACCCCGCTTTCTGCCTCTACCCCCACCAAGTCTAACGTCCAATCTGACAGGTCAGGGGTGGAGTCAGAGAATGTGGTGGAGGATGCCCCGGCGGACATTTAATTACCTGATATTCATGCTTTTTCTACCAGGTCACGTGTGTCAGCCTCAGATTTAGAAGTGTCTTACAGAAACTAAACCTCTAGGGGGCTCGGGTGAGGGCTCTCAATCGGAGAGTATACCAAGCTCACAAGCGAGTGACAGCCACAGCCAAGGTGTATGGCGATACTCACAGTCCTGGCAGGACAGAACACACCCCTTTGTGACTCAAGTAGTGGCTGACGTCCACCGGGATGCCGATGTACCATCTTCTATCCCAGATTTAACATGGCAGCATGTGGAGGTCCCCGCTTCGGCGGGATCTTCCCATGATAGGCCAGACTTAACGGATGAAGAACAACGATCTCTGGTCTCAGAGATGGAGGTTGAAGAGTCCAGTCACCCTCTAGACGACTCTCAGGGTACTGTCGAATCTCCACGGAGTTCGTCATCGGCTAGGTATGTAACGGCAGAAGAGATTGATGGATTACTATTGAATGCACTTAATAGGTTCTTTGGCCCTACGCCGGACACTCCTACAGTTGGTACGGGAGCTCCCGCAACGTCGACGAATGTGCGACCTCTGGCTACATCCATTGCTTTAGCTAAAATACCTAACCCCCCTCTTGTGTCAGATCCAATTTCCAATGTGCCAGGCACAGCAGCTCTCACTACTTCCAATGTGCAAGTCATATCAGACATAACTCCCCCTCCTTTAGACAAAAAAGGAGCTATGCCTCTTTTATACGGGCCTGATGAGTCATGGGTAGCACTGTTACCAACTAAGCCAGAGGCAGCACAAGCTACTATTTCGGGGGAGCTCCCTGTACCACAGGAGTGGGTAATCCAAGGCAATAAGTCTAGAAAACTCAGAGCTTTGGATAGTCAAGGAAATGTTTTGGATGTTCATATTAAGGCCATTCCAAGTTTTTATAACCATGGCTTTTTTGTGTATGCATCAACACCAGCCCTACCCCCTGCCTCAGCTTCAAAGCTATTTTCTGACTGGACTAAGAATGACGGCTTTAACGACGTCAAGGCACTTTCTGCTTTGACGCCGGAGTTGGATATGTTTCCGATCACAGACTCGGCCTCTAATCCAGTTTTTGCAAGTGGGGCAGTTGGGTACGGGACCTTGGGTGGAATGGGAAACAGAGGCTCAAAATTTTGCCACTACTTTCACGTCAAAATCTTCCCACCAAATCCCTCAAGAACACCATTCTTGGTTCTCTCTTCCGGTTTTTAGTGCCGGCGGAGTCCCCTCTGCTTTGTTTGATTTCTTGGCTGCCCCTAAAACCAATTTGTGCAAATTAAAAGATCCTTTTAGCACGCCTTCCCCAGCTCACCTAGACCGCGAGTTTAGGTTAAGAGGAAAAGCGTTTAGACTGTTTTCGCATTATATTGTTACCCAGCAAGTAACAAAGTCTCTGTTACGCTCTTCTCAGGCAATAGAAGCCGCGGAAGTCAAGAAAGCCATTGAACTTTCCCGGCGCTTGCTTCTCCAGACTTCCATACAGTCTTTAGGAGATATTCGGACGGCCTTATTAGAGGCAGTTCGAGCAAGGCAGGATCTGAGGATGTTCTTAGTGAAGAAACTTCCTGACCGTATTGCAAGCCAAGTAGTTCTGTCTCCAGTTCTAACTCCTTTGATTTCACCAGCAGTTTGGAAGACTGTTTTCAATATGGCACAAGCATTCAAACAAAGTCCCTCTCAACCTGAGAAACCTACCTTCACTTTCCCTAAACCCAAACCAGTTTTGAAAGCTCAAGCTAGTGGGTCTAAGCCTTTTCATCAGCCAAAGTCCCCTTCCACCCAGGGTCAGGCTCAGTTCAGGTATAAACAGGGTAATTTCTCATGTAAAGGCCACAAGTTTCACCAACGACCAGGTCAGGGCCCGCCTCCACCCAAACCCGGCCAGTCGTCCAAAGGTACACCTCCACCAGCAAAAAACTAAGGTCTCTCTCACTCCCGGGGCCAGTCAAAGGCGTGTTGGAAAAGAGGGTAATCCAGCCGGCGAACCCCAGTCTGCTAACTGGGCGTGTCATCAGGCATGGCCATTAAGAACATGGGCGAGGACTGTGGTACGCAAAGGCATCACTTGGCAGTGGCTCCGGCGACCTCGCTTACGTCAGCCAACAAAGGCCAATCATGTTTCTTTAGAAGGGAGTCACTAGTTCAGGAGATGATTACCAAGAGTGTCATTATCCCCGTCCCCCCGACTTACCCGGTGTTTACATCCAAACTATTTCTAGTACCAAAAAGGGACAGTATTCAGATGAGACCGGTCATAGACCTGTCTTATTTGAATCTTCACATTCACAATGTGTCCTTCAGGATGCTGACAGTGAATCAAATCAGGCTAACCCTTTCCCTGAGGGTGGATGTGTTCATTAGACCTGACAGACGGGTATTGGCACGTCCCGGTAAACAAGAGATTTAAAAAATGTCTGGCTTTACGAATAATGCATCAGACTTATGTCTTTCAAAGGATGCCGTTTGGGTTGAACCTAGCGCCACGCATATTCACAAAATTAGTCCGGCAAGCCCTGATGCCCATTTTAGAACAAGGGATCAGGATCTTGTGGTATCTGGACGACTGGCTGGTGGTGGCAGAGACAGAAAAGTTATGCAACACTCATGTCAACATTACGTTAAACCATGTCAAATCTCTAGGATTCAAGGTCAACTTGGTAAAGTCAAACCTTGTTCCCTCACGAGTAATTCAGTGGATAGGGCTGGTCTGGGACACGGCATCTCTCACTCTGAGTCAGAGTGTGGACAATCGGAACAGATTTCGCAAGAAACTGTTTATGTTTCTCCACAGTCTGACTACGACACGGAGACTGGGAATCTAGTCGGTTCTCTCAACTGGGTTCAACTAACTGTGAAGTTGGGCCGGTTGAAAGTCAAACGTTTAATCTTGGAGGGCAACAAATATTTCCCACTCTTACCGGCGGGAAAATTATGGCCTATCCCAACATTAATACACAGCTTACTAGCGGTCTGGGCGAAGAGGGAAATGTTGCACTCAGTCATGTCATGGACCTCTCCTCCGCCGACGGTATGGGTGGACATGGATGCGTCAGGGACGATAGGTTGGGGCTTTCAGTCAAACCTCGGGCATCAGGGTCAAGGGCTTTGGTCCCCTTCAGAAACCTCTCACATAAATGTAAAAGAGTTACTAGTCCTCTTGTATTTCCTTCAGGTTCACAACTCTACTTTACGGGAAAAGTCGGTGGCCTTCAGGATGGACAATCTCAATGCAGATAACTGCATTCAGAAACAAGGGTCAACGAGGTCTCGGAAGTTGCTAGACATGTCAGAAAAGATTTTGTGCTAGCCAACAAGCTGCACATTTATCTTCATGCATCATATCTCCCAGGCGTAGCAAACGTCTGGGCAGACGCGCTGTCTCGGAGACAGAGCACAACAGTAGAGTGGGCACTCAAGCAAAACATTTTCGATCAAATGATTGCAGAGCCTTACCGTCCACAAGTGGATCTGTTTGCGTCAGAGGAGAATCACAAACTCCCTCGGTACATCACACGCCGGACATTAACGCCGGCGGGGGGGCCCAACGCGTTGGTGACGGATTGGAACAGGTGGAGTTCCATTTACCTGTTTCCGCCACCAGACGCTTCTCTAATGTGCCACATAGTCAACAAACTACAGGATTATCGAGGCGTAGTCTCGTTAATCGCGCCCCTGTGGCCGGCGCAGTTGTGGTACCAGCAATTGAGAATGTGGTGCCCGAACCCGGTGTCGCTCCCGGTTGGGTATTTCCACTTAGACACGATTGGCAACCTAAAGACCTCGCTGACTTTTGCATTGTGGACATTCAGGAGGCCAAGTGGTTAACGCCGTATGGTAGAAACGTGACAGATAAATTTATGAATCAGTACACACAATCTACCAAGAGGCAATATCAATCTCATTGGCAGTCCTTTACTTCTTGGATAGTTAGAACAGAACAGACAGTACCTTTGGTGGCATTAGTTTTTAATTATTTAAACTATTTGTTTGAACAGAAACGTCTATCTGTAGTGACTAAAAAATCACTTAACAGCTATCAGGGTGCCATTCTTTGACCTTACAGGTCTAACCATACCACAAGCGGAAGAAACAGGTTTCATGAGAGCATGCTTCAAACTCCGCCCACCTCCCCGTCAGCTCATGCCTACCTGGTCTTTTGACAAAGCGTTATCTTTGCTTCATTCTCGTCTGTATCAGAATACGGCAGATTTTGAATTGCTATTAAAAAAGGCTGTGTTCCTTATGGCTTTGGCAACTGGTAACAGGGTGTCTGAGCTGGCGGCGATGAGCAACATCCCTAATTGCATAAGGTTTGGTAGACTAAATTATTGCATTCACATTGCTCCTTCCCCAGGGTTCATCGCCAAGAATGAACACAGTGAACATGTTTTCTCAGAGTTCACGGTGCCGGCGTTGAAACGGGGTAAAGTGCACCATAATTTGTGTCCTGTACAAGCTTTAACCAAATATATGAGAGTGGCACCTCTTAACCACCAAGGTGCGTTATGTGTATCGAGTACAGGTAAAAGATTAATGAAACGTAAAATGGCTTCTCTGCTAGTAGAAGTCATTAAAGAGAGTAATCCCGGCGTAGTGGGTAGGGCCCACGATTTACGCAAATGGGCAGTATCTTTACGTTTTCTAAACAATTTTTCTGTTGAAGACATAGCTACTACTCAACTATTGGTAGCACTAGACAAACCATCAATGCCATGTGTAGCTTTATGGCAAAGGGTCTAGATGGGTCTCTTAGTCACTAATTGTTTAGGTTAAGAAAGAGGGGGGGGGGGGGGGAGGGTGCAGTCAGTGAAACATAAGACACCCTAGACCCCGCCGGAGGATATGTACAGAGTATACGAGCTGTGATACAATGTATAAAGGTTGTGATTAAAATTTCTCGGTAGTAAGGACTACGGGAAATGTTGTTGATGTACAATGCATAAAGTACAACAATTGTTTCTTTCAGTGGGATACACTGTGGAAGCAATTTCATTTTTAGAGTTCTCGGTAGTTGCAACTACGAGTATCATTTTAGTAAGTACTTCTGCAAAAAGTACAAGAATTTATTCTATTTTTTGTGTGTCTAATTTTAAGGATTATACACATTAGAATAATGGGGTTTATATGTGCACATGTAAACATAAAGTTTTATTTTTCACCACTTAATTTAAGTGGGGTGCCTTTAAAAGGTGGGGGCTCATGGGTTGAGATAAACATGGACTGATAATCGCCAAGCTGTACATAATTATCTTGCAAAATGCAATGGCACTGAAATGATTATTAACAATGGTATAAAGGATTTTGTGGATCGTCTATACCGGGCCTGTGACGTCACAAGAGTGTAAGTCCACCATCCAGTCTAGGATAAGGATACTGGTGTGACGTCACTATGACGTCACAGGCCCGGTATAGACGATCCGCAAATCCTTTATACCATTGTTAATAATTATTTCAGTGCCATTGCATTTTACAAGATAATTATATGCAGGTTGGCGATTATTTGTCCATGTTTACCTCAACCCATGAGCCCCCACCTTTTAGATCTGTGAACAGATTCTCATTGTTACCATTTTTCCTCCAGCAGGCTTCTTTAAGCACGCCCCTGCTTGTACCCCTTTTTATATGTTGTATAAAGTTTATACATAAATATATATATTATATTTACATAAATATATATTTTTTTTACAAAGTAAGAATACTATGTGGTTGTTTGATTATCTGCCTATTCTATATGCAATGGTTATGATATGATTACGAATGTCCCCCTCCAGTCTTAGATATCAGGCATAATCGTCAATGATGGAGGGGCCACTAATAAATTATAGGTTTGACTCCTGCAAGGAGATAAAGAAAACCTAATATTTAGTAGTGGCCCCGTAATCATTGACGACTGGGGCCCTCCCGACCATCCCCTTCCCATTCGTTGATGTATTAAGGATTTTGGTATACTTGATAATTATGTCAGTGAAGGTGGAATAATGCGCTTGACAGCGTGTGGTCCAAGAATCCACAGAAGTACATCCACGGAATATGGAAAGCTTATGAATAGTTATTCTTATTTTATTTTTATTTTTTATTTGTTACAAAGTTTTTTCGTAGTGAGAACCCAATCATAAAGAACCATGAGTGATTTAGCGTGTGCTTATGATGAAGTTTCCTCTGAGCTCTGCGGCGGTAGTTTCAAACTGCGCTTATGGGCGTTTGAAGAGGTAGCCTTATGTAATAGGCATAATCGTCAATGATTACGGGGCCACTACTAAATATTAGGTTTTCTTTATCTCCTTGCAGGAGTCAAACCTATAGTATACGTGTATGTATAGATCGAGGGGTGGGAGAGATGTAAATGGTTAGATGGATATAGATGGGTAGATAGATCAATAGATAGATAGACAGATAGAATGTTTCATCTGTAGTTATGGATACACAAGAGATGTAGAAGTGCGAGAAGACCTTTGACGTGAATCATAGAATTTGAATGTGCAGTGAGTAAGGGAGAACTTGTGTTGAATAACCCACTTGATAGTATTGATTTACCAGTATTTGTTACCAGTCTCATTGCAGTATGCAAGTGGCATTTAACCATCATAATTATTCAAGTCACATTGATTAAAAAATGCTCGATTACCTCTGGATGACTGTTTATGATCTGACAGGTGATTTTATTCCTCCCATTTAGTGTTCTCAACTATCACTATCACTATGGCCCCTACAGCCCTACCCACACAGACTCTGCACTTGAGTCCTGAACCACATCATCAGCTAAGCCACAAATTCCACAATCCCCCAACCCACAAGCGAATGAGGATAAGCTGCTTTAACTACTTACCTTCATTGGCCACTTTTCCATCCTCGTGTCTTTACAGATAAACCCTCGCTGTTTTCACCTTGAGTGTAGCGGGAGAGAGATGGTGCCGATTATTTTCTTGTATTGTACAAGGCTTTCTCGAATAAGTGCCATCAATTTCAGTGATGAGTGATTATGGATGTGTAGACCTACATGCAGGCTTGGATGGCTTAGCCATGTAGGGAGGATGGATGAACAAAACTGGGTGAAAAGATGCAATGACGCATGGGTTGGCTTCAGAACCATCATCACAAACATTCTAGACGAAATAGCTCCTCTGAAGACATACGAATTAAAGCAAGGTCAGACCCATGGATCAACAATGAAATACTACACCATCTGGAACACAGAGACAATCTGTTAAAAAGGCTAGCGAAACATAGACAGGATCAAGGTCTGAAACATGAGTTCAACAGGGCCAGGAATAAACTAAGTAGGAAAATAAAATCAGCGAAAACTAATTATTTTCACAATAAGGCAGAGGAATATCAGAATAACCCAAAGAAACTATGGAGGCACCTAAAAACAACAGGCTACAGCAAAAAGACAAGGGATTCGTCTAACACTAATATTGCTCTCACCATTAATGATCAGATTTGCCACGATAAACGACAAATTTCAACCTACTTCAACTCCTTCTTCACCTCCATAGCAAACACACTTGCACAGAACCTACCTCAACCTCTCAATAAATACACGACAACAACGGCCACCTTTCGAAATTTCTACAGAGATAAAAACATACACCCAAACACATTTGGATTGCAAAATGTTACACCAAAATACACTTTTGACGAGCTGTCTAACCTAAATGTACATAAAAGCACAGGACCAGACAAAATTCCTGCCAAATTTCTACGAGATGGAGCCATTGGTATAGCAGGCCCCCTAACCCACATCATCAACTTGTCAATTAACACCAACACTGTACCTGCTGAACTGAAGGAAGCTATTGTAACCCCTCTATTCAAGAAAGGAAATAAACTAGAAGTTGGTAACTACAGACCAGTTAGCATATTATGTATTGTATCTAAAATCCTTGAAAGAGCGGTATACACCCAAATTGAACACTACCTCAAACAAAATGATCTATTCTATAAGTTTCAATCAGGTTTCAGATGCATGTACTCGACAGACTCCTGTCTCATCCACTTAATGGATCACATTCGTAAAGAAATGTCTAAAGGTAACTACACCGGTATGGTTCTTCTTGGTCTACAAAAGGCGTTTGACACAGTAGACCATGATATCCTATGTAATAAACTACAAGCAATGGGCATAGGATCTGTGAACTGGTTTAAATCTTATCTTAGTGGTAGAACCCAAAGAGTCAAAATTGACGATAATATATCTGATCCTATGCCAATTAACTGTGGGGTCCCGCAGGGAAGCATCCTTGGTCCCTTACTCTTTCTCTGTTATGTGAACGACATGGAACTGAGCGTCTCATGTAAATTATTACTGTATGCAGACGACAGCGTGCTCCTGGTTTCAGGAAAAGACCCAATAAGTATTGCCGCTTCACTTTCCAAAGAACTAGAATCATGTAGTGAATGGCTAGTGGACAATAGATTATCTCTTCACTTGGGCAAGACGGAAGCCATCTTATGTGGAACAAAACGCAAACTGAAAGACATTGTGGGCTTCTCGGTCAACTGTAATGATATTCCTATAACAACAGTGTCACAAGTTAAATATCTCGAACTAAAACTGGACGCGAGTTTGTCAGGTGAAACAATTTTGGAATCTATCCTGAGTAAGTGTAGAGCACGTATAAAATACCTGTATAGACAGGTGGGATGCTTGCCCGCGGCAACCAAAAAGACCCTCTGCCAAGCGCTTGTTCAATGTAATTTTGACTATTCTGTGTCATCCTGGTACTCTGCATCATCTAAATCAGCACAGCACAAACTTCAGGTCACTCAAAATAAAATGGTTAGGTTCATGCTGAACCTAGGACCCAGATCACATGTTGGCCAGGAACAACTTCAGTCACTAGGTATGCTCAATGTCGCTGACAGGGCCAAACAAATCAGGCTCACTAATGCCTTCAAAATGTTCTATGACAGAGCTCCAGAGTACCTAAAGAATGATTTTGTTAAAGCAAATGAGAGGAGTGGACATAATACAAGAAACAGGATGTTTAATTTTAAGGTCCCGAGAATCCAAGGACAGGGTAAGCAAACATTCTTCTTCACCGCCATCAAAGACTGGAACGACCTACCCCAGTCAGTCCGTGAAAAGAGAACACTGTATTCCTTCAGACGTAGCCTGAAGGAACACCTGAACCGGACAGCTGCGAGAAGGGAGCACCAAGCTTATGTCTACTACTAAATGCGACATAAGAGATAGACAAACCAAACTGAAATGATTACTGATTACGGATTACTGATATTTACTATAGGATGTAAGGTATCTTAAAATAACCCCCTAGAAATACTTTCTCTAAAGTATCTATTTCTTTATCCTCCCCTTTTTTCCCCAGCTAACCTAATCCCACAAGGACCCCAATGGAAATACGCCTAACGGCCTTATTGGGCTATCCTTAGTTGGAATTATGCAAGACTGGTACATGTCATATTTGTAACAAACTATGTGGTACCAAATCTGTAAATTGCTAACTGAATAAATATTATTATTATTATTATTATTAAAGTCTGTGAAAGTGGAGGGAGCTGCACCGAGGGCAAAGGGTAGACCTTGAAAGACGTGGGATCAAACTATGTGCTCTTTTCTCTAATTTAAAAATCTGACAAAGCAAGGCAGCTCTGAACAGGACTGCCTGGAATGTTGCCATTAGGATATGAAACTGAAACCGCACCTTGTGTGGAACACTCTAGTCTTTAAATTAATGTACAGTATGTATGAATGTATTGACTACAATCTTTAGACAAGAGGTTCCTGCTTTGGAGTTTTCTTCTGGTCTTGGTGTCTTCTGTACCTTCCTGTCCGACATAATCTCCATGCACCAGCTAGGTTTCAGCTTATTTGGTACGCCTAGGTTATATGTTAAATTTACTTAAATATACTTGGGACTGGTCCTACCAAAATGTTAATATGGCTCCAAAACCTTCTGTAAGAGACCTTTTACTGTCGTTGGGAATCAGGAGCTAAGTAACCTCCTTTTCTCTAGGTAATACTTCCGAATAAGTTTGTTGTTCTGGAAAACGGAAGATTAACTCGGCAGCTGCAACAGACATGTTCTTTAAACGCCCGCCAGTGTGATAAATTTAACTTCAATTCTGACAAAATTTGTTATATTTACCCATAGACTACAGTAGATCTGGACTGGACACGAAAATGGAACTTTGCAGTAAGGTACCCAAAATCGGAGAAAGAACCCCCAAGTTCGAACCTAGAAACCTCGAAAATATCAAATTTTCGCGGTTTCGAGGTTCGAACTTGGGGGTTCGTTCTCCGATTTTGGGTCCCTTACTGCAAAGTTCCATTTTCGTATCCAGTCCAGATCTCTGTAGTCTATGATTTACCATATAAAGCAATATTACTGTCGGAGATGCCTGTCCAGGATGTATCACAGCACCCCATACTATTAAACACATCATAGAAGACTGCATTCCACACAATCACTTACGCCAACAACATAATCTGCACTCCTTGAGTGCCCTGTGGGAAAGCCCGATCTTGGCCATGGCCTTCCTTAGGGACTCGGGGCTGTTCGGCCAGGCAGCCTAGGGAACGACAACAACAACAACTGCTCCATATGCACATATTTGACTTGTATAATGAGCATGTGAACATTGAAGAACCAGAAAATAGGTACCTGTAAGAAGGAAATATCCAGTGATAAACCGTATATTTGTGACGGGAGTGGTGGGAGGGAGCGCAACATATGTCCACTCTCGGCCATCTTGAGAGATACTAGTGAGTCTGGACCGTCTCTTGTGCATGTAGGAGGGTAGAAGGGGGTAAGGGGAGTGTAGAGGAAGGTAACTAAATGTATTTAAGATGGAGGGGGGGGAGAGGATTTGTAGGAGGTGAAGTAGGGAAAATATAGAATATATGAAGAGGGTGAAAGTGGAGGGAAAAAGGGAGAGAGGAGAAGGAGGGAGGGGGGGGGGGGGGTAACACACATGTAAGGGGAGGACAGGAGGTGGTAAGGAGACCTGCCACCTATCACATAATTCTTCCATTTCACTGGCACTGGGCTTTTTTTAATTGTATTTTAATGTGCTATCTACCAAAAGGAGCGTTACATTCAAATAGTAACCTTCCGGAAGGAGTGTTGCAGCCCTTGGGTTAATACATTTTACAAACTGCTATACATATACAATACAGTAGGCTATACATAAATTTAAAGACCAAGCACAAAGTGCAGTTCCAGTCTCTGGTCCTAATGGCGGCACTTCAGGCAGCCCTGTTATGTGAAAGCAAAAAGTTTAGTTGATATAGAAGTTCAAAAGCCTTACATGCACTCCTTATCCTTCCTGAGTGGAAGTGTGCCAGCCGAGTCTGGGAAATCGTCTTCCTTGGAGGCGACACTGTCATCACTTATAACTTTCACTGCTGCTGGCTCTTCCGCTTTCTTCAATTTCCACTTTCCCTCCACTACTGCAGGGACTTGGGTCGCTGAACACATATTAGTAAACAATAATTTCACTAGGCAGAGGAATACAAAAGAAAGCAAGCAACAACAGAACTACTGATCCTAATTGAGGCTACTTGTAGGACTAGATTAAAACACTTAAATGATGTCTGGTACTAACTGTGATATTTTGATGGAGATAACAGTGGACAATGTTATCTCTCATTAGTGGCAAGACAAACAAATCTGTTCAAGATAATCTATAACAATATCAAACAGATAATACTATCTAATATTCCAACACTGTCCAGCATTTCCACAAATATTGTTATTTGAATACCCATAGTAAGCATACATTATAATTGTGGCCTCTCTTTATCTCATGCCATTTCATACACCAATATAGTATACAAGTGTAGACTATGTAATAGATTATTCCAAAACATAACAATTATATCAATAATGTAACAAGATGAGAATGGTGAGATGGATGTCTGAGGCCAAAGTGCAAGACAGGATATCTAGTGAAGAGCTTAGGTATCAATAGTATCAGTGATGAGATGCATACTAACAGGCTTGAATGGTTTTGACATGTGGAGATAATGGATGAACTAAATTGGGTGAACAGATGCAAGTCCATGAGCGTAGTGGGAGCTGCACCAAGGGGCAGACCAAGAAGGACGGGAGATGAGACCTTACGGTTTGATCTTGAATAAAAAATACCTGACAAGTGCGGCAGCACTGAACAGGGCTGCCTGGATCGCCACCATTAGGATGTGAGACCGGAACCGCACTTCATGTGGAGTGCTCGGTCGATAAATTTATGTATGTATGTATGTAATATATATATGGATGGAGTCATGAAAGAATTACAAGGAAGAGCAGATCCAGATGTTTTCATGAATCCTGACCTGTGGCCAGAAGATGCATATGTCAACTGGTACAGAGCACCAAGACAATATCCCAATGAGGACAGTGCAGAGGCTTCTGGGACTTGGAGGCATCGCACACCACTATCCAACTCGCAGTAATGGAGGGGATACCAACAACAGCAGCAAGTATAAAAGTAACTTCATACAATTGCAGAGGACTCCCCAAAACAAAGAGGAATCTCCTGTTGCGACCTGACATCGTATCTACATTAAGGACCAGTGACATAGTCTGCCTTCAGGAAACCTGGTACACAAAACAGGACTTAGGTAATTTGAACATATTAGATAAAGATTTCCATGGGTACGGGGTCTCCACTACGGACACACGTGATGGTATTGTGGCAGGTCACCCCCCAGGGGGAGTTGCAATAATGTGGAGATCGTGCCTAGATAGTGTAATTAAAACCATTGAGACAAATTTAAGCTGGTGTGCGGGAATACAGCTGGAAGTGGGACACAGAAAATTTGCAATATTTTGTGTTTACTTACCGTATCAGTGTGCAGAAAATGAAGAACTTTATTTGGAAAAGTTAGGGGAGCTTGGTGGCCTAATTTCTGAATTAGAGATAACGTGTTACTCAGTGGTAGGTGATTGGAATGCTACCCCTCACGAGTTGGGTGGTTCCATGTTTGCTAAACATATGTTAAGGTTTTGTGAGGAGCAAGGTTTAATTTTGTCCTCCAAAAACCTGCTTCCAGAAAATAGCTATACATATGTTAGTGAAGCATGGGAGACCAGGTCGTGGCTTGATCATGCAATCTCTAGCTCTGACTTTCATGACTCTATCTCAGAAATGGCCATAAGATACGACATTACGGATGACGACCACATACCTATAGAATTAACAATCCAAATTAATAAAGCACCGGAAATAACAGAAACTAGCAATAGCATCAAGGCAAAAGTTCCATGGAATGTAATCTCAAATGAAGAGTGCCAAATGTACTGTGATAAAACCAAGGACTTATTAAATAGGGTGCAATATGATGGTAATGGTGTAGCACAATGCAGGGATCCAAAATGTAGTGATGCACAACACAGAAAGGACATTATTAAATTTTACAATAGTATAATAGATTCTTTATCAAAAGCGGGGGAAAGTATTTTTAATAGCCGTAAATATAAGTCCTCATTCAATAAGCCAGGTTGGCAAGACTATGTGGCTGACCTGTATCAGGCCTCCAGAGATGCTAGGTCTCATTGGCTTGAAGTAGGTCAGCCTAGACAGGGGCCTATATTTGAACTTCACAAAAGAGCAAAGGCTAGGACCAAATATGCCATTAGATTTATTAAGCAAAATGAAAACCAATTAAGGAAGGAAGCCCTTGCAAAGAGTCTGGCAGAAAAGGATACTAACTGTTTTTGGAAGGACATCAGATCCATGCAAAATTGTAACACACCATTACCTGTCAGTGTTGAGGGGGTTACGGGTGAAGAGAACATTGCTGACTTATGGAAAACTCATTTTAAGGAACTACTTAACAGTGTAAACCAAAGGTCTACTAATGGTGCAATTCAATATGTGAAAGATAGTAATAATGAAGACATTAAAGTGACTGAAAGTGATCTTGAGAATGCCATAAGAAAACTTAACCTAAATAAAGCTTGTGGGCTGGATGGTATATATGCAGAACATCTTAAATATGCAGATAAGTTGTTAATAGATAAACTTAGTTCTTGCATCACCAGTCTATTTACGCATGGTGTCCTGCCGGAGTCTATGATATCCGTAATACTTGTTCCTGTCATTAAAGATAAATCAGGTAAAATTACAGCAAAAGACAACTACCGCCCAGTAGCACTTGCTAGTGTGGTGAGTAAGGTAGTTGAAATGATAATGCTAGAAAGAATGTCTGCATATATTGTCACCAGCAGCAATCAGTTTGGCTTTAAGAAAAATCACGGCACAGACCAATGCATATATGTGCTGAAAGAAGTGATTGATACATACAACAAACTAAATAGCTCAATTTTCTCTTGTTTTCTTGATGCAAGTAAGGCTTTTGATAGGGTGTGTCACAAAACCTTATTTGAAAAATTAGTTAACAGGGGAGTGCCTAGCTAGGATACTTATTTTCTGGTATGCTAATCAAAAAATGTGTGTAAGATGGGGCAACATCCTGTCAGGCTCTTTCGCCGTAACCAATGGTGTTAGGCAGGGGGGGATATTGTCTCCGTATCTTTTCAACGTCTACATGGATGATCTTAGTCTGGAGCTGAACAAGACTCGCACTGGGTGCTGTATTGGCAGCACCATTGTAAATCATCTCATGTATGCTGATGACCTAGCCTTAATCGCGCCCTCTGGAGCAGGACTGGATAAATTATTAAGAGTATGTGAAAAATTTGGAATCGAACATTCAGTCAAATTTAATCCTATAAAGAGCAATATCATAATATTTAAATCTAACCTTCTATTGAAATCAAAGCTACCTAAATTCCATTTGTATGAAGAAATTATAGAAGAAGTAAGTAAAGTAAAATATCTAGGACACTATATTTCATGTGATCGCTCAGATGATGAGGATATGGGTCGTCAGCGAAGGCAACTTTACATGCAGGGAAATTCAATATTAAGAAAATTTCATATGTGCACATGGGATACAAAAATAACATTGTTCAACTCCTACTGCTCACCAATGTATACAGCACAACTATGGTGGAACTATAAGAAAATTACAGTGAATAGACTAAGTATCTCATATCACAATATCATGAAAATGTTTCTGGGGCTCTCAAAATATGAGAGTACAAGTACGCTATGTGCCTATATGAACTTACACTGTTACAAATCACTCATTAGAAAGCTAACATATAAATTCATTCAGCGCCTTAACACTTCTGAGAACAGGATCATTAAAATGCTACAAACTCCAAGCATAGTGTACACCTCCAGGATCCAGGCACACTGGAGGAAGTTGCTCTATATTTAACCTTAAGTAATGATTTCAGGTCTGCTACTCTACAGAATTAGCATACCGGTACTGATCCTCATAGTGCAGTACAGTACCGATATTCCTATACTGTACTGTAGCAACATACTGTACCGGAAGCTAAATGATGTGAGGCATGGTACTGTACACAATTAGGACAGTGGTTTTGGTAACACAGTAGTTTGATGACCACTGTTTTTGGTTGAGGCAGTGCTGTGAACTACATGATAGCAAGCTGGGTATTACTTAATTTCTTTTTATTTTATGTAGCCTATGTACAGTAGCTTATATATATTTATATATATTTATGCTACTGTAAGGTATATATGGACCCCAGTATGGTCCCCTCTGTACTGTGTGAGTCTGAAATAAAGTATTATTATTATTATTATTATTATACCGCTGATAAGGGAAGGAAATAAGTAAAGTTGCTTTTACTGCTGTTTGCTGGCGATTCAGTTTTGATGAGTGATAGTGAGTGGGAGTTGCAGGGTCTGGTAAATATGTTTGGAACAGTGTGTGAAAAACGGAATCTGAAGGTTAATGCGGGGAGGAGAAAGGTTATGGTCTTTGAAAGGGGTGCAGTCACAAAGTGTGAGGTGAGGTTGAATGGCCAGGTTATGGAGAATGTCAGCTCATTTAAGTATTTGGATAGTTTGTTGTAACGATGGGAGTATGGAGGAAGAAGTGCAGGAGAGGGTGCAACAGGGGAAGAGGATCGTAGGAACGCTGCAAGCAGTAACAAGGAATAGGGTGGTCAGAGAGATAGGGAAGAAAAGCAGAAATGAGGAGAATCAAGGAGATGAGGACCCGCACACACCAGCAACCACTGCCACCACGCCAAGAGGCCGAGGGCACAAGCGACTCCTCACCACGCTTTGCTTGGATCGCCTGCATCACCCAGGCATTGCCCTGAGACGCACCACCTCCGTGGCGCGGATTCCCAGAAGGGCTACCGCAGCTGACCCAGACCCTCCTCCAATCACAGCCGCCCCTCTAGCCGTAAAATACCCCACCGAGGAGAACGACGGAAGTGGTAAGACCATCTCAGCCCTCCTCACCATCACAGAGTTGGATCGATATCAATACTGCACTGGCAGGATTGATATCAGGAAAACTTGGGACTATTTACAGAGAAATTGCCTTGAGGGAGTAAGACACTGGTGTAACTACTCGACGCATTTCTCGAAGGTATCTTGGATTTGCTCGTATCCTTGTTGGACCACACTTGTGACCACCCAACATCTTTACATCGCCTTGATACAGGATTTACTATAATTAGAGTATGCAGTACTGACAAGTGACAAGCACTCTAATTTTAGTAAACCTACAAAAATAGTAAGGCTGGTTGGAAGAGCGTAAGACACTGATGAAACGGCTTTCTTCTCAGTCAGGACTTGTAGTGGAGGGTGCAATGGCTTGTACTCGTATAAACCCAAGATCCAACATCAAAGTTCTTCCAGAGACTCCTGTAGGAAGTCTGGGTCAATGATTCGTAGTGGAGGGTGTAAGACACTGGTGAAACAACTCCCTACTTAAGTCCTATGATACGAGAGCTAAAGACACTGGTGAAACGGCTCATACTTGTATAAACCCAAGATCCAACATCAAAGTTCTTCCAGAGATTACTGTAGGAAGTTTAGGTCAAGGACTCGTAGTGGAGGGTGTAAGACACTGGTGTAACGACTCCCTACTTAAGTCCTACGATACGAGAGCGGAAGACACTGGTGAAACGGCTCATATTCGTATAAGACCTCAACCTCTTCAGAAGACCCTCAAGGAAATCTTCACTAACTCTGCAACTGTCACACGCCAGGATCACCACCACGGGCCAGGACGTCATCGGGAATACAACGCAGCCACATCTTCAAAAACCGTCGGAAACTGCCGATCATCTCCCCCTTGAGGTGCCTATGTGGATCCTCGCTTACATAATTACCTATCCATGTCTGATGTAACACTGTACCTCAAATCATATGTTACTGTCAAATAAGAATAATCTATGCTTGTACTCTGTGTTATATTATCCTCTACTGACTTCGTGTTTGTGTTGGTCTCATTTTCCCCAGTCGAGTAAGAACCTACCTAATTAGTCAATACAACCCCAGTAAAAACCTGGTATAACATTGGCGGCAGACGGTGGTTCTTGATTCGGAAGGAAAAGGCCAGTCAGCACAGGAGTTGAAGGAAATAGAGCATTTTATCACATAAGTCATCATGGCACATCGTTCACACATTCCCATTCCCAAATATGAGGCAGACACTTATGACATACGGACATATCTGGATATGGTTAATCCAGTGCTCAGCCTGGCTTATCAAATGGACCAAGAAAAAATTGCTGTCCTACTAACTCACCTGGGAAAGGCCGTGTCCCTGGTAGCCGGACAAGTAACCCCTGAACTCACCTGGGTAGCCTACAGTTCCGGCATATCGTAATAAATGCGATCCAATCCCCCTTGGGCTCTGTCGTCGCCCTAAGTAAATTGGACGACATCAAATATGAGGGAGACCTGGACACCACCCTCGGACTTCTAGCACAGAATGTTAGATCCGCATACCCTCTCCAGACCACTCTGCAACATCAACAGCATATCTTCAACACATTGGCATAGATGGTAATGCATTTAATTACCTGAGAAGTTATCTTGAAGATAGAACATACTGCGTACAAATAGGAAGATCGTTCTCCAATATGAAACGTTTAGATAGGGGCGTCCCCCAGGGAAGTGTACTGGGCCCAATTCTGTTTTGCATGTATATAATTGAACCATCACTTTTGCTTGAGAAATATGGAGTTAGTTTTAAACTGTTTGCAGACGATACCCAGTTCTACATTACACTGAGGAATGTAGTTAACACTGAAGAAACGTTGAGCAGAATAATGGCGGACGTCAGTAGATGGATGGAGTCCAAGCAGTTGAAAATGAATGAAAATAAAACGCAATGTTTAATTGTTGGAAGACAAAACGATCTCAGGAGGCTGGATATTTCTAGACTTCGAATCAAAGGTAATGTTATGGAAGTGAGTAACGCAGTGAAGGACTTGGGAGTGATGATAGACTGTAATTTATCATTCAAAGGTCAAATTCATCAGGTTTTGAGAATATCTGGATATCATCTGAGGAACATTGCCTTTGTGAGAAAGTATCTCGATGAAAAAATCACCAAGATGCTCGTTCATAACCATGGTATAAGTAAGTTGGATTATTGTAACTCACTCTACTATGCTCTTCCAAATTATCAACTGAGGAAGTTACAACTTATTATGAATAGGGCTGCAAGATTAATAAAGGGTCTACCTCGTCGGGAAAGAATAACACCAACTCTGATTGATTTACACTGGTTACCAATTAAGGCAAGAATTGTCTACAAATTGTGTGTTATGACATATCAAGCATTGAAGTTTGGAAAACTAGGATATACTGTATTAGGGATCTATTAAAAGATTTCCACGTAGATACTGCCATGACATTGAGACACAGTGTGGAGCTGCACAGGCTGGAGGAGCCACGAAGCAATTTTGAATTTGGATTTCGAGCCTTTGAAAAGAGTGCTCCACAGCTCTACAATAAACTGCCTGAGAATGTCAAGAACGGTGAAAATTTTGAGATTTTTAAGAAGAGATTGAAGACGCACTTATTCACCGAGTGCTATGACCTTGAAGACAAGACCATAAAGCCTGAATTCAAGTGCTAGAATATGTGAGGGCGGCTGCGACGAGCATCGTGAAAGCGATGGAGCGCGGCCGAGAATCATCACTACAAGTAACAAGTAAAGTAACATTACTACGAGTGTTGCCTGTGTTTATCAGGGAACACTTCACCATTCACGACCCCGTAGGATATGACCGGGACCTGACCACCAGACCTAAGACCTCCACAGTGGGAGCCATCAAGAGATTCCCCACACACCCTCACGGAGGACGGAGATCATAAAGCAAGCTATGAGGATACTTCGGTGTAGAAGAGTGGCTGGTTTGTGTGATAATGAAGATGTACGAGGGTCGATTTTAGCAGTGTGGCTCTGAAGCGTGTGAACAAATTCTGTTACTTGGATAATAGTTCTATTTCTACCGAAGGTGGGACCGAAGCTGGATTTGTTGCAGGTGAGAGTTCAGAGAGCTACTACCACTTCTAACCATAACCAAAGGTGGGCAGCTCACCTGCAATAGGCCCATCTCTCCTCTTCGAGCAACTCGAGAGGATAAACTTGAGGATCTCAGTTACCCAAACTGAACAATCCAGTCTGACTGGACATTCCGGACCACCCTATCTGGATATTATGATAAGCCTGGACAATCCGGCAAATTAAAGTCTAGACATTCCGACAAGCCTGAAGATTTCGGCCCCACACTCTCTATCCTTGGACAATCCAGGAACTGCCCGGCATCTAAGAATCTCAAGCCGGCCAAGTCTAACAGAGACCATAACAAGAGAGAGCGTTCCGAGAATCTAAGCATAAGAGGATTTGGTGTATGGATAGCCTCACCACCACTATGACAGAAGCGGCCGAGGACTAGCCCGAGAAGGTGCCCGTCACCCCCGAGGCTCACCCAGAGGAGATTGCCCCTACCGCCAACGCCCGGAAGGACCATCCCGGGCAGACGCAAAAGATAGCTAAATCAGTCTCTGTCTATCTGAGTCCCTTCCTAGGCTCATGATGAGAAGAAGAAGCAAAACACAATAAACACGACTATCCCTAAATATATGTTAAAGAAATAAAAATAATTTCATTACTCCTGAACGGCTCTGTTCCTGTAGTATAAGTACCGGTATATATTTATACTTAGTAATTATTTGTTTCCAACAACACCCACCTTACAGACATCTATTGGAATTAATAATTTGCCACTCCCCCTATATTGTATTCAGACACAGTGAGACACTCGGGTATTGCTTTCTCGGGGCCTTCAGCTCCTTGTACATATTTGTAAATAATTCTTGTCCATTTATATATTCAGTCTCAGTTATTCTTATCTTAGCCAGCCATTGAATTTAATAAATAATTATAATTATGAAGCTACCCTCAGTACTGCACCTACCATGTCCTTTGCGACCTAACCAGCTGTTTTCTATATCAGTAAGGGGAGGTATGTAGTTTTTCTGGCTCCCCCTTTCCCTCATGTTTAGCCCCATTAGCTTTGAAATTTTAAGATCTTCGGCCCATTAGTTTGGCGATTTTAACACCTTGCACCACAATTCGTTGTCAATTTTAAGACCTTTCGTGCCATTTAGGTGGTGAGTGATAGCGAGCCTGTAATTCTAAGAGGAACCGGCATTCAACCGGGGCATTTTTCTACCGAAAAATATACAAATTTATCTTATCTCTAGGGAGTGTTTTTTTAAAGTTTGATGAAGGTTTAGCGAGGAAACTAAAAAATATATGAATATACATATATATAGACCCCCCAAAATAACCACTGTCCCCTTAACCTAAATACATTATAAATAAAAACACTATAAACCAAGCCTGTGTGTTCTGTGTAGTCTCAAGCCTCCCAGTCGATAAAGATCACTTGGCCCTTACAACGATATTCAGGGCCGGTATTTTAAATCTATTGTTTCCAATGGTGCGTTTATTTATCCGTGTTTTTTCTTTCTTCTTTCCACTATAAATGCTGGTGTTCCACAGGGATCAGTGTTGGGCCAACCCTATTCCTTATTCATATCAGTGATCTCCATCATCTCCTGTCTGCTACTAATTACCCTAGTTACTCCTATGTAAATGACTCAACACTTCACAGATCTTTCACAAAACTTTTACAAACTTCAACATAGTAGATTTTTTTTTTTTTTTTTTTTTTTTTTTTTTTAAAGACCTCCGTCTACGTATTGTGAAAAACCTGTTATCCTCCGGCAAATTGTGGGGTTGAGTGAGTGAAGGGGGGGACAGTGAATGAAGGAGGATACATGTTTTTTATAATACGTCTTGCTAGCCCCAAACGCGCGAGCAACTGTGGCTTTCAACCATCCGACACATCCCCTTTTATTTATGTGCATCACACATGTTACATACAAATAAAGTTTATGTTTTGTTTTACCCTACTGTGGAAAGACTACGGATAAACCACTCCTGCCCGGGCCTCACACAGTGGCATGACCCAGTCCTGTCGAACTGAGCTCATGACGCTGGTGGCATTGCCCCGGAGGATAGCCATCCCTAGTATTTGCTTGAGCCAGAGGGTTTCCCGGGGTTCTCCTGAAACTTCTCTGATTTTACGGCCTATTTCATTCACCATCTTAAGGGTGGTAGGGCCGAAGACTCCTGAAGTTTCGAATGCCAGGGGCTCGAACTGATGATTTCTGGCGATGGCTTGATATTTTTCTCGCTTTTTTTTTTCTGCTATCCGGGCGGCTTCACCTGCTTCGTCGGCGTTTCTGGCGATGTTGGTTGTGGAGAAAGTGTCAACACATGTGGCATCCCACACGAGGCACCGGCCATTCTTGTAAGGGAAAGTGGTCATCCGATCTGGCCGTTTGCCGTCTTCTCTGTGAAGTCCATGTGGTTCGAGGATTGATGCACGGTTAGCACTCTGCAGGGCCCGTTTTATGACATCATTTAGTGCAGAGAGTCTTGGCAGGCGGCCTGCGTTGTAATTACATGACAAGGCATGGTGACCTTGAGCATCCATCCCCCCACCACACTTGCAAGTGTGTGGGTGACAAACTGCCGCACCCACTCTGAGCGCGATGGCGACCCGGAGCGCTTCGGCATCCAAGTGAGTTCCAAGAGGTGGGATGGGGATGGCGTGTAACCACAAGCCACTCTCCGAACGGGCGGCTGCCTGGAGGCGTGCTTTTGCAACATGGTCTGCATTGGTTAGGAGATTTTCTTGAGTTTTCTTCGCCGAGATGGTATCCCACGCTTTCTGCTTGCTCCTGGAGGTACCCTGAGGCTCCTCCTCTACTCCTGTACTTCCCTTCCAGGTTTTAATCGCTGCTGTTACGTCCCCATTAAGTGTCATTCCGGGTTGAGAAGGAAGGATGGACACTACAAGGTCGTTGGTCGCGATGAGGGAAGAGATAAAGGCTGGGGAGGCAATATCCGAGGCTCTCCGTATGCCCAAGCCTCCGAGGCGGACAGGAAGGGTGGCTTGTGTCCAGGCCCGTTCTTTAAATTCCACGTTGGTGATGCTGGTCACTGCTTCTCGGATTATGCTGTCTAATTCTTGGAGGCCACCATTGTTCGTGTAAGTCATCGATGTGCGCAGGAAGTATTGGAGTTTTGGGATGGAGAAACAGTTCTTGAGCAGGACCAGAGCTGAGTGGGTATCGATGTGTATCAGGCGACTCACGAGACGTTGAAGCTCCTCCTTTTTAACTTGAAGTGCTGGTGGGATTGATGCCAGAGTTAGTGGGGAACCTAATAGGGTTTGCTGGTGCTCCTGAAGGATCTTTACATCTGGCAATATGTCTCGAAACAGGGCCTGAGTCTCTTCTCCTTGTTCACGTGTGTGGTTGAGGAGGACAAGTTCACATTTGGTGTCATTTATCACTAGCCCAGCCTGGCCGAGGTCAGTTACGATGTTATTTAGGTCGGTTAGAACGTTCTCTACTGACCCACCCAAGGTTGCATTGTCCAGGTACCATACATTCAGTTCTGACCTTACTTTGTTAGCTGCTGCATCCACCCCTATTGAGAAAAGAGCAGGACCACCTGGATCTCCCTGCTGTAACCCGGTCACTGATTGGATTACCGTCTCGCCAAACATCAGGATTGAAGGTTTGGAATAAGCCTGCCAAAGTAGGGGGTACAGAGTGGGGATGTGTTCTTGAGCTGCACGGAGGAAGACATCCCTGCGAATGCTGTTGAATGCATTCCGCATGTCAATCTTTAGAAGCACTCGTTTTTCTTGGGCTTGGCTGAGGTAGGTGCGGGTTGCGTGTACAGCAGCTTCACACACCCCTGGAGTTCCGAAACCTAGTTGAACTGGTCTTAAGTGTTGACCTAGGCCATTCGAGAGTGGTTTCAAACCCACCTTTGTGGCAAGGCGGCGGAAGGTGTTCCCTACTGCTATTGGGCGCACACCGCCATCTTTTTTTGCCAGTGCACAGAGTGATGCCCCCAAAAATAGGGGTGTGGCACAGTCGGGTACTTCCCCTCTTAAAACCATGTTGATGAATTTGGTGAGGGTTTCCAAGAGTGCCTCCCCAGCAGTTCCTGATCCCTGACCCAAGAGGCCTTTGAGGTGGGCGGGTCGGATACCATCTGGGCCCGCGGCTGAGCCTGCTGGGAATGAAGTCACTGCGGCAACCACCTGCTCCTTCGTGACAACTAAAGGTTGGCGCATCTGGTCATTTGGGGCAGGGGGGAGGTTTAGGTCCCTAGGTGTAGGTGGGTGCTTTTCTTGTAGGGCTTCAACAACTTCGGTGCCTTGACCAGCAAAACCTTCTGAAGAGGACAACAGTCTGACGGCCCCTTTGATGTCACTATCCGCCAGCTTCGCCGCGACCCTCTTACGTAGCTGTTCAGCCTCTTCCTCTTCCTTGTCCTGTTGCTTCTGGGCCCTGTTAGGTTGCTGTTCGGGGGGTTCCACCAGTTTGTTTCCATCCATATACTGTGCTACTTGACGTTTCACTCTGGTGGCTAGTGAAACCTGAAGATGGTCTTGTATGTTGGTTCTGGGTGGTTTTCGGAGGGCCCCATAGGAGAAACCCAGGAGCCGTGCCCATGCGAGGGGTGTCTTGAGCTGTAGGGCCTGCTTTATGATGGTTGTAAGGGCCTCCGCCACTTGGATTCTGGCTCCTTTAGGTACCCGGCCAAGGACCTGGATCCGCGCTTTCCATTTGGTCACAAGTTGGGTCAAGTCGGCGACCGGTGTTGCCGGTGTTGCCCCGGTTGGCACTGCAGTGGGCCCTGGGCATGCGAGACATTTCCAGTTTGGTTGTTCTCCTGATGTTTTCTTTGTCAGCTTAGCACAAGATAAATGAATAGATCTAAGACAGCCGGAACATTTTCGCGAATTCTTTCTTGTATTGGTTTTTCCGCACTTAAAACACTTAGTATCTGCTAGGCCATAGTCTTCCAAGATTATCCATTCCTCTGCCTCTCCCAAGCCGTCCTCCTGATCTTCCCGTGGTGCTTCCATCTCTACCATGTCTCCCTTGTTTCAGAAACCCCGGGAAATCTCTCCTGGCATATATCTAGATTATTGCTGTTGTTATTAATGTATAATTGGCTGGATGCATAAAAATTCACATATCATAGTCAACCTTTCTGATGGGATATGTAAAAAAAAAAAAAAAAATCACATATCATAGTCAACCTTTCTGATGGGCAATTGGCCTGCTTCTCCTAAAGCTAAGTGGTTAAATGTATAAGTCCTCGGCATTGGGCACCGGTACAACTAAAAGATCTAACTGATTGAAGGGAAGCACGCCAATTATATCCTATGATTACTTACACTGGC
The DNA here is from genome assembly GCA_032716605.1 of Paralithodes platypus. Taxonomy (NCBI): domain Eukaryota; kingdom Metazoa; phylum Arthropoda; class Malacostraca; order Decapoda; family Lithodidae; genus Paralithodes; species Paralithodes platypus. Next base: position 40,902,087 of record CM064513.1, on the reverse strand, counting down.
GACGCCACCCTGATGTTGAGTATTAATAAATGCTTAGGATATTAATAATGCTGTCAACATCAAGATAGGGAGAGAGCCAGAGAGTGAGCGAGAGCCAGGATCTGAGTGGGTAACCGAATCTAGGACAGCAGTTATGGAAAAATGCTTAAATTGTACAAAATGTTAAGAGAGAGAGAGAGAGGGAGAGAGAGCAGGGGCGGGGGCGAGGGAGAAAGAAAGCGAGCTGGAGAGGGGGCTGGCCTGGTGACTGTGTGAGGGATAAGCCTTTACAACGTCTCGCAGCTGTTAGGGGGCGGAGCTAGGCAGAGCGGCGAGCGTATTCTCTCTTTCTTTCATTTGGTAAATTGGTACAACAGTGTGACGTCACTGAGCTGCGTGTCACCGTGCTGAGCGTGTGGGTTGACCTGATGTATCTATGGACCTTGGAGTCGCCAATGGCTCACCAGGAGACCAGTGGAAAGTGTATATTATCGCTTGGTGAGGGAGCTTAGCCTGGAAGATCCGCAAACTTTGAATGAATGGATACGACTGGACCGAAGACAATACGAATATTTGTTAAGACTTGTCACACCATTCATCCAAAAAATGGACACAAATATGAGAAAAGCTGTGAGTGCTGGAGAACGACTCATGATTACTCTTCGCTACTTGGCAACAGGTAGGCTATGTCTTATTATTGGTCAGTTTTGTTCCGAGCTCACAAGTGGCCTACCCTTGGCAAGTTGGCTCTGCAATGTAGAGTGGAACTAGCCTAGGTTAAATAGTAAAGGTTATCATAATTATTAGCGTATGCATTAACTTTCAAGTGGTAGGCAATTAGCCTAATAGCCTAATTTATTGATTTTCATAGGTAGGCCTAGGGTAGGCAATGTAGAGTGGAATTATCCTAGCCTATGTTATAGGCCTAGGCTATAGTAAATGTTGTTGTTGTTGTTGTTTTTCCCTAAGCTGCCTGGCCGAACAGCCCCGAGTCCCTGAGAAAGGCCATGGCCACGATCGGGCTTTCCCACAGAGCTCTCATTGAGTGTAGATTGTGTTGTTGGCGTAAGTGGTTGTGTGAAATGCAGTCTTCTATGATGTGTTTAATGGTATGGGGTGCTGTGTTACATCCCGGGCAGGCGTCGACAACGGAGTCATCCAGTCTCTTCTGATAGCTCAGGAGAGCTGGATGGCGTCCGCATCTCAGCCTGGCCAGGTGGACTCTGTCCTCGCGAGGAAGGGAGGATTCGGAAGGATGGATTTCGGGAGGTCGTGCATGCAGCTGCGTGTTGTCTGTGAGTGAGTGGATGGATCGGTGAGAGATATGAGTATGGATGTGCTTCTGGAAGTTGGTTCGGGGTGGGCAGAGAGGGAGAGAGGACAATAATTGTGTGTGATACCGTGTGCTGGGTGTTGTTTTGATATTTCTTGGTGTCTGTGGGTGTGTTGCCATGTAGTTTAGTGGGTGGTCTTGGTTCGTGGAGGCTGCTGCCAGGAATTGAGTGCCTCTCATGTCCAGATGGTCTTTGACTTTGAGAATTTTGGTTTCTTGATGTAGGTGATCTGTGGGTGCAGTAGCTGTGCAGCCTGTAATGATCTTCAGGGCTTTGTTTTGAATAGTCTGTAAGGTCTTATGATGTGTTTCAGCTAGGTTAGAAGCCCAGGCTGGGCTTGCGTATTCCATCACTGATCTTATGTATTGTTTATATACTGTGGTGGTAGTTTCTTTGTTGTGTCCAAATTTTGTGTGAGCAAGTGACCTGAGGGCGTTAAGTCTGGGTGTCAGTTTCTTTTTAATGTTTGTGGTGTGCTGTTTGAATGTCATATGAGTATCATATGTTACTCCTAGGATTTTGGGTGTGTGTGTATGTGTTAGGGGTGTGTTGTTTATGGTGAGTTGAGGGATGTATTCGTGTTCTCCTGTCCAACTTGTGAGCAGGGTTGCGGTGGATTTGGCTGGGGCTAGATTAAGTCTGTTTGTAGTGCACCAGCCATGTAGTGTGTTGAGATAGGGTTGAAGGAGATCTGTTGCTCTTTTTGGGTCATGGTGTGTGCATGTGAGTGTTATGTCATCTGCATAGGAGGCTAAGTTTATTTGGGGCGTATTGGGTGTAGTTATATCGTGCATGTACAGATTGAAGAGTGCGGGCGATAGGACGGATCCTTGTGGGACTCCGTTTGGAAAGTTTCTGATTTTAGATGACTGACCGGCAAAAGATATGTGTGCATATCTGCCTGCTAGGAAGTTGGCCAGCCACCTTTTTGTGTTGTTGTGCATGTTTGTGTTGTAGATTTTGTTTGTTAGGTTGTGGCGGGGGATGGCATCGAAGGCTTTACTAATGTCGAGTGTGGCTAATAGTGATCTGTGTGGTGGTCTAGCTGAGTTGATGCCGTCGAAAGCTCTTTGTGTAAGGTCTGTGAGAAGAGTGTTTGTGGAGTGCAGTGGCCTAAAGCCATGTTGTGTTAGAGCTAGGGGTAGGTCAGGTGTAATTAGTTGCAATACTAGGCATTCCATGACTTTGGAGGGGGAGCAAAGGAGTGTGCTGGGGCGGTGCGAGGAGGGTAGCGTGGGGTCTTTGTTGGGTTTGGGGAATGTGATGATGATACCATGCTTCCAAATGTCTGGTATTGTGTTGTGTGAATAGCTGTAGTTTGATATGTTAGTGAGTGCTTGTATGCCTTGTGGTCCCAGATGTCTGAGGTGTATGTTGCTTATGTTGTCTAGGCCACAGGCGGGTGAGTGCTTGAGATTGTTGATGATATGCTTTGTCTGGTGATTGGTGAAGGGTGTATAGTCAGGGTCTGTGGGGAATTGTCTCTTACGTCGGATGACACGTCGGTCGTCTTTGTGAGGTTTTAGGTGGCTGACATGTGAAAAGTGATTGATGAGAGTGTTTGCTTGTTGTTTACATGAAGGAGTAGAGTCTGTTGTTGTGATAGCAGCATGTGATTGTGTTGTGTTGCTGTTGGAAAGTGTGATGCTGTTTAGTGTTTTGTAGAGTTTTTTGGGGTTTGTTTTGTGATCAAGTGTTTGTAGGAAGTTATTCCACTTTAGTTTTTGTTGTTCTTGTATTTTGTTGTTAGTAAAATGCCCCAGAACGAGAAGCCCACCACAGAAGCCACGAACGAACACCACACAGAAACACCCGAAAGAAAGGTCCACAGAACGAAAGGACCAGCTGACCGAGCCAGCCAATTCAGACAGGCCCAAGCCCGCAGGGCTAAGCAGCTCCAGGCCGCACCTACCGACCCCTTCTAAACTGACCATTTTTCCACACCTCACGTACACTACCCCCTCGTGTCCTACACTTCTAACTACAATGATGATGAACAGGAATATACATTCATATTAAAAACACCCATGCCCTGTCCCCAGGTTGAGCCAATGCCAACAAAACAGACAGCCATATATCTATTTATTAGTGGCCCCTCCATCATTGACGAACATGCCTATTACATAAGGCATCCTCTTCAAACACTAATCCGCCGTAGTTTGAATCTACCGCGCAGAGCATTTAAAAACTGAGGAGCCTTCATCATGAGCGCACGCGACCTCACTCATGGCTTCAGTCATTATGAATTGGGTTCTCACTACGAAAAAACTTCGTAAAAAATAAAAACAAAAAGAAAATAAGAATAACTATCCAATAAGCTTTCCATCATATCGTGGATGTACTTGTGTGGATTTCTGACCAGACGCTGAATCAGGCGTCATTCCTCCTTCTTTGCTCTGCGCTCAGCCTGCCCGGACGTACCTTTCAGGCTCCGCTGGTTCCGCATTCGTTGCGTCCCTAGTGAGTTTTTTCTCATTTGTTTACTCTAGGATGTATCGAGTAAGGTTAGGATAGGCGTAGCAGGAGTGTCCTGGGCTGGTTGCCCGCAGTGCAGTGTATTTTGGGTCGTGTGTATGGGGCATCTATTTCGGATGTACCCTCGTGGTCCTGTTGTGGACACGTGAACTTTTCACAGTTGTGTTAGTTGGTGATGCAGGCGGCTTTCATTACGCGTTAATTATTGCTGCCTTTTATCCTTCTGATGAGGTAAGCTGTGTGTTTGCTGACGTTCCCAGCGTATTTTTCTTCACTTAGTGAAGTTTTTTCTGGGTCCGTGTCAGGCTTCCCGGGGTGGGAAGTTATCGCTTCGGTGGTGTGTTGGCGGTGGTTCCTGTTGTGATATTCCAGTGTGTGTTTATATTTCAACTATTTTCATGCCGTCTACCTAGGCCTAGCCAGCCGCTCGTAGCTTTGCCACATGTCTAGTGTTATTATTTATTTTATAAATATGCCCTACTGTGTCATGTGTATCCGGGTTTTAGTTGTGTATTGGCTAATTCCTCGGACTATAATTGTTTCCTGGTTTAGTTGTGTATTGGCTAATTCCACGGATTATGTTGTGACCTTGGTTAGTCGTGCGTGTCTCTCTCCTCGTGTCGTATTGTTCAGATGGTGTCTGTTCAGGGTGGGGTTTGCCTTCCGGCGGGTTTTTTCTCGGTTTCACCATGAAAAATCCTGACCGATGAGCAGTGTTGGGCCACACGTGGTTTTTAACTCTGGCTGGTTCCCCGGCGTGGGGAGGTGTCTGTGGCTCTCCAGGACTGCGTCTCTGTGGGTGCCTGGTTTCAGGCCTCCTTTAAATTCCCGGCGGGATGGCTGTACCCATCCTTACATATATATAGATATATAAAGAAACGACGTTCTTGAGAACACTCGTTTTTTATAGGTTTTTCTACCTGGTTTACGACAACCACATGGAAAACCTAGCTGTTGTTTAGGCGTTCCTCCCCGGCGATCTTTTACAAAGAAGTGGGGTCAGGAACTTGTGGGGTTAACTTTTAGATTTCTCACCCGGCGGGTGCACCTGAGCAGGGTGGGATAAACGACTTAGGTCTCATATAGTTAACCAATCCATTTGAGTGATACTCTGTGTATCGCTGCCTTTACTCTTACGGCAATTGAAGGTTCAGTGAGGTTTAACCAAATCGATTCCCACACCCGGCGGGTGCCCCTAAGTGGAGGAACTAAGGAATTTATAAACAAATTCAATTTCGATTAACCTTAATTGGGTGATACTTTCAGTATCGCCGCCTTCTATTTTTACGACGATCGTTTGGGACAATTCGTTAAAAAATCAGATCTCGTATATTCCTGCCCTGGGCTATTCTACTAAAATATTTCAAGGGCCGGCGTCTTTATGAGGGGGGCTTTGTTACAAAATTGAATCTTGAGACAGTCACCACCTCCTACAGACTATAAGTGCCATACTGGACCATTATATCAGAGGGTATTCTTCATGTTCTTTAGCTAAGAAGATTTGTTTAGCCTCTTTACACCCAGCCGCGTAGCGAGATGTGTTAGCTGTGTCTTTGCATCCCGTTACCCGGCGGGTTATTAACACTTGTATGCGAACACGGGGGTTAACCTTATGAGCATTAATTCCTGGAAATTTTTCTTTATTTTTCCAGAGCTGAGCTCCGGCGGACCAATACAGACCCGGCGGTAGTTTCCTCACACCAGTCTCTGTCATGGCTACTGTGGCCCCAGTTTTTGCCCTGTGCATTACCCCTACTTGCGCGGGTATCCCAATTTTTGCGCATACCCTTTGCATAAGGTGTGTTAGATGTCTAGACCGTTCAAGGGGTCTCTGGGTTACACTTAATTGTTCCTTTTGCTCCCAATTAGCCAATAAAGTCCTGTGTGACAATGACAAGACCGCGGCGGTAGCGTTGAGAGAGGTCAGACAACAAATGTCGGCCTACACTACCATTGTCGCACATAAGTCACTTCAATGTGACAACGTCCCACTTTGGGATAAGTTGCTGTCAGAGCACCCTCCCCCTAAACGTACCTCTAGAGTAACGGGTTTTAAGCCGACAGAGACTAGCCAGGGTTCTGTATCGTCTGTGGATACGTCTAAACGCCCGAGAGAGCCTACTCCCCCGGCAGCCACCTCCTCGTCGCAGGCGAGATCGAGGTCAAGGTCACCCCTCAGACAGCGGTATTCAAGTCGGGCCTCTTCCCCGGCTAGTAAGAAGTGTAAGACTGAAGCTTCCCCCAGTGGCCATGGTGGTGATTCTTCCAAACCTAGGTCTAGTTCGCGGTCACACCGTAGCCACAAATCCTCCAAAAAGGATTCCCATAAGAAGTCCTCTCGACATTCTACTAAGTCTAGTGCATCTCATCGTACCTCTACACCTGAAAATGTTTCTGTTACAGCCTCAGAGTATAGTGAAGCGCCTGTCCCTAAACAAGATTTACCTATTGATAATTTAACCCTAGAAACGGAAAGTTCAGGAAATTCAATAATTGAGAATGTTTCAGACTCTCAAGAGAGCGTAGGCCAGAGCCTCGGTGTTTGGCGGTTTGCTCAGCCAGGGTCTGACCATCCACGTCCGACTCATACGAGTCACACAGTAGCCGATGTCCACAGGGACGCGGCGACCCCATCCTCTATCCCTGACTTATCTTGGAAACAAGGTGTCCCTGCCTCGGCGGGGTCTTCTCAGGAGGATCGGGAGGAACAAGATGAAGTGTCATTAATTTCAGATAGGGAGGGACAAGGGTCAGGCTCAGGCCTGGACGCCGCCCATGATAATACTGATTCACCTGAAAGTTCTGCATCTAACCAGTTTGTTACAGCACAAGAAATTGATGGGTTACTTACTCATGCTCTATCAAAATTCTTTAATCAACAACGAGAAAACCCCACAATGGACTTGGGGGCTCCCTTGACAAGTTCTGCGGTACGGCCTCTGATAACGTCAATCGATTTATCTAAGATTCCTAACCCTCCTACTCTGTCACCGGCAGGGAGCTCTAAGCCAGCTACGGCGGCATTCACTACGTCAAATGTCAGGGTCATTACGGATGTTAATCCACCCCCTCTAGACAAAGCGCCTCTTAGAAAGGTAGCTATGCCCCTGCTTTATGGGCCAGACGAGTCATGGGTCCCTTTGAACCCCTCTAAGCCAGAGCTTGCCCAGCCTACCTTGTCAGGGGAACTCCCGGTACCAAGTGAGTGGTTTATCCAGGGAAATAAGTCAAAGAAATTAAGGGCATTGGATGCCTTGGGTAATGTTTTGGACGTAAATATCAAGGCTATACCTAGTTATTATCATCAGGATTATTTTGTTTATGCATCTAAGCCTGCTTTACCCCCTGCCTCAGCTTCAAAACTTTTTTCAGACTGGTCTAAGCTGGATGGGTTTAATGATATTAAGGCTCTGTCGGCTCTTACTCCTGAACTAGATTTACAGACCGTCACAGACGAGACAGCTAATCCAGTGTTGAAGGTGGGACAGTTGGGACCAGGACCTTGGGTGGATTGGGAGGTAGAGGCTCAAAACTTTGCAACCACTTTCACTTCTAAATCTTCCCACCAGATCCCTCAGGATACACATTCATGGTTCTCCATGCCGGTAGGTTCTGCCGGCGGAGTTCCGTCAGCTTTATTTTCTTTTCTAGCTGCCCCTAAGATTAATCTTTGTGAACTAAAGGAACCATTCACTATCCCTACCCCTTCTCACCTAGACAGAGAATTTAGGCTAAGGGGAAAAGCTTTCCGCCTGTTTTCACAGTACATAGTTTCTCAACAGGTGGCTAAGTCTTTACTCAGGTCTACTCAGGCAATCGCAGACGCGGATGCTCGAAGATCAGTTGAGTTATCCCGGCGTCTGATTCTTCAGTCGTCGATTCAATCCTTAGGTGACATACGCACAGCCTTACTTGAGGCGGTGCGAGCACGACAGGATCTTAGGATGTCATTAGTTCGCAAGCTGCCTGATCGCATTGCTAACCAGGTGGTAATGTCCCCAGTACTTACACCTTCTTTAATGTCCCCTGATGTATGGCGAACAGTGTTTAACATGGCACAGGCCGTGAAGCACAGTCCCGCACAGGCTAAGAAACCTGCATTTAACTTCCCCAAACCTAAGCCTCCTACTAAAGCTCAGCCAGGGGGTTCTAAGCCGTTTCTTCCGCCTAAGTCCGCCCAATCCCCCCTGGGTCAGTTCAGGCATAGACAGAGAGGGTTTTCAGGACAGAGGGGACGCGGCCAGTATAAGCCGGGGCAGGGCCAGTCTTCGGCCCACACCAGCCAGCCGGCGAAGCGTCCAACACCACCAAACCCACCATCAAAAAACTAAAGTCTGTCTCACTCCCAGTGCCTGTCTTAGAGCCGGAGGAACCGAGGGAAGTACAGCCGGCGAACCCTTGTCTGCTAACTGGGTCGTTCCGAACGTGTCACCAAGCATGGCCGTTAAAAACCTGGGCACGGATGGTGGCACGCAAAGGCATCACTTGGCAGTGGCTCCGGCGACCTCGCTTACGTCAGCCGACAACGGCAAATTGTGTTTCATTAGAGGTGGAGTCGCTGGTCCAGGAGATGATTGCCAAGAATGTCATCATCCCGGTCCCTCCAGATTACCCTGTATTCACGTCAAAACTGTTTTTGGTTCCCAAACGGGACAGTGTTCAGATGAGGCCGGTCGTAGACCTGTCTTATCTGAATCTTCACATTTACAACGAGTCTTTCAGAATGTTAACAGTTCATCAAATCAGGCTAACACTTCCGCCGGGAGGCTGGATGTGTTCCCTAGACCTGACAGACGCCTATTGGCACGTGTCGGTCAACAAAAGATTTCAAAGGTTTCTGGCCTTGAGGATCAGGCACCAAAATTTTGTTTTTCAGAGGATGCCGTTCGGTTTGAACCTAGCACCTCGATTATTCACGAAACTAGTCCGGCAAGCCCTGATGCCGTTGTTAAAACAGGGAATCAGAGTGTTGTGGTATCTAGACGACTGGCTGGTGGTGGCAGAGACACAACAATTATGCATAAAACATGTCAATATCATTTTAAATCATGTCAAAACTCTAGGCTTCAAGGTAAATCTGGTAAAGTCAAACCTTGTTCCCTCAAGAGTAATTCAGTGGATAGGGCTGGTCTGGGACACCGCCGCTCTCACTCTGAGTCAGAGTGTGGACAATCGCAACAGGTTTCGCAGGAAACTGTTCAGGTTTCTTCACAGTCTGACTACGACACGAAGAGTCTGGGAGTCTCTGGTCGGCTCTCTCAACTGGATTCAGCTAACTGTCAAGTTGGGCCGGTTGAAAGTAAAACGATTAATATTGGAAGGCAACAAATATTTCCCACTCTTACCGGCGGGAAAATTATGGCCCATACCAAAATTAATCCACACCTTACTAGCGGTCTGGGCGAAGAGGGAAACATTGCACTCAATCATGTCATGGACCTCTCCTCCTCCAACGGTATGGGTAGACACGGATGCGTCAGGCACCATAGGGTGGGGATTTCAGTCAAATCAGGGGCACCAGGGTCAGGGACTTTGGTCCCACTTAGAAATCTCTCACATAAATGTCAAAGAGTTACTAGTCCCCTTGTATTTCCTTCAGGCTCACGGCCCGGCGTTACGGGGCAAGTCAGTGGCCTTCAGAATGGACAATCTGAATGCAGTTCACTGTATTCAGAAACAAGGGTCAACGAGGTCAAGAAAGTTGCTACTCGTGTCGGAAGAGATTTTTGTTCTAGCCACCAGTCTAGATATTTATCTTCACGCATCTTATCTCCCAGGCGTAGCGAACGTCTGGGCAGATGCTCTGTCCCGGAGACAGAGCACGACAGTAGAATGGGAGCTCAAGCAACCCATTTTCGACCTAATGATTGCGGAGCTCTCCCATCCATAAGTGGATCTTTTTGCGTCCGAGGAGACTCACAAGCTCCCTCTATACCTCACCCGCCGGGCGATAACGCCGGCAGGGGGGCCAGACGCCCTAGTGACAGACTGGAACAGATGGAGCTCCATCTATCTGTTTCCGCCGCCAGATGCGTCACTAATGTGCCACGTAGTGAACAAACTACGAGTTTATCGAGGCTTAGTCTCGCTAATCGCGCCCCTGTGGCCGGCGCAGGTGTGGTACCAGCAATTAATAATGTGGTGCCCGGACCCGGTATCGCTCCCGGTCGGGTACTTCCACTTAGACACGATTGGCAACCTAGAGACCTCGCTGACTTTTGCATTATGGACATTCAGGAGGCCAAGTGGCTAGCACCATACGGTAGGGATGTGACCAATAAATTGCTCAATCAATATACTCAGTCTACTAAGCGACAATATCAATCTCATTGGAAAGCTTTTACTTCTTGGATTGTTAGAACGGAACAAACTGTACCCTCAGTGGCATTGGTTTTTAATTACTTGAACTATCTGTTTGAGCAGAAACGTTTATCTGTGGTTACTTTGAAGAATCACTTAACTGCGATTAGAGTGCCCTTTTTCGACCTTACAGGTCTATCCATACCGGTGGCGGAGGAAACAGGATTTATGAGAGCGTGTTTTAAACTCCGCCCACCTCCCCGTCAGCTCATGCCTACTTGGTCTCTGGACAAAGCTTTGTCTTTACTTCATTCTCGTCTGTATCAAAATACTGCAGACTTTGCTTTAATCTTAAAGAAGGCAGTTTTCCTTTTGGCTTTGGCCACCGGAAACAGAGTGTCTGAGCTGGCGGCGATGAGCAACACACCTAATTGTCTTAGGTTTGGTAGACTTAATGATTCAATTTCCATTGCACCCTCCCCGGCGTTTGTAGCCAAGAATGAGCATAGTGCACACGTGTTTTCTGAGTTCACGGTGCCGGCGTTAAAAAGGGGAAAGGTGCATCATAATTTATGTCCAGTGCAAGCTCTAACCAAATATTTGAGAATAGCTCCTCATAACCCCCAAGGTGCTTTATGGGTAGCGAGTACGGGTAAACGCTTACTTAAACGGCGATTAGCCTCTCTTCTGGTAGAGGTCATTAAAGAGAGTAATCCCGGCGTTGTGGGTAGGGCCCACGATTTACGCAAGTGGGCGGCCTCTTTACGTTTCCTGAAAAACTTTTCAGTTGAAGATATTGCGTCCACACAGTTGTGGGCGTCTAATCATACGTTTCTCTCTAGATACTTGTCAGTTGCTCTAGACAAACCTTCCTTACCATGTATAGCTTTAAGGCAGAGGGTCTAGGTGGCCCTGCAGTCACTTATGTTTATTTTCACGGAAGGGGGGGGGGGGGGGTGCAGTCAGTTGACATAGGACACCCTAGACCCCGCCGGAGTATGAGAGCTGTGATACAATTTAAGGTTAAAATGTGATATGAAAATTTCTCTGCGAGAATTTGTGCTAGTACAAAGTTTAGTACAAAACAACGGTGTTGTTATAGTAGTTTTAGCTGCGAAAGCAATGTAACATTAGTTCAATGGAGTTCATTAGCAATTGATCTCCACATGTATTTTGGGGTTTATGATGTGCACATATAAACTTATAAATTATTATTTTTGTCACCACTCGTTGAGTGGGGTGCCTTTTGTAACTACAGATCTGTGTTCAGAATCTTCAGGGTTACCCATTTTGTCGGGCAGGCTTCTTTGAAGCACGCACCTGCCTGAACCCCCTTTTTCTTGTATATTTCCGGCCTACGCCGTATTAAATACATTTTTCAAAAAGTAAGAATACTATGTGGTTGTTTTTATTATCTGCTTTTCTAGAAGTTATGATATGATTACGAATGTCCCCCTCCAGTCTTAGATATCAGGCATGTTCGTCAATGATGGAGGGGCCACTAATAAATTATAGGTTTGACTCCTGTAAGGAGATAAAGAAAACCTAATATTTAGTAGTGGCCCCGTAATCATTGACGACTGGGGCCCTCCCGACCGTCCCCTTCCCATTCGTTGATGTATTAAGGATTTTGGTTTACTTGATATGTCAGTGAAGGAGGAATGACGCCTGATTCAGCGTCTGGTCAGAAATCCACACAAGTACATCCACGATATGATGGAAAGCTTATTGGATAGTTATTCTTATTTTCTTTTTGTTTTTATTTTTTACGAAGTTTTTTCGTAGTGAGAACCCAATTCATAATGACTGAAGCCATGAGTGAGGTCGCGTGCGCTCATGATGAAGGCTCCTCAGTTTTTAAATGCTCTGCGCGGTAGATTCAAACTACGGCGGATTAGTGTTTGAAGAGGATGCCTTATGTAATAGGCATGTTCGTCAATGATTACGGGGCCACTACTAAATATTAGGTTTTCTTTATCTCCTTACAGGAGTCAAACCTATAATGTATGTTCTTACATCCGAGAAGTAGATGTTATATATCTTAGAAGTTAAAACACCCACGCCTGTCCCTAGACCTCGTATATCAATTTCCCTGACGAGTATAGATATATGTAACCCTTGCTCAGTCGCCCCCTTGCATTGTTCTTCTAGTAACTAAGTGTCTCTATAATATTAACTGCCACCAGTATTGATACGACATAGCGGCACTGTCCTAATGTCGTATTGTGCCAAGTGCAGATCAACCAGTTTTCATCACCTTATTAGGACGACGACTATAACGTCGTCGATTCATCGATGTATTCAATCCTTAGGTTACGTATTAATATTAACATTCCCTAACATATCTTGTCTTGCCAGACTAAGTTTCTGAAGACCCATCGCCCCATAAATCTATGTATTCAATCCTTAGTTTTAAGTATCTTTATCCGCCATTGTGTTCACCTTTTTCCATTTACTTTTCCACAATTGTCATACGTCTTCCACTTACCTCCTTCGTATCCACAGTCCACACTACGCCATATTACTTCGTGTCCTACACCTCTTACCCGCCCAATTCTACCTACACGATGATGAACGAGAATATACATTCATATTAAAAACACCCATGCCCTGTCCCTAAGTTGAGCCAACGCCAACAAATCCAACAGCCATATATCAATGTATGTTCTTGCATCCGAGAAGTAGATGTTAAAGAGAAACCACATGTCCAGACTCATAAGAAATTAAGATACCCACGGGTACACCAAGATATAGAACCATTGCCCCCATAAGACTTAGACAGCCATGACTACAGATGTTAGCCACCATGCTGTAACGTATTCTTACCCCAACCAGAGATTGTATAGATAACCTTTGTTACCAGTATCTATCATAGTACCTCGAAACAATAACGCAGTACCCCTACGAACTGCCGCTTTCCTTTGGTCTATATTTCATAGAAAACGTAGTTCCCAGGGACACCTAGACGTACAAGAAATCGTGTCACATAATAGGTCCATAACCCCTCCTATTGACGAGTAATAATACACCATGTTTTTCCCTACTTTATCCACAGTCAAGCACACAACTACAGTTAACCTCCTTCTCCCCCACAGTCCACATGATTCTATCTTTTCCAGACTCATATACCACCCCGTATTTGCATCCCCCGGTAGCATTTGGCTAACGTACTTTCACTGTCCTTTCAAACTCCAATATCAAATGTAGCCTAATGCCACCCCCACGCCCAGAGACCTTAGGGTCAAATTTCCCTGTAGCCCCCTGAGCTTCCCCCCCTCTCATTAAGATACCCGCGCTTCTCGACTCTTGTCCGACCTAGCCTCTCTCTCATACCTCTTGAAGATCCTTGATTTTTCCGTTGCTAACGCTCTCCAACCTTTTATATATATACTCCTACCCAGCCTACCTTCACTTAGTAGGCCAGAACAACATTAGAACTTTACTAACCCCTTGCATGCCATCTATTTTCTCACAACCAATTCACAACCCTGCACCCCATGGTCGTCGGTGCGAGGCTCGCCACCTCGCCAGTAATTAATTTCTATTGCCATACTTCCAGATAAATGTGGCAGAGTGAGCAACCAGTCTCCACCACATCCAGCAAGCCATGCAATTTACAGCCAACCGATTACACCCAGCTAGCCAAGGCACCTTCGGTTTTGATATTAAGAACACCCACATCTGTCTCATAAACAGAGGGTTATTACAAACACTGGTGATATGGCAAGCCCCTAGCCACAGCCGCCGGACGACCATCCCAGAGGGAGAGCGCCCGGCTACCCCTTTTTACCCACCCGAGGAGGGAGACCCCCACCCCCGCGGAGGTGTACCTGACCCCTGTTTTGACTTCCGGGTCATTGCCAGGTAGCCTAGGAATTCTTCCTATCAATGAACTAACCATGCATGTCTAACCCCCTTACTCACTTCTCTGTATCCACAATAACCCATCCACCTGTTTTGCATACTCAGGTAGTCAAATTAGCACCTCAGCTATGCAATAGAACGAAGACTGAGCAATATAAGAGAGACGCCCCTATCACAGCTGTCCCAGTCCTCCCCGCAAAGTAGATCCAGTCTTCCTCCCATAAATACTTCCAGTATAGCCAAAATAGTACCTTTTACTAAGGCTCAGTTATATCACAAATTGAAGGCTTCCTATAGCCATGTGCCACAACAGTAATCACCATCTTACCTAGTCCCCATATCTATTGAGAGTTCAAATAGGTCCCTCAGACTCGAGATCCCTATTGTCTACAGGGTCCCGAACCTAGCCTATAAACCTAGCTTCCGCCCCCAGTCAAATCAGTTGAAAGTTAGACACCAACCAGTGGTCACTACCCTGAAGTTAACCTCTAGCTCTGCCCTTGTGTTGTTCCTGAGTTGAGAGATTCCCGAGCCGGCAGACTCCATGGCAGAAGTTAAATAGAAGAGCTGTCCATGTACAAGTCCCAACGTGCACCTTATAACCTTCACACAAATTAGTGGGTATATAAGTGTGTAGCCAGCACCGATCGTCAAAAGATCCGACTTGAGAACTTCCTACATTTTGGACCACCTGGACGGCCGAGGAACCAGTCGTTAGCCCCCAACATCACCGGAAGCAAGATAACTAGGACCAGACCCACAAATACTATTCAAGATTCATGTTACTAGTACTAAGTGTTATAGTACCAGTTCGACATTCACTTATTAACTTTTCTATGAAGTGGCTATAACCTTGCCCAGTGTAAACTCATATTTAACCATTCCATTTGGGACGTACTAAGCGTATCAGTGTTCATTAATTAACAGGCGACATTGACTCTCGTAATTACCTTATTCAGATATTAAAACCCTAGTGATATTTAACGTTCGCCCACTGATTTGTGTTCTACGTATTTCTGCCATAAGAATATAAACCTTAGATCAGTACCCCCATGAGGTTACTAGAGATTCTGTGTTCTAAAATATACGCGTGTCTAATTCTAACTGTGAGCTGCTACTTGGGCACGCGACCAGTCAGTAAGAGATCTAATCAGTGAAATTGAATACATAAATATATTGAGGTCTTCCAGTAAAATAAAACTTGCTAACTAAACCCGTGATCAGAAGAGTATACCTGAACGTTGGAAGTGGGAGACTAGGCTCCATCCAGATCCACTAATGCTAGCAGTTCCCTTCTATTATTTGTTTTGTACGAGAATTACTATCTTTCCATGCTCTTTATTCACTTACTATAATAAACGTGAACGTGTGTCGTGTTACCGTGTGTTTATTTTGTGTTCTCTATTCCTCATACCTTGTATTGTGCATGCAGCCTTATATACCCAGTCAGATAGAGCCCACATTGACCAAGTTAATCCTGTAGAAAAACAGGGCATAACAGTTAGTTTGGGTGTTGAGTGCTTGAATTTGTTGTGTGATGTCTTGTGTGTGGGGTGCTGGGGAGTGTTTCAGTATGTCGCGTTGTCTGATGAGGTTTTGAATTTCTGGTGTGAAGTTGGGGTTGTGTCTTTTTCTGTTACCTCTTGGAATGTGTTTCTTATCAGCGTTTTGGATAGTTTTATTGAGTATGTGTTTGAAATCAAAGCTACCTAAATTCCATTTGTATGAAGAAATTATAGAAGAAGTAAGTAAAGTAAAGTATCTAGGACACTATATTTCATGTGATCGCTCAGATGATGAGGATATGGGTCGTCAGCGAAGGCAACTTTACATGCAGGGAAATTCAATGTTAAGAAAATTTCATATGTGCACATGGGATACAAAAATAACATTGTTCAACTCCTACTGCTCACCAATGTATACAGCACAACTATGGTGGAACTATAAGAACATTACAGTGAATAGACTAAGTATCTCATATCACAATATCATGAAAATGTTTCTGGGGCTCTCAAAATATGAGAGTACAAGTACGCTATGTGCCTATATGAACTTACACTGTTACAAATCACTCATTAGAAAGCTAACATATAAATTCATTCAGCGCCTTAACACTTCTGAGAACAGGATCATTAAAATGCTACAAACTCCAAGCATAGTATACAGCTCCAGGATCCAGACACACTGGAGGAAGTTGCTCTATATTTAACCTTAAGTAATGATTTCAGGTCTGCTACTCTACAGAATTAGCATACCGGTACTGATCCTCATAGTGCAGTACAGTACCGATATTCCTATACTGTACTGTAGCAACATACTATACCGGAAGCTAAATGATGTGAGGCATGGTACTGTACACAATTAGGACAGTGGTTTTGGTAACACAGTAGTTTGATGACCACTGTTTTTGGTTGAGGCAGTGCTGTGAACTACATGATAGCAAGCTGGGTATTATTTAATTTTTTTTTATTTTATGTAGCCTATGTACAGTAGCTTATATATATTTATATATATTTATGTTACTGTAAGGTATATATGGACCCCAGTATGGTCCCCTCTGTACTGTGTGAGTCTGAAATAAAGTATTATTATATTATTATTATTATTATTATACAGCATTGTTGATGTTAGTGATGGGTGTACTGTTTAGAGTTGTGAAGTGTTGTTCTGTCTCATTTGTGAATGCTTCCCAGTTAGCTCTTTTATAATTGGTGTATGTGTGTTTGTGGCTAGCTGGGGTGAGTTTGGTTTTGGTGGTGATAATGATCGGGAGGTGGTCAGAGCCTAAGGTTCTGACCACCCTCCAGGATGTTGTGGGGCGAGTTCTGGGGAGCAAAAGGTGATGTCTGGAGATGATGGGTTATAGAGGGCTTGGTGAGGAATATGGGTATGTTGATGGATGTCGTTAAGGATGATGAGGTTATCGGTTTGGTTTTGTAGTACGAGCCCTCTGTCTGTGTCGGGGTTGTCGACAAACCAGGCCGACGTCTTGGCGTCGAAGTCACCACCCAGGATGATGTGTGGGGTGTTTGTGATATGTTGTAAGTGTGGTCTGTATTCATTTGGTACTGTAGGGGATGTTTGGGGAGGGATGTATGTGTTTATGATGGTTATGTTGGAGTTGTTGCCAGTGCGTATTTTAATTGACTGTATTTCTGTTGTGTTATCATTTGGGGGGAGGAGGGATTTGGTTTGTACACTGGTTACTATGTATGATATTTCTTTGTGTACCAGGGTGATGAGTCCACCGCCCCCGCCGACAGCCCGGTCTTGTCTGATGGTGGTGAAATTATGAAATGTGGGTGTTTTTTGTGTTGTGCGGAGTTTTGTTTCTTGTAAGATGGCAATGTGTATGTTGTGTTGTTTGATGAAGTGTGAGAGTTCGTGTTTCTTTGTGTTGATGCCATCTATGTTCAGATGAAGAATGTTAATGTTATGTGCACGATGTATGTTGGGTGCTACTGCACGACGAGGGGGGGGGGGTGAGGGAGGGGCTGGGGGTGGGGATGGGTGAGGTGGGGGTGGGGATTGGGGAGCAGGAGATGGGGGTTGGAATGGATTAGGATAGGGTGTGGTGTGTTGAGTTGAGGATGTGGATGGTATGGGAAGGTTAGGTGGGTTAGGGAGGAGAGGTGGACGGGTTTTAGGGGGGGGGGGAGTGGATGATATGGGAAGGTTAGGTGGGATGGGGAGGAGAGGTGGACGGGTTTTAGGTGCGGGATTTGACTGGGAGAGGGAGGGGCATGAGGAACAGGTTCAGGTGTTTGTGTAGTGTTTCTTGGAGGCAAGTGTTGTGCAGGTGAAGTGGGTCCAGTTCCCGCATGAATTGCAGAGAACTGAACCCTTAGTATGGCGACTCGAAGTGATGGGTTTTGAGCAAGTTGGACATATGTATGTGTACGTGGGTCCTGGGTTGCGTCTCCGGCTAGAAGAAGTCTTCGAGAAATTACAGCCGGAGAGTAATTTCTCGGTGTAGGAAAAACTGTGGGATGTGTGTGTGTGGTGTGAGAGGTGTGGAAATTCCCGGCGCGACCGAAGCCGCTCCAAGGACCCGTGCCCCCAGGGAGGGGGCAGGGGATGGTTGTGACGGTTTGGCTCCCGAAACTGCTCCCCGCGGCCGGCATCCGGTTTTCCTCCACTGGTCGTTGATTTTGTCTTCGGCCGTGGAGGGTCGGCAGCCATCCGCGGTTGGCAGCCTCGGGAGGTGGCCCCACGGCGTAGACGCCGCCACATCAGGACATGTTATAGGCCTAGGCTATAGTAAATGTTATAATTATTAGTGTAGGCCTAGGCTATGCATTAACTTTCTACTGGTAGGCTATTACTAAACTAATTACTGATTTAATTTCCACTTTTCATGTTATTTGGTAGGCGATAGTAGGCCTAGTAGGCTATAGGATAGGCAGTGGTAGGCTATGCCACTTCCATTTGCATAGTGCAGTCTTATCAGCATTTGGCCTATTAATAGGCTAATATTTGGCACAATTTCTCGAACACGATTAGGCCTAGCCTACGATAATTCTACAAATGTATCATAATAAAAGTCAAACTCATGTTTACATTTCTCTACTTTAACCTATGAAGTGCAATAGACCTCATAGAAGGCACAACATTTAAATGAGAATATAAAGTTTATGTAATTATATGGTCAATATACAGGAGACGCAACAATATAGCCTAGGCCTAGGTAGCAAATTTCTAATGGTAGTTTTGGGTTCCTATCATCATATGCTTCATTTCTATATACTTTTTATCCCCGGGGATTTTTTTTTTTTTTTTTTTTTTTTTGGTCATTAGGCTAACCTAACCAAAAAACCTAAGCTAACCTAACCCAATAGCCCCCAAATACATTTAGGTTAGGTTAGGTTAGATTTTTGGGTTAGGTTAATGAAAAAACAAAAACTAGAATATCCCAAGAAAAAAATTAAAAACGGCGATTTTATTTCCCCCCCCCCCCCCCCCCCCCCCCCCGGTTATTTGACACTAGTCATGTGGGGGTGAGAGGGGGGGGGGGGGGTGCAAAGCCCAAAGATGTCCGAATTCACCCCAGATGACGGTACTCAGTGAAGGGTGTGAATCTTCCTTATTGCCAATTTTGATAACAGCTGGCCCTGGCCTGGTATAATTTATTTTAAATATATATTTTAATTCATTCATTGTCTCTTAAAAAAAAAAAAAAAAAAAAAAAAAAAAAAAAAACATGCGAATGTATGTGGTGTTTGGTATAAAATCTTAACAAATCAGCCATATAATTGAAAGTACAGTACAGTACTCTAGTGCACTATAGTTGACAACTTCCTTGTGTACCACACAGTTCGCTAAGTGGCACAGATGTGAACAAAATTTTACTGTACTGTACTTATTTTCTCGCAGCATATTTAATATCGTGCCCATACTCTCCACACATACCGGTACCTAATCTGCACTTTTTAGAACTGTACATTATAATTATCAAACACTTGTATTATTTACAGTACTGTTTCATTTACTCTCATTACCAACACATAAATTTCATTATTACTATTATTATCATTATATATTGTACATTTCAGCATTTATAGTGTGCTACTTTCTTTTTTCAGGAGAAAGCCAGAGGTCCTTGGCGATGCAGTCAGAGTCAGCCGAAATCTGGTGTGCTCCATCATTCCCGAGGTCTGCCGAGCCATCTACGAAGTATTAAGCCCTCTATATATGAAAATGCCGGACTCTGAGGGAGAATGGCGCCAGATTGCTGCGGCCTACAATAACACGTGGGATTTCCCTATGTGTATTGGGGCACTAGATGGGAAAAAGAGTACTTCTTGAAAAGCCCGCTAACAGTGGTTCTGATTACTATGATTACAAAGGTAATTTCAGCATGATTCTCATGGCTTTAGTTGACGCAGACTACAAATTCATATATGTGGATGTTGGCACCATTGGCAGGGCAAGTGATGGAGGAGTTTGGGATCAGTGTTCTCTTAAATCAGCTTTGGAAGACAATAACAATGTCATCAATATTCCTCCTGAAGAGAATCTACCCATCTCACGTGAACGATGTCCTTATGTGATTGTAGGAGATGATGCGTTTCCTTTAAAAACAAACTTAATGAAACCCTACGCGGGAAGGGAACAGACACCGGAACGAAGGATTTTTAATTACCGTCTTTCCCGTGCTAGAAGAACTTCCGAAAATGCTTTCGGAATTCTGGTAGCTCGGTTTCAGATTTTTAGAACTCCAATCCGAACATCTCCTCCAAATGCTAAGAACATCGTGCTTGCTGCTGTAGCCTTGCATAATTTCTTGAGAGTAAGCTCCAGAGACAATTATGTAACTGAAGATCTTCTGGACAGGGAGGATGTACAGAATGGAAGGTTACAACAAGGTCGATGGCGACAACATCCTCAAGGTGGAATTGAACGTCTGCAACCTTTGCCACCTGGTAATCTTGCTAGAGATGCCAAGGCTGTCCGTGATTCATTCAAAACCTATTTTAATGGAGTGGGACGGGTTCGATGGCAAGATCGGATGGTCAACCTTCACTAACCACCTAATAATAGTATTGTATTCACAAAGTGAAACCTGCAGCCCATAATGTGTTTGCACAAGACCTGGAGCTAATAACCTATGACAACTTTTCTCACCCAAATATTCTCAAAGTAACTCAACGTCAAGCAATAGGTGATGCCGGATTCACTCACTTTTTCTGAATTCAGATTAAAGACCTTACATACATCATTTTAATATTTGTAAAATTTATTCACTTCATTCTTTTTCCTATGAAGACAGAACATTTTGTTTTATTATCTATGTCATTAAGGCTACAGTACTTTGGTAATACTGTACTTGGGCTGGATGAATTGTCATATATTAGTTTCTGTACTTGTGTGCATGCTCAGGAGCCACTATTTAGTACAGTATTAATAGTAGCGGCCAAGGATATACTGTTGTAAACATAGTAATCAGACATGTAACCAATGGCCTATATTTTGGGTTGGGAGGGCGACTGTAGCTTCATGGGGGAGGGTTGTAGATATTTCCCTCTCACCTTCGTCGTTGGCTTGACTAATTTTGCATACTTTTTCAATCTTATGTCTATTTGTTTTCCCATTCTGTGTTATTTTGTCTCCTTTGGTTGTCCTTCAGGCAGCCTATAACATGCCACTGGCTAGGTTTTTGGCTCTGACCTGATTTGTCTCTTCTCTGTTGTGGAAACCCAGGTTCAAATCCCGGGTGAATCATATGCTTTCATTAAATTCATTGGGAGGTGTTTTGTGTTGAGAGTTAATTATATATATTAGATTATTGTAGTTTTAGAAGGCATATTCCATTTATACAATAAAATGTTTTATAATTTTACTAACTATTTATTTATGATTCCAATTAATGTATTAAACCATCTTTGTGGTGACTGATATATTCTCTTTGTAAGGCTTTTTTCTGCCATTCGCTGAACATGTCCATACCAGTACAGCACCCTTCTGTCCACTCCATCAGACAAATGTTCCTGGTGCCCCACTTTCCTACGTACAGGTATCTCTTCATTCCTCAATCTGTCTCTGCGAGTCACTCCACACAAACTCCTCAAGCAGCTTATCTCCATCACTTCCAGCTTTCTTCTCACTTTTGCCTTCACAGTCCGTGTCATAGTCCCATACATCAATGTTGGTACAACTATTCCTTGATATATTGCACTTTTACCTATCATTCCAAGATTTCTCACCTTCCAAATATTTCTCTTAGCTCCGATAACTTTCATTCCTTCACATAATCTCTTTTTTACCTCCGTTCCTGTTTATCATTCCTCCTAGATATCTAAAATACTGTACTGCACTTGTACGAGTATTTCCCCATCCAGCCGCACATCTATATTCACTCTACGAGCATTCATAGGTAAGCAGCACCTATTATCACAAACCATGCGCAGTACAGTATGCAGAAAAAAGGTGGGCGCAAACTCGATACAGTGTAGCGACTCCTGCAGCTAGGTACATGACGTGAAGAAATGCTGCACTAGAATATAGGTACCTCTATCAAGAAAGAAGTCCAAAATTTATAAATTTGTATTCAAAGGAGAGCTTGTATTCAATGACCGGCTCAAGAGTGTTAACTTTGGCAATGAGGCAATGGAAATGATGGACAATTTATGCTACTTATTTTCTTGAGAAATCCATAATCACTCAAAATTTCAGCAGAACGTGCTTCGTAAAGTATAGGCTACCTTTCACTCTCGATGACGCTCGTGAGCCACCGAACATCTTCATTACCTTATGAACTAGCCATCTGTTTACACCTACTCTCGTAGCACAGAGCATGACATCCATGAGCACCTTATTGACAAACTTCCCCAGATTATTATATAAATAGGTATGGAAATGAAAAGTCTACAACTAATATGCAACTGAAAAAGTGACTTAAGTTATGTGAACTAGTGAGTATAGTTTAACATTTGACGGGTGGACAGCATCGGTGTCCTTTGATATTATTAATAAATAATAATAACAACAATGTATATGATTTTTCTAAAGCACCAATTATTCATCAGAATGTTGGCTGCTCTACTTTTTGTACTAGACAGAGGGGCAAAATTATTTCCTAAAGACATTAAGCTAAAGTTCAACAACAATATAACAATTCAACAGTTTATTTTTATACGTCCATCGACTCCATCTCTTTCACTATTGACAATGATGTTTGGAGGATTCGAGCCCCAAACTCAATCTGCTGAGTTGGTGTAAGTCGGGCAGCTATGGACTCCACGGCAATCCCAATTCCATGTGTCAACGTGGCGGTGTTCTTTGGTTCCAGGGCAGTAGACATTACCTCTGGCTCTGTCATACTGCATTTCTTTTTTTCTTTTAGCGGCTTGCTTACGTCCTGGTTCCCGAGATTGTGGCTGAGGCAACGTTCGTTCACCAGATGCTAGCCCCTCACTGGATGTAGTTGAAGTGTTGGAATTTGTTCGTACTTTGCAACCTAGTAGCTTTTTCCTCGGTGGCGAAACGTTTTGGCTTGAAGGAGTCGATGAGTTGGGTGTGTTTGAGCCTGTGCTGTAGTTGGTTTCACAAGCTTCAACATCCGCCAACAACTTGTGAACCTCATCTTCATCCTCTGAACTAATCTGCACGGAGTCGTCAGTTGGGTCTACTTCCAGTGTAACCAACACTTCTGTAGAGGGGTCCAGCTCTTCCTCCTTTGTGTGAGTGAGTTTGTTTGTTTGTTTTTGTAGATGTTTAGGTGACAATCACCACGGTCGATCTGGGGATCCGCCGCTAATGAGCTCGTCCTGGAATCTTTACGACTCTTTACAGGACTGAACATGCCATTTTTATCGGCAATAGCTCAGAGAAGAGTGTTGAGAGGGGAGAAGGTGTGTTGGAGAGAGAGGAAGGTGTTGGAGTGGCTTTGTTATGTGTGTTTTGTCTGTATACGTCATCAGTATGTCTCCTGACTGGGTGTAAGCATGTGAAACATGCTAGGACGTACTACCGCATCCACTAAATGTCCGCCGTGGCAGGGATTCGATCCCGGGTCTTTCAGATTCACACGCGACCGTGCTCACCACTTGACCACCACGGGAGTGTGTGTGTTTGTGTGTTAGCTGAGCAAAGAAGGGATTTGATTTTCTAATTAAACATTTTGGTATGATGAATTATTAAATTGTATTCTGTCTATTATTAGATTATTTATATTAAGCTTAGACTGAGTTTGTGAGGGCAAAAGGGTAATCTATGATAGATAATAGATTACCACATTGATTGTTAAATGTTCTACTACCGTAGCCTATATTAACTACATTTCTCTCTTCAAGATTGACACTAAGCACATTAATAAGTCTTACACAACCTAAGATATCCGTTGATAATACTCCATGCCGAAACAAACAATATTCTTCTTATTTGTTTCTGTACTGGCTAATCTCTTTATGTAGGCCTACAGTACTGTATGTATTCGTTCCTCTTCTTGGCTTGCTTACTGGAGTGAGACTAACATTTATCCAATTTTACAGCAGGGAAGCTCTTTCAATCAGACCAATTGCAATCATATCTACTCCTAGCAAAGTTTTTAAATTGTTCTAAATAATCCTAGTACAACACATTTTCTACAGTTCAACAACGACAGACTATAAGGATTCCGATATGAACGCTCCACTATTGACATACTTGCCCTTCTTAAAATGAACTCCGAAAAGTTGCCAGAATTAATAAAAACACCATATGAGGAGGAGCACTTTATTGACATGTGCGAAACGTTGTCAATAAAGTGCTCCTCCTTATATGGTGTTTATATTCATACTTGCCCTATTCACATAATTATATATTTCACCAAGTGATTGATCTTTATGGAAGAACTCATGCTTTAGCCTTTGACATATCAAAAGCTTATGGTTGAGTATGGCACCGCTCCCTAATATCCATACTTCCTGGTTATGGCTAAAGGGCAGATTTTTTTTCGAACCTCCTTCTCCCTCATGTTTAACCTCATTACTTTTGAGTTTTTAAAACGTTCGCCTCGTTATCAATTTTTTCCTGGCAAGCGATAGCGAGCCTGTGATTTAGGAAGAACCGGCCTTTGTCCGAGACATTTTTCTACCAAAAAATTTACAAATTTCTATCGAAGGGGGGGTCTTGGGGGAATTTTTGTTCAGGCTTGATAAGGGTCTAGGAAGCAAACTAAAAATCTCCCCTTAACGTCATTATACCCTGTTCCAAATATATAGGTAGGCCAACAATCGTGAACCCTAACCTCTGTAACTCCTAAAGGCCTAGAACAAATGGGCTGTAAGTTTACAAAAAAATTCCCTCTAGTCGTTTGTGAGTTTTGGAGGTTAATATTCAAGAGTTTTGGGATACTTATGTAGAATAGGGTATATTACCAGTAATGTCCTTGTATCTCTGCAATAGGAAGATAGTAGTGTAGAAGGTGTTATTTATTTCTTTATTTCCATTCTACAAATGCTGGTGATCCACAGGGATAAGTGTTGGCCCTACCCCAATCGTTATTTACATCAATGATCTACTTACTATAGTAGGAGGAATGTGTGTGTGTGTGTGTTATTTATTATCCTATTCAAGCCTATGTATATGACTCATACTTCATAGATCTTTCACATTTACCATAACTTTCACAAACTTCAACATAGTAGTCTCAACTAAACACTGCAGCTTATCTTAATAGTGTCATCCAATATTACTGAATGGAGTCATAACAATCTGTTATCTTTAGTTTAATGCAAATAAAACTAAATGCACAAACCACACAAAGTCACACAAAGTCACAAAGTCAATCTGAATCCTATATACAACTTTTAATGAAAAATAATCTCATATCCTTGATGTATCACTTGGTGCTAACCTCAGTTTGATATCTCAGATTAGATCTTTGCTAAAATACCTAGACAAACTTGGGCTTTCTTTTACAGAGCTCGAGAAAACTTAAATTATTAATATATTCCTCCACAACTGTACGTCTGAGAATAGGAATCTTATTTAACTGAAAAAATTGTTTTTTCTTTACCTCGCCTCTGATATTTGTTTATATTTGAATAAGTTGCTTACAATTGCGTCCAATAATCCATAAAACCTATTTCCATTTAACTTGTAAAAAATAATAGTCATTTATAGCTATTAAATGATATTTGATAACAATATTTATTAAAAAATAACCATTCAGACAAGTGAGGCAGCTCTGAATCACCTCCATTAGGACGTGAGACCGGAACTGCACTTCATGTGGAGCGCTCGGATGTTAAATGTATGTATGTAGGCTATAATATATGTAATTTATATATGGATTGAGTCATGAAAGAAATACAAGAGCAGTGGATATTGATGTATCGCTGATAAGAGAAGGAAATAAGTGAAGTTGCCTTTACTGCTGTTTGCTGGCGATACACTTCTGATGAGTGATAGTGAGTGGGAGTTGCAGGGTCTGGTAAATATGTTTGGAGCATTGTGTGAAATATCATAATATGGAATCTGAAGGTTAATGCAGGGAGGAGAAAGGTTATGGTCTTTGAAAGAGGTGCAGTTACATAGTGTGAGGTGAGGATGTGAGGTTGAACGGTCAGGTTATGGAGAATGTCAGCTCATTTAACCCTCAATTCGCAGTGACAGTCATATGACGGTAGAGAGAAAATTGGCCATCTGTATGGCAGTGGAGTATCCAAGGGGGGGAATGGGGGGCACGTGCCCTCCCATAAGAAACCTGTGCCCCCCCAGGTGCCCTCCATCAGCCACCACAGCCCTACATGTAGCCTATGCCTAATTTGTTATTGTAGGCCTATTCATTAGGAACTGCTGGATAGAAGGCACCACCACCTAAAACAACAATTACAGATCATATAGTTATCTCCATTTAAAATTATCACTTTCACCAACAGCAGTAACAGCGAACATTTATAATTAATTTATATAATCGAGTATAAAATTATGATAGTTACAGCCTTAATTATCGGTTGGAGGCTCGTTTTCTTTAGTTGTTGCCTGCTGGAGATTTGATTTTTCATCTATCCTAGATTGGAAAATTTATTAATGTTATATCTGAACTATTTCTTATTCTTAACATATAAAGTTTAAAAAACTTCTATTAATTTAAGGCAGAAAGAAAACAAGATATTATTACAAAATAAATTTATTTCTCGAATGAATGCTAGGGAACCAAACGTTTTTTGTTGATAATCGGTCAGCTGATTGCTGCATGGTGAAGAGGGAGGACACAGGAAGACCAACGAGGGGCCGATACTTAAGGCTATCTCTCAACATCATCATCATCACACTTTAGGTAAGATAAATTTGTCTCGTTTGTGGCATTTGTTGTACGATTATCATGATGTCTTATTATTTATTCGAATGGATGTATTAATTCACGCTTAGGCTAGGATATAAGGCTAATTCTGAAGATCTCAAACATGACATGTTCTCGGCAAAACGAATGTTAAAAAGACCGTAAGACGTTACAAGAGCACACATGTAGACAAGAGACCTACGCTAAATCATTTGTTAGAATTGGTGAACATCCTATTAATTAAGACTTGTCTCAGGAACACAATGGGCCGTGAAAGACTGAGTAGGCTAATCTGGCTATAGCCTATTATCAATTGAGAGATCTAGAGTAAAAAGGTTAAATTTAAAGGAATTTGTTGATAGGCCTAGCCTAGTTTTCAGAGAATCCCAGTAACAAGAGAATAATGTTAAAGTAGGCTAAGTAGGCTAGGCCTATGCTAGGCCTATCACAGCTTGCTTTCTGCAACCTTTCCCTGATCGGTTTCTGACTTTCTGTAGCACAAGTAGGCCTAGGCTACTCTGTTTTATTAATTTTTAAGTTTAATTTTGTTCACATAGAAAGTTTGAAACACAAGGCCTAGGCGGGGCCTATCCTGTTTTTTTTTTCGTGCAGCTTTCCATTTGAATTCAATTGTAGCCTATTCTAAACTTGTGGGAACAATTAACGACATTACAGTTGAGTTTATGTTTTACTCCCTACAATAATTAGGCTAGGCTAGCCTATAGCCTATATAACAACTAGCCTACACAACAACATTTGCAAGTTAGAATCCACAACCATAGGCCGCCCTATACAGGGGTATTTCAGAATAGGCCTAGTGTATTTCATAATCCTTAATATAATTTATATAGGCTATGACTGATAAATTTATCAATTATCTTTACAAATGAGTGATTAGGCTATTGTAAGCTAGTAGCCTAAGTATACTAGGGTAACTAGGCTACTAATAAATAAACTAAAATTAGATTCCCCCTTTGTTTCTATACTAGGCCTAGCCTCAAAATTCCCGTAAAACGGTAAAAGAGGTTCATTTCAATTTGTATTTAACATGTTGCCTGCGGGAGACGTTCCGGATCGCCATGACAATTTACCACAGTAACAGCAATCTAGAGGCTTTTAAAGCCTCTTTAAGCCTGTAGAATCAAGTGAGAGAATGCGGCAGGCCACCCGTGACCCGTCCTCCTCCCAGGCAGCCGCCCGATACACTGAAGGGTCTGAGTCAGAGTCTCGCTAGATATACAATGCTGCCAAAGTTAAAAATACCGTGACATTAGCGAGAATTGCTCATTTTAGCTAATGTTTATGGTTGCGCTGCGGGTGAACCCCGTGAGCTACGAAGCTCGTTCTGGCGTAATTACGCCAGAACGAGGAACGAGGAACGAAGCTATTTTCTTCTAGTTTTTGCCTGAATACATTTCATTTCATGCAGACACTTGCCTAATCAATCAGGAGTGCCTGAATGAGCCCTAATATGGCGGAAACATGCCCGCACCTAAGTGTTAACCCGGCAAGTGATAAGCCCCTGTAGTATATACCACACCCCTGTGCTGAGGTATTCTGATTCATTCCTCACTAAAATCGTTAATTTACCATATACAGTACTGTATATATAATTAATACTTATCCACATGCGCCTATTTTACTTTAAATATGAACATTTTTTTTTTTTTTTTTTTTTTTTTTTTTTTTTTTTTTTTTTTCTATATTCCAACTACTCCCTCTCGGGCATAGGCTGAGAGCCTGTACATTCCACCGCTCAACACGGTGAAGCCCGTGAGGTCTTGTTCCAGCCTGGGGAGTGAGGCATGTGAAGCATCCATCATGGCTCAAAGCAGCTCCATCTCTGAAGCGGCTGGTTGCTTCGCTCAAGTGCTTCACCGTCTCACCCTCCAGACTCAGACCCTCACTCTCAGAACGCCACCTATTGAGCAGTGAACTCACTAGGCATTGTCCCCCTGTAACATATTTTGAATATGGGAATATTCATACAGTGTTATTTAATCAGGGAACAATGAGGGTATTTTTTTGGCATTTCGGTGGGCTTTGTGGTAATGCACTGATACTAGGTACAGCACAAATTCAATCCCAATAATATCTTCCCATTGACATATCGGGATTTGAACCCGGGTCCATTGGATTACCAATCCAGTGGCATGACCACTCCACCACACCTCCCCTAATGAACATGGGAACATGGGAAAGCAATAAAACAAGTGGTAACAGCAATTGGCGGGTGAAAATTGTATATTTTAGCCCCGCGGTTGTAATCTGGCCTTGAGCAGTGACAGACTAACACCCTCCCTCTCTCGTGTCTCGCTTGGCACTGAGAGACAAAGGGTGGACTCAGACTGGCTTGGAGAGTCGGAGTTACACTCCTCCCTCTCTCATACTTGTCCTCCCACGAAAATACCTGATAATTGAGGTGGGGGGGACACATGTTTAGGAGTGGTAGCAAGTACTGGAGGGAAATTATCTCGCCTAAATTTTTTTTTTTTTTTTTTTTTTTTTTTTTTTTTTTAGTGCCACTGGGGTGTTTTAAATGTGTTTTTTTAGGCCTAGGATAAGAGTCTTCCAGCAGTCGCCCAGTAGAACCTCTTAAGAGTCCCAGCAGCCGGTGGGTTAAGGGAGGGAATTGTTGGTTTTCACCGAATCACCAACCTCAACTGCGCGGCACATGTTAAATGGCTCTTTAACCCAAGAACGGTGAGCGTCCTCAATTGAGTCTGAACCCTTTGAGGGCGAGCGTCCTCATATGAGCCAAGGCCTAAAAAAAGCCTTTCAAAATATCCCACTGGCACTCAAAATAAAGGATTGGCCATACAGGCGGCTACAGCTAAAGCTTAACTATTGATTATGGATTATTGATTATATCGATTATTGATATATTTCACCTGTGTAAGCATTATTAAGTCACTGTCCACTGCATTCATGCATCGACTCAGACTACAGAAAATCATCGATAGGGCCGTGAGTCAGCTGACTGTGTGTGTGTGTGTGTGTTTTTTTTTTTTTTTTTTTTAGTGGCTACTGTTAAAGCTTGTTTACTCTCATTCAACTTTTGATTACCGTTATCATTTATGTGGAGCATGCTTTTGCTGCTAGATCCTTTCCTTGTGTTGACCCACATCTATTCAATCGATTTCCAGTTACACTTAACCCATGGACTGCACAATAATGGACAAAATAAATGGTCAAGTTTAGGGAGGGAGAGGGGATAGGCAGGTAAAGGGGGGGGGGGGGGGAGGAGTGGAGGATGTGGTATAGGGAGATACTACTACTTT
This sequence comes from Paralithodes platypus, assembly GCA_032716605.1. Lineage (NCBI taxonomy): Eukaryota > Metazoa > Arthropoda > Malacostraca > Decapoda > Lithodidae > Paralithodes > Paralithodes platypus. The sequence goes on along the minus strand of CM064513.1, from coordinate 40,872,088 downwards.
CTATGTGTCATACAATTTTGAGACATTACCCAGCACTGGCATGGTATTTGAAGGGTTCTTCTTACACATGTTTGAATACCGTGCCTTCCGTGAGGCCTATTGCACTTTACGGCAGTTGACTTGCATTGACACTTTCAAGAAGGAACCGAAGTCACTCATGTTGATATGTGTATATTTATCGGGTTCATAATGAGACACTGGATAGGACTGGAGTTCACATATATTGTAAGGGTGTGGCTGATTACATAATAACAAGAGCCCTGTCTCCAGGGAAGGTTTAGGAAGCCCTGCCTTGGTAGCGGCTCGCCTGTAGATTATATATTTAGTTAACAATATTGTTACCAATATTGTAACATCCTCTCTTTTGAGATGATAGTTACCAGTGAAGTTGGTATTAGAAGAATATTGATATGAGATAATTGTATTAATTTATTTTGAGACTTGTATTTGTGAATTGACTTTTGACATTTTGTAGTCTCCTAGGATTATTAAGTAATACTTATTCTATTATGGCACATGAGCTAGACTCTAGAGTAATAATAGCACCAATATGATCTATAAAATTGTACAGTATTATGATTTGATAGTTACTGGTACTGTACTGTATACAGTATGATACCGGTATAGTAATTAGTATTTTAATACAGTATGGAATGTGATTAATTTTGTTAGAATATTAATCTATTAGTATGTAAATATGAGATATGAAGTTGTTGTTGTTGTTCCCCAAGCTGCCTGGCCGAACAGCCCCAAGGCCCCGAGCAATTCCAAGGCCATAACCGAGTGCCCCCACAGAACCCTCCCCGCCGACCACAATAAAGCCTGGGTGACCGAAGCCACTCCATGGCGGGGAGCTGAGGAGGGTGCGGAAACGCCCGGGAAACCAAAGCCCCACCCAGGGCCCTGTGCTCCTCAGCAATTATGAAGAGAAAGTTGAGGGGCAAGGGAAAAATGTGACGCTTTGGCTTCCAATCTTGGTAGATTGGGAGGTCAATCCACGGAAGGGACGCCGTCACTTGAGATCTAGAAAATATATAAGTTAAAGGAACAGTCAGAGTAAGCTATGGGTATGGCAGAGATTGCTCAGCTCTCACTCTGATAGACCAGCCCATCACCACATGACTAGAACCCAATCCTCTCAGCATCAGCTAGGAAAGGCCCTAGAAAGCCGCCTTTGGCGGGGGGATAGCTCCCCTATTTCAACCCCTTTCGGGGTTGGGCACCCGCCCAAGATATGAAGTAGATGAGGTACATCAGTCAAATCTATTGATATGGTATTACAAGACTAGGTGAGTTAGGTTAATTATTAGCTGATAATACTGTCCTACATGAGAATATCCAAAAATAGTGATTTTATATGATACAAAAATATATTGTATACCCTTGTGCCAACTTAAAATAAAGAATATATTTTATGAAATTATATGGGATTAGTAATTGTTGGTATATTAGTAAAGTTAGTACATTACCGGTAGAACATTAATATTCAATGTTCTGCATATGACAAAATGTTTCATGCAAAGTTATTGGTTATATCATGCAGGATTAGTAATAAAGGTTATATGATTGACTTAAAATTATAGATCCTGATACCCAGTACTGTACTCAATTTCATCCAATCTCTCCTTTCGCATTACAATTTATTTGCATTCCGATCTGCATTATAATATCCTTACACTCCCATTCACATTACAAAACCTTTATCATTCAGACTGTAATGTTTGGTTACTCCTCATTCAGTGGCTTCAGTCGTATTCTCACTCACTTATTCCATTTAGATAATTCTTTCTCATCCCGTAACATTCTCATCCAGCATTTCCATTTCTGCCAGTGGCTCATCATAGGCTACCAGTATTGGACTGTTAGTCAGACATGCAATCAGTCATACCGGTACTGTTCTCTTACCTGGTCATGTCAAACTCTCTGTACCTGGTAGGTAATACGTTCCTATTCCGTCTCACGCTCGTTGTCGTGTTCTCATGTGTAGTGACAGGTTCATCAAATCTACTGTGTGTCTCTCACGTTGTGTCTGTTGTTTGCGTCTGAAACACATATGTCTGTAGAATTCCTATCTATATATCTAGTGGTTGTGGTGTTGTCTGTATTAGTGACTTTTCCATTATTTCTTATGTCAGCGTTTTCACTTGTTATCCATAGATGACCTCGATTTCGTCTTATCGCTCCATTCTCTGTCTCCACTTCATACGATCGCTCGTCTAATCTCCTGGTTACAATTCCTCGTTCCCACTTCTTCTTGCCTAGTGATGTTGGCTTGATTCGCACCACGTCGCCTTCAACCAATGGTTCCAAAACTCTCGAACCTTTGTCATAGTACTTCTTGCTCTTGAGATCTTGCAGCATCTTCTTCCGCTTCACTCGCTCCCAACATAATTCCTTTCGGCTCCAACAACTTGCTAGTAGTCGGCAGTAACGTCCTCGTACGTCGACCAAAGTTGAGTTGCGCTGGACTCTCTTCCAAATCTTGCATAGGCGTATTTCTGTAGTCTAGAATCGCCAAAAACGGACCTTCTCCACTCTCGACAGCTTTCTTGATTAGTTTCTTCGCCGTCTTGACTGCTGATTCTGCTTTACCGTCAGACTGGGGATGATGTGGGCTGCTCGTTTGATGTTCAAAGTCGTACTTCTCCGCGAATTCTTGAAATTCTTCACTGCTGAACTGCGGACCATTGTCACTAACTAGTACATTTGGCAGTCCATATCTTGCAAAGTGCACCTTCAACTTCTTGATAACAGCGCTTGACTTGGTGCTTTCCAGGTAGTCAACTTCCCAGAAATTACTGAAATAGTCCACTGTAACAAGATAGTTGTGACTCTTGATTGTCATAAGGTCTACACCTACTTTCTCCCATGGTCTGCTGGTTTGCTTGTGCGTCATCAGAGGTTCTTTTTGTTGAGCTGTAGAGTATGTGTTACAAATTTCACACTCTGAAATTAATTGCTTCATTTCTGCATTCATTCCTGGCCAAAACAAACATTCTCTTTCGCGTCGTAGACAACCTTCAACTCCCATATGTGACTAATGTATAGCGGACTTCATCTTCTGACATAGACTGGTAGGAATTACAACACGTTCTCCCTTGAAGGTCAATCCATCTTGAAATGAAAGTTCTGCTCGTACATTAAAGTATGGTTTCAGTATGGTCTCTACTTCACTCTTGTCTTCTGGCCATCCTTTGAGAATTATCTCCTTCAGTAGTTGCAATGCTTCATCTTCCTCAGTTGCTCGACGGATTTCTTGCAATCGTTCACTTCGGATGGGTACGTAGTCTGTCATGTTGATCTGTTCAAACACCTCTTCCTGCATATCTTGTGTTTTGAAGATAAGCTCTTGATAGAGTGTCGGCTAGATACATTTCTTTGCCCTTCTTGTGAACAATCTCAACATCATACTGTAGTATCCTCATCAACATCCCTTGCAGTCGTCTTGGTACACTTGACAACGGCTTATTTTGGATAGCTTCTAGAGGTTTATGGTCGCTCTGGATTGTCGTCTTCCTCCCAAAACAATACTGATGAAACTTGTTCAGTGCAAAGACGATTGCCAAAGTCTCCTTCTCTATCTGCGCATATCGTGTCTCCGTGTCAGTCAGTGCTCGACTTGCAAAAGCGATTGGTTTACTCTCTTGAAGTAACGCTGCTCCTAAACCTTTTTGAGATGCATCGCATTGAATCTCCAACTTTTGCTCTGGGTTGTAGTACTGTAAGATGGGTGTTTGGGTCATCATCTTCTTGATCCTTTTGAATGCCTCATCATGTTCTCTTGTCCACTTCCACTCGGTGTCCTTATGGGTCAGCTTCCTCATAGGCTCCATGACATCCGATAGACTGGGTACAAATTTACTCAAGTAGTTCACCATTCCAGACAGTCGTCGCACTGCAGTCACATCCTCTGGTGCTTGCATCTTCACGATTGCTTCAATCTTCTTTGGGTCAGCCATCAGACCATCCCGCGAGATCTTGTGACCTAGGAATGTGATCTCTGTACTACCAAGCTCAGTCTTTGCTCTGTTCAGCCTCAGACCCTTTGCTCGGCATCTGTCCAGTAGGTTTCTCAGCTTTGAGTCATGATCCCTTGTAGCTTCTTCATCAGTGTCACCAACACCAAAGACCAAAATGTCATCAGCAACACAAATTACGCCTTGTAGATCATCCAGAACCAGTTGTAGCTTCTTCTGAAAAATTTCACTGCTTACTGCCAGACCAAAAGGAAGTCTGTTCCACCTGTATCTCCCATACGGTGTTTGAAATTTTGTCAGCTTGCGTGATTCTTCATCCAACACAGTGCCAGTAGCCATTCTTGAGGTCAAACTTGGAGAAAACTTTGGCTTTTGCAAGGTCAGGCAGAATGTCGTCGATTACCGGTAGAGGGTGCATCTCTCTTATGAGTGCTTTTTTCAGGGCTTGAGGGTCAATGCAAATTCTCAGATCCCCCGACTTCTTGGTTCCTGCTACCATTCGACTTATCCATTCTGTAGGCTCGTCGACCTTAGTAATGACATTTTCCTGCTCCAACTGCTCCAGTTTCTCTTTAACCTTCGACCTGATGCTCAATGGTACTCTACATGAAGGAATTGCAATAGGTTTCACCGACTCATCCACTGTTAGATGAACATTTCCTGGTATCTTGCCAACTTCATCAGCAAATACGTCTTCATAGTCTGTTAGAATGTCATTCATTGCACAGATGTTTTCATAGTTAACTGTGATGAATCCCATTTTCTCAGACGCTCGCTTACCAAGAATTGGTGTAACAACCTGTTTTACAACAACAAACTCAACAGAATAGTACCTTTGTGGTTGCTTGCAGTTGCGGACATCAATCCTACACTTTCCCAACGGCTGAATTGTAGTAGAGTTCCACATTTGAAGAGTTGACTCACACGGCTGTAGCTCTGCGTCCGGTACCAGATCACTTGGAATGGCATTCACACTTGCCCCGCTGTCGATGTGGAACTTCACTTTATTACCGTTGACCATGAGATTAGCCATTATGTGTTTTCCTCTGGAGCCGGTCGATACGTTCATGATGTAATTCCCGTCCTCTTGAGTTATCTTCTGAGTCGTCGCTCTCTTCTGTGTCTCCATCTTCTACCGCATGGACTCTGCGCCATTTCTTCTTTTTGCCTCCTGTCGCTGTGCTTCTTGTTGCTCCGCCGGTCGCTGCATTACTTGAACATTTCTTGGCATAGTGTCCAGTTTTCTTGCATTTGTGACATTTGGCATCAGTTGCAGGACAGTTCTTCTTACCCCAATAATGTGCTAAACCACACAAGTTGCACTGCCTGAGGTTAGGCTTAGTCTTCGTTGATTGTGGATCACTCTTCTTGGGTTTTGCACTGAGTTTGTGTAGAGACTCCTGCTTGTCACTTCAAAATGCTGTCGTTGATCTCCTTGAAGTTTCATAGGCAGTACACATCTTAAGTACAACATCTAGGGTTAGGCTATCCTCCCTAAAGAATTTTTCCCGAAGTGTATCCTCTTGGCAACCAAAGACAATTTTATCCCTCAGAAGTTCGTCTTGAAGTGCTCCATATCCACAGTGTCTTACCAAAGTTTTCAGCCTAGTGATAAAAGATTCCAAGGATTCATCCTTCCATTGCATAGTATCATGGAAGTTGTACCTCGCCATCAGCTGCTCATCTCTTGGTGAAAAATGCTTGTCAAATTTCCCAATTAAGGTTGCATAAGTCAGGGCATTTTCATCTTCTATACCAAAAGAATCATAGATATCTAGCAGAATGTCCCATCCAGACAACAATTTCGCTATTTTAATATCATCACTCTTACCCTTCAGACTGTTGCCAATGATGTAAAGATCGAGTTTCTTCTTGTAACGCCTCCACGCCACTGCTTGTTCAATCTCTGACTTGCACACGAACAACGGCTGCGAAGTGGATGCGCTGTAGAATTTGGTCAGCAGTACTTCATTCACATGTACACTGCTTGTTACCCAGCTGCCACCATGTTGATATGTGTATATTTATCGGGTTCATAATGAGACACTGGATAGGACTGGAGTTCACATATATTGTAAGGGTGTGGCTGATTACATAATAACAAGAGCCCTGTCTCCAGGGGAAGGTTTAGGAAGCCCTGCCTTGGTAGTGGCTCGCCTGTAGATTATATATTTAGTTAACAATATTGTTACCAATATTGTAACAACTCATATTACAATTTAAGGCTTACAATTAAGGCTACAGAGCATATAGCTACTGATCATTATAAACTTTACAATTATTTTACTTGAAGATGCCGCAGGCCGTGGCGGTAGTGGGGTCAGTAGCGTGTCTGACTGCTGATCGAAGGGTCAGCAGTTCGATCCCACGCCGTGCCATTGGTAGACATCAAGAGTTTAGACGCTTAGATCTAGCGATTCGTGGCAAATATCCAGTAAAGTCCTTGTAACAAGGGCACGCCCTAGCTCTCTCAATCAAGGGAGTGCATGACGTTAACTTCCAACCCTTGGGTGGATGGGGGAATATCATGGTAGCGCCTGGCGGGCATATTTACCGAAAATTAGCATTATTCCATGCTCTTTTTCATACATAAGCAAGAGCCAGAGCGTAATACAATTACAGTATATATCCGTGAAATAGCGAAAAACAAGCTTTCCAATGACATCTGAATCATCCTTGTACAACAACTGGTTCTCGTGCAACTGGAGGTAAAAATACCCTAAAATGAGGTAATTTCCCCGGATTTATCCTTATATTTAGAGGTACATAGGTCGAGGATCGATACAATAGGTGCCAGTGCGGCTCCCGCCGCTGTCGCGAGCGGACCGAGCCCGCCTGTTGTCCTTTCAATGCTCGCTCTCTCTCTTATCGGTCATAATGGCCTCAAAAAGACACGAGTCATATGACTGGCACCGCAGGGGTGGCCAATATTCTCTCTCCCGTCATATGACGGGCACCGTCGGTTGAGGGTTAAAAACTGGATCAAAGATTATAAAATATATGTGAGCGCTCATGAATCCACTTGGAGAATTGGCACTCATGACGTATAAAATGTATGTATGTATGTATAATTATATGTATATATGTATATACTCAAGCACATACCCCATTGCTGGGGTGGCCGACTCGAGACAAAGCCCGAACAGAAACCTTTACAGTTCCAATTCTTAGGGTCCGGGACTACTTTCGCGTTCCCTCGCCCCTTTCTTTATCTCGTTGTGTAGCAGAATTTTGCAAGGGGAAGGACAACGAGCCAAGTTCAAGGTACATTAGAGTAAAAATGTCTGGACACAGAGTTTGAAGTAGTTTAAGTCATTGGATGAGGGAAAGACATGTTGAGGTAGAGAATTCCAAAGCTTATCCCAACCCGGTCATCCGGGTGGATGGGACTCGTTAGCCTTGGTCGGCAACCCATCTAGGGGAGACAACCTTATAAAAATCCGAGTGGATGGGACTCGTCAGCCTTGGTCGGCAACCTGTCTAGGGGAGTAAACCTGATACAAATCCATACTGCTTATCTAAGTGTAAGGCAGGTTAGTGGATGGACTAGCCGAACACCACTGTAGAAAAATAGTGCTGACAAGATACATAGAGGGCCTCGGAGTCGGACGGATCCTAAATTGAGTGGTCAATCCTTTAAGTCCTTCAGTAAACTGGCTCGGGTTGTCCCTCTTACAAGGAATAGGTCCGCTTTGGGGCCTTCTGTGTATGGCCACCCTCATTAAGGGGGGTAAGGCATCTGGCAATAGATTTTTTTTTTTTTTTTTTTCTATATTCCAACTACTCCCTCTCGGGCATAGGCTGATAGCCTTTACACTCTGCCGCTGAACATGGTGAGGCCCGTGAGGTCTTGTTCCAGCCTAGGGAGTGAGACATGCGAAGCACCTATTCACGGCTCGAACCCAACTCCATCTCTGAAGCTGCTTCGCCTCTGCGCTTCACAGTCCCACTCCCCAGGCTCGGACCCTCACTCTCAGAACGCCACCTATTGAGCAATTAACTCAATAGGCAATTGCGCCCCTGTAGCATATTTTGAATATGGGAATATTCATACAGTGCTATTTAATCAGGGAACAATGAGGTATTTTGTTTTGGCATTTCGGTGTGCTGTGGTAATGCACTGAAACTAGGTACAGCACAAATTCTATCCCAATAATATCTTCCCATTGACATATTGGGATTCGAACCCGGGTCCATTGGATTACCAGTCCAATGGCAAGGCCGGATTTTCCCGGTTTCATGACAACATGGACGACTGAGGACACAGGTAAATTTTGCTTCATGCTGTTGAACAAAATCAAGAACTTGGAAGACAGAGTGACCGGCTTGGAGTTAGTTAAGAAGGAAATTGTTACAGAGAATGGTGAGTTGAAGAACAGGTTCGAGTCAGTGGAGAGAGAAAAGGCAGTGATAATGACTAGGCTAGACGCCAGTATCTCTGAAGGTAAAAATGCTTGGGGCATGACTAGAGACCAAGTGGTAAAAGATTTAGACAGTGTAAGGAAGGCACACAGTGACGAATTCAGGAAGATATTGGATGAACAGAAACAGCAAGATGTTAGGATAAAGGACCAGGTAAAAAGTATGGTTAAGCAAGGCATCCACGAAAACTCTCAGGCCATCCAGGAAGAAAGTCGTAGGGCTAACTGCCTCATAATATCAGGGGTGGAAGAAAAGGAGGAACTAGACTGGACAAAACGAAAAGAACAGGATGAAGGTCGCATCAACAAGATTCTGGATTCTATTAAAGATGAGGAGGACACCTGGAAGGAGGAAATATCAGACATGTTTAGGCTGGGAAAATATACAAAGGAATACAATAGACTGGTAAAAATCGAATTTAAGTCAAGAAGGACATGTGATGAAATCATGGCAGTAGCGGCTAGGCTAAAAGGGTTAGAGGGTAAAGACAAAATCTACATCAGGCGAGACTTACCAGAAGAAGAGAGAAAGAAGGAGGCTGAACTAAGGAAAACTGCCAAGGAGGAAAATAGCAAGAGGACAGAACAAGAAAAGAATAAGTTTTTTTACGGAGTAAGAAAGGGGAAGATTATGAAACTTTCGGTAAAAAGAAACTAAAAGTAAAAGAGGGTAGGGAACAGACCGCCGCAGTTAAGGGGCTTGGAACAGGTATTGGGGGACTAGAAAGTATAAGGATTCTATATAGCAATGTCGATGGGCTAATCTCTTAAGAAACTAGAACTAACAGACTTACTCAATACTAAGAAACCAGAAATAGTATGTCTCACTGAGACAAAACTAAGAGAAGACCTCGATATAAATTTACTAGGATGGTCTGAATACAGGATTTGGAGGAGGGACAGAAAATTTCGACATGGAGGTGGAGTGTGCATCCTTACTAGGAAAGATTTGATTGTGTCTGAGATAAAACTGGTAACTTCAACAGCAGAAGTTTTAGCAATAGAGATTGGTGGAAACGAAAAAATAGTGGTGATAGTAGCGTATGTACCTCCCAAGACGAAGACATGGGGTAAGGAGGAGCATAGCCTAATGCGTAAGGAAACAATTAGTGTGCTAGGAAATATCTTGGCTTCAAAGAATGAAATAGTCATGTGTGGGGACTTTAACTGCAAGGAAGTGAATTGGGAAGATCTTGAAGCCGGAGCAGGAGAGGAAAGTTGGGGCTATGAATTTTTAAGTATGGCCATGGAAAATTCTATATACCAACATGTAAAAGAGTCAACAAGAGTAAGGGGAAGTGATCAACCAGCTAGATTGGACCTTCTATTCACAAGAAGGGAGGAGGAGGTTCAAAGTATTCAGTACCTATGCCCACTAGGAAAAAGCGACCATGCAGTTCTAGACATAGACTTACTATTGAAGTATAATCTACCCAAGGGAAGGGAAAACACAAGGAAAATCACTGGATGTATTCCAGAACCGATTTCGTAGGACTACGGGATTTTTTCAAGTCACAAAATTGGGATCAGGTGTTATCTGAAAGTGAGGTAGATAAAAAAAACTCAAGGCATTCATGGAGATCTATGATACTGGTATAAAAACTTTTGTCCCTAAGTACATTAATAAAAGGAAAAAAAGCAATCGCAAAGTATGGTTTAACCGCGAATGTAGGCAAGCACAGGAAGCAAAAAACAAAGCCTGGAAAAAGATGAGAAACTGGGATTCGGAAGATAACAGGCAAAAGTATAAAGAGGAGAGAAACAAATACACAGAAATGAGGAGGAGGTCAGAGGCAAACCATGAGAAAGGGATAGTGGAGAACTATGAAAAGAATCCAAAAATGTTTTTCAAGTTTGTAAACGGCAAAAGGAAGATAAAAGCCACGATCGTTAAGATTAAAAGTGGAAACAGAATCATAGAAGAGGATACGGAGATTGCGGAAGAACTAAATAGAAATTTTGCATCAGTATTTACAAAAGAAGGAGAATTCATTGCACCAGAAACCAATGAGATAGGTACAGAGGAAATGCCGGAAGTAACATTTAACAGACCAGAGCTCATAGACAAAATGAGTAAGGTGGATCCAAACAAAGCCGCTGGACCGGACGGAGTATCAGGCTGGATTATTAAAGAAAATGCTATGGAACTGAGTATACCGTTATATGACATAATGACCAAATCATTGGACACAGGGATAGTACCTACAGAATGGAAAAGAGCAAACATTATTCCTATATTTAAGGGAGGAAGCAGAGATAAACCACTGAACTATAGACCTGTATCACTATTGAGCATCCTCATGAAGATTCTGGAAGGATTAATAAGGGACAAATGGGTGAAATACCTGGAATCCAAAAGATTAATTACTGACCGACAATTTGGATTCAGAGGTGGCAGATCATGTATAAGCAACTTGTTGAGTTTTTACTCTAGAGTAATAGACACAGTGGACAAGAGGGAAGGATGGGTAGACTGTGCCTACCTAGACTTTAAAAAGGCATTTGACAAAGTTCCACACAAGAGATTGCTGTGGAAATTAAAACATGAGGGAAAAGTAGGAGACAAACTGCTGAAATGGATGGAGAGCTACCTTAGCGGAAGACAGATGAGAACAACTGTAAGGGGGAAATCGTCAAACTGGACTCAAATTACGAGTGGGGTACCACAAGGATCTGTTCTAGCCCCAATCATGTTTCTAATATTTGTAAATGACTTGCCTGAGGGACTAACAAGCTACATGAGTATGTTTGCGGACGATGCTAAGTTGCTTAAAACGATCAGAACCCAGGAGGATTGCCTTGAGCTCCAAGCAGATTTGCAAAAGATCCATGAATGGAGCATCAAATGGAATATGGAGTTCAATGCAGGGAAATGTAAGACTCTAGAAATGGGTAAAAGCAAGTACAGACCTAGAAAAGATTATAAACTAGGAAACGAAGTGATTCCCAAAGCAGAAAAAGAAAAAGACTTGGGGATAGAATTTAGGGATAACATGTCTCCAGAAAGCCACGTAAATAAGATAGTGAGAGAATCACTGGCATTATTGGCAAATATTAGGATGTCTTTCAATTATCTTAATGAAAACACCATGAAACAAATAATAACGGCAATAATAAGACCCAGGATGGAATATGCATCTGTAGTGTGGTCCCCTCACTTGAAGAAACATATCCACAAAATTGAGAGGGTACAGAGAGCAGCTACGAGGATGATCCCAGGTTTGGAAAATTTGGAGTACCAAGAGAGGCTCGAGAGATTGAATCTACCTACACTGGAACAGAGAAGGAAACGAGGACAGCAAATTCAGATATATAAATGTGTTAGAGGTATTGACAAAATCGACCAAGAAAACTTCATAGAGAGGGATGGAGGTGAGAGGACAAGAGGTCACAGCTACAAACTAAAAGTGCTAAATAGTAAATCTGATCTGAAAAGTAAAAGATTTCCTACCAACTCGATTAGTGGGTGGAACAAATTGCCAGCCGAAGTAGTGTCTGCACCATCAGTGCATAGTTTCAAAGCACGGTATGACAAACATATCTTAGGAGGCGGGAATTAACGAGCATGCTCACTCCCGCAAATACAACTAGTGTAAGTACAACTAGTGTAAGTACACCTCCCCTATAGATAGATAGATAGATTGAATAGAAGTAAGACTGGGAAAATTGGTAAATTCTTGGGTTAGAGAGTTGGACAGAATAGGGGTGTGAGTGTGTTGAAAGATGGGTGCCCTCCTCTCTCTGTAAGGGAGGAGGTATACACTGAGAATGCTCTGAAGAACACTGAATATTGTAATAGCAGTTGAAGAGTGAGAGAGATGCAGCATTATGGCGTGTAGAGAGAGATTGTAAGGAATTAAAAAGAGGAAGTGAGTTGATGATACTAAATGCTTTGGACTACCTGTTATGACACGTTTTCAAGAAATGTGATATAATCTGATATAACAAAAGATTGCTCAACTGGGTGGAAAGTGACCCAAAATCCCAAAAATCATCACACAAAATAACAGGCAATAAACGGAAACACAAGGAAAGATTTGTTACGCTGGCCAGCTTGCCAGAATGTACTCGTAACTCGCTAGCGCTCGCCAGGGCAGTGAAATGGGCTATAATAATCGTAGAACGATGGTCTTTCTTTCTTAGTATTCATGTTGTCACAGACAGATCAGTGGTGGTCTTTATTCTTGTCTGTGACACTTGGAAGTATTTTATATTATTGATAGAGTATAAGATGTGTAGTGTGAATTGCAAGGAGAGAGAGCGAGAAGGAGCAGCGAGGTGGTAATATGTGCGTGTGTATGTACGTGTGCCTTCCTCGCTCGGGCGGAGGTTCCCACGCTCGTGATTGGTCGGCTGGCCTGGCGCGTCATATGACGCCTGCTCTTCATGACGTAGTCGTCTGTGATTGGAGGCCGCTGTCCTAGTAGGGTGGTGCGGGCATCCTTCTCGCGTGTCTCTTCAGAGCTTGGTATGTTGTGCTTGGTCCTAGACGTCCCTTGCAATCTGTCCCCCAATCTAACCCTCTGTACTACTGTTTCTCTCTCTGAACTTCTTCTTTTTCACTTGTCTTTATTCAATTACTTATCCCTTCTGGTTCTGCATACGACTTCCATAGTCGGCGAGTCTTATTACCAGCACCAGTTCTCACATATATGTTTTGCACTAGCTTTAGGGATTATTAGAGTCATAGTCACATGGTATCATAGTATTGGGGTGCTTCTAATTATTGAGTTGTTCTTTCCTACTATTTAATGCTAGACAGTGGAGGGTATCTTTGCTCGTTGTCCGAGTTAAGTATATGGCAAGTCAGAGCCTGTACGACGGAGCTAGGTAGCCTGTAACCCTTGTGCATATTTTTCCTTTGCGAGTGTAGCAGCATACAAGCGAAGGGCTTTTGCCTACTCTTGCTCGTATGCTTGCTACCTCATTTTGTTGACCTTTGTGGAGCGCCAGGGTAAGACCAGATGCTTGAGATCTGGACTTACCAAGAGAGCCTCCTAGTCACTTAACGTAACATAAGGGAAATCTGTTCAAGGGGAGACAGTAGGCTACGAGCATGCATGCGCTCTGCCTAGGCTCCTTGTACCTTTTATGCCACTGCTAGACTTTATTAGTGAGAAAGACATTGCATTGTGTTTATTAACTTTAATTGCGTATGCTTTAGGAATTATTCACGCATTATTTTAGCCACTTGGTTGATGCATAGTGCACAACCCAGTTTGGCTGTTACGTTGGCTAAGGAAGTACTGTTTTGAGTGGCTATTATTAGTGCTGTCACAGAGTTGTTGCACTCCCTTGTTTTATATATGTATCCTACTTGTTGGTGTATTTAAGATACATGCTTTGGTGTCCTGCCCCTGCATTATTTCTGTTCTATATTGACGAGCATCTTAGAGCATCAGACGTTTTCAGAAGATTCCATATCTGTTTGCTGTAGGACTAGACTTCCAGTGTTTTCATAGAGCATTGAAGAGTTTAGTGTTGAGTTCAGACTCACACTAAAGTTAATGTAAGCATATACTCCTTTATTAAATCTTGTTATAGTTTATTTAAGCATTGTTATTACTTGAGAGCATTTTATTAACGTAAAGTACTCCTGTTGTGAGTAGGCTTTGCCGTCACCGGAAAGCCTTTGTAGAAGTGCACTAAACCCAGTTAATTGATACCCCGTTATCCAGTAGATTAACTCTGGAGGGTTTAAGTGTTTTGTTCACCGGCGTAATAGTTCGAGGGTTTGGAATTAGCGTACCGTTGTTGCAGATATAGCCTATCTTCTAGTCCAATATTAAGTGCCCTTGTTTATTTCGTAGTGCCGGTCGTAACAAATGGCGACCTTAGTCCAGTATATAGTGAACTGAATATTGCAGTTTTTTTTTTGAGAAATCTTATTGCCATTTGGGGTTGAATTTATTTCTCGCAGTGTTGGCAGTGGACATTGTTTTGAGGATATATGGAACTTGTTGGAGTTTATTGGTGACCTAGTATTGCACTTAAAAACATCTTCGAATATTTTTGGTGAATAAAGCTACGCGAGAGTTTGGCTACTTTTGTCTTGACTTGAGAATTTTTTTGTTAACTCCATCATGTCACTGGACGGGTCTGAGCATAGTGAGGGCACAGTGCGAGAGACAGGTGAGGAGGTGGAGAAGGTGGAGTTGTTTAACAGCGTTCGGGTGGTGAACAATGAGGAGGATGCTCGGATTTTTTTGGAGGAGCCTGTGTCGGCGGACCGGGTGTCGGGGCTGGACCGGTACGGACTGCAGTGTATAGCCACGGTCTTAGGGTTTTCCAGTACTAGCGGTTTGTCGAAAAGTGAGCTGGTTACCTGTGTGCTGGGTGGGGTGCATGGGAGTTCGGGTGGAGTGGGAGCTGGGGCACCTTCGTCCCAGCCCCCATTCCACTCAACTCCTATCATGGCGCCCCCTCGGGGTCCGGAGCCGAGTACGTTCCCGCAGGCCGATGCCCGCTGGCGGTTGGGTATGCCTCTAAGTGACTCACAGGGTGGGTCCCCGGTAGTAGCACCCCCTCCTCAGGGTTTGACTCCCGAGATGTTGTTTCAGCTCGAGCTCGCCAAACTTGAGCAGCGGAAGCATGAGGCTGAGCTCGAGCAGCGGCAGCGAGAGGCTGAGCTCAGGCAGCAGCAGCAGCAGCGAGAGGCTGAGCTCAGGCAGCAGCAGCAGCAGCGAGAGGCTGAGCTCAAGTATGAGTCTGCAAGGTATTGTGCCGATGTTGACCTAGAGAAAACTCGTGTAGAGGTGACGAGGAACCGGGTCATCCAGGGGGGTCGACCCCATGACCAGTCCCTGTCGCATCTACTAAAGTTGGTTCCAGTGTTTGATGAGTTGGGAGTTACAGAATTCTTTCTCTGTTTTGAGAAGAAGTACCGGGAGCACCAATGGCCCGAGGAGAAGTGGGCAGCCCTTGTTTCGTCACGATTGACGGGGAAAGCACTCAAGGCGTAGGATGCTTTGCCCCTAGATTCCTGCGTGAATTATGAGGCGTTGAAAGAGGCTGTCCTGAGGGCGTATGAGTTGCAGCCAGAGACCTATAGGCTGAAGTTTAGGGCTGTTCCTAAAAGAAAGGAGAGTACTTTCCAGGAACACGCTAGAGAGCTGTCAGATGCATTTGAAAATTGGTTGAGGTCGGAGAAGGCAACTACTTTTGATGCAGTGAAGCAACTAGTGTTGTTAGAACAATTTTTCAAATGTACTGGCAGTGACTTGACTCTTAACCTGAAAGAAAAGCAACCTAAAACTCTGCAGGAGGCGGCTGAGCTGGCTGACCTCAGGTTTTCATTGATTCGTGGGTGCGGGTCTGCACAGAGAGCTGAGGTAGGTAACAAGGGGCGTACCACTCCACCCCCCCGAATTAATGACACAACTAATTACCCATTTAAGAGTACTGTTGCCAATTTTGATCCCAAATCGAAACCCTTCCCGTTAAAGAAAGGCCAGGGCCCTTACCCACCTCAGGGGAAGTCCAAGAGCGAAGTGGAGTGTTTCAAGTGTCATAAGAAGGGGCATATTGTGCGCTCATGTCCGAGCACACCGCCTACAGCAGTGGTGTCACTAGTGAGCAACATCGGTGTGTCTTTGAGGTCTTCCGCATTTGCCCGGGGTAAACAGTCGGTTGCGAGGTCACAGCCGGTGCAGAAGCAGCAGGAGGGCTCGTCACCCGTCTGAGATGTTTTTTGTGGTCATAGGGGGCACGGCACTGTGAGGTGGGCTGGTGTGGAGCATAGGCTTGAGTTGCTGCGTGATACGGGCGCTTCCCAGACACTTGTTAAGAACTTCACTGGCAAGCCTATTAACGCGGCTCGGGTTGTGGTGGTTCAAGGCATCAATGCTACGCGGTCTTACCCGCTGGTCAGAGTGGAGCTTGAGGTGAACGGTGTGACACGGGAGTTGGATGTGGGTGTGGTGGAGAAATTGCCAGTTGAGGGGGTCGACCTCCTTCTCGGTAACGACTGCGGTGCCCACTTCCGAGGTTCCACCCTTAGTCGTTGCCGAGAGGGCGGCCGACACGAGTAGGGAGGGGCAAGAGTGGCTCGAGAGGTGCCAGATGCCGCAGATGGCGTGTGCTGTCACCAGGTCTCAGTCCGCTCAGGTGTCACAGTCTAGTACCCAAGTTTCAGACCAGCGGAGGAAGGGTCGGAAGGAGAAAGTCAAGGCTGGTGGTCGAGTTGAGAGTTTGGACCCAGCGACACTCCTTGGTGACTCGGTACTTGCACCCATTTTGAGGTCCGGAGTGGCCCAAGAACCTGTCCCCCCTAGTGACATGGTAGGGCGTGTTAGCACTCCGCGACAGAAACGTTCCCAGGCGAAGCAGGCAAGGCTTGAGCAGCCCAGTATCGGGGGTGGCCACAAGTTGCTCCAGGAGCATTTAGACAGGTTGGCACCCTCGGATATATTTCGGTTGCAAATAGAAGATCCTGGGCTTGAGAGTTGTGGGAACGGGGCTATAGAACTCGATGAGGACGGGGATGCAAAGCTGGGAGATTTTTTTCATGTTGGGGGAATCCTGTATCGCCGTTTTTTGGATCCCAGACGCAGTTGGGATGGTAGGGCAAGAGAGTGGTTGACCAGTTGGTGGTACCTGAAAAGTGCCGTGATAGCCTGTTGCGGTTGGCGCACGATGTTCCGTTGGCAGGTCACTTGGGTGTGAGTAAAACGTTGGCCTCGTTATCTAGGTTGTTCTGGTGGCAGGTATTAAAGCCCAAGTTTCGGCCTGGGTGGCGATGTGTGGTACCTGCCAGAGGGTGGGAAAGCCGAACCAGAGCATACCTAAGGCTCCGTTGCACCCAGTGCCTGCTATTGGTCCTCCCTTCAGCAAGGTTGTCATCGACATGGTAGGCCCTCTGCCTCCCACTAGTGCAGGCAACAGATTTTTGCTAACCCTCTTGGACGTCTCCACTCGCTACCCTGATGCATACCCTATGAGAAATGGCAAGTCTAAAACTGTTGTGCGAAACTTGCTGTTGTATTGCTCGAGATACGGGTACCCGCAGGAAATTCAGTCGGACCAAGGGTCAAATTTCACGTCCACTCTCTTTAAACAGACCATGCAGCAGCATGGGATCAATACGGTTGTCTCTTCAGCTTATCACCCAGAGAGTCAAGGGGTGTTGGAAAGATGGCATTCCACTTTGAAAAGCATGTTGCGGTGCTACTGTTTGGAGAATGGCAAAGATTGGGACCTGGGGCTACCGTACGTTTTGTTTGCGGCATGAGAGGTACCTGGGGAGAGGCTTGGGTTTAGCTCCAACGAGTTAGTTTTGGGCATCAGGTTAGAGGTCCTCTGAGCATGGTGAGAGAGATCTGGGAAGGGACTGTGCCGCCATGTTCTCTAATTAAGTATGTCCTCGAGAGTAGAGACAGGATGCTGAAAAGCCTGGAGTTGGCAGGGAGAAATTTGGTGGGTAATCAGGCCTTGATGAAGGATCGGTATGACAAAAAGGCAAAGCTCTGGGAGTTTGTGGTAGGACAGGAGGTTTTGGTCTTATTGCCCTTAGTAGGCCATCCCCTGTCTGCCAAGTATGTCGGTCCTTACAAGGTTGTGAGGAAGTTATCTGACCTAGATTTCCTTGTGGCTACTCCGGATAGGCGAAAGAAAAATCAGCTCTGTCATGTGAACCTGTTAAAAGAGTTCGTGAGGCGCCCACCTGAGCAGCCTACTGTCCCTGTGTTGGTCTGCAGCGGCCAAGGTGGAGAAGGAGAGGGGGGCAGTGAGGCACAGGTGGAGGAAAGTTGGGATTGTCATGTCTCGGCGGATCAGTGGGCGGGGAACACGAGCCAGGTGGCTGTGGAAGCGCTTGAGCACCTGCCTGAGCAACAGCGTGCAGCGATCCAGCACCTGTTCATTTTATACCCAACTGTTTTTGCCGAGCACCCAGGCCTCACAACTCATGCGGTGCACGATGTAGACGTTGGAGACCACCCCCCCTTTAAATCAGTGCCCTATCGTGTACCTCCCATTAAACTTCTGGCTCTCCGAGCGGAATTAGGCTACATGTTGGAGAGGGGGCTGATAGAAAAAGGGGCGGTTAGGTGGACATCTCCCGTCACTGCAGCCTAAACCAGACGGCAAGGTCAGGTTTTGCATTGACTTCAGGCGGTTGAACGGCTTAACCCCCACCAATGCCTACCCTCTTCCCCGCGTAGATGACAGTGTTGACAAGATCGGGTGTGCACGTTACCTGACCAAGGTGGATCTTGTCAAAGGTTACTGGCAGGTGCCGTTGTCTGAGCGGGCGAAGCTGGTGTGCGGGTTTGTGGTGGATGGGAACACTTACCGTTGCAACGTTATGCCGTATGGGTTGAAGAATGCACCTGCAACCTTCCAATGCCTGATGAATGAGTTAGTGGCGGAGATCCCTAACTGCACCGTTTATCTAGATGATGTAATAATCTACGATGATGACTTTGAAAGCCATTGCGAGCACATCGGGGCATTGTTGAGGAAGCTGAGTGAGGCTCATTTGGTGGTCAATCTGGGCAAATGCGACTTTGTTCGGGCAACTGTGCAGTACTTAGGGTTAGTGGTAGGGTTAGGCCAGGTGTGCCCCCCACAAACCAAGATACAGGCTATTAACCATTTCCCCAGGCCGACCACCAAAAGACAAATCATGAGGTTCTTGCATGATTGGGTATTATCGCAGATTCATCCGCGGATACTCCTCGGTGCTGGCTCCTCTGACTGATCTACTTGCAAAGACGAAAAAGTTTGGGTGGGCACCTGAGTGTGAGAAAGCATTCTCACTGGTGAAGCATCTTTTGTGCACTCACCCCGTACTCAGGGCCCCAGACTTCTCAAGACCTTTTCAGCTAGCGACAGATGCTAGCGGTGTAGGGGCTGGTGCCGTCTTGTTGCAAACAGACACAGAAGGTGTGGAACACCCAGTAAGTTTCTTTTCCAAGAAGTTCAACTCAGCACAAAAGAACTATTCAGTGGTAGAGAAGGAGCTTCTGGCCATTGTGCTGGCGCTCAGGCACTTTGAGGTGTATGTTCCCGCTTTTGGCCCAGTCGTGGTGATTTACATTGACCACCACCCTTTGAAGTTTTTGAATCAGTTCCACAACCGGAATATGAGGCTAACCAGATGGTCCTTAATGTTGCAGGAGTATAACCTTGACATTCGCCATATTGCCGGTTGTGACAACGTGATAGCTGACTGTTTGTCCAGGGTGGAGGACCCAGGGTAGATCACCACAGGTGTGTTGGGTTGAGTGGAGAACAATTAGGCTTGCCCCTGTAGTGCAAAGCCGCCAAAAACACTATTAAAATAATATAAAAACCTCACATAAAAACTCTTTCTTTTTGATAGTATATAAGTGCAGTATGTTACAGCAAGAATCTAAGACATCCTGAGTTTTTGTCTTAGTAGGCTAGGCTTGTTGAAGCTTGCTCGTTGAGCGTAATATTGTTAAGTGATACTATTATTTTGGGGAAGTGTTGTGTAGATTTTTGTTATATAATGAAGTGTTTTATGTTTGTGATTGTGCCTTGTTTTCACAACTTGGGGGAGTAGCTGGGTGATGCGGGGTTGGTGGGCATTCTGTCTGGTCAGATGTGGCGTTCACCTGAGGTTAAAACGTCCCACATCTTGGGCGGGGTGTTACGCTGGCCAGCTTGCCAGAATGTACTCGTAACTCGCTAGCGCTCGCCAGGGCAGTGAAATGGGCTATAATAATCGTAGAACGATGGTCTTTCTTTCTTAGTATTCATGTTGTCACAGACATATCAGTAGTGGTCTTTATTCTTGTCTGTGACACTTGGAAGTATTTTATATCATTGATAGAGTATAAGATGTGTAGTGTGAATTGCAAGGAGAGAGAGCGAGAAGGAGCAGCGAGGTGGTAATATGTGCGTGTGTATGTACGTGTGCCTTCCTCGCTCGGGCGGAGGTTCCCACGCTCGTGATTGGTCAGCTGGCCTGGCGCGTCATATGACGCCTGCTCTTCATGACGTAGTCGTCTGTGATTGGAGGCCGCTGTCCTAGTAGGGTGGTGCGGGCATCCTTCTCGCGTGTCTCTTCAGAGCTTGGTATGTTGTGCTTGGTCCTAGACGTCCCTTGCAATCTGTCCCCAATCTAACCCTCTGTACTACTGTTTCTCTCTCTGAACTTCTTCTTTTTCATACTTCTTGTCTTTATTCAATTACTTATCCCTTCTGGTTCTGCATACGACTTCCATAGTCGGCGCCAGTCGTATTACCAGCACCAGTTCTCACATATATGTTTTGCACTAGCTTTAGGGATTATTAGAGTCATAGTCACATGGTATCATAGTATTGGGGTGCTTCTAATTATTGAGTTGTTCTTTCCTACTATCTAATGCTAGACAGTGGAGGGTATCTTTGGTCGTTGTCCGAGTTAAGTATATGGCAAGTCAGAGCCTGTATGACTTCGACGGAGCTAGGTAACCTGTAACCCTTGTGTATATTTTTCCTTTGCGAGTGTAGCAGCATACAAGCGAAGGGCTTTTGCCTACTCTTGCTCGTATGCTTGCTACCTCATTTTGTTGACCTTTGTGGAGCGCCAGGGTAAGACCAGATACTTGAGATCTGGACTTACCAAGAGAGCCTCCTAGTCACTTAACGTAACATAAGGGAAATCTGTTCAAGGGGAGACAGTAGGCTACGAGCATGCATGCGCTCTGCCTAGGCTCCTTGTACCTTTTATGCCACTGCTAGACTTTATTAGTGAGAAAGACATTGCATTGTGTTTATTAACTTTAATTGCGTATGCTTTAGGAATTATTCACGCATTATTTTAGCCACTTGGTTGATGCATAGTGCACAACCCAGTTTGGCTGTTACGTTGGCTAAGGAAGTACTGTTTTGAGTGGCTATTATTAGTGCTGTCACAGAGTTGTTGCACTCCCTTGTTTTATATATATGTATCCTACTTGTTGGTGTATTTAAGATACATGCTTTGGTGTCCTGCCCCTGCATTATTTCTGTTCTATATTGACGAGCATCTTAGAGCATCAGACGTTTTCAGAAGATTCCATATCTGTTTGCTGTAGGACTAGACTTCCAGTGTTTTCATAGAGCATTGAAGAGTTTAGTGTTGAGTTCAGACTCACACTAAAGTTAATGTAAGCATATACTCCTTTATTAAATCTTGTTATAGTTTATTTAAGCATTGTTATTACTTGAGAGCATTTTATTAACGTAAAGTACTCCTGTTGTGAGTAGGCTTTGCCGTCACCGGAAAGCCTTTGTAGAAGTGCACTAAACCCAGTTAATTGATACCCCGTTATCCAGTAGATTAACTCTGGAGGGTTTAAGTGTTTTGTTCACCGGCGTAATAGTTCGAGGGTTTGGAATTAGCGTACCGTTGTTGCAGATATAGCCTATCTTCTAGTCCAATATTAAGTGCCCTTGTTTATTTCGTAGTGCCGGTCGTAACAGATTACATAATTTATTATTCAAACAGTGGGAGTTCATAACCATAAATAAATTTCACAATTCAATAACACATACTGCTGTGGATATAAAGAATGTACAGTATGTGTTAAATAAATAAATTAGAGGCAATAACCTCGACACAAGTAAATCGTTCTAAATATCGATCAAAATATGATCACAGAGAAAGTGTTCTAAATACTCAAATAGACAGAGTCAAAAAAGGACATAAGTACAAGATCAATTATGGAGAAAACTGTTTGAGCCATGGTGCGGTGCAGTTGCATATTTTTTTGCTCTGACCGGCCTTGTGGTAGTTCTTGCGGTGACAGCTGTCCTGTGCGCCCCTCTGGCAGGCCCTGAGCTTGGCTATAGGGTGAGCATTGTGAAGTGGTCCCTGGATCACTGGTGTTATGGCTACGGATGGTGGAAGTGACGTGCTGGACCATCAGCGATCCTCTAGCCATAAAAGGAAGAACTGTATGGATTCGCCCGATTGTGATGCCCCTACGGCGCTGTGTGAGGATCCATTGCAGTCTTCTGGAAAGCTTCTACGTGTGGATGGGCCTAATTCTGACAATGGGCCGCCCCTAGTTAACTCTAAGCTTGCGGATACTGCAGATTTGGTATCGTACATATTTACTACTGTTCCTCATTCTACTACTGCTTTTCATAACCCTAGTGCTGTGACTGCTGCCATCAATGGGTCTCCTTTTGGGAAATATGTCAAGGAGGGTGATATCCTTATGGTTGGGTGTGGGGCGGCCTTATGTGTTTCCATAGAAAGGCAGTGGGTGCCCAAATTGCAGACACCCCTTTCCTAGTGTGCTGAGCTTGGCAAGTGGAAAGTGAAGTGTAGGGAGTCGTTTTCCCCTGGGGATGAGAGGTATGAGTGGGGAAAAATTGGCCCGGTGAGCCCCGCCATTAGTGAAGAAGAATTGTTGGATAAATTGTCAGTTTTACATGGGGGGTCAACCACCCTAGTGGATGTGAAGCGGATGTTACAGCGCCCGAAGGAACTTAAGGAAGGTGGTAGTGGTGAAGGAAAGGGCCAGGTAACGGAGTCCAGTGCTATTACCGGTAATGATCGTGTGGCTTCCGCTACGGTGAGATTGAGGTTTCTGGGGCCTAGGCCTCGACGGATGTTGCTAGGCCATGTGTCTTACCCTGTTAGCAGATATGTGTTCCCCATGTTGAGATCTTTTAACTGCCACTCCTTCTGCCATGGCGCTTTGTCCTGCAAAAACAAAGTGAGATGTGCGAGGTGTGGGGGCTATCACCATATGAAGGCGGGGGAGACCAGCTGTTCCAATGACCTTCGATGTTTATTCTGTGGTGGACCTCATCGTGTGAAGGCGAAGTCCTGCCCTGTGTACCGTCAGGCTTTCGATATCCATACACAGTAGGCCTATAGGGATGGAGATATTGGCCTATCTGATATGAATGTGCAGTTGATGGAACTCAATACTCAGGGCCGACATAAAGTGAGGGCTCCTGCTACAACCGCTGCAGTGACGCCGTCACCCCAGGCTCCAGCTTCTACGACTACGCGGATGTCGAGGCCTGTTCAGGAGGGGATTTCGTATGCGGCGGTGACATCTCCCAATCGATACACCCTCCTGGAGGATGAACTGGACGGGGTAGTGGATCCTGATGCCAGCAGGTTGGATGATGATGAGTGGGCGGCAGTTCATCTTGACTCCGTTCGTCCACGGCAGGGCCGGTCCTGTCCACACCCCCAACCCAGGTCGCCACGCCGCAAACCAGTCCTGCCAGAGCGTCTTCCGCCAGGTAGTGGGGCGGCTCATCATGCTAGAATCGACCTATTTGACCCTACAGACCTTGCTACCCAGTCTCCTCCCCGGGCTCTCTCGCATCCTCCTGCTGCACAGCTATGGCGATTTACACAGGTGCCCACACGAGGCGAAGCGGGATCTGGGTCTGCTGCCTCCCAGTGCCCTGGACCTAGTCCAGATGACTCATTCATGCGGCTGTTCACGGACTTTCTGGACCTCCTTTTGCGTGGCCTGCCGTTTAAGGATGCATGTCTTCGACTCTTGCCTAGGCTTGTCTCACTGTTTTCGCAATGATGGCTACCACATTTCTACTACAGCTTTTCTTCTGGAATGTATGGTCACTGCTAAGGAAAACGCAAGATCTACGGACAACTGTTACTTGACTGTCCCCAGTTGTGGTGGGACTTTGTGAGACCTGGCTTACCCCTACCCTCACTTTTAGTATACCAGGCTTTCAACTGTTTCGGGAAGACCGTTGTGGCAGAGGCGAAAGTTTGGCACTCCTCATCCGAGACACCGTTCCGTGCATGCAGCTCCCCCTCTAGCATTTCCGTGGAGGTGTCTTGGAAGTCATGGCAACCAAGGTGGCACTAGAGACGGGATGGGTTACCGTCCTAGTCTGTTACAACCTCTGCAAGAATGTGACAGTGGAGGAATACTGGTTTTACGTCGATCAACTGCCGCGTCCATGCATCATCTACGGTGACCTTAATGCACGTCATACCTACTGGGATCCTGTCGTCCCGCGAGCATCTCGAAACTCCTCGGGGTCTGCTTTATTTGACCTGCTGCTACAATCCCCGGACATCGCCTTGCTAACGCCTCCAGGACTGCCCACGCAGATAGATCCGCATTACGCGAATCACTCAACCTTGGACCTTTGCCACGGCTCCCCTCAGTTTCAAGGGGCGTCGATCACGACTGGGCCGTACATGGGCAGTGACCACTTACCGATTCTATTCCATGTGCAGAGTGTCTGGGTACAGGAGTCCTAACAGGCTCGTCCTCGCTGGAAATTCGATGACGATACATGGCCTGCGTACTGTACTGCAGCGTCGGAACTCTTGGTGCAGTCTGAGGTTTCATCTTCGGTGGAGGAGGCGGCGGTGGGGGTTTCGGAGGTTTTGGTGCAGGCGGGTTACCAGGCATTCAAGAGGACTAGACCCTCCACGTCAACTCTACCTGCCATTCCATGGTGGTCATCAGAGTGTGCTGCAGCGATCCAAGCTCGGCGTCGTGCATGGCGAGATTGGAGACGTCACCCCTGTGCCGCAAAGAAGAGGACATATCGTCGAGGTGATATGAAGATTTTGTTGGCGGCACGGAGGCGTGCCTGGGGGACCTTCTGCTCGTCCCGGAGGTTTACAGGCTGTACGAGGGCATGGCGATTTGTTAAATCAATGAATGGGAAACCTGTGAATCTCTCGTGCCCCCTTTGAATTAATGGGCAGTTAGTCAGCGATGGTCAGGCGATAGCGGATTCATTGGCGGCCTTCTTTGAAAAAAAGTTCGCTATTCCTGAGCCTTTACCGGCATCTGGTCGCCTTGAGTCGTCCATCGCCCGTTATACTGACTCTCCAACCGCGCCTACAGCTCTTGCCGCACTTTTCACCGCCCAGGAGCTGGACGAAGCGTTATGCGCCCTCCCTAGGGGTAAGGCTTTGGGTCCGGATGAAGTGGCCTATGAAATGCTGCACCGCCTGCCTTCAGGGGCCAGGGAGGGGCTGCTGGGACTTTACAATGGTAGCTGGCAGGCAGGTATCTTCCCGCAATGTTGGAGGCATGCTCTCCTTCTCCCTTTCCCCAAGCCTGGAAAAGATCCGGCCCAGCCATCGTCAAGGAGAGGGATATGCCTATTATCGGCCGTCGGCAAGGTTATGGAAAAGTTAGTCAACATGCGACTCTCTTGGTGGCTGGAAACGGGAGGACTCCTGGGCGACGCTCTCTGCGGCTTTAGACCTGGCCGTGGGACGATCGACGTACAGTAGGGTCCCGCATAAAACGTGTTCAGATAAAACGAGTCTCGATTAAAACGAGCGACCTAAAATATTAATATTTAATTTTCGATAAGAACGAATGTGATCACATAAAACGAGTCTGCCGCCAAAGTGGGGCAAATCCGAGGAGTTTTCATATAGAGCGCCGAAATATCGTACAAAACGTACAAAATATCGTACGCTTTCATATAGAGCGCCGAAATATCGTACAAAACGTACGAAATATCGTACGCTCCTGACGGAAATTTACGCTTCCAGTGAACATTGACGATATTGGGCCACCAAAATGCTGTGTTCACATAAAACGAAATCGCATAGAATGTCCTCGTTTATCGACCAATTTCTCATTTTATGTGAGACCCTACTGTACTGCTGCAGCTGGAGTACCACATCCACAACGCATACCGTAATAAGCAAGTCCTTCTGGTGGCGTTCATAGACATTGAGGGGGCTTTTGATGCTGCATCACACATGGGCATTTTATACAAGCTTGGTGCCATGGGATTTCGAGGAATGGTACTTCGGTGGTTCTTAAGCTTCCTGAAGGGGCGATCCTTCTCAGTGTCGGTCGGGGAGGCCAGGTCCCGAAAGGTCTCCACACACTGCGGCACTCCCCAGGGGTCGGGACTCAGCCCCCCCTTATATAATGCTCTGATGTCCGATTTCTGCAGCACTGCCGACACATCAGTGTTGATTTATGCGGACGACATCACCTTGGTATGTGCGGCAGACAGCCTTCCGGAAGCCCAGGCCCGTCTTCAGGCTGCTATTGACGACTTGCTACATTGGGCCTCAGAATGGGGATTACGGTTGAATACGCAGAAGCGCTGTAATGTGTTTTACTCAGAAAACTCGTCTTCCTGGCTTACCGAGGGTGTACATGGGAGGCAGTCTGTTACCGTATCGCACTAGCCATGTGTTCCTGGGCCTCCGGTTGAATGGACCGATACTCACCTGGAGGGCACATATTGATTATTTACGTGAGTCATGCATGAAGCGACTGAACCTCATGAAGTGCATTGCACACACCAAGAGGGGTGTTTCTAGAGACGCCCTGCTTCAGTTTTATGAGGTTTTTATCCGGAGCAAGTTAAAATATGGATGTGTCGTATATGGGTCAGCCTCGGACACGGTGTTGGCTTGTCTGAATCCCGTACATAATGCAGCGCTCCGCATAGCGTTAGGGGCGCTCAGCTCGTCCCCCGTTGTTTCCCTGGAGGCGGAATCAGGGATCCTGCCCATGGTCTGGGACTGGGCAATGGCTGACTGCAGTTGGATGACGAGAGTAGCACACATGCCTGAGTCCCATCCTCTGGTCGGATTATTGAGGTCGTCTGGGGTGGGGCTGGCCTCCCCGCTCTGGCCAGTAATGCGCCGGTGCCCATTCCTGGTACGTGGACTCAAGACTTATGGCCTTCTAGGAAGTGCCCCTCCGAGCCCGATGCCGGTACCTTCTGTCTCCCCAGTGCCTCCCTGGGTTAGTCTCTCTTGGTTGGTACGCCACACATTCCATCGCAGCTTTAAGAAGTCGGAGGAGCACAGGGGTACTTTCAGGAGCTAGCAGCCACACGCTACATCGGATTCTCCCATGTCTTCACCGATGGGTCCTTCATCCCCCCGGCTTCTTCGACAGCTGCAGTCTACTACGAGGAGCTCGCACTGTGCCAGACTTGGAGGTTATCTGGGTACCATCACATCCTGACAGCGGAGCTTTTTGCCATATATAAAGCCCTTCTCTTCATTAGCGTCCACTTGTCCAGTCAGCAGGTGGTCACCTACTCGGACTCCCAGTCTTCACTTCGCCTCCTGCAATCTCATCTCCCTGCGTCACACGCCTCCCTCGTCTATAAGATACAGTCGCTGATACTTCAACTCTCCGACTCACCATGGCCAGTGCATTTACAATGGATTCCATCTCACTGCGGGATCAGGGGTGTGGCCACAGCTCACTCTTTGACATCCTGTGAGAGATTGGACGAAGATCTGTGGTCCCATCAGATGGTGGTTCGTCGGGCATGTATAGATCAATGGAACGCGACCCTCCGTTGTTCGTTGCCAGCCACAACCCTCGGCACATATCGGGTGGACTCATCTCCCCAACCCTGGGCGAGAAACAAGCTCCGCAGTCTGGACGTGACACTGGCCAGGCTACGTATCAGCCATACCACGCTCTCTGGCCACCTTCAGCGGTTGGGTATCCTGGCTAGTGATGCGTGCCGGTGGTGTGGTCAGCCGGAGACTAAATTGAGCACTATGTGTTGAGATGTCCTCGCTTCTACATGGAGCGGTCTATCTCCGCAGGCCGTCTTCGACTCCTCGGCATAACCTCTCTCTCCCTGCCAACGATCCTCGGAGGACTGGGAGTCCCTGATGAGATGAGACGTGCCGTGATTCTCCGCTTCTGCAGCTTCCTCACAGCGACTGGGCGCCTGACGCGCTTGTAGTCGTCGACCTCTCCGCGACTACTAAGGAAGGGCTGGAGTGGGCACGGTGACGTGCTCGAGTGGCCCTGAAACACCAACACCAAGATCAATTATAAACAAGTACTGAAATACTGAGGTTGCAACAGAACAATCTAAATCAACAAAGCGTTAATAACAATAATCTTCAAGATTAAAATGGAGCAAATTGGACACTGAGTCTATTAACACAATAAAATACTAAATATAACTTTAGATAAATAGGTAATTAGCATACAGTAATTAATATGAAGCGCTCAACTCTGCGGAATTTACCCTTCCAATTATGGCTATGAAACTAGTGACATCAAACGTATAACGTAGGTATACAGCGAGTGATCTTTGAATTACGTGTAGGAGTGTTGTATTAATTAACGGGGATATCTGGTACCGGTATGTATATTTTCTCTTCAGTGAAACACGGCAGCCCGAATTTCGAGAAAGTATATATATCGATTCCCAATGTGAACAGGAGTGGATTGTTTCTCACTAATGAGATAACGAACAACGCAAGAAGGGAGAGGAAAGTACCCTCATAAACTACGTTAACACTTAAATTCACACCCTCACAACAATCACGTTACCCTAGAAAGTGAAGATGGAAAGACACTTAAAGGAATTTCTGGAGAGACAGAAGAGGATAGTGTAACTCTGGAACTGAATGTTGGCAAGTCTGGTAACACTTGACAGGCAAACTTCTGGACCATGTTGATGAGGTTTAGTCACTGTCCTTCGCATCTTCAGAGCCAAACAATTCCAACAGTCTTCCAGTTCGATTCTTCACTTTTCTCTCCTCTCGGTCAAGTCTCCGGAATTCCTTCACACTGGTTCTGGGGAAAGAAACTGTGTTCCTCTTAACTCTAAGTTTGTCCAAGGACTTGTCAGGAGTAAGAGGAAGTTTTTGTTTGTTTATCTTGGGAAGAAGATGATGTTTGGGAACAGTCTCAGACTCCGCTCTACGGCCAGGGCTACCACCTGATTGAGTAAGTGGGTACTGAGGCTGTTTCCGCCTTCCTTGGTGTTTGGTAGTAGTCTCAGACTCCGCTCTACGGCCAGGGCTACCACCTGATTGAGTGAGTGGGTACTGAGACTGTTTCCGCCTGTCTACCTCAGGACTAACACCAGAAGTTACAATAGTCTCAGACTCGGCTCTACGGCCAGGGCTACCACCTGATTGAGAGAACTTTCATACGCGCCAGGCCAGGGCTACCACCTGATTGAGTATGTAAGTCGGTATTGAGGCTTATTGTTTCCTTCTATCCTTTCTATCTTAGGATTTCTCCTCCAAGATCCAAAAATTGGGTCTAAGCCAGCAGGCTAATTGCTTGACTTTCCATCAGCTGGCGGTGGTAGTGTCTCTTTCGGCCGCTTGGTCCCTGTTGATGTGTTTCGGGGTAGTAAGCTTAGGGCACGGTAGGTCTGGATGTTTCTCCTGAAGCTGCATGATTTGGTAGGTCTTTAGGTTGTGACGAAGCTGATCTACGATGAGCGGCGTTGGGTGGTGTAGTTATAGAGATATTGGGGTTGTTTGTGGTGAGCATTTTCCCCAAGTTTGGAGAATGTTTAGGTTGTTGAGGAGGGTCTGGATATTTTTCCAGGGACCGCGCCAGAGGGACGCTATTGCGGTTACAAGGAAATGAAGAGGGGTGTAGTATAAGTGGGTAAATTGGGGAAGAAGTTGTTGAAGTGTCAGTGGTGATGGCATCCACGTGTTTCCCGAGGTTTGCCTTTTTCGGGGGGAACGAGACTGTACGTCCTGCTTCTTATTTTATCGCACGTATGCACGCCTGTGGGCCGGTGTTGTTGGCGGTCGAGGTACAGCGCCTGTGTTGGAGTGGCGATTTTAGTAGGTTTTGAAGGGTCGATGTGGCCGGAAATAGCATAGCTTCCCCTGCCTGGTTGGTTTTATGTGGACCCTCCGCGCACAGCCTGTGGTGGTGGTTCGTCCTCTCGCTCCCAGTTCCATTCGCCGCCATGTCGCTGCTCGCTGGCATTGTGGATATTGCTAGCCCTTCTTATGCTCGCAATTAGAGCAGCTGGGTTGGAGGTGTCGGCTGATGTGATGGAATTAACGTTGGAGGGGAGGCTTTAGGTAATTTTCCCCAGGGCGCATCTCGCTACCCTTTCGAGAAGTGCGAATAATACTTGATACATGGGCACACTGATTCCCTGTACAGAGCAAGAAGCTGTGCGGGGGTGAAGAACCCACAGAGACTTGAGTACACCTAACTTCTGGGAAGCTGTTTTAGCAAGAGTGGTAATATGATCTTTCCAAGAAAGGAAGGTATGAAGGGTATGCCTGGATGCGTGGTTGGCGGGCACTGTGGTGTGCTCCGCTGCATGTCTGCCTGCTGAGACCAGAACTACTCCGGGAGGTCGGGGGCTGGGGGAGTGCTGGAGTGGCCTTAGTGATCCCTGGTCTCGGGGTCTTCTGGGTGACCTAGACGTGTGTGTGTGTGTTTTTTTTTTTTTTTTTTCCCTGTTCGGGCTCTGCCTGAGTACATAATACTGTAGATAGATAGATACAAAGGAAGGCAAGCAACAACAGACCTAATGGTCCTTACAAGGCTGCTTGTATAACAAAAAAAATGCCACAGGCATCAACTGGAAGGTTTCAGCTCCAGAAAGACTGTGCTCAGAAAACAAAATTATAGCACTATATATACTGATACGATCACGTTACTCGGCCACAAACGCAGTTAGTCGGGGATTTATGGAGAGATATTTATCAAGGCGATATTTAAATGTCTGGACTGTATGGCACTACAACATTTCTAGGCAATTTATTCCATAAGTTGACTACTCTGTTGAAAAAGAAGTGCTTCGCTTCATGTGAGTGAAATGTCTTTCTGACAATTTTGTAACCATTACTTCTTTAGTAATTTGAGTTATCTAGTGTGAAGTACTTACTTGGGCAGGTGACCAACCCCAAAAGGGGTTGAAATAGGGGAGCTATCCCCCCGCCAAAGGCGGCCTTTCCTAGCTAATGCTGAGAGGATTGGGTTCTAGTCATGTGGTGATGGGCTGGTCTATTAGAGTGAGAGTTCAGTGTTCTCTGCCATACCCATAGCTTACTCTGACTGTTCCTTTTACTTACCGGTATATATTTCCTAGATCTCAAGTGGCAGCGTCTCTTCCGTGGATTAACCTCCCTACTGCCAACTCTCGAGGTTGGCAGACTGGGAGCCAAAGCGTCACATTCTTCCTTTGCCCCTCGGCTTTCCCTTCATAATTGCTGAGGAGCACAGGGTCTTGGGTGGGGCTTCGGTATCCCGGGCGTTTATGCGCCCTCCTCGGCTCCTCGCCTGTGAGCGGCTTCGGTCACCCAGGCTTTATTGTGGTAGGCAGGGAGGGCTCTGTGGGGGCGCTCAGTTATGGCCTTGCTCGGGGCCTTGGGGCTGTTCGGCCAGGCAGCCTGGGGAACAGCAACAACAACAACAACTTACTTGCATCCATGTTGTCATGGCCTTTGATAAGATAAAAACTTGGATTAGGTCCCCTCGTATTCTGCGGTTTTTCAAGGTACTGTAAATAGGTTTAACTCTTTTAGTCGTTCCTCGTATGGTTTATTTCTTAGTCGGGGAATAATTTTAGTTACTCTCCGTTGTACTCTCTAATTTTTCAATGTCCTTTTTATAGTATGGCGACCATAACTGGCCACAATATTCCAAATGCGGACGAACCAATGAATTACATAAAGTGCGTATAACGTATTCAGAGTTATATTAAAAAGATCTCCCAATGAAACCAACAATTTTATTTGCTTTTTTAACAACTTCGGTGCATTGTTGGGCAGGTTTTAAATCGCTTGTTATAGTTACTCCAAGATCTGTTTCTTTATTTACATTCATTAGTTTAATTCCATTTATCGAATACAGTAGTTAGCGCTTTCATTTTTACTGCCGATGTGAAGCACTTTGCATTTATCTATATTGAAATTTATCTGCCATGTCTGAGTCCAGTTTGATAGCTTGTCTAAATAATTCTGAATCTCTTTGTAACAATCTGTTTCTTACACTTCTTAGTTACATATACAGTATACACACATCGGTATTAGTTAAACTCCCAAATACTTTCTCTGTTCGTAGGTTTATTGATGTCCTTATTGTTACTTGCTTACAACAATAGTTATAACACACACACACCCTCACGACTAGACCCGTATGCCTAGGTCTATCTTACTTCGTGCTGAGTCCAGTTTGATAGCTTGTCTAAATAATTCTGAATCTCTTTGTAACGATCTGTTTCTTACACTTCTTAGTTACATATATACACACATCGGTATTAGTTAAACTCCCAAATACTTTCTCTGTTCGTAGGTTTATTGATGTCCTTATTGTTACTTGCTTACAACAATAGTTATAACACACACACACCCTCACGACTAGACCCGTATGCCTAGGTCTATCTTCGTTCGTGGCTGGGCTAAGACTGGCTAGCTGAGGGGTACCATAGGGTGCCCCAAGCAGCCCTCAGATTCAAACGTGCTCACACGCACCTGACTGTACACACACGCTCACGTGTGCGTACATACACATAGGCCTAGCTGGACAGAGGGGTCCTGTCTGCAGTTTACTGGTCAAGGAGGGGAGAGAGGGTTTCTTACCCAAAGTTCCCTCTCACTCCTAACATAATCTCATAGAATCCCAAAATCTCTAAATCTCCATAAGTCCACAGTCTCTTAATGCACTCGCATTATTATTCATAAGACTACTATTACAATGCTCGATCACGCTACTCCAGGCGTCTCGACTGGTATGAGGTGAAAGGCAACTTAGGTGAGGCATAGAATCCAATGCAACAAGTAAAGTATATCATCCCTGAGGAAATATCACACATAAAGATAAACATGAAAAATTGGATAAAATTCATACTTAAAAATAGACATAAGAAATAAATATATACATTTGAAACACTGCAACGACTTGCATAGTTCGTGTTAAGAAGTATTCCACATAGTTCGCCGAGGTCACTGGATAATGTTTTTGGATGAATCACTTAACAGGAAGTCACAAAAGTTCGTTCAGTATAATAATTATTATTATTTGTTTTACTAATTTTTATAAATGATTTTTGTTTTTGTTTTTTGTTTTTTGTTGTTTACTTTATTGTCATATACAGTAAGTGACAAATTAATTAATTTTCTTAATAAAACACCCAAACAAATGTCCATAATTGGGGTATTTGAACTTTAAAAATAATTGCTAAAATTCCAGGTATCGTCCAGTGGATTCTTGACACGGCGATGATCACCGGAAGCTTGAAGTGTTGTCCTGGCAGGTATAGGGATCCTGGCAGGGTCCACAGCGGTGTCACCAGCTCTGGCACACCTTTCTCATATAGGCTACAAATAACTAACGAAGAGACCAATGATTATAATGGGAACATAATTAGCAGAAACTCCTGATATATGAGATCAGTAACTAGTTCATTTTATCCTTTTAACAAGGAAAGTAAATTGAGGATAATGCTCATGAAAACAATTAACAAACAGAGTACAGCCCACCAAGGGACACATAAACATTGAAGGTTACTGTATTGGACAAAAATTAGCATGAAGTCCAGTTATCTCTCTTAAGTATAAATAATGTCTAGGACATGTACTTTCAACAGAGGTTTTCACTTGTGAGTACAAGTAGCATGTTGTTTAAATCCAAACACGGACCAAGAAAGATAAAATAACTCTTTCCAAACACATGCATAAATGATAATTGGTCAATAAATACAGTACAGTACTGTAAAGAAAAGTAATATTTCTTAAAACGGTAAGTTTGACTTTCAATGTAAGTCTA
The DNA here is from genome assembly GCA_032716605.1 of Paralithodes platypus. Taxonomy (NCBI): domain Eukaryota; kingdom Metazoa; phylum Arthropoda; class Malacostraca; order Decapoda; family Lithodidae; genus Paralithodes; species Paralithodes platypus. The sequence goes on along the minus strand of CM064513.1, from coordinate 40,838,239 downwards.
CAGATATCAGCAGTATCGTACCATCGGGCCTGACACGACATGTCAATAAGTAAGGAAGGAACTGTATGAGTGCAAAGTTCAAAATTCAATTACCGGTATGTTTGGCAGCAAACCAACATTCTGAAGGGAAATACTGTAGGCCTACAAGTAATTCTCCGAGAGGGACAGTGCCGCATAATCCGGAGGTACTCGTAGGTCAAACAATTAGCCAAGAATATCGAGGAAAATTATATTGTGTTTAAGAACTCATTAAGGAATATCAGTTATTACAAACACCTCAAAATCACAAATATTACCTAACCATATACCACTACTAGACTCCCAGAACAATCTATATCATGCCCCATCGCTTAGGAATTGAGAACAATACAGAGTAAATTATGGAAAGTCCAGTGCAATAAACTCCTGTGCCAATGCAGAAGTGAAAATGATTAATATTATTATGATTATTTTTTTTTAATTTTTTTTTTACTTTTTACATATGCAAACTTAATTAACTATAAAAAGAGTTAACATTAATATCTAAATTCGTAAAGATAGTATCTACATGTTTATGGAACTCGCATCCATCGCTTACTCTACTGTGGAAAGTGTTACTATTTACAAAATGGGTGTGATTGTGTGACCTCAACTTTGATCTGTAGTTATCATTATTTCTAGCCCTTTGCCTTGTGACATTCTCCTGAACAACTTCTAGTACATCAGGATTGGCTTCTGAGCCATCAGAATCATTCACAGGTACAAATCTACTTAACTTTTTTAAGTGGTCAACATGACACTCCCGTACTAGCTTAGTATAAATATGCTTTATCTCAAATTTATTACCTATTGTTCTTCTAACTACTCTGTATGGCCCTTCGAACTTGTTATCTAATTTCGACTATCATTCAAAAAGCTTAACCATTACAATGTCGCTAGGGTTTATGGATATAGGGCATGCAGACTTATGTTGTCTCTTGACCAATTCTGCATTTGATTGGGCTAACTTTTCATGAATCCCTTGATAAATGTTCTGAAATTGCTGTAGTCTCACTGCAACAAAATCATCAACATTGTAACAAGGCTTAGGTCTTGAATGAAGTAGCTCATAAGGCAACTTCTTGTCTACTCCAAAGACAATACAATGGGGGGTTTCCCCTGTGGAACTATTAATTGCAGAATTGAGACATGCCTGTACCTGAGGTATCCATAAATCCCAACTCATACTTTCAGGCGAAACCAAGTGTCTCAGACATTCTAAAATCTTCCTATTCTGTCTCTCTACAAGGCCATTCGAGGCCGGATGTCGAACATGTGTATTTACTTTATTGACCCTCAATATTTCACAGAGTTTAGGTAATATAGAGTTGTTGAATTCAGTTCCGTTATCAGTAAGCAAAACCTGTGGAGTCGTGAAAGGACATATTACATGATTCAAGAATGTAGACGCAACTGTCTCGGCAGTCTTATTAGGAATTGGTCTTAAAACACAAAATCTAGAAAAAGAATCAATTGCTACAAATAGGTACTTATTGCCGGCTTCAGTCATGGGTAATTCCATTAAATCTACAGAAACTTGACTCCAAGGTTCGTCACGAATGGGGTACGAAAGAATAGGGCAAGGTTGTGAAGTATGGCCTTTCACTCTTGCACAAGACTCGCAATTCTCGACATATCGAAAAATATCCTCTTTCATCCTGGGCCAGTAGTAATTTAGCTGGGCCTGTCTAAAACTCCTGTCTCGACCAGGATGCGAGGTATGGGGTGAATCGTGTATCAGTTTCATTACATCCTTGACACTTGTGCAAGGTATAATGATCTGATGCACTGGCCTGGAAGGCATTGATTTAGAATTGAAATGAGCTACTCTATGCAAAAGGCCATCCTGCAAAATTAAGTCTTTCGGTTTAACGGGTGTGGTAGGTGGTTTTCCTTTCTTCCCTGACTTCAACCAAGTTTTAAACGGTTCCCAAACAGGATCCTGGTCCTGACTCGCGATGACATCGGCCATGTCGAGTGTGGCAAGGTTTACAGAGAAGACTGGGACATTACGTGAAAGTGCATCAGCAACTACGTTTTTCTTACCCGCAATATGCTCAAATGTGGGAGAATACTCCTGAATGCTAAGGAACCACCTAGCAAGACGTCCCTTTAATTCTTAATTCTTAAACAAGTTGACTACTGCCGTGTTATCGGAATAGACATGAACATTGTAACCCAAAATTATCTCCCTGAAATGTTTAAGAGCCCACACTACTGCTAAACCCTCTCTCTCGGCAGTGTCATAATTTTGCTCTGCAGAATTAAGTTTTCTAGAAGCGTACGCAATAACATTTCTCTTCCCATCAATTTTCTGCATCAAGACTGCTCCTATCCCAGTTAGCGACGCATCCGTGAGGAGCTCAAAATCATGACCGTAGTTAGGGAAAGCCAAAACGGGGGCTCTAATTAAATGATCTTTAAGCATATCGAATGCAACTTGATGATCAGCAGTCCATGCAAACTTGGAATCTTTCTTTAATAGATCCGTAAGGGGCGCAGCTTTTTCCGAGAATTTCCAAACAAACCGTCTATAATCACCGCCAGTCCTATAAATGAACGGACTTGATCAGCATTAGTCGGTGTAGGGAATAACTTTACCGCTTGTATTTTATCATCAGAGGTACTTATTCCTCTGTCATCAACAACGTGACCCAAGAACGATATTTTCTTTTTAAGGAAATGACACTTTGTTAGCTTAAGCTTCAGACCCGCGGCTTGTAACCTAGTGAACACTTGTGTTAATTTACGGAAGTGGTCATCAAGCGTTTTACTCGCAATGATGATGTCATCTAAATAGACAAAAACAGAAGTCCCTATAATGCCATTAAAAACTGAATTAACAAGTCTAGTGAAGGTTGGAGGGCTATTTCTAAGCCCCATGGGCATACGCTTATAGTGATAATGACCATTAGGAGTGCTGAAAGCAGTAAGCTCCTGACTGTCTTTCGCTAACGGTACTTGCAAAAAGCCACTTAAAAGATCAATCGTAGAAAATATCGTATTGCCTTCTCCAATGTTCTGCAGAAGGTCCTGCAGCACAGGGATAGGCTGTCGGTCCGGTATTGTCATTTCATTCAACTTTCTAATTACGGGCCTCCATGATCCATCTTTCTTTGCAACTAGAAACATCGGATAATTCCACGGGGAAATTGACTCTTCAATAACATCTTGGGCTAACATCTCAGTAATATACTTGTCCACCTCCGCTCTCTGCTTATGAGGAAGACGATATGCAGGAATATATTTCGGTTTCGCGCCTGGCTCTAACCGTATCTCATGCTCAATTAAATCTGTTTTACCCAAGGGATCATCTGGCAAAGCAACAATGTTGTTGTAGCGACTCAGAAATTCTACAAGATTACCGCGATAATTATCATAATCTACCGGGTTGAGGTGCGCATCCAAATCTCTCTCTCTCTCAACATTTTCATGCACTGTGGTTTGAAACACACGCCCACGAAACTCATGATTACCCTCACCAGACGTCTCAACTACCTTAACCGGGTGGGGGTAAGTCAAGAAATCCAGTAAGTGAAATCCTTCATCTAGTGGAATAGAGTAACCTTTCTTATTAAACACAAAAATGTCTACAGTCTTTCTATTTACGGTGTATAAGGCGGACTCAACATCAAGGTTCTGCGCACGAGAACTTTCAGGTAAAGCCATCACAACCGTTTCATGAGGAACATTCTTTAGTTTCACTGAGACTTGATATCGTATGACCTGGCAATATTGTGGAGTTTATTACCGAACCATTCCGTATCACACTGTCTGCAAGCAAAATAGAAACGTCCTCGTTGTTCATAAATCTAGACTGAGGAATTATCTCTGTAGGTAAAGCCTTAGACCGCTTGGCAACGCTATTACCGCTACCATTAACCTCATCGTCTCTCGTATCATACAGCATTTGCACAACTCTAGGGACCATGTACGGCTCACCAAGAAAATGCAAAAAATTGCTCTTGTAAAAGACACCCCAGCGACTAGGGTCTATCAGAAACTTGTGCTCTCTCATGGTCTCTAAACCCAAAAGTAAGTCATCATTCAAATCTGGAGCATGAGACAATACTTGACAAGGTATTAAGACCGGAGAAATGTGTCTGTGAAACTTAACCTGTGAAACTTAACCTTTAAATGGATGACACCTACAGGCTTCATCTTTGAGCCCGTCACTCCAGTGATGACTACGTTAGAGGGGTATAAATGTTTCTCGTAAGGCTGTTGCAAACGGACGTACTTCAGTAAAGTGGGCAAATTGATCAAATTCACACTCGCACCAGTGTCAAATAAAACATTAAGAGGTTTACCTTGTAACCGCGCCTCAATCAATGGGCCTTGCTCGATACAATTGATAGTAACTACCTTACGGACTGGATTTACGTTAACTTCATAATCAGGTGCCTCTTCGATGGATCTTGCCTCTGCTACTATGTTAGGTATTCTGGGAGGGGGTCTAAATCTTCCCCCGAAGGATCAGAGTAGACTGCTCTAGCATAGGAAGGTTGCCTACCTGTCTCTACACTATTCCCTGTCTGTTGGCTCTGATAGCCCTGAGGTGGCTGTGAGTGTGTACGTTGACTACTCGTATTTGGTTGGCTTTGAGAGCCCTGGAATCCCTGCCGGCTTGGATATCTCTGCGTGGCATTTACATTCCCTGCACTAGATCTACATTCCCCATAGCTATGTGAGTTGGTCTTGTGAGTTGGACAATATGAAGTGTTCCTACATCTGATTTGTGTGTGTCCTGGACTGCCACAATTAAAACATATTACCTGGGCATATGTTCCTGGATAACCATTCACATTCTGTGGACGGTTGTAAACTCTTGTTTGAGCATTCCTTGTCTGCTATCCAGTGAAGGCTGGCTGTCTGGCATAAACCCTTGAGGGCTGCGTGTTAGGTCTAGAGGCTGTCACCCCCTGTGAGGGACCCGACTGACCTTGGGCAGACCCCCATTGTCTACCTGTGGCAACATTGCTCTGAGCAACGTTAGTATTACCGTTAGCATTACTAGAACCTGAGCTGCGTGAGAAGCCTCCACTCTTGCCCGGAGAGTTAGACGCCGCCCTAAGCACAGGTAGACTGGATTGTGCAGGTGGTGTGTATTTAGTACCCTTTTTCTCAACTTCGCGACACTTCAACAGAAGCTCACCTAACTCCTGGTGAGGCTTAATCTTCTTATAGTCTAAGTGTTTGCGGGTAGCAGGATTAACTTGTTGTAGGTACACTGACATGGCTATAATTTTGCCTACATGCCTGAGTTTGACCGTACCGTTTTCTGCCCAACCGTCGGCAACTAACATGGGGCCTAAATTCTCTGCAGCCCTGTCTAGCCTAGCTGTGAAGGTTTCAAGGTCCTCATTAACCTCCCGTTTAATCTGTGCTAGTTTCCCCGCTACACCGATAGCTGTATTATCGGAAATATCCTTAAAGTACTTCCTGAACATCTGCACATAATCAGCATAATCTGTGATGAATTGCAGATGTGTGAGAGCCATAATTGACCTAGCTGTACCCTTATCAGAATTAATCTGACCTCTGAAGAAATTAATCTTATCTACATGATTTACTATTTTACGGTTAGCTATTTCCCCATCAAGGACATAGATGAACTGATCTAAAGACAAGGGGTCAGTGGGGTCTCCTGAAAATTTGGGAAGGTTGACCATATGGGTCCGAAGGTCGTAACTGGTAGGAATGTGAGAATATGGAGTCTGAGCGAAGGGTGTAGGGGTAAACATTGTCACGGGTGGTGCGCTGGGAACTGTAAAGGAACTTTGGGGCACATGGGCACCTTCAGGCACTTGATTAGTTGAGGGCGCCGAGGCATTTGTCTCGGCTTGAGACATGCATTGGGAGACACATTCCGCTATCATGCGCATAAAAGTCGGATTATTGGCAAAATGTTCTGGGGGAGAAGTGATACTAGGGGAATTATCTCGTGGCACCTCCTGTGGCCTTCCATTAGCAGGGTTAGGAGTGCAATTTGTCGCGTCGGCATGGTCGGTCGGCCTGTCAGGTTCGACTGCTACTGCTGTAGGTTGACTGTCTCCAACGAAAGGAGCTGTAGGCCTATTAATTACCGAGTCGGCCATGTTGTCATGAAAGACTTCGCGAGATTTATGACTTTTAGTAAAATAGTCATGCATGATTCACTAAGAAAACATGTTCCGCGTTTGAAAGGACACAACAAACTTATACTCACTAGGATTTCCACTGTTGAAATCCTGGCAGTTGACGATGTAATCCTCTGGCAGACAGAGAAGAGCTGTCCAGGGATACAGCCGTCTGCTACCGGAAGCACAAGTCCTCTCTTGTCAAGGTTGGTCTCCAGGTAGAGCTATTTGCCTACCTTCAACCTGAGAAATCGGGTCATATATGAGTTGCTATCCCCAGTTATATACTGTATATATTAATACCATAAATCACCAATAATCAAACTGAATCCAATCACTGTATGTCACTGACAAAAATGCTATATCACCTAATTCACAACAATATTGCAATGTTAATCACGTGAATCAATCAAAATCTCAAATCACAATAATTATGCAATTCAAAACTTCAAACACTGGCGTATTATAAAAATGAATAAGTAGCCCTTGAAATTATATTAGGTATAGAAAACGGATACAATCACCCAGAATTCTAGAAAATTTAATGTCAATGACAAAACATGAAATTATAATATTTTGATGAATTCAAAAAAATAATGTTAGATAAGAGGTATATATTTCCTAACTTTAAAAAAAAATCAACTCAACAATTAGTGTTACACTTCAAAATCGTTAAGTTACAAGAATTAGTCTAAGTCAAAAGGTATCTCTAATTAAAATTACAATTTTATCTTAATGCAAGATTGAATAAACTAAACCTCTTATCTCACTATTAGTGTACCAACTTCAGGCAAAACATATACTAAAACTGGATTTATACGATACTTCCATAAGATCGCGTTCCACACATCAGCTGACTAGTAGTCCTAGATCCTCTCGCCGCCAGGTCCACTCGCCCTTCACAGATGAATCAGCTGATCCTCTCGCTCTCCCCAGCCGCGCTACACAATGGCGCGACCACGTTGGCAGGATGCTCCCAGTAGACGGCGCTGCACCCCACGCTCCTGCCTTCGTCCCTCGCTTCCTTGTTAGGAAATTACGCGGGAACTCGTTGATTCTGCTCCCGTCGTTCTTCTCTCCTCCACGATGATCAAATATTCCTTGAAGATGCTGCCACAGGCTTCTCTCCACCGTCGTCACGTTGGCGGAATTCTCCTTGCGTACAGCTCTCTTTACAATGCCAGGGTGTGTGTGTGCGTCGAATTTGGACGGGGTAGCGTATGTCCGTGCTGGTATCTCGTTGAGTTAAGATAGAGGGAATAGTTTATACCAGTATAATTACCGATGTGTAACAAGGCACGATTTGCAATTCATATCCCACCTGCTGCCACCATTTGTAACGATCTGTTTCTTAGACTTCTTAGTTACATATATACACACATCGGTATTAGTTAAACTCCCAAATACTTTCTCTGTTCGTAGGTTTATTGATGTCCTTATTGTTACTTGCTTACAACAATAGTTATAACACACACACACCCTCACGACTAGACCCGTATGCCTAGGTCTATCTTTGTTCGTGGCTGGGCTAAGACTGGCTAGCTGAGGGGTACCATAGGGTGCCCCAAGCAGCCCTCAGATTCAAACGTGCTCACACGCACCTGACTGTACACACACGCTCAAGTGTGCGTACATACACATAGGCCTAGCTGGACAGAGGGGTCCTGTCTGCGGTTTACTGGTCAAGGAGGGGAGAGAGGGTTTCTTACCCAAAGTTCCCTCTCACTCCTAACATAATCTCATAGAATCCCAAAATCTCTAAATCTCCATAAGTCCACAGTCTCTTAATGCACTCGCATTATTATTCATAAGACTACTATTACAATTTGTATGTGTGATGGATAATTTACTTTGTTTGCAATATTTGTGTCATCAGCAAATTTGGAGATTCTGCTTGATAGTCCATCATCAATATCGTTAATATAAATAAGAAACAAAACTGGACCGAGAACTGAGCCTTGTGGTACACTGCTTGTAACATTTATCCAGTTTTACGCTTTGCCATTTATTACTACTCGTTTCTTTCGCTTACTTAGTCAATCCTGAGTCCAATGAAGAACAAATCCATGAATACCGTGAGCTTTAAGTTTTGCTATCAGTCTGTTGTGAGGCACTTTATCGAATGCTTTTTGAAAATCAAGGTAGACGATGTCAACTGCTTTATTTTCATCATACTGTAAGACATTGTGGAAAAAGTCAAGGAGGCTGTCAGACATGAGCGCTTATTTCGGAAACCATGTTGTGTGTCCTTTATAAGGTTGTTAGTTTCTAGATGGCATACAATTTTATTTTGGACTATTGTTTAAAGCAGCTTGCATATAATTGAGGTGAGGCTTATTGGGCGATAGTTGCCAGGCAGAGCTTTATTTCCTTTTTTAAAGATGGGTGTTACATTAGCTAATTTCCATTCTTTGGGGACTTTATTGCCTTGTATCGATTTGTTAAAGAGAGTTGTTAGTGGTTTTGAGATTTCATCTTTTACTGTACTTCTTTAACCCATACAATGCCAGCCATCAGTAGATAAGTCGCTCCCCTTTCCCAGCGACAGCTGCAAGCCGTCAGTAATATACGGTCCTTGTAACTGCCAATATCAGGCAGTGGTTGGTACCACTGTTCTAAGGAATTGGCAACATTTCTTAGTTTGGCTGCAAGCTTCCACAGGCTGTCTGGGTCAGTGTTTCATCAACTTTTGAGGTGGGAGGTTGTTATATCTTGCCTCTGAAGCCATTTTTGTCACATTGCTTGGTACTGGGAGTACATTTATGGTAGTAGCCTATGGTACAGTAGGGGTTAATTACTTTTGGTGAGAATTTGTCGGGTCCAGGGGATTTATTAGATTTTAGTTTTGATATGGCATCAGAGATGTCTGTGTTTGTAATTTCAATGTTGCATAGGGCGTTACAGTTGTTAATTTATTAGTGGCCCCTCCATCATTGACGATTATGCCTATTACATAAGGCCTCCTCTTCAAACGCTCATTTACCGTAGTTTGAATCTACCGCGCAGAGCATAACAAATTGGAGGAGCCTTCATCATGAGCGCACGCAACCTCACTCATGGTTCTGTCATTATGAAATTGGGTTCTCACTATGAAAAAACTTCGTAACAAATAATAAATAAAAAGAAAATAAGAATAACCATTCATAAGCTTTCCATATACTCGTCGATGTACTTGTGTGAATATTTGACCAGATGCTGACTTCAGGCATCATACTTCCTTCTCTGCTCTGCGCTCAACCTGCCCTGACGTGTCTCCCCACGCTCCGCTGGTTCCGCATTTGCTGCGTCTCTAGTGAGTTTTTCTCATTTGTTTACTCTGGGATGTATCGAGTAAGGTTAGGATATGCGTAGCAGGAGTGTCATGGGCGGGTTTCCCGCAGTTCAGTGTGTTTGGGACACCTATTTCGGGTGTACCCTCGTGGTCCCGTGGTGGACGCGTGATACATTTTTCGCGGCTAGCTAGCCTAGTTATTTAGTTGGCTTTAACTACGTGTTATCAGGCTTCTTCTTATCTTTCTGATGAAGTTGCCTTATTGTTTGTTTACTGACGTTCCTAGCGTATTTTTCTTCACTTAGTGAAGTTTTTTCTAGGTCCCGAGTCAGTGCATCCCTCTCCCGGGATTTTGTCTACGATGTTGTGATGGCGGCTGTTCCTGTTGTGATATGATACAGTGCTTTTTGTTTATATTACGACGTGATTAAGTGATATTTCCGTCTGCTTAGGCCTAGCCAGCCACTCGTAGCTTTTTACATGTACAAGTGTTATTGATTTATTGTATAAATATGTAATACTGTGTCATGTGTGTCCTGGATTAGTTGTGTTTTGGCTTTATCCAGGGCCTATTTGTGTATATCAGATTGCGTCTGGTTAGTGTGGGTTGCCTTTTCCGGCAGGTTTTCTCGATTGCACCGAGAAAATCCGGCTGGTTGCCGAGTTTTAATCACGCGTGGTTAACTTAGGCTAGTTTCCCCCGGCGAGTGGTGGCTTGAGGGCTCTCCAGGAACTGCATCTCTGTAGTGGAGCCTGTGTTCAGGCTTACTGTGTGTTTCCCGGCGGGATGGCTATTCCCGTTTAACTAGGTGTTCATGCGGACACCGGTTGAGTATAGTTTTTCCCGGTTTTTGCAAAGCCATTGAAAAACTAGGCTGTTTTGTTTGTTTGGTCTTTCCACCCCGGCGATCTTTTGCAAAGAAGTGGGGATAGGAACAATTGGGGTTAACATTTAAATTGTTTTCACACCCGGCGGTTGAACCTTGGGACGGGTGGGATTAACGGATTTGCAATTCGGTATAGTTGGCTAGACAATTGAGGGATACAATTGGGTATCGAGGCCTTCAAAATACAGCGATCTATGAAGGCTTCGAGAGAAGTCAGATCTAAAGTTTAAGATAGGCTTACCCTTTTTAACTGCGATATAATAAGGAGGCCGGCGTCTTAATATGGGTTTCCGGTGGACAAAAAAACACTGGGAAGACTGCGTCATTTATAAAGATATGCTCGTCTTTATATCATGTCAGAGGATATGCTTAAATCTTTTGGACGAGTAAAGATATTCTAAAATCTTTACATAGGACCCTACAGGGCAACAAGAGGTAATAGTGGTGTATTATGTCTTGTTGCCCGGCGGTTCATTAACACTTGTGTTAGAACATTTTGGGGTAACCTTATGAGCATTAATTCCTGGAAATGTTCTATTTTCCAGGGCGGAGTACCGGCGGGTCAACAGAGGACCAGAAGGAGCCCGGGGGTGGGTTAGCTTTTTCCAGTCTCTGTCATGGCTACACTAGACCCTGTTTTTGCTCTGTGCTTAACACCCTCCTGTTCAGGGATCCCTATTTTTGCACATACACTGTGCATCAGATGCGTCAAATGCTTGGACCGGTCAAGGGGTTTGTGGGTGACTAAGAATTGTACTTTTTGTAGTCAGTTAAGTATCAAAGTCTTACAGCAAGATAATCAGGCCGCGGCGGTTGCATTGCGCGAGGTCAAACAACTCTTATCTACTTATGCTACTTCAGTGGCTCATAAAGCTCTCCAGTGCGATAACGTAGTTCTGTGGGAACGATTGATTGCTCAACATCCCCCACTTAAACGTCCCCCTTCTAAAAATAAAGTAAATGTGCTTAAGTCGGCAGAGACTGGGCAGGGTATAGTGCTTATTCCCTCCCCCGGCACATCTAAGAAATCTCGAGAGCCGACACCCCCGGCGACAGCTTCCAGGTCAAAATCGAGGTCCAGGTCACGGTCTCCCCTCCGACAGAAGACACATAGTCACTCTACTTCACCTTCGAGGAAGAAGAGCAAGGAGGAGAAGACCAAGGACAGTCCTAGTGTGAAATCAAAGTCAAGGCGAAGTCACAAGTCTTCAAAAAAGGATACTCATGTACGAAAGGTCTCCCGGCGTTCGCCGGAGCCTCGTACCTCGCTTTCTGCCTCTACTCCCGACATGTCTTATGTCCAATCTGACAGGTCGGGAGTGAAGTCAGAGACTGTGGTGGGGGATATACCGGCGGACAAGTTGTCACCTAATATTATTCCCAGTTCACATGTACCAGCTTTAGAGAGTTCTACCAGCAGTTATAACCCTCTAGAGGGCTCGAGTGAGGGCTCAGTAATTGGTGTGGTACCTAGCTCACAAGTGAGTTCCGGCCAAGACCGGGGAGTTTGGAGGTACTCCCAGCCATGGAGTGACGGCTCACATCCTTCTCATGCGACACAGGTAGTGGCAGACGTCCACCGGGACGCTGCGATCCCATCGTCCATCCCGGACTTGACATGGCAGCATGAGGGGGTCCCGGCTTCGGCGGAATCCTCTCCTGAGAGGCCGGAGGAAAGGGATGAGGGTTCTATAATTTCTGAGATGGAGGTTCAAGAGTCAGGTTCATTGATAGACGACTCTCAGAGTAGGAATGATTCGCCACAGAGTTCATCCTCTGCTAAATTTGTCACAGCTGATGAAATTAATGGGTTACTAGCGAATGCACTAACTAAGTTTTTTGGCCAGCAGCCGGAGACTCCTACAGTTGGTTTGGGAGCTTCCACGACAGCATCGAATGTCCGACCTCTGGCTACTTCCATTGCTTTGACACAAATTCCGCACCCTCCCCCTGTATCACCTACTATTGTTACTAGGCCAACTTCGGCGGCACTGACTACTTCCAATGTGAGAGTAGTAGCAGATGTAAATCCTCCCCCTTTAGACAAAGCCCCGGTCAGAAAGGGAGCTATGCCCCTCTTATACGGGCCGGATGAGTCATGGGTAACAATGTTCCCAGCAAAGCCAGAGGTAGCACAGTCCACTATGTCGGGGGAGCTTCCGGTACCACGTGAGTGGGTAATCCAAGGGAATAAATCTAGGAAGTTACGTGCTTTAGATATTCTAGGAAATGTACTTGATGTTAATATTAAGGCCATTCCTAACTATTATCACCATGATTATTTTGTGTATACTTCTACACCTGCCCTACCCCCTGCGTCAGCTTCAAAACTGTTTTCGGACTGGACCAAGCATGACGGTTTCAATGATATAAAAGCCCTGTCAGCTCTAACACCAGAGTTAGGTTTAAAGACGTTCACAGACACAGCCGCAAATCCAGTTTTGAAGGTGGAGCAGTTGGGTCCGGGACCTTGGGTGGAATGGGAAGTGGAGGCTCAGAACTTTGCTACAACTTTTACTTCTAAATCTTCGCACCAAATTCCACAAGAAAGCCATTCTTGGTTCTCTCTGCCGGTATTCTCTGCCGGCGGAGTTCCCTCTGCTTTATTTGCATTTTTAGCTGCCCCTAAAATTAATCTATGTGAGCTTAAAGATCCCTTTTCTACACCATCCACTGCTCACCTAGACCAGGAGTTTAGACTACGTGGGAAGGCATATAGACTGTTTTCCCAGTATATTGTCACACAACAGGTAGCGAAGTCAATACTAAGATCTGCTCAGGCAATTGCGGATGCGGAAGTCCGAAAGGCTATTGAACTGTCTAGACGCTTGCTACTCCAGACTTCTATACAGTCACTGGGAGATATCCATACAGCCTTGCTAGAGGCGGTGCGGGCAAGACAAGATCTAAGGATGTCTCTTGTGAGGAAACTCCCGGATAGGATTGCAAATCAAGTGGTTATGTCCCCTGTTCTAACTGCCTGTTTAATGTCCCCGGAGGTGTGGAAAACAGTGTTCAACATGGCTCAGGCCTTTAAGCACAGTCCCGCCCCATCTAAGAAACCTGCTTTCAATTTTACCAAGCCCAAACCAGTCGCAAAAGCTCAGCCTGGTGGGGCAAAGCCCTTTCATCTGCCTAAGTCCTCTTCCACCCAAAGTCAGGCTCAGTACAGATACAAGCAAGGAAAGTTTTCAGGTAATCATAAAGGACAGAAGTATCAACGACCGGGCCAGGGCCCGTCTCCTGCCAAACCCGGCCAGTCATCGAAGCATACACCACCACCACCACCAAAAAACTAGGGTCTCTCTCACTCCCAGGGCCAGTCTTACGGCGGGTGGATCAGAGGGTAGTCCAGCCGGCGAACCCTTGTCTGCTAACTGGGTCGTTCCGGGCGTGTCATCGCGCATGGCCATTAAACACATGGGCGAGGTTGGTGGCACGCAAGGGCATCACCTGGCAGTGGCTCCGGCGACCTCGCTTACGTCAGCCGACAAAGGCAAATTTTGTTTCATTAGAGGTGGAGTCACTGATCCAAGAGATGATCACCAAGAATGTCATCATCCCGGTCCCTCAAAATTACCCAGTATTTACGTCCAAACTCTTTCTAGTGCCCAAAAGGGACAGTGTTCAGATGAGGCCGGTCGTAGACCTGTCTTATCTGAACCTCCACATTCACAACGTTTCCTTCCGGATGCTGACGGTGAATCAAATCAGGCTAACATTTCCGCCGGAAGGGTGGATGTGTTCTTTAGACCTAACAGACGCGTATTGGCACGTCCCAGTAAACAAAAGGTTTCAACGATTTCTGGCCTTACGAATAATGCATCAGACTTATGTCTTTCAGAGGATGCCGTTCGAATTGAACCTAGCACCTCGCTTATTCACGAAATTAGTCCGGCAAGCCCTGATGCCCATGTTAGAACAAGGGATCAGGATTTTGTGGTATCTAGACAACTGGCTGGTGGTGGCAGAGACGGAACAGTTATGCATCAATCATGTCAACATAACATTAAATCATGTAAAATCTCTAGGGTTCAAGGTAAACCCGGTAAAGTCAAACTTTGTTCCCTCACGAGTGGTCCAGTGGATAGGGCTGGTCTGGGACACAGCTGCTCTCACTCTGAGTCAGAGTGTGGACAATCGGAACAGGTTTCGCAAGAAACTGTTTATGTTTCTTCACAGTCTGACTACGACACGGAGAGTCTGGGAATCTCTGGTCGGCTCTCTCAACTGGATTCAACTAACTGTAAAGTTGGGCCGGTTGAAATTCAAACGTTTAATATTGGAGGGCAACAAATTTTGTCCACTATTGCCGGCGGAAACTTTATGGCCCATCCCAAAATTAATACACAACTTACTAGCGGTCTGGGCGAAGAGGGAAACATTGCACTCGGTCATGTCATGGACCTCTCCTCCGCCGACGGTATGGGTAGACACGGATGCGTCAGGAACGATAGGTTGGGGCTTTCAGTCAAACCACGGCCATCAGGGTCAAGGGCTTTGGTCCCATTCAGAAACCTCCCACATCAATGTCAAAGAGTTGCTAGACCCCTTGTATTTCCTTCAGGCTCACGGCTCTACTTTACGGGACAAATCGGTGGCCTTCAGGATGGACAATCTGAATGCGGTTCACTGCATTCAGAAACAAGGGTCAACGAGATCTCGGAAGTTGCTAAACGTGTGAGAAAAGATTTTTGTTCTAGCTGAACATTCATCTTCACGCATCTTATCTCCCAGGCGTAGCAAACGTCTGGGCAGACGCTCTCTCTCGGAGACAGAGCACAACAGTAGAATGGGCGCTCAAGCAAACCATTTTTGACCAAATGATTGCAGAGCCTTACCGTCCACAAGTGGATCTGTTTGCGTCCGAGGAGACTCTCAAACTCCCGCTGTACCTCACCCGCCGGACAATAACGCCGGCGGGAGGACCCGACGCACTGGTGACGGACTGGAACATGTGGAGTTCCGTTTATCTGTTTCCGCCACCAGACGCTTCTCTAATGTGCCACGTAGTAAACAAACTACGGGATTATCGGGGCGTAGTCTCGTTAATCGTGCCCCTGTGGCCGGCGCAGTTGTGGTACCAGCAATTGAAAACGTGGTGCCCGAACCCGGTGTCGCTCCCGGTCAGGTATTTCCACTTAGACACGATTGGCAACCTAGAGACCTCGCTGACTTTTGCATTATGGACATTCAGGAGGCCAAGTGGCTAACACCGTATGGTAGAAACGTGACCGATAAATTCATGAGTCAATATACCCAATCTACAAAGAGACAGTATCAATCGCACTGGCGGTCCTTTACTTCTTGGATACTTAGGACAGAACAAACCGTACCTTCGGTGGCTTTGGTTTTTAATTATTTAAACTATCTGTTCGAGCAGAAACGTCTATCTGTAGTAACGTTAAAAAATCACTTAACAGCGATTAGGATGCCATTCTTTGACCTTACTGGTCTAACCATACCACTAGCGGAGGAAACAGGTTTCATGAGGGCATGTTTTAAACTCCGCCCACCTCCCCGTCAGCTCATGCCTATCTGGTCTCTGGACAAAGCGTTGTCTTTACTTCATTCCCGTCTGTACCAAAATACTGCAGATTTTGACTTTCTTTTAAAAAGGGCAGTATTCCTTATGGCTTTGGCTACCGGGAACAGGGTATCTGAGCTGGCGGCGATGAGCAACACACCTAATTACATAAGGTTTGGTAGGCTCAACGAGTGTATTCACATTGCACCTTCCCCAGGGTTCATCGCCAAAAATGAACACAGTGAACATGTGTTTTTCAGAGTTCACGGTGCCGGCGTTGAAAAGGGGAAAAGTGCACCATAATTTATGTCCAGTGCAAGCTCTAACCAAATATTTGAGAGTAGCACCTCTGAATCAACAAGGTGCTTTATGGGTAGCAAGTACGGGCAAACGCTTAATGAAACGTAAAATAGCTTCTCTCCTAGTAGAAGTCATTAAAGAGAGTAATCCCGGCGTCGTGGGAAAAGCCCACGATTTACGTAAATGGGCGGCCTCTTTGCGTTTCCTTAAGAATTTTTCTGTTGAGGACATAGCGTCCACGCACCTATGGTCCTCTAATCATACGTTTTTGACTCGATACCTTTCAGTAGCTCTAGACAGACCTTCCATGCCATGTATAGCGTTAAGGCAGAGGGTCTAGGTGGCCTCTAAGTCACTTATTGTTTAGATTAAGAAAAGAGGGGGGGGGGGGTGCAGTCAGTGTAACATAGGACACCCTAGACCCCGCCGGAGTATGTGTACGGAGCATACGAGCTGTGATACTGTTTGTAGGTGTTGTGATATAAAATTTCTCTGTAGTATTCATTACAGGAAATTGTGCTAAAGTACAATAGTAGTAAAACAACAATTCTTGTTGTAAGTAGTTTTGGCTGTGGAGCAATATAATTTTAAGAAATCTCAGTAGTTGCGACTGCGACTTTTATTTTTGATGTAAGTACTTCTGCATAAGTACAAGAGTTCGGTACTTCTGCGAAAGTGCAAGAATTCATTTTATGTTTGGGTATATTTTTAGGAATAAATCCACTAGTTTAATGGGGTTTATATGTGCACATGTAGACTTATAAGTTTTTATTTTTCACCACTTACTTTAAGTGGGGTGCCTTCTTAACTAGCAGATCTGTGTACAGAGTCTCAGAGTTAACCCTTTTTTCAAGCAGGCTTCTTCGAAGCACGCTCCTGCTTGTACCCCTTTTTGTATATATATGCTGTTTAAAGTTTACGCGCAAAAATATTTTTTTTTACAAAGTAAGAATACTATGTGGTTGTTTGATTATCTGCCTATTCTATATGCAATGGTTATGATATGATTACGAATGTCCCCCTCCAGTCTTAGATATCAGGCATAATCGTCAATGATGGAGGGGCCACTAATAAATTATAGGTTTGACTCCTGTAAGGAGATAAAGAAAACCTAATATTTAGTAGTGGCCCCGTAATCATTGACGACTGGGGCCCTCCCGACCATCCCCTTCCCATTCGTTGATGTATTAAGGATTTTGGTTTACTTGATATGTCAGTGAAGGAAGTATGACGCCTGAAGTCAGCGTCTGGTCAAATATCCACACAAGTACATCCACGAGTATATGGAAAGCTTATGAATGTTTATTCTTATTTTCTTTTTATTTATTATTTGTTACAAAGTTTTTTCGTAGTGAGAACCCAATTTCATAATGACAGAACCATGAGTGAGGTTGCATGTGCTCATGATGAAGGCTACTCAAATTTTGTATGCTCTGTGCGGTAGATTCAAACTACGGTAAATGAGCGTTTGAAGAGGAGGCCTTATGTAATAGGCATAATTGTCAATGATTACGGGGCCACTACTAAATATTAGGTTTTCTTTATCTCCTTACAGGAGTCAAACCTATAATTTGAACTGGCGGAATATGGGGAACAGAGTTAATGTCTTCCTCAGTAAACACCGTCGCAATCAAAGTTATTAAGAGTGTTGTACTTATTCTGAAATTCACTGCTCCACTAGGGTAGGAATAATTCTACAATTGTTTGAAAGTTCGCGTCTTTATTTAACAAACTCCCATGGTAACCGTAATCCACATAGCAATTTATTCTCTGTTCGAGTCAAGATGAGTTCAAAGTATTAGTTGAATACCTACGACGGCCCAGTATAGATTGCACTTTGGAATTTTTACATACCCATCACTACCTATCTGGAAAATCACTATTCAGAGTCTTGACTCACTTCAACTTTGAGCCAAAGGCACATTACTACATTCAAAATGGTTGACAAAACTATACTATAACTATCCCTCAATATGTCCTTTAACCCATACGGTGCGGGAAACATAGTACAGTACTACGTTTTGGCAATTTACAGCAATTTACAGGCTTTAAAAGCCTGTAAAAGCCGTAGAAATCGAATGTCAGTGGGTGGGACCGCGAGGGGCCCCACCTCCGACCGTCAGCACGTCCATCCGTGCACTGAGGTCCCAGACCTGGGTCTCAGCAGTGCTGCCAAAGGCAAAAAAATAGCGAGTTTTCCCCAATGTCTATGGTAGCGCTGCGGGTGAACCCCTCGAGCTATGAAGCTCATTCTAGTGTTATTTTGTAGCTATTTTTGTCTAGTTTTCGGCAGAATACATTTCATTTCATGCAGACACTTGATTAATAATTCAGGAGTGCCTGAATATGCCCTAAATAGCCCAAATATGCCCGCAGAGAAAGGGTTAATCAGTTTAACAATGTTAGGATCGAGGATTTTACCAATATTCTCACATCACCATGGCAATATCAAACACACTTATTCCTCTACATGGGATTAAATCACCTTAATCATATTAGACACAAATAATACATGTAAAGTCAGTAAAAATAAAGGTTAGCCTAAGCCCTAAACTAAACAAGATGCAGAAATATACTTGAGCCGACCAGGCCAAGTGAGATATCTCTATTGGTCTAACTGGTAGAGTGACTGCCTCAAGCTCAAGGGTCCCGGGTTCAACTCCTGCCCAGGGCATATTTTCGGGAGGCTATTTTCGCATCAAACGAAGTTTAGGTGTGTTGGTAAAATTGTTAACCCCTCGAGTACCAGAGACGCACGTGATGCGTAGGCAATGTATGTAACGCTAAACCCCAGAGTCGCATAGGCAGCGTCGCGGTTAATTACTCCGGTCCTATAGCACCTACAGGGCTCAGATTTGTATGGGAACTGCGTAAGTATCCCACGCAACAATGCCGATGGTTGAAAACCCTCAAAGTCCAACCGCGTGCGCGTGAGTTTTTGCATGTTTTTGCCTACCCATTTCCCCATGTTAATTCCGACTTTCGGGCGCCCCTTAGGACCCCTTAACCCTTCCCGCCCGGGCAGCATTTTAAAAGGACACTGCGGCAGATGGGTAGGAGCCCGGGTGTCCCCTTGTAATCCCTAAGCTTGAAAGCCTATTAAGCTTGTTTTGAAAGCCGCACGTCCGACGTATGTAAACACAGCTGGTCGGACGCGACGCATGCACCTCCGTAAGCAAGCAGACGTCTGAGCTTTGTTGATGTGTGGTCAGCTAAGACAGATTTAGTGTTAAAAAGTGTGTCATATTGCTAAAATCGCGGCAAAATGCGCTCCACGGAAATCGTCATCACAACTGAACCAGTTGACTTTGAGAGCTCTACTCAACGCCAGTCTACAGGTACGAAACACATCTACGCTTGAAGATGCAGTTAAAATAACAAAGATACGGTAGCCTAGGCGTAGACGTTTTTCGGCCAGATCGCCCGGATCTCAACAATGTCCTTAGGAGGGCGAGCCCGGGCCAGAAGGGTTAAAGACCTAGGGGATCGGTTTTTTTTGTTTTTTTTTTTTTTTCCCCTAACTTATTCCAGGTGTTTTCTGGAAAAAAACATTTTTTTTTTGACAGCCTGCTGGTCCTGGAGTGTACATTTATATTATATTGCCTGGTGCTCAGTGGGTTAAGATGGTTGAAAGTAAGATCAGAGCTCCATAAATCCTCTTTCGGGTATGGTGTAAAACCCTATTCCTACATGCACCCATAGGTATTTACATCACCATGACAATATCATTAACACTTATTCCTTTACATGGGATTAAATCACCTTAATCATAATTATTAGACACGAATAATGTACCCGTACGTATTTACATCACTATGACCATACTAGTAAACAATTATTTGATCCGCGTTCTTATAAATCCCCTATAATATTGAACACAATTACTAAATCAACAGGTATTTATGTCACCTTTACAATATCAGAACGATATGTCCTTTAGGTTACTTTAACAATGTTACACTATTATTCATCAATGACATCCTTAAAACTAGTTGGCTAGATATTTATGCGCAATTGAAAGCATGCTGTCGACGAGGTGAATATCTAATTATGTAATTAATAACTGTTGTTTCCTTATAACAAAAAGAGTATTTCATGGGTCTGGGCTGAAGCCCTTCTCTAATTATTTCTTCAGCTAAGTCTAACCTTTTTTGCAAATGCTAAGCCCCGGAAAACTGCTCAGGTAAACCCAGTTATCCAATTACATGGGCTTTATCAATTAGTTCCCCTTATAGCTTTATCCCAAAGAACTCCCACTTAATATTTATTAACATATCTTTACTTAATATCCTACAAGATCCTGTAATATTGCTAGCTGACTGGCTGAGTGCCTTTACTAACAATAACAGCTATATCTCTCAACACATCATCTCTCTATTTCATTATTTGTCTAATCAGTTTCTCTTTTGCTGTTCTATAAGAACACATAAATTGTATGGTTGGAACACACTGGCTCAGTCTAGCATTTAACTTTTTGGTAACTCTGTTCGAGCCCTTAAGGGTCCTTTAAAAATATTCCGGAAGCTCTCTTGTTTTGCTTCACCATTTCAAAGCGGGCCAATACACCATCTCCATCTTCTTTGTACTATCTACCACCAGTTGACCATCTTGAATCGCTTGGCTTATTGTGTGAAGGCTAGCGATGTGTCGGCAGGGATAAGGATATTGGAGGTGTATCTGTGCCAAGGGTGGGCGATGTATTAGGTCCCGGCTCGTCATGTGTTCAGTACCGGTAGCGCTCGGTTACTGGAGGACAGGAACAGGCTTATTTATCTTCCCATGGGTGCCAAGGTGAGCAAAGGGGGCTTGTCTGCTAAGAGCTTGCCAGTGTAATCCAGGAAGGTGCCCGTGGCTGAGTGAGTGCTGTGGCCCCACCCATCTCCCTTTATACCCCTCCCTCACGGAACGGGGCCCTGTGATTGGCCGAGCCGCTCGCTCGGGAGGTGCTACACCAGCCTGCTCGTTTCGAAATTCAATCTTCTCCTGCTTTACTTCATCTTCGTAATTTTTTCCTGGAAGCTTATTAGAGATGTTCTGTAGTGGCTGACGGGAGTAAGAGGGTGGCACCATTGTAATAGAACATTTTCGAACATTTTCGACTCAGTTCACAGGTGTGAACTGAGAGCGAGTTATGAGGCGAGCGTTTAAAGGGAGATGAGAGTTGATCTCTGTGCTACGTCATAAGAGGCTGGTGATTGGTCGAGCGCGGGTGTTCCCCGTGACAAGATTTAAAGGGTAAACCTTGCTTATCCACCTGAGCTAATCCCGTCTCCTGATTAGAGGACGGAATTACTCCTTCAAAGAGTGTTGCTCATTTGAGTTACATCATCAATTTGTTAGAAGAAAGGTCAGATGAATAAGAAACAAAGAACACTGAGAGAAGATGAAGGGTTGATTTGTGTATTGTTGAAGAAGGCTATATGGGGTAGACGTGTGAAAAATCATGACGGGTAGATAAATGGAGAAATTGGATCTTGGAAACATTGAAAGTAACAAGATTTTCTCTGCTCCGATCGAAAATATTTGATAGATCAGAAGATAGGCGTGCTATGGCCTCATCATGGGTGTTTTTGAGTGATTTCGTTGTGGAAAAATAGTTGAATAGTGTAAGGTAGGGTCATCAGCATATTAGTGGATATGATTGGAGGTACAGTTGAGAAGATCATTAATGAATATTAGAGAGAGAACTGGAGACATGACAGAATACTGAGGAATACGGAGTTCATAGGTTAACCCCTTCTATACCGACGACGTCTTTGTAGTTTTATTCTAGCTATATTTAGACGATTGTGTGCAGTTTAAGAAGGATCTGTGGTAATAAAAAGGGTTAAGTGAGATAGTTCGAAGCCTGTTAATTGCTGGAGGCCCTTAGTAAACTGAATAAAATCGTCTAATAGTAGCCAAAATAAAATTAAAATACGTCACCGGTACAGAAGGGGTTAAGGAAGTGAATGATGACCATCCACTGCTGCAGCTATGGAGCAGCTAGAAAGGAAATTATAGAAAAAGACACAGATGGAGGGATAGAAACCAAAGGAGAGTATTTAAGAAATTACAGAATTTTTCCAGACTTTTGAAGGCTTTCGATATGTCTAGCGCAATAGAAAAGGTCTCACTGAAGTTCTGAAAGGAGGATGACTAAGTGTTAGTAGCATAAGAAAGATCACCAGAAGAGCCGCCCTCAACCCCTTTACGTAATTTTCATTGTATTCTGGTTACCAGTAGACGATTTTCTTTTGTTCATTGTCTACCTCATGGACTCAAATAGGTGAATACAATATAAAAAAACTCATAATAATATTAATAACATAGGTCGTTCTTTTGCCTTTAGATTTAGTATTTTCAGAACTTTGCTATACAGGTTTGCACTGATAGATTTGTTAAGAATGATAATTATTTCATAAACGTTTATTCATGTTTTAATAATGCGTCACTTAGGTTTACTCCCACTAGTTCAGTATATTTTGATAGAACTAAACTTAAAGATGCCCTTAAATTCCGTTATTATTTCGTAAACGTTTAGGCTATTCATATTTTAATAATGCGTCTCTTCAGGAGCGGATCCAGCTCAGGCTTAAGGGGGGAGCTGATAATATACATGAGGGGCGCCATAACTTAATATGTATTGTATTTCAGATAAAATGCAGTATATATCAGATGTAAGGGCGATGTAAGGGGGCAGGGGGGGGCTGCCCCCCCCCCCCCCCTGGATCCGCCACTGCGTCTCTTAGCTCTACTCCCACTAGTTCAGTATATTTTGATAGAACTAAACTTAAAGATGCACTTAAATTCCTCCTTTTCAATACCTGTACTTATATTAGATTTGGGCCCTACATTTTCAAACAAATATTAGGAATTCTTATGGGTGGAAATGATACCCCTTTAATTTACAGATTTATTCTTGCTTGTTTTAGAATTTAAATTTATAAAAAACTTAGTTGACAGTAGCAAGAAAAATAACATCCCAGAAAAATTAGCACTTGCTAAATTGTTACGTAATAATAGTAGATATACTGTATATATTCTCGTTTGCAATATACATAAATACATACATACACAACATTTGAAGCCTGAGTACTCCACACATATGTGCAGTTTCAATCTCTTGTCCTAATGGCGGCATTCCAGGCAACCCTGTTAAGGGCTGCTTCACTTGTCAAGTTTTTGAATTTGAGATAGGCACATATAGTCCGATCCCAGGTCTTCCTCGGTCCATCCCTTGGTGCAGCTCCCTCCACAATCACATGTGCAGACTTGCATCTTTTCACCCAATTTTGTTCACCCATTCTCTCCACATGCCCATACCATCCCAGTCTACTTGTACGCATCTCCTCGCTAATATTCTTTATACTTAAGCGTCTCCTAAATTCCTTTCCCCTCACACAAGGAAAAGTAAATGATGAATTTGAACATTTTCTTGATTTACTGTAGGCTAAATATAGAGATTGTTAACCCCTTCTGTACCAGAGACGGCAGGGAGCCGTCAGTAATGTACTTTCCTTGTAACTGCCAGTATAAGGCAGTGCCTGGTAGCCTACCACGACCGTTTGAGCACTGCTCTAGAGTTTGCAACACTTCTCAGCTTATATCCAACCCTCTGCAGGCTGTGAGAGCCAGTATTCCTTCATTTTTTGAGGTGGGAGGTTGTTTTATCTTGCCATTTTGGCCACATTGCTTGGGACTGGGGGGACTTTTATTACTTTATCCTCCGGTACAGTAGGGGTTAACCCGAGAACGGCGAGAAGACTCTTAAGAGGTTTTGGTGGTGAAAGGCGACGAACTTCTTAAGATCCAAGGCCTAAAAAAAAACTTTTAAAAGGCCCCAGTAGCACTTAAAACAAAGGAATATGTGATTAAGTGAGATAATTCCCCTCCATACCTTCTATCACTCCTCCACATATGTCAAAACCCCCTCCTTCCCCCCCCCCTTCAATTATCACCTATTTTTCCTCTTATTCCCTTGTTTATCGGTTTATTTACCACGCCAATATCTCCAACCCGGCTCCAAGGTGTCCTCCTGCGCATGTCTAGTGCGTGGGGAGAGAGAGAGAGTGAGAGAGAGGCTTCAGTCTGCCTCTAGGCTTTGGAGAGAGAGGGTATACGTCTCGTTCGCCTCACACTTCATGACTGGAGGGTCGGCAATAATTTGTCTTTTTCACACCCCAAATACTATTCCCACTTGTTTTATTGCTGTTACATGTTTATATCTTCATATTAAACGTAAAATAGGCGCATATGAATAGGCAAAGTACAGTAATAACGATATTTATCGTAAAATTACTATTTTAGGCGGGAATGAACCCTAATATCGTCGCTTAGCGGTAGGGTGTGCACTACCAATAGCTCGCGCTTAACAGGTTAATGAACAGTGCATACTTAAAGTATATCACAAAGTAGACTATTTAAATTTTAACGTACGGTAATGCACTATTTATTAGTGGCCCCTTCATCATTGACGATATGCCTTAAACAGTAATGGCACTCTTTGAACCCCAGAGTCAGCTGTTCAAAACACCCGCCCCGGAGCGCCAGAGACCAAACATCGTAAGCGTACGCTCATAATTACTTACAGACTCGTCCTTATGATGCGGATGCCACTACGAAAAAACTAAAATAAAAAAAATAATAAAAGAAAAAGATTAGAACTCCTAATCTGCTATGCTTCCCATCGTGTGCATGATGATAGCGTGGGTTTTCCCCGAGACGCTGACGCGTCATTCTTCCTTCTCGTTCCGGGGGTTCGCGCCGAGCGGACGTGTCTCCCGACCTTTCTTCATTCTTCGTTCTTCTGTCTGGATAGTGAGTCTTTTGCTCATTTGTACTATCTGAGATGTTTTTAGACTAGGTTTAGACTAGTTAGGTCGGGCGTGCTGATTGGCACGACCCCCAGGAGTGTGTTTTTAAGGGTGCTTATAGGTATTGGCGTCACCTCGGGTCCCCATGAACGAGGCCGCTATTGTTTTTATATTTTCTTGTGTCTATTTTTAGCCTAGCTAGTGGGTTTAGAGGCAACTTTTTATCAGGGCGCTTTTCGGCCACCTTTCTGGTGGGTTAAGCGTGTGTTTGTAATTTTCTTTGGCAGAACCTTGAGTTTAAGGGTTGCTTTACTTAGTAGAGAGCCTTCTTTTGGTATCTGCGTCGAGATGGTGGAAGGTGATGGTTCTTCCTGGAGGTAAGAATATTCGTCGATTCGTCGTACTTCTTGCCCTAGGCTTCGTGGCCACCCTCTGCATAGGTGATGTTTATGGCTAGGATGTAATTTTGATTATTATTATTACATTAAGTTTATGCCATAAAATGTGACCCTCTTCTTCTGGACGAAATATAAGTCTCGGTAGTTGAGGGTGTCAGGAGACGTCCTGACATGATATATACATGTGTGTTTTTGCTAACGTGTTGCAGACAAGTTAGACAAACAAAGGTTAGGATCTGCTTTTCCGGTGGAGGGTCTGTCTCGCAATCGCGTTTCTACCTCGCCGGACGCCCCACTAGTGGCGTTCTAGTGTAGCACAAGATTCAAATAACCCGTTCGTTCTCTTGAACTAGAACGAACTCCCAGTGGAAGAGGAAGGCTTCCACAGGGATTCCGGCTCAGCCGGATTGACTCACCTATACTATTAATTAATAATTCCTAGCTCAGCGGGGAAGACTACTAATCTGTCATCGCGGCGGAAGAGTCATTGCTAACCTCTTTCCGTCCATAGGCGGTATGGTTACTTACTAGACATTTCTAGTTAACATGAGTATAGGTCAGTGATAATCGCTATCATGGATAAGTAGTCTTAATTCCTTCATGGAGAAAACTACGTTTGGGTTTTTCCATAAGGATACACAGGAAACTTAGAATAGTGGTGATCGCTATGTCTATTTTTCTTGGGTATTTATAAGGTAACGGTTGTGTAAATGTCTCGGGTTGTCATTATGAGCATTGATTCTTGGAAATGTCTTTTCCAGATACACGTCTCCTCGGCGGGGAGCTCCGGACCGTGACTGATCCCGGCGAGGTGGGGGGGGGGGGGCTTTATTATGGAGCTCATAACTTTCTGTGCATCATCTTCTTGTAGCAACCTTCCTGTCACCGGCCACAAACATTGTGTCTGTTGTGTTACTTGCTTAGACCGGTTTAGAGGCCAGTGGCTCATTTAAAAGTGTACCATACATGTACGAAACTCTGTGATGGACTTATTAATCACAAGGAGTCTGAGTGTCAAGTTGTCCTTGCGGCGATCAAGTTGTGTTATAATAACTACACTAAAGACGTTGCCCAAAAGGCGCTCCAATGTGACGATCAAGCTCTTTGGGAGAAGTTAAATTATTAAATCGCCAAGTGTTAATCCTCTCAAAACGGGCACTTGTCAGGAACTGTCAAAAAGAAAACATCTAAGATTATTTCTAAGGCAACCATTAGTTCTGAGGAATCCACTGACAATGGCACCACAACACCTAAGAAAGTTAGTCCCCCCCGCCGGCCGGCGAAGCGGCTTGCGCCTGATTCGTCTCATCATCAGCAACGGGATAGGCGTCGGTCGCGATCGAGGTCACCCCTACGCCGATCAATTTCTCATCCGCCGGCTCAGCAGGCGGCGAAGAGAAGGAAAGTTACACCAGAAACTACAGTGTCAGCTTCTAGTGTAAGGTCTGCACAATCCCGTACGGCGGTGTCGAGTGTCGCGCCTAGGCCATCGCCTTCACCTACTCTGCCTACCTTGACTGGGCCGAACGTTCAATCCGGCCAGTCGAGGCCTGTCACCAGGGTAACGGAGACACCGCCTAGGAATATAGTGCCAAGTGAACTATTTAGTCAGCGTATCGGTCACATTTCCCCGTCTGTGAGGCAACGACCGTACGTGATTCCCCATAATACCGTGCCTCAGTGTCGTGTATCCACTCAAGTGTTGGCAGAACAATATCGGGGTTACCCACAAGAAACTAGTGAGGTTCCTGTGCAATCTAGTGAAGTTCCTTTGCAATCTTTGATTCCTAATTTAGAGTGGGAGGTTTTTGAGCAAGATTTACTGGATCCTGCCGTCCGGTCTGTTGAGGTTCGTTCCCTCTCAGCCCAGTCGCTAGAGGCGGGGTCAGTTGAGTCCATGGAATGTCAGTCTATTAGGGACGACGTGTCGGAACATCTTGAGTCAGGGCAGAAAGTTGCGTCCTCTGGTCACTCAGATATTGAATCGACGGTGTCCACAGAAAACGCTAAGGAGTTTGTCACTAAAGGGGACCTTCAAAATTTATTTGAGAAGTTTATGAGTAGATATGATGAGGCTAGATCTGGTTCAGGTTTGGGATATCCCACACCATCGCCGGTTGCACGACCTCTGGGTTCTGTTCAGGTATCAAATAAAAAACTTTTTACTCCCTCCCCGGTAATAATAATAATAATAATAATAATTCTTTATTCCAGACACATAAGATAGATACAGTATAAATACAGTACGACCTAATGGTCCATATCACATACACTTCTCGTCAGAGCACAGATAATAATTATACACAAAGATATATTAATAAAGACACAATAAAATAAAAAATACAGTAGGCCTATTTACAGAATAGAGCACATATCACATTTTGTCACAATATAACACAGATAGGCTAACTAAGGCTATTGCTCAATGTTGGTTAACACCTATTGCACAGATCATTGCTCATAGTTCAATTAGACCTATATATTACATTACAGTACATACTATGTGTGCAGCAGCTTCTGCCAGTGAGATATAATACGGGATTCATAGATATGATCACTAGACCAAAGAGCTACAATCAGTGTGTTACTGGAGGATTGCAGTCGCTGCGAAAAGCTGTACACCAGTCTCCTGATGACAGCCCGACAGCACTGCACATCCAACAGTGTGCACACCATACTAGTGCTTTCATATTTAGAGAGACCAATGAACATCTTGAGTATATTATGATAGGATGTACACAGACCATTTATGGTGGCTCTCTTATACTTCCACCACAAATGGGCCGTGTACATAGAGGAACAATATGTCCGGAACAAAGTGACTTTAGTTTCCCAATTACACATGTGGAATTTTCTCAAGATGGTGTTACCACGTAAATATAGCTGTCTGCGCTGACGGCCGATATCTGCATCATCTGAGCAATCGTTTGAGATAATGTGTCCCAGGTATTTTATTTTGTTTACTTCTTGAATAATTTGATTATTGAGTGAGAAATTTGGCAGTTTACTTTTATACAGTAATTTTGATCTAAATATAAGAACAGCACTTTTCAGTGGGTTGAATTTAACACAATGTTTACTACCAAAAGATTCACATATATCAAGAAGTTTGCTCAGACCCGCAGAAGACGGTGCAATAATGACCAGATCATCAGCATACATGAGATGGTTGATGATTTTATTCCCACCATAACATCCAATCTGCTCTTTATTCAATTTATCACTTAATTCATCCATATATACATTGAATAAGTAAGGTGAGAGAATACTACCCTGTCTCACTCCATTGGTTACTGTAAAGGAATCCGAAATAATGTTACCCCATCTTACATTAAATGTTTGATTGGCGTACCAGTACTTCAAGATTCTCAGTATATAGGATGGCACTCCCCTTGTTGCTAATTTATCAAACAGGATATTGTGGCAGACTCTGTCAAATGCCTTACTAGCATCAAGAAAGCATGCAAAAATAGAGCTGTTCATTTTGATGTACCCATCCACTAGCTCCTTCAGAGTGTAGATGCACTGGTCCGTACCATGATTCTTTTTAAAACCAAATTGATTACTATTAGTTGAGATATACACTGAGATTCTGTCTAAAATGATTAACTCTAGTATCTTACTTACAATACTGGCAAGGGCAATAGGTCTATAGTTGTCTTTTGATGTAATTTTGCCAGCCTTGTCTTTAATTACTGGTATCAAGGTAACGGACATCATAGATTCTGGTAGGAAACCATGGATTAGAAAGCTGGTAAAGCAACTGCTGAGTTTCTCCAAGAGGAGAGTGGAGGAGTACTTCAAATGTTCAGCATATATACCATCAAAACCACAGGATTTGTTAGCATCTAGCCTACTTATTGCAGCCTTGATTTTTTCACTTGTAACTTTAATTGTGTCATATTTTTCTTCTTTGTTACACTCTGTTGTAGCAGCAATGGTATTTCCTTGGTGCCCAACAGAGTTAAACAAAGTTTGGTAATGTGTTTTCCAAAGATTGGCTATGTTATTAGTACCAGAGATCCCATCTACACTAACGGGTAGAGGTGTGCAGCTATTATGCATTTTTTTAATATCCTTCCAGAAGGCCAATGTGTCTTTGCTAGCAAAGTTTTTGGCCAATGCTTCTCTTCTTAATACATTTTCATTGTTTTTTATATATCTGATTGCATACTTGCATCTAGCCTTTAGTCTGGTGAACATGTCAAAAATGGGTCCCTGTCTCGGTTTGTTATGATCCAGCCATACACTACGAGCATCTCGGGATGCCTGGTATAGTTCTGAAACATGGTCATTCCACCCAGGTTTGTTAAAAGAGTAATTTTTGTTATGCTTGTGAAATACTATGTCACTAGCCTTAGTAAGACAAGATATAATATTATTGTACAGCTTGCTGACTTCTTCTCGATGACTAGCATTAACACAATTGGGGTCTTCACAGGTAATGGCATCCTCACTGCCAGGATCAAGCTCAGAAAGGAGAGTGTGTGTTAAAGTGCAAAATTGCTCACACTCCTCCTCGTCAAGCCCGCCCCATGGCAGTTTTGGATTTACACTATTGTTTGACTGGGTTAATTCTGGCGCTCTTTCCAAACTAGCTGTTAAGGTCAATGGGATATGATCTTCATCTGTATATGTATACTGAATTTCCATATTTGTTATCATATCATGGAAATCAGCACTAGCTACGGTATGATCTAGCCAAGACGTTGAGCCCCATGCTGCACTGACACATGTGTAACTACTATGAGGGAGCATGAGCTGAGAAGAGAATAATTAGATCATGCTCACCACAGAAGTTAGTCATATGACTAGCAAACAGAGAGTTACTCATGTCCTTCAGATTAGCATTCCAGTCCCCTATTACAGAGTAGCAGGTGGTATTTAGTTCTTGTAAAAGAGCACTTAGCTCTCCAAGGCATTCCAGGTATTGTTCTTCATTTTCATTACATTGGTAGGGCAAGTACACACTAAGAATAACTACTTTCCGTTGGATATCTTCTATTTCTATACCTGTACACCATGGTAAATTTGTTACAAGTGGTTTAACCCGGCTGTCTAAAGAGTCCCTCCACAAAATAGCTACTCCTCCCGGTGGGTGACCTGCTACTAGACCATCCATAGCATCGGTTGTCGAGACCCCAAACCCATGAAAATTATCACAGATAGTACTGAGGTTACCCAAATCCTGTTTAAAATACCAAGTCTCCTGCAGGCACACAATATCACTGGTATTAAATACGTCTACTACATCAGGGCGTAGGAGAAGCCCTCTGTTGGTTTTAGGGAGCCCCCTACAGTTATAAGTAGCAATACGCAAATTGTTGGGAGATGAAGTAGACTTTATATCCATGATTAAGAGTTGTTGGGAGGGTGGGTTACCGTAGTTATAGAGTCCTCATTTGTTGATACCGGTACCTGTGCCCTACGTTCTCTCCACCAGTACACCGATGCTTCCTCTGGCCAAAGTTCTTCATCCATAAACACCTCGGGATTTGGACACTCGCAGTTTATTCTGAATGAAATATATGTGTGCCTATCAGACCAGGGAATAATTGGTTCAACATCCATACTAAGACTGAGTTTATTGGAGAGATATTCTTTCAAGTCGGATGCCGTCACTCCTGGCTTAAAACCTGTCGCGAATACTTTGGCTATGCGTGATCTTTTCACTTTTTTAACTGTACTTATCCCCGTACTTTTATTTTTACCCTTAATCCCCTGATGCATAAAGTTCCTAGGTTGAATTTGCACAGCCATAGAATTCCTAACATTGTTTGTGGTACCAGTACCGGTACCTCCATTCAGCCTCTGTTCCCCCTCAGGTATGTGATGAGTTTTACCTTTGGTGGAATGTACCCTAAACCATTGTCCTTGAACAGTACCCTCCCCCTTATCACCTGAGGGTGGAGGCGTTGTGATCCTGTCGATAGGGGTTGTCGTCGAGCTCCTTCCCGTCGCAAGTGCTGTAGTGATGCCTTGCGCGTTGCCTGTACTTACAGCTACATTATAGGCCCCAGGTGTTGCTATACTCATTATAGCGGGTGTACCGCTTCCGACGCTCCTCACTGCAGGGTAGACTTCATTAATTTCCTCAGTGGCAGAAGTTACGTTGATGTTAGGCCTACCTCGGGTTGTCTCGTTGGTTCTACTCGTTATGGCTGTGGCTTCCTGTGTGATGGAGGAGGCGCCACTGGCACCTGGTGTGGAGCAGCTGGTGGTGGCATCAGTAATTTCCCCTGTGGCAAAGGTTTCAACGGAGTTAGGCCTCCCTCGGGTTGTCTCGTCGGAGTCGTCGCCGTCGGTTCTGATCGTTGTGTCGTGGACAGTTGTGGATGTGGCCGTGGTCTCCTGTGTAGTGGAGGGGGCGCTATCTGATGTAGTGCGGCTGGTAGTGGACACTGCAGGTGTGGTATTTATAGGCTCTGGATTAGTGTCATTTACAGATGCAGTAGGCCTAGGCCTATTTGAGGGAAAGCCACCTGAAGATATTAAATTTCCTTGGGATTGGCTGTAGTCCTCAATCACTAGCACTCTACTACTCAGATCACCAGTTGCACTCAATAAGTCCTTCATACAGTCATTTTGGGCTGAGGAACACTTTCTCAGATTAGAAACTTCTGACTGAGTTTTCTTGATCTCACTAAGGAGCACAGTAACGTCAACATGATCAAATTGGATGGGTGGGAGTTTACCAAGGTTATGGGCAACAAATGTGGGTATATTATTACCTTTTTCCAGAATCAGCTTAATTATGTCTTTAATATTCTCACTATTTTTGTTGGGACCCTGTCTTTTCCTGTTCCGGTCACTATTGTCGTCAGCACACAGTTCAAACAGTCTATTCTTGGAGGACACAATCACTTCCTCATCATAGAATTCAACACACAATTTTGTTAACACGTCAGTACTCAGAAAATTGGATTTATTAGTCAGGAAACACAGTAGCTCATCGATAATAAGTCCATCTTGGGAGGGGTGAGTTGGTCCCTGGCTTGAGATTGTCTCTTCGGGAGCCATGTTGTAGTGATCACTTTTCGACGGCACTTTATTTAGAGTAAATTCACACACTCCATTAAGAAACTACTATGTCCTTTATCAGAGTGTGAACACTAGGTATTCATGCACCTATGTGACAGGTAGAGTACTTGCTGGATGGCCCATTATGTGGAAAATGTGAGGTGAAAACTGGAGTCTAATCACACCGTCACACCATACTTCTTCTTCTTCCTACTTCTATGTAGAAGTGGTAACTTCTAACTTAACGTCAACCTTGACGACTGCCAATGTCCGTGTAGTCTATCTATCTATCTATTGCCTGACGCCGTGATCCCCGAAGGGGTGGCCACGAACGAACCGCCCCCATGCACCTCTGTCCCCAGTCAGTCGACGCCCCTCCCCCCAACCAGCACCGCCTTCGTTCATGTACTTCCTCACTCCATCCTTCCACCTCATATTCGGTCTACCTCTCCCCCTCTGTCCCTCCACCTCGCTCTCGTACACCCTCTTAGTCATTCTCTCGCTTTCCATACGTTCCATATGGCCGAACCATCTCAAGTTGTTCCTTTTCACACTTTCCAGCACATCTACCTCCACACCACACCTCCTTCTTACTTCCTCATTAGTCTGTCTATCCCTCCATGTAACTCCGCACGCACTCCTTAAGTAATTCATTTCCACTGCTCTCACTCTTGGTCTGAGTCTCTCAACCAACGTCCATGCTTCGCTTCCGTAAGTCAGTGTCGGGATTACCACACTGTCATGCAAGGACTTCTTCACTTCCATACTGACCACCCTATTTCTTGTTACTGCTTTTAGCGTTCCTACAACCCTCTTCCCCTGTTGTACCCTCTCCCGCACCTCTTCATCCATAGTCCCATCTTTACTCAACACACTGCCCAGATACTTAAAAGAGTTGACGATCTCCATAGCCTGACCGTTCAGCTTCACTTCACACTCTGTGACTTCACCCCTTTCGAAGACCATAACCTTGCTCTTCCCCGTATTTACCTTCAAATTCCGTTTTTCGCACACTGTTCCAAACTCATTTACCAGACCCTGCAACTCCCATTCATTATCACTCATCAGAACTGTATCATCCGCAAACAGCAGTATAGGTAGCTTCCACTCAATTCCCTCCCTTTTCAGCGATACACCAACATCCACTGCTCTTGATAGTATTTCTTTCATAACTCCATCCATATATACAGTAAACAACCACGGGGACATCACACACCCCTGTTTCAAACCAACATTCAGGTCAAAGAACTCGCTCTGCTCACTCTCCACACGTACTGCCGCCTTTGCACCCTCATACATGCTCTTCACTGCTTTCAGCAACTTGCCCTCTACTCCGTATATTCTAAGTACTTTCCACAAACCTTCTCTATCCACTCTTGTCATAGGCCTTCTCCAAGTCCATAAAGGCAACATACACCTTTTGTTTCTTCTCCAGATACTTCTCCACAACACAATTCAGGGTAAAAATCTGATCTACACATCCTCTTCCCTTCCTAAAACCTCCCTGCTCGTCGCCTATCCATTTCTCCGTTCTCACTCTCACTCTCTCAATCACTACCCTACTGTATACCTTCCCTACTACGCTTAGAAGACATATTCCTCGGTGGTTACCACACACTCCTCTTTCCCCTTTGCCCTTATATAGGGGGACTATTATGCCAGTCTTCCAGTCATCGGGTGCACTCCCCTTCTCCCATGCTAGTTTGCACATTTTCCATACCCATTCTATCACTATCTCACCACCATACCTCAACATTTCCCCACACACTCCATCTGTTCCTGGTGCTTTCCCCAACTTCACTCTTTTCATGGCTTCCCACACTTCTGACCTCCTGATCCCCACCTCCTCCTCCACTACTTCTCTTCTTCTCCCTCCCATACCATATCCAGCTATGTTTGCTGGCTCTTCATTCCTTTCATTTAGCAACTCACTGAAGTACTCCCTCCATCTTTCGACTCTCTCTTGCTTCTCGGCTAGCATTCTCCCATTCTTATCTTTCACACCCTTACTGTTTCCCTTGCTACCTTCCCTAACTTTCTTGACTTCTTTCCAGAACAGTTTCTTACTCTCCCTCCATTTTACACTCAGATTCCTTCCAAATTCCTCATCTACTCTTCTCTTACTTTCCTTCACTACTCTCTTCACCACCCTCTTACTCTCCACGTACCTCGCTCGTTTCTGTCTCTCGGAATCTTCATTCCCTCTACTACCCAACCACTCTCTATATGCTTTCTTCTTTTCTTCCACAGCTATTCTGTGTAGTCACTGACATAATTCCTCCCCCCTTGGAGAAAGCTCCTCTAAAGAAAGGTCCGATGCCTCTTTTGTATGAGCCGGATAGGTCCTGGGTGGACATTGTAGCTCTGAACCCTGAAGTCGCGCAACCGACGGTCTCTGGGGAACCTCCGGTACCTAACTATTGGTGTATATAGGTGAGTGAAGGTAAGAAATTAAGAGCAAAGAGCTTGGCAGGTGAGGTGTTGGATGTTACTGTTAGAGCAATTCCTAATTTGTATACTCCCGCCTATTTCGT
Source organism: Paralithodes platypus (assembly GCA_032716605.1). Lineage (NCBI taxonomy): Eukaryota > Metazoa > Arthropoda > Malacostraca > Decapoda > Lithodidae > Paralithodes > Paralithodes platypus. The sequence continues at coordinate 40,803,370 of CM064513.1, read as the reverse complement.
TTATGCACCTTCACCCGCACTGCCACCGGCTTCATCAGTAAAACTGTATGCAGATTGGTCTAAGCTGAACGGATTTAGTGACATTAAATCACTTTTTAGTCTGACACCTGAGTTAGACGCCCAGCCGATTAGAGACCAGTCCGGTAATCCAGTTTTACGGATTGGAATGGTAGGCACGGGGGCCTTGGCTGGACTGGGAAGCTGAAGCGCAACATTTTGCATCAATTATTACCAGTAAATCAATGCATCAGATTCCCCAAGAACAGCATTGTTGGTTTTCTCTACCTGTAGCCATCGCCGGGGGTATACCTATGGCTGTGTTAGATTTCCTAAGTGCATCTAAATTATCCTTTTGTGAAATTCATGACCCCTTCTCTAGTCCTACTCCTACGCAGCTAGATAAGGATTTTAAATTAAGGCAGAAGGCTTGGAGGCTTTTGTCTCAGTTTCTGGTCAGTCGCCAGCTGGCGGAGTCCCTTGTGCGAACGACTGAAGCAGTGACTGATACACAAGCAACTAAGGCTCTATCTCTTACACGTAGACTCCTTTTGCAAAACTCTGTCCAAACTCTTGACGACATTCGGGTTGCTTTCTTGGAAGCAGTCCGGGCAAGGCAAGATTTGAGAATGTTCTTGGTCAAGAAGTTGCCGGAGGATATAGGGCGTAGAGTAGTTCTTTCACCTGTTCTCACCACAACTCTAGTTTCACCTGATACTTGGAGAACAGTGTTTAGCCTCCTAGACTCGACGAGAACGACTGCCTCCACGACTAGGAAGGAGTCAACTAAGTTTCATAAGCCAAAATTTAGTCCTCAGAGTCACACCAGTGGTGCAAAGTTTTTTCCGTCCTTTAAGACTCCTTCCAAGCCGGGAAGCAGTGGCTCCAACAGAGGTAAGCCCCAAGGTAAAGGACAAGGGAAGTGGTATAAGGGTCAGCCAAGGGTTAAGTCAGGTCAGGAGTCACGGCCTTCTACCTCCAGCCAGCTTTCTCAGCCATCCACAGTCCAGTCAAAAAACTATTTATCACAAAGCTCTCTCACTCCCGGGGCCCCTGAAGGGCGAGTTGGATATGAGTGTTGCTCTGCCGGACAAGTCCAGTTGCATGACTGGAGAATTCTGGACTTGTTACCGGGCTTGACCCCGGCAAAATTGGGCACGGACAGTGGTACGCAAGGGCATTACTTGGCGGTGGCTCCGGTGACCTAGCTTACGTCAACCTTTAGAATTCAACCATGTTTCTTTAGAGATGGAGCCACTAGTCCAAGAAATGATAACCAAGGTATCATTGTCCCGGTCAATCCAACTCGCCCTGTTGACACGTCCAGAATTTTTCTCGTGCCAAAGAGGGACAGCGCTCAGATGAAGCCGGTCGTAGACTTGTCTCAACTGAATCGCCATATTCACAACCCATCGTTCAGGATGCTCACTGTGAATCAGATCAGGCTAACTCTTCCGCCTCAAGGCTGGATGTGCTCGTTAGACCTGACAGAAGCCTATTGGCATGTCCCAGTAAACCGAAGGTTCCAAAAATTCCTCGCACTGAGGATCAGGCATCAGAATTATGTTTTTCAAAGAATGCCTTTCGGTATGAACCTGGCACCGAGAGTATTCACCAAATTAGTCCGACAGGGTCTGTTATCACTCTTACGGCAAGGGATCACGATCATGAGGTACATAGACGACTGGCTGGTGGTAGCAGAATCCGAGATTACATGCCTCAAACATATCAATATAATTCTACGCCATGTCAAATCCCTGGGGTTCAATATCAACTTGGCAAAGTCGAATCTTGTCCCGAAGAGGGTAATTCAGTGGGTAGGGTTATAATAATAATAATAATAATAATAATAATAATAATAATAATAATAATAATGCTGTGGGACACAGCGCACCTAACTCTTGGTCAGAGTGTGGACAATCACAACAGGTTTCGCAGGAAACTGTTTCGCTTTCTCCACAGCCTCACTACCACGAGGAAGGTGTGGGAGTCCCATGTCGGCTCTCTCAACTGGTTTCAACTAACAGTAAAGTTGGGCCGGTTGAAAGTAAAGAGGTTAATCTTGGAGGGAAACAGACATTTTCCACTTTTGCCGGCGGGCAAGTCATGGCATATCCCAAAATTAATCCACAACTTACTAGCAGTCTGGGCAAGGCCAGAAACATTGCATTCAATTATGACATGGACATCTCCTCCGCCTACGGTGTGAGTCGACACCGACGCTTCGGGTACACTGGGTTGGGGGTATCAGCCAAATCTCGGTCACCAAGGTCAGGGTCTTTGGTCCCGGCTCAAGAAGTTTCATATCAATGCAAAAGAGTTACTAGTTCCCCTATTTTTCCTTCAGACTCACGGTTTAACTCTAGTGGGAAAATCAATAGCCTTTCGAATGGACAATCTGAATGCAGTCACATGCATTCAGAAGCAGGGGTCAACGAGGTCTCGAGTGTTGCTAGAGTTGTCGGAAAAGATCTTTGTGTTAGGGGAAAAGCTAAACATTTATCTTCACGCATCATACCTGCCGGGCATAGCCAATGTGTGGGCAGACGCTCTGTCACGGAGACAGAGCACACAAGTAGAATGGGCGCTCAAGCAAACCGTCTTTCAATGGATGATTGCAGAGCCATACCATCCACAAGTGGACTTATTCGCGTCCGAGGAGAACCACAGACTTCCTCCCTTCCTCACGCGCCAGGCGCAAACCCTGGCGGGAGGACCAGACACACTGCTGACGGACTGGAACAAATGGAATTTCATTTATCTATTTCTGCCACCAGACGCTTCACTCATGTGTCAAGTAGTTCACACACTACGGGATTATCGGGGCTTAGTCTTGATGATCGCGCCCCTGTGGCCGGCTCAGGTGTGGTACTCCCAATTGAAGACGTGGTGCGAGAACCCGGTGTCGCTCCCGATCTCGTATTTCCACTTATAGACAATTGGCAACCTAAAGACCTCGCTGGCTTTTGCCTTGTGGACATTCAGAAGGCCAAATGGTTAGCCCATTATGGTGACAGTGTAACCAATAAATTGATTAATCAATATACTCTCTCTACTCAACATCAGTACCAATCACACTGGAAAGCCTTTACTACTTGGATCGTAGAAACTGACCAGACCGTGGCCTCGGTGTCCTTAATTTTCAAATACCTAGACTACTTATTTGAACGTAAAGGATTATCAGTCATTACACTAAAGAATCACATGACGGCCATCAGAGTTCCATTTTTTTATTTAACAGGGCTCTTAGTGCCGCTGGCGGAGGAGAAGGCATTCATGCATGCATGCTTCAAGCTTCGCCCACCACCACGCCAGCTCATGCCTACCTGGTCACTTGACAAAGCCTTGTCATTACTTCATTCTCAGAAATATAGTCACAAACCTACTTTTGATTCAATCTTAAAGAAGGCTGTTTTCCTTATGGCCTACAGGAAACCGGGTATCTGAGCTGGCGGCGATGAGCAACGAACCCAATTGTCTTAGTGTAGGAATCAGTTTGTACACCATACCCGAAAGAGGATTTATGGAGCTCCGATCTTACTCTCAACCATCTGAACAATTTTACCAACACACCTAAACTTCGTTAAATGCGGAAATAGCCTCACAAAAATATCAAGCCCTGGTGGGGGCACGAACTCTCGACCCTTGGGTGTGAGGCAGACACCTTACCAGTTAGACCAATAGAGATATCCCTTTTGGCCTGGTCGGCTCAGGGTATTTCCGCATCCGAGGTCTGTCTAGGCTAGGCTAGCAATGTAAATGTTCAAATTGCATCGTCGCCTACTTTCATAGCCAAAAACGGGCACAATGAACATGTGTTTACTGAATTTGAGGTTCCGGCGCTCAAAAGAGGAAACGCTCACCACAAGCTATGTCCGGTGAACTCATTAATGACCTATATTGGAGTGTCCCGGCCTAACCAACCGGGAGTTCTTTGGGTTAATCAGACAGGAAAACGTCTTCGAAGCTGCAATTGGCAGCTTTGTTAGTAGATGTGATCCGGGAAGGTAATCTGGGAGCCGTTGGGCGGGCACATAATATAAGAAAGTGGGCAGTATCACTTAGATTCTTAACCCACTGAGCACCAGCTAATTAAAAATAAAAGTACACCCCAGGACCAGCAGGCTGTAAAAAAAAAAAAAAAAAATCCAGAAAACACCTGGAATAGGTTAGAAATTAAGGAAAAACCACAAACAAAGATCCCCTAGGTCATTAAGGGATCCTACGGGGCGCCCGAAAGTCGGAATTACAAGAGGGGAAATGGGTAGGCTAAAACATGCAAAAACACGTTTTTGCGCGCTCACGCGGTTGGACTTGAGGATTTTCAAACATCTGCATTGTTGCATGGGATACTTACGCAGTTCCCATACAAATCTGAGCCCTCAAGGTGCCATAGGATCGGAGTAATTAACCGCGACGCACCCAGACCACACAGAGGTCACTACTTGCCATACTCGACATTAGTAAAGCCTTCGATGCCATCCCCCTTACCTTACCTTGTGATACCTTGTGATGTGTTCGCCACACTTCTAGCGGCACCGAGGAGCGTGCCGCCCCTCGTTCTGGGTGGTGATTTGGTGCAGCAGACTGTTTGAAGCGACAGCTCGCTCCCTTGCAAAGATGGGCTCGTCTGGCACTTTTTGCAGTTCGACATCGAGGGCTCTCTTGAAGTTGTCTAACGAGACGTCCCTCATGTCTCTTACTCGCCGTGGGAGTTTGTTGAAGAGACGTGGGCCTCTGTGTGATAACCAGCCCTCTCGCAGAGAGCCCATAGCACCCCTGTTATTCATCCGGGGGATATCGCATTCCCAGCCTCTCCTATCACTGAATTTCATGACTATCGGAGTATGTAGGTTTGGTACTAAACCCTCTGCGATTTTCCGCGTGTATATTATTAGGTAACGTTCTCTTCTACGTTCCAGCGAGTACAGTTTCAGTGCTCTTAAACGCTCCCAATAGTGTAGCTGTTTTACCGAACCTGTATGCGAAGTGAAATTTCTTTGTACACTCTCTAAGTAATTTATTTCACATGCTTTGTATGGGGATGTTAATACGCTACAGTATTCAAGCCGCGGTAGCACTAGAGATTTGAAGAGCGTTATCATAGGTAATTCACCGCGTTTTTTAAATGTACGCAGAATCCAACCCGTTAGACGTTTCGCAGCCGCAACTTTGACCTGGTTATGTACAGTACTTTGAAACCCATATTTTCAGACATTAACACCCCAAGGTCTTTCACACTGTCTTTCCGTTCTATTATGTGGTTAGCTTCTGTTAAGTAATTTGTATTTTCTTTAACGCCATTATTATCTCCGTACCGTATTAATTGGAATTTTTCTTCATTGAATTGCATGTTGTTTTCCCTGGTCCACTGGAACACTACATTTATGTCTTCCTGCAGTCGGCCCGTGTCCTCTTGTGTGTTTACTATCTTGCTTAATTTTGTGTCATCAGCAAAAGACGACACCGTACTGTGTCTAGTGTTGGTATCTATGTCGCTAATTAGTATGAGGAACAGAAGGGGCGCTAGCGCTGTTCCTTGGGACACTGAGCTTTTGACATCCGAAGGCTCAGATGTGACTTGGTTTACTGCTACTGATTGTTTCCGGTTTACGAGGCGCCACAACCTAACAAAAAAAATTTACAACACAAACATGCACAACAACACAAAAAGGTGGCTGGCCAACTTCCTAGCAGGCAGATGTGCACACGTATCTTTTGCCGGTCAGTCATCTAGCATCAGAAATTTCCCAAACGGAGTCCTGCAAGGATCCGTCCTGTCGCCCGCACTCTTTAATCTGTACATGCATGATATAAATACACCCAATACACCCCAAATCAACATAGCCTCCTACGCAGACGACATAACACTCACAAGCACACACCAAGACCCAGCCAGAGCAACAAGTCTCCTTCAACCCTATCTCAACACATTACATGACTGGTGCACTACAAACAGACTTAATTTAGCCCCAGGCAAATCCACTGCAACCCTCCTCACAAGCTGGACAGGAGATCACGCATACTCCCCGCAACTCACCATAAACAACATACCCCTAACAAACACACACACACACACTCACCCAAAATCCTAGGAGTAACATATGATACTCAAATGACATTCAAACAGCACGCCACAAACATTAAAAAGAAACTGACACCCAGACTTCAACACCCTCAGGTCACTTGCCCACACAAAATTTGGACACAACAAAGAAACCACCGCCACAGTTTACAAACAATACATAAGATCAGATACAGACTATTCAAAATAAAGCCCTAAAAATCATCACAGGCTGCACAGCTACTTCACCTACAGATCACCTACATCAAGAACCAGTCCTCAAAGCCAAAGACCATCTGGACATGAGAGGCACTCAATTCCTAGCAGCAGCCTCCACGAACCAACACCACCCACTGAGGGGCACAGGGCCCTGGGTGCTTTGGTTTCCCGGGCGTTTCCTCACCCTCCTCAGCTCCCCGCCATGGAGTGGCTTCGGTCACCCAGGCTTTATTGTGGTCGGCAGGGAGGGTTCTGTGGGGGCGCTCGGTTATGGCCTTGGCCTTGCTCGGGGCCTTGGGGCTGTTCGGCCAGGCAGCTTGGGGAACAGCAACAACAACAACTACACTATATGGCAACACATCCACAGACACCAAGAAATATTAAAACAACACAGCACACGCTATCACACACAAATACTATCTTCTCTCCCTCCCTGCCCACCTCAAACCAGCTTCCAGAAGCACATCTATGCTCATATCTCTCGCCGCTCCATCCACTCACTCATAAACAACACCCAGCTGCAGGCACGACCTCCCGAAATCCATCCTTCTGAATCCTCCCTTCCTCGCGAGGACAGAGTCCACCTGGCCAGGCTGAGATGCGGACACCATCCAGCCCTTCTGAGCTATCAGAAGAGACTGGATGACTCCGTCGTCGACTCCTGCCCAGATTGTAACACAGCACCCCATACTATTAAACACATCATAGAAGACTGCATTTCACACAACCACTTACGCCAACAACACAATCTAAACTCCTTGAGAGCTCTGTGGGAAAGCCCGACCGTGGCCATGGCCTTCCTTAGGGACTCGGGGCTGTTCGGCCGGGCAGCTTAGGGAACAACAACAACAACAACAACATGACGATATGCGTTGTTATATGTGCGATTAGTTTGAAACAGATTTACTTGATTATGTAGTGATGTACACCCTATGTGGTGGTTTTGTGTTCTTTTATTTCAAAATTTCATTTGATTAAAGCATTATTTCCACATAGCAATTTTGATTAGTTCTTTTGCCTTTATATTGTGTCGTCCCTGTTTTGGTTTGTTTATTTTGCAAGTTTTACATTATATTACATTTACATTATAAGGGTGCTGAGCTGGTATGGTCATGTTGAACGAATGGGAGATGAAAGGCCTACAAAGAGAATATTTGAGTCAGATACAAGGGGAGATAGAAGGGCAGGAAGACCCCCATTGAGATGGAGAGACTGTGTAAGACAAGCTTTGGATGATAGAGGAATGACTATAGATCAGGCAAAGGAAGTGGTAATAAACAGGAATGAATGGAGAATGCTTGTGAATAGTTGAGTGAACACGTGGTCATTTGGGGGAAGGGGTCGGGCGCAAGTTGGACTAGATAATAGTCCATCAGGCGCCTGGCCTGGGGAGACGATTAATATGAAGGGTGCGCCTGGAAGTGTGATGGGCGGGCTTGTGGCTTTGGCTCCGCTACATGTCTGCCTGCCGAGATCGGAGCCTCTCCGGGTGGTCGGGGGCCGGGAGAGTGCTGGAGCGACCTTGGTGACCCTGGTCTCTGGGTATTCTCCTGGGTGACTTAGATGTGTGTGAATTTTGTGTTTTGTCTGTGTTTGTTCGCTGTTTTGTCTTGTGTTTTGTGTTTTCCTGTTCTTGCTCTGTCTTGAGTCGGCCACCCCCAAGAAAATACAAAAACAAAAATAAATAAATAAATAATAAAATAGAGGAAAATAAAATAAAAAAATAGGAAAAGTGGGGATTGGGCCTGAGCATATAGAATAGAACATTATAATTTAACTGCATTAATTCTTATAATTTTAACCAGAATCAAAGGTAATAGGACATCATGGTGTTGAAGGAGTTAAGGAAACCATACTGGCGATCTGAAAGTAGATAATGGGAAGACAAATGCTTAACAAAAAAATTAATTCTAAGAAAAGTTTTAAAACTTTAAGAGATCACAGCAATTGGATGATAGTTGGAGGGTTGAGAACAGTCACCCTTCTTTGGAACAGGTTGAATGAGAGCAAACTTCAAGCAAGAAGGAAAGACATTAAAGGAAATCATAATGTAAAACATGCAAAGACAACCAAAACCAAAACAGGCACGACACAATATAAAGACAAAAGAACTTATCAAAATTGCTGTGAAAATAACGCTTTAGTAAAATAATATTATGAATAAACGAACACATTATTACTTTAACCCTCCAGCCCCGGCTATTGTATTCTATAATTTACCCGAAACCTGGGGGTTTTGGCCAAAAAACGTCTACGCCTAGGCTACCGTATCTTTGTTATTTTGACTGCTTCCGCATTCCCGCGCATCTCCAAGCGTAGATGTGTTTCGTACCTGTAGAATGGCGTTGAGTAGAGCTTTCTAAGTCAACTGGTTCAGTTGTGATGACGATTTCCGTGGAGAGAACTTTGTGGCGATATCAGCCACTTTTCAATACTTTTCACTACTTAACAATAACACACACCCACACACGAACAAGCGACGCCTCTCCTTCTTGTGGTCGGAGATGCGTGGCGTCGGTCCAACCGGCTGTTGTTTACATGCGTCGGACGCCTCGCACACCAAGCTTACAGGCTTTCAAGCTGCCGGTGCCTTATCTTCATAACAGAAAAATATGTGTAATGGTAGGGCCTTTATTCTCAATTTCACTCAATAAATGCTGGTGTTCCCCAGGGATCAGTTTTGGCCCCAACTCTGTTCCTCATTCATATCAATGATCTCATATCTACCACTCATAATCCAATACATTCCTACGCAGATGACTCAACACTCCCCAGTTCCTTCACATTTACCAATTCTTTCACCCAACCCAATCTTATAAATTCAAAAATAAACACTGCAATTTCTCTGAACCAGGACCTTTCTAGAATTAATGAATGGGGACAAGAGAATCTAGTTTCCTTTAATGCACAGAAAACCAAGTACATTCAATTTTCTAACCGACAGAATCTCACTGACTCCCATATATTTTTTAATGATGTAAATATTCCCACTTCCCCTAGTATTGACATTCTCGGTGTAACATTAACTACTAACTTGAGCTGGACACATTATGTTAGAAGCATTGCTAAGAATGCCTCTAAAAAACTGGGACTCCTGTACAGAGTTCGAGAATTCTTCACTGACGAGCAGTTGGCCGTAATATATAAAAGTCATGTGCGTTCTCAGATGGATTACTGTTCACCTCTGTGGGGTGGAAGTGGAGTGGTTGCATTGAGGCAGTTGGACAAAATTCAAAATAAAGCTATTAGATTAATCAATAACCCTGCAATCACACAGGACCTTCCTACATTATCCATACGAAGAAACGTTGCATCCCTTGCATTATTCTACAGATATTTTCACAGCAATTGTTCCGAGGAACTTGCTTCAATTGTGCCGCCTCTCCACATCTTTCCCCGTAGAACTAGGGCAGCTGAGAGCGCCCATGAATTTACACTTTCTCCTCCACAATGCAGAATGCTCCACAATGCTTATCAGAATTCATTTATCCCCAGAGCTACTACTCTTTGGAATTCACTTCCCTCGAATTGCTTTCCACAAACTTACAATCTACAAATGTTTAAATCCAGTTGTTACAAACATTTTATGAATGGAGGATGCCTTTAGGCACATGGACCTTTTTGTTTTATCTGTGTTTTTCCTTCCTCCGTTAAAAAAAAAAAAAAAAAAGCCCTACCGGATTCCGCGGGCGCATAAAAGAGCCCTACCGGGTTCCGCGGGCGCATTTGTTATGGGTTTCTCAGAGCCCAACCGGGTCTGGTGGGTTAAAGACAGTCAAAATAGTTTGCCTAGGCAGGGAGTCGGCACGGAAGAACAGTTTTTTCGTACAACAGGAGGAACACCATCTGGTCCATACGCCTTCTTAATTTTAAGCCCAGAGAGGGCAGAAAGTACATCCTTACAAGAAAATAAATAAATAAATGGATTATAAATTAAACAATAAATGTTAATGAACACACTAGTGTTTATTCATTACTGTACTATAATTCTATTTTGTTATTACAGTGCATACATTTTCCCAACCAAGGAAGAAAATTCTTCAATACAGGATAGGACGAACTAGAGTAAATAAGTTAGCCACGGGCCGTGGCATGGTCGGTAGCATGTCTGACTGCTGAATAAAGGATCGGCAGTTTGAGCCCACCCTGTGCCATTGGTATATGTTAAGAGTTTCGACACTCAGTTCTAGTGATTTGTGGCAAATGTCCAGTAAAGTTCCTATTACAAGGGCACGCCCTAGCCCTGTCAATCAAGGGAGTGTACGGCGTTAACAACTGCATCATCATCATCATTACCATTCAGTAGACCTTATTCGAACATACAAATGAGCCTCTCTAAGCCAAATCTCATGACTTTAACCTTTAGATTTAAGAAATTTAAAAACAAAAATTCAAATTATATATTGCATTGCAAGTTAAAACGTCCAATGAGCATGTCAATGATGTAGTTTTTACGACCATTCACTCCCTGCTGAATAGCTGGGCTAGGGTGCGTGCCCTGATGATCAGGGACTTCAGTGAACAGTTGCCACAGATTACTAGATCGTGCCGTCCACCAACAGCACTGGCGTTTGCCAATAGCACACTGGCTGGCCCGTGACTCGAACCGTCAACCTCACGGTCTGCAGGCGTGTGCTCTACCAACCGCGCTATGGCCTGTGGTAATATTACTTCATTACAGTACTGTACTGTAAGTGTCAAAATACCCAAGTGCAGTTACAAATACTTTTCCACTTAGTTAAACCTTCTTATATAATGCAGTCTAACATACTCATTGAGCTCATGATAAAAAAGCAATTTAGTTGTAACCTCTCAAATTCCAATATAGATACAGCAACTTTCTAATTAACCCGTCCAATCCCAGCGACGGCTATAGCTGTCAGTAGATAAGTAACTCCCCAGTCCCAGCGACGGTTATATCCGTCAGTAATATACTTGTCTTGTAACTGCCTGTACAATGTCTTTTTTATTTTATTTTGTTATTTAAAAAAAAAAAAAAAAAAAAAAAAAAAATATAGATCCATTCTTGCCTCATCTCTTGAGGTGAAAAGGTGGTCTCTCCTGTCATTTTGGCCACATTGCTTGGGACTGCTGGGGACTTTTATTACTGTATCCTACGGTACAGTACGGGTTAAAGAATTTAGAATTAAACTAATGTAATTGGAATAATGAGACTCGAACCCTTACCGCCCTTGACTTCCCTTGACTGGAAACGGGCACATTAAAAATGTATGCCGTCACCGTAAAAATCATTATGAAGAAGAGACAGCATTAGAATACCTGCAGTGCTTAATTTTTTTATAATAATATCACATCCTAAAATATTTGCTGTACATTGAACAATATTTACTAATTGCATTAATGTATTTGCAATATACAATAATACATGCATTGTAAGGCACAGTCATAATTAACTGCATGTACTGGTATACTGTATATAAATTTGACTTGAAACACAGAATAGCATTAGAAAATATAGATTCAATATAGCTATCTATTTTCACTTTTTTGGCACTAGAAAGTCTTCCCTAACCAAGTGGTCTGGCAAAGGACACATACCAGTACATATAAATGTATATACATAAAAAAAGCACATAATACTGTTAGAGTACTAAACATTTGCATAAAAGATACTAAAGTAGGTGAGCTTATAATTATTAGAGGCAACAACTAAGGCTGTAAGTAAAGTTCACCTCCGTAAGTATAATGGCGAAGATCTAAAAGCACATACAGTACTCCTTTATGATGTTACTGGCAATACTCAAATAATATACTGTATAGCCTACTGTAGTAATCATTAACACTTTTAGTCTTCAAGACACTTTTTTCACTGAATTTTGGCTAATATTATTAACTTTACTCGGGTATCAAAGGGATAAAATGTATCTCAATCCTCTGACTCTCACAATTCCTTCCTAAAGTGAATGAAATTGTCTACTTATAGCCAGAATAATAGGCGCGTCCTTGTATCTTGAAAGGTTAACTTTAAAGATATGGCAATTGTCTGAAAAAACATACCATAGTACAGTAATCAATAACTGTATAACACTTTCAGTTTTACTCACCTTCACTATAATTACTTGATAAAACAAATATATAAAATTCAATTATGTATTGGTGTGATTCGTAATTCATATACGATACTTAGAAACTTCTTGGTTCCTATAAACTTTGCCTACTCATATAAAAGATAAAAGGACACTAGCATTTATTATATAAAATAATGTTATTATAAAAATGGCACTAACACACTGTAAATATATTAGTTTAAAAAAAATCCCATAACATATTATAGTAGTATTATAATGTTGGATTAATTGTTATAATTTATGTAATACCTGTTTATACTGGTATTCACAGGAGAAAAGACATTGCTGCTAGGCAACCCTCATCCAAACTGTCTGATTTTGTGTATTCTTATTGTGAATAGCTAAATTATATTCCCTGATGTTAAAGACAGCAAACTTCATTGAAGAAACAATAGAATAAATTGTATTTACCATTTTTCTAAACACAAAAACATAAATGTAACATAAATATTAGCGGTTAGCTGATGAAATAAATGGTTGTGGACTGAAGTTCCATGGTTGGCACGTGTAGGCAACGAGGCAGAGTGGTGGATGGTGGAGGAGGGGGAGAATGTTATATAACATACCTTATTCAGTATCTCCAATATAAAGCAATAATATTGCACCACATGTGAACAATGAGCATCCAGAAGTTAGGTGCAAAGAATATTATTATAGAGAATAAATTATAATAAAGTTGAGGGAGCGAGAAGGGAGGGAGGTTGTTGTTGTCGTCACTTAGGTCCGTTTGTCAATAAATGTTCATACGTATCCCGCGTTAGGTGCGGTTTTTACACAGGTTTGAATACCGTGCCTGGATTGAGGCTTGCTGCTTTCCGTAGCCTATAATCTTTAATTATCTTTATATTATTGACAACCCCTTCATGTCGGGTAATTTTTTCCTTAGCTTTAGTGACAAGTTTTCACCCATTTATTGTGTGAGTATTGGTCAACGAGTCCTCTTTAACTCCCAAAGAGCGGACATGCTTGTTTACATCACCGTAGTGCTGGGCGGGTATATTTACCGAAAACGAGCTTCATTCCATGCTCTTTTTCATGCATAAGCAAGAGCCAGAGCGTAATACAATTATATATCTGTGAAAGGGCGATAATAGAGCTTTCCAATGACACCTGAATCATTCTTGTACGACCATGGGTTCTCTTGCAACGATCGTGTAACCGGAGGCGAAAATAACGTAAAATTTGGTATTTTTCCCGATTTTATCCTTGTTGAGAGCAGTAGGGAGGTGGTGATGAGATACAGTATGTGTCAGTGACAGCCACATGGCGGTGGCGAGCGGTTCGAGGCTGCCTATCGTCCCCCCAAAGCTCGGTTTCTCTCTCCTAGTTCATAATGGCCTCAAAATGGCACCCGTCCTATGATGGGCACCGCGGTTTGAGGGTTAATTAAGTGTATCTTTACTGTCCTTCCCTCCTTGATAACCCCCCTCCTCTCCCCCTCATCTCGTAATTGCAGACAAGACAAGTAACCACGACCGACTAAGGACATTCCTTCGGACATTCTGAGAATGGCTACATGGAATGTTAGTGGCATGAATGATGGGACAAAAAAGAGAGAGAAGTGCTAGTGAATGCCAGGCTGGATGTATGTGGAATGACAGAGACCAAATGGAAAGGTTCAGATGCGAGAGAGTGGGAGTGTGGAATGGGTGTGTGTGCTGGAGTGAGTGAAGGAACAGCGAAAGAAGGTGCGTGTTTGTTTGTAAGTAGAAAATGGAAGGAATGTGTAAGAGTATGGGTCTGTGGGTTCAAGGATTGTGTGGGTGAGAATGAAAGTAGGAATGCAAACGTGGGTGATTGTGTGTGTGTATGCCCCGACAGAGGATAAACTTGAAAGAAAGAGGAGTTCTGAATGAATGTGGAGGCGTGCCTGGAGAAGTTTGACAAGAACGAAAGAATATTTCTGATTGGGGATATGAATGGTAAGGTGGGTGATAGGAAAGTTGAGGGAGTGGTGGGGGGTACCATCAGAGGTGAATGGGAATGGTAGTGCACTTGTGGACGTATGTGTGGGGAGGAGGCTGTGGATAGCCAACACCTTCCGACACAGAATGATCCACAGGTACACGTGGAAACGGGTGTGGACGATGGAGGATGAGACAGTGGTGGAACGAAAGTCATTGATTGATTATGTATGTGTGGATGAACGAATGAAGAAATCTGTGATGGATGCTAGGGTGTATAGGGGTATTGGAGGGGGTCTGTCTGATCATTATGTAGTGGTTGCTAAGGTTAGGATACAAAAGAAGTGGGTGAGGAGAGCTGGAGGGAGGCGAGAGGAGGGTGGAGAGGTTGCAGTCAGGGAGGAGTACAGGAGAGCAGTGGAAAGACGACTAGGTGGGTTCGACCTGGAAGTTATGGAGGAAGTGTAGGAGATGAGCAAGATGTTTAAGGTTGAGATCTGTGCAGTATGTGAGGAGGTGTGTGGAGTGAGGAGAAGAGGGAGGGGAGTGAAAGGTACAGCATGGTGGACAGAAGAGGTAAGAATAGCTGTGGAAGAAAAGAAGAAAGCATATAGAGAGTGGTTGGGTAGTAGAGGGAATGAAGATTTCGAGAGACAGAAACGAGCAAGGTACGTGGAGAGTAAGAGGGTGGTGAAGAGAGTAGTGAAGGAAAGTAAGAGAAGAGTAGATGAGGAATTTGGAAGGAATCTGAGTGTAAAATGGAGGGAGAGTAAGAAACTGTTCTGGAAAGAAGTCAAGAAAGTTAGGGAAGGTAGCAAGGGAAACAGGTGTGAAAGATAAGAATGGGAGAATGTTAGCCGAGAAGCAAGAGAGAGTCGAAAGATGGAGGGAGTACTTCAATGAGTTGCTAAATGTAAGGAATGAAGAGCCAGCAAACATAGCTGGATATGGTATGGGAGGGAGAAGAAGAGAAGTAGTGGAGGAGGAGGTGTGGGAAGCCATGAAAAGAGTGAAGTTGGGGAAAGCACCAGGAACAGATTGAGTGTGTGGGGAAATGTTGAGGTATGGTGGTGAGATGGTGATCGAATGGGTATGGAAAATGTGCAAACTAGCATGGGAGAAGGGGAGTGCACCCGATGACTGGAAGACTGGCATAATAGTCCCCCTATATAAGGGCAAAGGGGAAAGAGGAGTGTGTGGTAACCACTGAGGAATATGTCTTCTAAGCGTAGTAGGGAAGGTATATACAGTAGGGTAGTGATTGAGAGAGTGAGAGTGAGAACGGAGAAATGAATAGGCGACGAGCAGGGAGGTTTTAGGAAGGGAAGAGGATGTGTAGAATCAGATTTTTACCCTGAATTGTGTTGTGGAGAAATATCTGGAGAAGAAACAAAAGGTGTATGTTGCCTTTATGGACTTGGAGAAGGCCTATGACAGAGTGGATAGAGAAGGTTTGTGGAAAGTACTTAGAATATACGGAGTAGATGGCAAGTTGCTGAAAGCAGTGAAGAGCATGTATGAGGGTGCAAAGGCGGCAGTACGTGTGGAGAGTGAGCAGAGCGAGTTCTTTGACCTGAATGTTGGTTTGAAACAGGGGTGTGTGATGTCCCCGTGGTTGTTTACTGTATATATGGATGGAGTCATGAAAGAAATACTATCAAGAGCAGTGGATGTTGGTATATCGCTGAAAAGGGAGGGAATTGACTGCTGTTTGCGGATGATACAGTTCTGATGAGTGATAATGAATGGGAGTTGCAGGGTCTGGTAAATGAGTGGAACAGTATGCGAAAAACGGAATTTGAAAGTAAATGCGGGGAAGAGCAAGGTTATGGTCTTCGAAAGGGGTGAAGTCACAGAATATGAGGTGAAGCTGAACGGTCAGGCTATGGAGATCGTCAACTCTTTTAAGTATCTGGGCAGTGTGTTGAGTAAAGATGGGACTATGGATGAAGAAGTACGGGAGAGGGTACAACAGGGGAAGAGGGTTGTCTGAAAGCAGTAACAAGAAATAGGGTGGTCAGTATGAAAGTGAAGAAGTTCTTGCCTGACAGTGTGGTAATCCCGACACTGACTTACGGAAGCGAAGCATGGACGTTGGTTGAGAGACTCAGACCAAGAGTGAGAGCAGTGGAAATGAATTACTTAAGAAGTGCGTGCGGAGTTACATGGAGGGATAGACAGACTAATGAGGAAGTAAGAATGTGTGGTGTGGAGGTAGATGTGCTGGAAAGTGTGAAAAGGAACAACTTGAGATGGTTCGGCCATATGGAACGTATGGAAAGCGAGAGAATGACTAAGAGGGTGAACGAGAGCGAGGTGGAGGGACAGAGAGGGAGAGGTAGACCGAAAGAGAGGTGGAAGTATATGAACGAAGGCGGTGCTGGTTGGGGGGAGGGGAGTCGACTGACTGGGGACAGAGGTGAATGGGGGCGGTTCGTTCGTGGCCACCCTTTCGGGGATCACGGCGTCGGGCAATAGATAGATAGATAATAAGGAAACGTATAACGAGTCACACAAACAAGATCAAGAGCTTCAATGTTTGTGTATTTTATCAGCTGACTGCTAATACTTGTGTTACACATATATATTTGTTTTTAGAAAAAAGGTAAATACTATTTATTATATTATTCTTCAATGAAGTCAGCTGTCTTGACATCACTGTACAGTATATCAATTAGCTATAATAATAATAATCTAATAATCTGTTTCTTCGTTTCTCAAAAGCGCCAGCTTTTGAGAAACAAAGATAGCTAGCGATCACAAACTCATTTATACAAGCTCCATCAACGAAAATAGTAGTCACTTAACTCTGTAGGTTTCTCTCATAGTGCCCCTATCAAGATCATTGCTTTTCAAAAAGAGAAAGGTCTTAGGCTGTGCCTTAAAAGATTCAACAGAGGTCAACCGTCTCATGGACGGTTATACAACTTAGGAGCCACATAGGAAAACAACCGGTTGAAGAAGGATGACTATGTACAGCCCTCGGTTCTTCGAGACAAAAATTATTATCCTCTCTTCGTAACAACACCCCAGAATGCACTCACGGATGCTTTAGTGTAATTCGGCAAGATAACTAGGCTCATCAGACATGCGAACTTTAAAATTCAGGAGGCATAATTTAAATTTACTCTTGCTTTAACTGGCAGCTAGTGCAGCTCAATTAAATATGGGGTAGTTGGAGTTCTCGGTGGAAAAGCAAATATAAGCCTTGCTACCCTATTTAACACAGATTGAGCCTTCCTTAATAGATAATTAGGAAGACCAATCCATAGTGCATTACAATAATTGATATGAGAGAAATTCATGTTGTAAACCAATGTCATAAGACATGATCTGTCCCGAAACTGTCTCACAGTGTATAGACTTCTTTACCACTCTATTAATATGTTTGGCGTAGTTTAATTTGGAGTAAAAACATACTCCCAAATTTCTAATGGAACCTACTGGGCGAAGCTGTGGTTTGCCGATGTCAAGAGTTGGGGTATTCTCAGCATCATTTACCCTTCTGTTTCCTCTAATAACAATTATCTCAGTTTTGCTATCGTTCAACTTAAGTCTCCTCTTAGTCATCCAAATCTTGATGTCACGCAGCAAGGGTTCTATATTGTTCTTTTTATCATCAATATTTGTTATCTAGACATATACTGTAGTTGAATATCATCAGCATAAAAGTGGTAGTCAACACTGTGTGCGTCCAACAGGAATCATAAGCCACTAGTGTAAACTCCTATTCACAATAAGAATACACAAAATCGGACAGTTTGGAAGAGGGTGGCAATTTATTTTCTCCCGTGAATACCAGTACTGCATAGCAATACACATGTGTTTTTTTGGTTTTATATAATTGAATAATATATCACTATGTAATCGCAAATGAGTTTTAAAGTATATTTTTATCTGTATGGTTCTGTAAAACTACAAAAATACAGTAGTATCCTGTACGAACAAAAAAACAATTGCATGCACGGCCACTAAGCTCACAAAATAGCCATGTTAAATACATACACTGATTTAACGTCATTTTTCCATTACATGCACTGTAGTGGCTCAGACGGGGTTGCCTTTCAGTAGTTGGAGTGTACTGTAGTACAATAAAGTCCCGCCACAGCACTGCTCCCACCAAGTCATCACTGTGGCTGATGTTTGTATAGTGCTAACCGTGTCTCAACAAGACTCAACAGAGTCCCCCTGCAGCACTTGAACCTGCAGTATCTGCAACCACACAAGCCTTAACAGTGTTACAAAAAGACATCACCTTAACAAGACTCTACTGTATATTAGGCAATTGGACTATAGAACAATAAACTCCTGCCTCAACACTGCTCCAACATGCAAACACTGTTGCCGACACAGGTGTGGTGCCAAACAGCGCCCAGGTAAGACTCAGTCCCCTGTGGCACCTATCCACACCCCACCAGCCTCAACAGTGCCATACCAAGACAGTGCTAAGATAAAGACTTTATTGCATTACACGCAGTGGGATGCGTGAGGCATATTCTTATTTTCCTCCACCATTAGATGATGGTCCCCTTACCCCCTGGGGGGGATGATATACAAAAACTTATTTGATGGAACACATGAAGATTACTTGATTATTATTGTGAACAGATATCATACAATATACTTTCATATATATTTGTTTATGTTAGCTATCTCTCATCTTGTCACAGGAGTATAATGATACAAATTTCAGGCTGGGTGAGGTACGGTAATACAAAAATATCATGTATATGTTAACAATATAATTTACCAAATATCTAAGTTCTGGAGATACATAACACACACAAACTTAAATAATTTACACATATCGTAAAAAATTCAGCAAGTAATGGATAGAATGAAAATGTATTTACTGACTTATTGAACGGAGGGAAAAAACTATAAGTTCTGTGTGACTCTCCACAATTTCCCTCCTAAAGTCTACTTGTATAAAAGAGAGCATGGTGTCCAGTCTTGTAATAAAGTAAAGAGAGGCAGAGCAGCTGACATATTACAAAGGAATAGACTTATATGCTATAGCACCTTTAAGACACATTTGATAGAGATGAGTGCGTGTAGATTATGCAGTTGGTTCACGTGATCTGCGGGAGATCTTCCGGTTTTTGGCTTCATAATTCTTGGGTGGAGGTTGGGTGCCAGTAGCCATGTGGCGCTGGTATACACTGTTAATAAAAAAGTTATATGTATCAATAAACTAATTGCTGTATTATATACTGTATAGTACATATTTCCCCAATTTTTACTGTATTTGATAAGATACAATAAGTTAAAAGACAGATTCCACACATATTAGACTATCATTATTACATACATACATTGAAGACTATGTTCTACACATGAGTAGATCAGTCTTTTTGTTCAACTTACAGCAGCGTTCCCTCTTAGTCAGTCCTTTGCCTGTGAGATCAGTATGTACTATCTGATCCCACTTCTTTCTTGGTCTACCTCTCCTTGCGACTCCCTCCATATTCATAGACTTGCTTTTCTTAACCCAATTTTCCTCATCCATCCTTTTCACATGACTATACCATCTAAGTCTGCACCTACGCATCTCCTCACTAATACTGTACTCCCAATGCTAAATGCCCTGGGGGTTCTGTCTTTCATAGCAGGCCTACATATCCACCTCACCATCGTAATTTCATTTTGTTCCATCCTTTTTATATCTTCCATTTTGAACTGGCCAGGTTTCACCAACATACATCATCACACTTCTAACGAAAGTACTATATAAACTCCTTTTTTAGTCATAGGGAGAGGCCTTTCATGGTCAGCAACGGCAGCATCTCTCTGAACTTCTTCCATCCACTTCTGACTCTCTTTACTGAGCAGGCCTCAGCCTAGCAATCCTAGGATATATTTGCAAGACCAAGAGTCACCACAGGCTAACCTGGCAGAGAAATCTCTTCCATATTCCTTTCCTTGCAAAGGATCCATGCAACCCAAACAAATGATTGGTTGGGAGCAAGGGGGGGGGGGGGGGGGGGTGCTGCTGAATTTTACCGGGATAGATATATTTTGTATTTCTTATATTTCATGTACAAGCAATTTTAACTATTAACCCATTAAGCACGAAAATGCCCTATGGGCTAGGTTACTATTTTTAAATTTCTAGCCTTGGATTCTGACAGAATTTGTTATATATACTTTATAAAGCATTATTTTGTTTCAATGTGCTTTTATTTTACATATATGATGAATATATGAACCTTGAAGAGGGAAAAGCATTTTGGTGGTGAAAATCGTAAATATTCGCCACCCAGGTGTATTCTCAGGCGGGAGAAAGCGAGACATACAACCTCCCCTTACTCGGTCTCTGACTCAACTGAGCCAAGCGGGAGGTGTCTCAGTGTTACATAACGACTCTTATGCAACCCACTTGTGCTACATTACCGCTGAAGTGAAAAATAACCGATAAATGATGAAAATAAGAGGAAAAATAGGTGATAATTGAGGGGGGAGGGGGGAATAAGGTGGGGAAGGGGGAGGGGGGAATAAGGTGGGGAAGGGGGGGGGGAGAAACATATGGATGAGTGGTAGGAAGTACTAGAGGGCAATTATCTCACCTAACAACATATTCCTTTGATTTGAGAGCCCCTGGGGTGTTTTGGAAGGGGGTTTTTATGGTCTCACTTCCTATCCTATCCTTCCGCCTATCGCGTTCGCTATGGTGACCCTTCCGTGAGGCCTATCGTGGTTCTTGGGTTAAGTGTTGATCATGAATGATATCCAAACTCGCAGACTTAAGAACTAATGGATTAAGCCGGCAAAAGCGATAGGCCTTCAGGAAGTGTCTGCTAGGCAAATGTGATAGGCCTTCTGGAAGACATGCCCCCCCCCCAAAAAAAAAAAAATAAAAAAAAATAAAAAAAAATAAAAAAAAATAAAAATAAATAAATAAATAAAATAAAAATAACGCCTCAGTGCCAATGAAATTAAAACAATTTGTGAATAGGTGGTATGCCTGTTTACCACCAGCTCCTACCTTTCCCTAACATGTGTCATACACCCTCCTCAATTATCCTAATTTTTCCGTCTTTATTACCCCCTATTTCTTTTTCCTGCCGGTGTTAGTCTATGTCGAGATATCACTCTACCTCCCTCCCTCCATTTTTCCCACCCTCTAACTTGCGCGGGAGGCAGCTGTTCGTGCCTAGTGTCTCATGAGACCTTGGAGAGGGAGGGTTTATGTTGCTCGCTCTGTCACATGCCTCAACCCTCCGCTGTCAAAAATAAAAGTTTTTTGACTGGATATTTGCTGCTTACACCTATTTTCTGGTCTTCAATGTTCTCATTTTCATAATACAAGTTAAATTTATACACATGGAGCAGTAATAATGCTGAGTAAATATAACTCATTCTGTCAGAATCGAAGGAAATTTATTCGCATATGCAGCACTTTTAACACTTACGCTGCAGGCATATTTCCGCTATATTAGGGCTCATTCAGGCACTCCTGAATTAAATTAAATTTATTCAGCCAAAAACTAGAAAAAATTAGCTTCAAAATTACACCAAATCGAGCTTCGTAGCATGCGGGGTTTCACCCGCAGCGCTACCATATACATCGGCAATTATTCGCTAATAATGAGCTATGTCGCGCTACATTTGCCTTTGGCAGCGCTGCATGGGTCTTGCGAGATATAGCTGTCGCTCCTCAGTGCCTCTGTCGCGCTCCCGCTCACTTGCACTCGTCTCCACAGTCTTTAACCCACGGAATCCGGGAGGCCTCATATGAGGCAAAAAAAAAAAAAAAAAAAATAAAATGGCAGGAATCAGGGAGGCCTCATATGAGGCAAAATATGCGGCTAAAAATCGCCGCTAAAATCATCATAACACGGCAACCACATGTCATCTCAACGGTAGTATACAGACAACAAAATGTTCTACAATTTGCAAAAAAGTTGACTGCTCTAAGTGGTCTTAATCAGTAGCTACTGAATTATGAAGTTTGCCTTTACCCAAATGGCCCCGGACACAGCGATCGGGATCATATGAGGCAAAACAAAATATTGGCAGGAATCCGGGAGGCCTCATATGAGGCAAAATGCGCGGGTAAAAATCGCCGCTAAAATCGTCATAACACGGCAACCACGCGTCGTATCGATGTCATCTCAACGGCATTCTACAGACAAAAAGTTCTACAATTTGAAAACAAAATTGGCTGCTCTAGGTGGTCTCAATCAGTAGTTACTGAATTATGAAGTTTGTGTGTACCAAAAGGGCCCCGAACATAGCGATCGGGATCATGAGGCCCCCC
The DNA here is from genome assembly GCA_032716605.1 of Paralithodes platypus. Lineage (NCBI taxonomy): Eukaryota > Metazoa > Arthropoda > Malacostraca > Decapoda > Lithodidae > Paralithodes > Paralithodes platypus. The sequence goes on along the minus strand of CM064513.1, from coordinate 40,780,837 downwards.
GGATTTCGTGGGTTAAGGGCCTGTAAATTGCTTTAAAGTGCCAGAACGTTCCTGAATGGGTCCCGCAATGAAAAGGGTTAAATACATAAATGGCGCGCTTCTTGGGTTCAGTATAATATTAATATGGTTATTTTAAAATTAACAGGAATAGCATATACAGTGAAAGTCTTTTAATCCGGAAGGCAGGGGGGGTTCCGACCTTCCGAATTAGCAGATTTTCCGAACCATCAGGCATGTACCCTATAATGTTCGTAAACACCAAATAAAAGTCATAATAAATCCATATAGCTAATTTCTGAGCTATATTGAGTGTTACATGGCTCCTCTTGCCCTTGGAAGTTGGTTTTGTTGGTGCCATAATGGTGCAGTGATAAGGCTGTAAATGAGCTAATCACCGAGACACAGAGTACAGGTAATCAATCTAGCCCACCGCCGGCTCAGAACATCCGGGACATACGGAAAGTTGGCATGGGTGACGAATTGGATAATACGGCGCGTTGCTTTCGGCAATTTTCTGTTTTTTTTTTTCTATTTTTTTCATGATTTTTTTTTGGCAATTTTATGTGGAAAAAAGCTAAAAATACCCTGGCAAAAAAGTTCCGAACCATCGGGCATTCCGAGGCATCGGCCTCCGAATTAACCCTTGGTTCCCGGAAGGGCTCTTGAACGCCCATAAAAAAGCATACCAGAGCTGCCCGGAAGGGCTCTTTAACACCCAGTGGTTGAAAGCCTGTGAGCTTGGTGTGCGAGGCGTCGGTCCAACGCATGTAAACAACAGCCGGCTGGACCGACGCCCCGCATCTCCGGCCACAAGAAGGAGAGCGTCGCTTGTTCGTGTGTGCCTGTATGTTCTTGTTAAGTATCGAAAAGTAGTGTAAAGTGGCTGTTTTTGCCATAAAGTTATCTCCAATGAAATCATCATCACAACTGAACCAGTTGACTTAGAGAGCTCTACTTAACACCATTCTACAGGTAAGAAACACATCTACGCTTGGGGATGCGCGGGAATGCGGAAGCAGTCAGAATAACAAAGATACGGTAGCCTAGGCTAGACGTTTTTCGGCCAAAACTCCCGGTTTTCGGGGAATATATATATAATACATAGCCGGGGCTGGAGGGTTTAAGGACTTTCACTGTAATAATATATTAATATCATCTGTGAGTCAGTCACATGATTTTTTCAACATCTTAGCCAATAGGAGCTTTGAAGAATGGAAGAGCTAACATAGTACCTATTTACAAAGGAGGAGACAGAGAAAATCCGCTTAACTACAGACCGGTGTCCCTCACCAGCATTGTTTGCAAAATTTGTGAGAAAATTATAAGAAAAAAGTGGACACACTTCATAGAGGGACAGGGGGTGCTTAGTGAGAAACAGTTTGGATTCAGGGAAGGGAGATCTTGTGCATCTAATTTATTAAGCTTTTATAGCAGAGTGGTAGATGTTACACAGGAGAGAGATGGATGGGTTGACTGTGTTTACCTGGACCTGAAAAAGGCCTTTGACAGGGTGCCTCACAAAAGGTTATTGTGGAAATTGCAGGTTGTTGGAGGTGTACATGGTAGGATGTTAAAATGGATGGAAAACTTTTTAATAGGAAGAGAAATGAGGACCACAATACGAGACGAATATTCCCAGTGGAGGAGTGTGACGAGCGGAGTACCACAGGGATCAGTGTTGGGTCCGATAATGTTCCTACTTTATGTAAACGACATGCCAGAAAATTTGAATAGTCATATGAATATGTTCGCGGATGACACTAAGATCATGAAGAATATCACCTGTATAGAAAGTTGTCAGGATCTTCAAAAGGACCTAGATAAGTTGCACAGATGGAGCCAAACCTGGAAAATGAGTTTCAATGCAGAAAAGTGTCATGTTTTGGAAGTGGGAACAAGTGAGATAAGGCCAAGCTGGGAGTACAAATTAGGAATTGAAAAAAATCGGCAAAACACGGCATGAGAAGGACCTTGGAGTGATAATACAAGATGATCTATCGCCGGAAAAGCATATGAACATGATCATTGGAGGAGCATATGGAATAATAACCAATATGAGAGTGGCATTTAACTATTTGGACGAAGAAATGTTAAGAAAACTGATAATGACTATGATAAGACCAAGATTAGAATATGCAGGCGTGATATGGTCACCACATTTGAAAAAACACAAACAAATTAGAGAAAGTCCAAAGGATAGCAACGAAGATGATCCCAAGATTGAAGGAGTTGACATATGAGGAAAGACTTAAGACACTACAACTGCCTACCTTGAAAGAGAGAAGGGAACGAGGCGACTTAATAACGATGTTCAAGGGAGTAAAAAGTTTGGAACGAGTAGATAGGGAAGATCTATTTGTGAGGGATGATGGAAGGACAAGAGGACACGAGTTTAAACTGAGGAAGGGCAGATGTCGTAAGGACACAAAAGAAATTCAGCTTCCCATATAGAAGTATAGAGACTTGGAACAACTTGGAGGAGGAGGTGGTGCGAGCGAAGAACATTAACATGTTCAAATCTAGGTTGGATAAAAGTAAATATGGAAATAGGACAACATAAGCTATGATATGTTAGTCCAAAATACTGGGAATTGGGAATATCCATTACGATACTTGTCTAAGTAAAATGGATTGAAATTATAAAGTAACTAAGACAGGACAACATGAGCGCTCCTCAATTCCTGTAAACTACAAATAGGTAAATACAAATAGGTAAATACAATCTGCCACTTATAAAAGTGTTACGCCAGTACTCACAATTTGTAGGACTCATTACGTAACATGTCCATGACGTGTGATGGCCCCAGGAGAAGCTGGTCAGCAATCATGGGCACCCATGGGTTACACTCAAGGCGCAGGCAGCAACGGTTGCCAAGCAGGTCAAGGTTACCTGTAAGAGGAACAATATTTAACTTTTATTAGGCACTAAGTTAAACCAAAATAACTCCTCGATGTGTGTGTGGATCTATATTTTATTTTTGTTTTATAATTTGTTTTCTTCTATATTCCAACTTACTCCCTCTCTGGCATAGGCCAAGAGCCTGTCCATTCAACCGCTGTACATTCAACGGTGAAGCCCGTGAGGTCTTGTTCCAGTCTAGGGAGTGATACATGTAAAGCACTTAGAGCTGCAACCAGTCTTTGCCATCTTGCCTTCGCAAGATGCAGGTTTGTGCACATCTGCCTCACCTTTGTGCTTCCCTGTCTCACCCCTTAGACTCGGACCCTCACGCTCAGAACGCCACCTATTGAGCAATTAACTCACTAGGCATTTCCCCCCTGTAGCATATTTTGAATATGGGAATATTCATACAGTGCTATTTAATCAGGGAACAATGAGGCTATTTTGGGGGCATTTCGGTGGGCTTTGTGGTAATGCACTGATACTAGATACAGCAAAAATTCCATCCCGATAATATCTTCCCATTGATACATCGGGATTCGAACCCGGGACCATTGGATTACCAGTCCAGTGGCAAGACTATTCCATCACACCTCCCCTTAAATAGACCTGATGTACCCTCCATCGGGAATTCATATTGGCTGGCTAAAACCTAATATTTCTAGAGAAAACTACAATCTCAACAATGTCAGTAGAAGTCATGAGCTGTACTGTATTGAAGCTTTCATCAGAAGAGAAAACCTTATTATACACAAACACAGTAAAATAACTGAAACCATTGAAAGGGCTAACCAATATCCGGTGGAAGGACCTCAAGCCTGTTGCCCTGAACGTGGAGCTCTCTAAGACGTGTCAGCTCTCCAACCTCACGGGGCAAGGCGATCAAGTCATTGTCACGTAAACTCAGCTGAAAAAAAGAGGACCCTGATGAATTTTCATAAAATTATAAGATATTTTTTATTACAATGTTTGTCCGATCTCAAAATAAGAACTTGACAACAGGGTCGCCTGGAATGTCGCCATTTAGGACGTGAGACTGTAACCACCCTCTCTGTGGACAAACGGTCTTGAACCCAGCAAACTAACCTAGAGGTTGGCAGACTGCCAGCCAAAGCATCACATTTTTTACTTTGCCCCTCAACTTTTCCTTTATAATTGTTAAAGGGCACTGGGCCTTGGGTGGGGCTTTGGTGGCCCGGGCATTTCCGCACCCTCCTCAGCTCCTCACCTGGGCAATCTTAGTGGTACAGCAGTTCTATGAGGGCTCTCGGTTATGGCCTTGGCTTTGCTTGGGACCTTGGGGCTGTTCGGTCAGACAACCTGGGGTTTTCTGGACTACAATGTTCACATGTTAATTATACAAGTAAAATATACTCACATGGAGCAGTAATATTGTTTTATATGGTAAATATAACAAATTCTGTCAGAATCAATGGTAATTAATCGCATGCGCGACACTTTAACCCCCGCACTTCGGTTGTAGGAACGCTAAAAGCAGTAACAAGAAATAGGGTGGTCAGTATGGAAGTGAAGAAGTCCTTGCATGACAGTGTGGTAATCCCGACACTGACTTACGGAAGCGAAGCATGGACATTGGTTGAGAGACTCAGACCAAGAGTGAGAGCAGTGGAAATGAATTACAGTACTTAAGGAGTGCGTGCGGAGTTACATGGAGGGATAGACAGACTAATGAGGAAGTAAGAAGGAGGTGTGGTGTGGAGGTAGATGTGCTGGAAAGTGTGAAAAGGAACAACTTGAGATGGTTCGGCCATATGGAACGTATGGAAAGCGAGAGAATGACTAAGAGGGTGTACGAGAGCGAGGTGGAGGGACAGAGGGGGAGAGGTAGACCGAATATGAGGTGGAAGGATGGAGTGAGGAACTACATGAATGAAGGCGGTGCTGGTTGGGGGGAGGGGCGTCGACTGACTGGGGACAGAGGTGCATGGGGGCGGTTCGTTCGTGGCCACCCCTTCGGGGATCACGGCGTCAGGCAATAGATAGATAGATAGACTTCGGTTGTCCTCTTATACTCCACACTGAACCTTCACCGCGGAACTGGATTGTCTTCTTATACTCCCGCTCGCGTAATATTCACAACCGCGTAACACAACAACCCGACGACATAGCAATGTCCGGTCAACACCAGGATCAAGATAACAGTATGTACTTCATTTTCAAATTAATCTTATCTTTCACCTATTAGGCTACTATTACTTAGCTATTAATAAAATAAGGCCGTAACACCCATCACACGCCGATTCCGCGGGTACGGAGCGTAAAAGGACAGCCGAGGCGGAAGGGTTAAAAAACAAATGGCGCATTCCTCGGGTTAAACTTTAAACTTGTCAAGTAAACTTCAGGTTAGTTAGTTAGTCAGTCAGTAATTCCTAAGTGGGGTTAACAGGAACAATCATTTGCCAAGAGTGAGAGATACAATATTAACAAACCGACTAAAGACTCACTCTTAATCTTCACAAATAATTTGCATGCAAAACTATTTGAGATAACCATTCTACAGTATTTCCACCATTCACCAAAACTTCCATTGGATGTAAGAGTATAAACTTATTAATTTTTGTCATTATTTTTTCTGTCACTAATTCTTCAACCAGTGTTACAACCTTGAATATAGGTACATAATATTCCAGGAAAGAAAACACTCAAATTCTTATCTGGAAAACAATTGTATTATTCACATAGGTTGTACAATTGCACTAAGAAGTCATGACTCAATTCCCAGTACCTTTCGTTCAGAAAGTGCTATCTGGCAACAATTGAGGCTCTACTATATACATTTATTTTATGTGGAAAACATAATTGAAGGAAAAAAATACCAAAAACACAATATATAAGTATTGTTGCAATATATTTTTCTTAATATGTGAGAGCAAACCAAATAGTACAAATGTTGAAAGAATATGAAACTCGTATTTCGCTCACTAGATTCAGGATTAAAATGTGGAGGAAAGTCTCTTAAGGGGACTGACCGGTTATTTACTAACTTCCAGGCCTTACTTCCAATGTAAATGCAATTTGGCACAGGTGTATGTGACCATAAAACTAGGTCAAAAAAAAAAAAAAATTTGTTTTTGTTTTTTTGCTTTTTTCTTACAATTTAGGTAAAAAAAGGTTGCAAACTATAGCACTACTACGACCCATTCTACTCCTACAGAAATCCCTATAGCACGTGCTGTATGTGATCAAACAACTCGCAATAGGTGTGTCTGTAGTTGCTATAAGGAACATTTTATATATTTTGTGTATTTTTGGATTTAGGTGATTATGAATTAAGGTGAAATTATTTTGTAGAATTTTACGACTGTGACAACATGCTGCAACCAAACAAAGTTGGCTAAAGTAAATTGGTTTTATAGGACTTGTAGTGTTTTTAATTACCTTTCCAATGGTATATACACCATTCCTATAGGTCCAATAAACATTTTAGAGTAACATCCGAAAGTGCGACAATATAGATTCTGAGAAAAACATGTGAAAGTCTAAGGTAATTAGGTGAACATTTAAAAAAAAAATAGTTTTACAATATTTTACGCAGGAACACGGCAAAGTATAAGATAAAGCGTATGGGAGGTTGTAGAGTAGCTTACGCTCTTTCCATTTATATAGGTATGCTCCTCGTACGACCAGTAGTTACTGAGCATGTTAATTTCAAAGTTCGCTATATAACGTTTTTATAATTACAGGAAAAGTTTGGAAAACATAAAAAAAAAAAAAAATCCAATGGGTTTTCACTAATAACATTTCACTGGCTTATGAAGGGATGTTGACTCTTGTTGAGTAAACACCTATTGGTATTTTCAGGATTTCGAGTTTTTTAAGCCTAAATTAACCGGTCGGTTAATTTAGGCTTAAAAAACTCAAAATCCTGAAAATACCAATAGGTGTTAAAGGTGTAAATAGGTGTAAACACCTATTGGTATTTTCAGGATTTCGAGTTTTTTAAGCCTAAATTAACCGGTCGGTTAATTTAGGCTTAAAAAACTCAAAATCCTGAAAATACCAATAGGTGTTTACTCAACAAGAGTCAACATCCCTTCATAAGCCAGTGAAATGTTATTAGTGAAAACCCATTGGATTTTTTTTTTTTTTTATGTTTTCCAAACTTTTCCTGCAATTCTAAAAACGTTATACAGTATAGCGAACTTTGAAATTAACATGCTCAGTAACTACTGGTCGTACGAGGAGCATACCTATATAAATGGAAAGAGCGTAAGCTACTCTACAACTCCCATATGCTTTATCTTCTACTTTGCCGTGTTCCTGCGTAAAATATTGTAAAACTAAAAACTAACAAAAAAAAATCACCTAATTACCTTAGACTTTCACATGTTTTTCTCAGAACCTATATTGTCGCACTTTCGAATGTTACTCTAAAATTGTTATTGGACCTATAGGAATGGTGTATATACCATTGGAAAGGTAATTAAAAACACTACAAGTCCTATAAAGCCAATTTACTCTAGCCAACTTTGTTTGGTTGCAGCATGTTGTCACAGTCTTAAAATTCTATAAAATCATTTCACCTTAATTCATAATCACCTAAATCCAAAAATACACAAAATATATAAAATGTTCCTTATAGCAACTACAGACACACCTATTGTGAGTTGTTTGATCACATACAGTACGTGCTATAGGGATTTCTGTAGGAGTAGAATGGGTCGTAGTAGTGCTATAGTTTGCAACCTTTTTTTTACCTAAATTGCAAAAAAAAAAAAAAAAAAAAAAAAAAAATTACCTAGTTTTATAGTCACATACACCTGTGCCAAATTGCATTTACATTGGAAGTAAGGCCTGGAAGTTAGTAAATAACCGGTTGGTCCCCTTAATGCTTGTATTGCTTTTGAAACCAACAATACTGGGAGAAAAGTATCTCATAAAATTAAAACCAACAGTTAAAAGTAATATTCAAACCATAAGTGTCAATAAATCACGTAAATAAATATACTGTATAATTTTTTTTTTTCAACATTTAATTCTCTAAGTGGGACAACAGCCTGCATGAAAAACAAAGCAGTCTCTATTATATTTTAGGAGAAAACTTTAATACTGTACTCGAGAACAGCTTGTAATTTGTATAGACAGACGATGAATTTTCACTTTTAGAATATATAATAACCCATATGGACAGTTGGACACCCATATATAAATGGAACATGGAAAGGTAAGTGTGAAGGACAAAGGCTGATATAAAAGCAAAGAAATACACCTCCGCTCATATCCTGACATTGACTGACATGGTCGCTGAATATCCTCCGGGCCTGGGAATGCAACAAATTATTCTATAAAGAAATTTAACACAAACATTACTTATATTTATTCAAACTACAACATAAATCAAATTTAGAGGGCATAAATAGATTAATTTTGTCAGTAGGCCAATTATTGGGAATATCCAAAGACATAATTATACAGTACAGTAAACCCTCGCTATTTCGGACAAATTGGGGGGACACCCAGTCCGAAATGTCCGATTATCCGAGATGTACGAACTCCGGCTGTGGCCGATCTAAAAGAGGACCAAAAAACGACCTGAAAGAGAAAAATCTGACGAATAGTGAATAGTGAAACGGGCACAACTTCACCGGGGGCCGTTAAGCACATGGACCTTTTTGTTTTATCTGTGTTTTTCCTTCCTCCGTTCATTGTCTCTTTAAAAAAAAAAAAAAAAAAAAAAAAAAAAGCAAACTTCATGTAACCATGACAACGTAATAAAAGCCACCAAGAACCTAGAAAACGGAGGCTACCTTATTCGTACCCTAGATTTAAATATGTTGATATAATAGCACATACAGTGCTGTATAGTAGTTTATTTGGAACAATAAGTAAGGAATAACACTCACCCCTTCATTGAAAACAGGTCCACCTCACTCCACTTCTCCACCTCACTCCACTTCTCCACCTCACTCTACTTGACCACCTCACTCCCCTTCTCCATCTCAAGTGATAGAGATCACCTTACGCTTTGGGAGGCACGATAAACGGGAATATGCACGGAGGATATGTCTAACACAGCAACAACACCGCCAGATACAGCATACTGACGCCCGTGACGTCACCTCTCGTCTAGGCGGGTGACTCAGTTCAGAGCCTAGCCTTTGTACCGGCGATTAAAACTGACGGATCCCCGTTTTGACGGACATTCACCCTTATGTTCCGGAGACGGGAGCTCATCATCCGACACGTTCGAGAATGTCAGACGACATACATTGGACGGTTATGACGGACATTTGCCCTTATTTGTCCGAAAACTGATAGAATCTTCCGACAATGTTAGAGACTGTCGGAATGATGACGGAAATGTCCGAAAAACGGAAGTACGTGTCAGGGAGGCCGTTGCTGGTCCGGCAAGTACGGGTTTCCGACATTTAGAGGTCCGACGTAGCGGGGGTTTACTGTAGTTTAAAATTAGGAAACAACCGGGCTCCGAGTGGCAGTGGAGAGTTGCCAGCGGTATCCAGATTTGGGGACTTTGGAACAAGAGTTAAAATAATCGAGTCATGACTTTTTAGCGCGATTGTACGCTGAACACTCATAATAATCTAGAGTTTATAAGTTCGTCACAAATAGAGACGCAACAAATTACTGTGGAATACAATATTTACTCACAATCTGCAAGTTTTTAAAATTCTTGATATCAGGAGACAACACCTCAAAATCATTGTCTCCCATGTAGAGAGCCCGTAGAGATTCTGTGGATAAGATAAAAATGTATACATACAGTACAGTACAAATGAAAATAATTATAATGAGAAATATTTAGTAGTAGCCTCTATGTTATCCAAGGTACAGTAGTGCTATATACACTATACTGTACAGTATAATCTCGCCCGCTCAAGGAGGAGCCTATTTATAGGAAAATCACTTGATCACTTGCGCAATTTTGTTTTATCCATGTGCATGAAGGATACAAAAGGCAGAGCTATTTGTAACAAGTATCCCCCTCCAAGGTTGAAAGAATGATAGAGAGCCATAATCAAGGTACAGTGCACCCCCAGTAAATGCGCCTATATGGGCTGCAAAATGCGCCGCATTTACGGAATCCGCATATTGTGGAGTTAATAATCAATGGGAATAAATGCTTATGGTCAGACAGCCCCTCCAAACTAACCCCTTTTTAGCCTACCATACACCCGATAACCCACCCAATAACCATTTCTGAAAGAAAGATACACTTTACATTAGAAATATCAAATAAAACAACAAATATAACACCATTTACCTTAGATAGAGGACTGCTGGTCAAGTGGCTGTACCAAAGATGTAGTGTTTGGGGGCAAAAACATGACCTTAACATTATGATGAATGCGTTACCGCTCCCAACCCGCCATCTATCGGCCGCATTTTCGGTAGGCGACACTCGGTAATATGGCGGAAAGTACGTATTTCCCCTTGAATCAAAACGGCCAAACCGCATATACAGAATTTCGAGCCGCATTTACAGAGTCCTTAAAATATATTATTTCTAATTAGCCACCGCATAATTATAGGGAATCCGCATTTACTGAAGGCGCATTTAGTGGGGTAGCGCTGTATGTAGGTAATTTAGGTGTGTTGGAAAGAAGTTCGGTGCGCTTGTCAAGTGTAGTGAAATGAATAGGAAGAGGTGTTTGTGAGAGTTAGCTGGATTACTCTTTGTGTAGGTTAATCACAAATAGAAACAGTGGGGGAAGCCAGGCAAATCAAACAGGAGGTCCCGCTCCATCGGCTCCCTCCTCCCTCACTGCTCATCTGTGCCTTTGAGCCTTCAGGTATCTACTTCACCTTGTTATAAAGGGGGGTAATGGGGGGGGGGGGATGACTCCTTCTGTGGCAGGCAGCTCATATCCTGGGGGTAGTTCATGCTTCATGCTCTGATGCGGATTCCTGCCCTTTTGCTGGTGATCTGTTCGGGGTTCAGTACGTGCCTGTTTTTGTGACTTAAGTGTTCTACTGCCTACGCAGTAGGCGTGTTTTTCCTTCTGGGTTCTACCTTTATTCACCATGGGTTCGTTGCTTTACCCTGGACTGCCTCGCTGTCTGCTTCTTCGCTTGGTGTGTTATCTTCCCTCTATACAGTCTCTCTGCCAGCTTCGGTCTCCTCCTTTCTGCTAGCTCTCTTTTTCGCCCCTGTGGTGGGCGCGCAGTCTATTGTTCTCCGCTTCTCTGGTTGAACTTTTCGTTCCTGCACAGGGTACGCATAACGCATTCTCCTTTCACGGCCGCCTCTTGCCCTGATGAAGTTTTTTTTTGTTGAGCCTCGTCCCACTTCCTCAAACTCCTCTGCTTCGAAGTGGGTTTCAGGTTCTGTTTTCATGGACGTTTGGCTTTGGCTGCAGCTTCTCTCCCACAGGTTGTCTGGATTGCCTTCCAGGGTGTCTGTCCCACTCGGCTTGGGTCTTGTGTGACATGGCCTTGGTCTAGCCTCCTGCTGTCCCTGAGTGCCATGGAGTACCCTCCCTTTCTTTCTACTGGCTGGCTTTCGGGCTTCCCTCCTTATTGGTAAGTGCCTTGGAGGGGCCTCTCCTTGGACGTGGTGTGTGCTGCGGTTGCCTGTGTCGCTCGCGTCATCTTGCGTGGTCTGGGACTATCTCTTGGGGTTCCTTACCTTGGTTGGCTTAGCCAATCCGTGTCTTTCAGCAGGCTTGGGCCCCTGTGTCTCCTGCTTCTACCGGGTCCCTAGAAGCACGTTTTTACCCATGTCACCCTGGTCCGTCCCTCCACTTTCTGTCTGGGTTGCCGCTAGTTCTTCCGATATTGTACAATATATATACAGTAATGGAAAACGATGTTAAACCATTGTATGAATTGTATGTATGTATACAGCACTATGTTGGATACTGTAAGGTTACTACCAAATAAGAGGTTTTCCAATATCGGCTTTGGTGGGAGGTCGTCAAACCTCTCAATATCTGTGTACCAAACTCTAATAAGGCTTCTATAACTAATAAGTGTCTCATGAAAACTGGACTGAAAATAGCTACCGTAAAACCGGGTCGCATCGGACATTTTTCGAGGTTTTTTAACAATTTCTCCTGACTGTTAACACATTATAGAGATTTAACTAGGTCAAGTGATGTGTGGTGATCCAGGAAGCCTCCTAAAATTATCCCCCATAATAAGAGCCATCCTTATCCTAATTATAATGTAAAACTTGCAAAATAAACAAACCAAAACGTATACGAACACAGTAAAAAGACAAAACAATGAATCAAAATCGCTATGTGGAAACAACGCTTAAGTAAAATAATTATTTATAAATAAAAGAACACAATTCACCACATAGGGTGTACATCACTACATGAGCAAGTTAATCTGGTTCCCAAGCAAACTAATCGCACACATACCAACGCACTGTAGTCACGTTCAAGGAATTAGTCAATTTGGGAAGTCGGGGATGTTCTGGTAAATATTTACTAAACTCTGCATGAATAAAGAAACTACATTAAGTGTCAAATGTTATATTAAAATCAAATTTGCAACTTGACAAGATAATAACAATAGTACAAAATACAAATATAACTCACTAACGATAGTGCTATCGGGTAGGTACCTGTAAGCATAGCATGCTTAACCCTTGTCTAGCGGGGTGTTTTGGGCTCATTTGGGCATATTCAGGCCCTCCTGCATGATAAATCAAGCATCTGCATGAAAACAAAAATATTTAGCAAATAAATAGGCACTAAAAGCTTCAAAATGAGACCAGAACGAGCTACGTAGCACTCGTGGTTCTCTTGCAGTGGTGCCACGAACATGGAAGTTTAGCATATATCGCTATATTTTTCCCAGCTATGCTCACTACTGGCTACACTGCCGGCCTCTCGAGAACACAGGGAACATGAGTTAATGGGCGGCGGTAAGCCCTGGGAGTCGGCTGTCTGGCCCGCTGCTCTCTCCGGCCATTTGCACTCGATTTTAACCCTTTAAAAGCCTTAATAATGCTCCTAACTTGCTGCAAATTGGTGCACGACTTAAGTCGAGCGCCGCTCTTTAAGGGTTAAAGTGATCCTTAACAATTACTACCCTACAAATAACCTACATTTATTGTACAAATAAACTAAGGAAATCACAAAATCAAGCAATTAATCCTATCGACAATGATTATATATACAGTAATATAATAAATATAAATATTTTAAAATTTGAAGAAGGCACAATAGATTTAAACAAAAGAGTACTCTTTTAACAATTACAATCAATTATAAAAAATAATAATAATAACAATAGAAAATTATAAACAATTAATATATACAGACAAAAAGTAAGCAGAGGCTTTAAGCGAAACTTCAAGTTAATAATGCTTGATTAAAATTATTGATATCAAATTTTAAAATACAGTCACAATAATTGACCTTAAAAAGATTAAATTTATGCAACAATTTACTTTCAACAAAACCTCTGTCTACTAAGAGTCTGTATAGTAACCTAGCTCTATCCCAAAAGTCTTCTACTCTGTCAGTGTTTCCCAACCTGGGGGTTCCCCAGGGGGGGCGTTTGACATGCTAGGGGGGGGGGGTGAGGTAATCAAAGTTCAAAATAGGCCTAGGCCATTCAAATGTATATAGGGTAATCTCAAAGATATTTATGAATAAGAAACTTTGATAGGAAAACTTCACAACCGTCATTCCGAGCAACCACATGTAGTGTTGACATAAAACCATTATTAGTTTTAATACTTGCATGCAGATTGGTTAAATTTTCGTCCTTTTTACAGTATCTGGAACAAGACCTCACAGGCTTCACTGTTCATTGTAAAGCGGTGAATGTTAAGGCTCTCAGCCTATGCCCGAGAGGAAGTAAGTTGGAATATAGAAAAAAAAAAAAAAAAAAAAAAAAAAAATCTGGCGTTTTAAGCATCCATAGGCCTATGGAATGGATTAGAAAAAAATAGTCTTCTAGGAATCAGAGGCGGGGGGGGGGCATCATGAATACAGTCCTGACCAAAGGGGGGCGCGGTGCTAAAAAGATTGGGAACCCCTGTTCAACATCATTCATACAAACAAATTTCTTCAGGGTGACAGAAGTTTGGCAGGGTAGCGAAAAATTTACACATTTTCGTCATATACAGTATATAATATTTTTTTTTTGTACATATACTCATGTCAGTTCCCTAGGGCTTTTACATGCTCTTCCTTTGCCATTTCTCTAAACGGACCCCACAAAAAAATAAAAAATAAAAAGCGTTTCCATTATATAATGACAATGGCTATTTACTTATTATCGCCGATGTATGAAGTTATGACCGCAGTCCGATGCGACCCGGTTTTTGGGTACATTATCTGGAGAGAAAATAGGTAAAATGACAAAGACTAAACAAATCAAGGCAATAAACAAGAATAGGCCTAGTCTATCTATTGCCGGACGCCGTGATCCCCGAAGAGGTGGCCACGAACAAAACGCCCCCATGCAACTCTGTCCCCAGTAAGTTTACGTCCCTCCTCTCATCCAGCACCGCTTCCACGTATATACTTCTTAACTCCATCCTTCCACCTCTCATTCGGTCTACCTCTCCCTCTCTGTCCTTTCACCTCATTCTCGTACTCTCTTAGTCATTCTCTCACTTCCCATACGTTTCACATGGCCGAACCATCTCAAGGTGTTCCTTTTCACACTTTCCAGCATATCTACATCACACCACACCTCTCTCGTACTTCCTCAATTGTCTGTCTATCCCTCCATGTAACTCCGCACGCACTTCTCAAGTAACTCATTTACACCCCTCTCACTTTTGATCTGAGTCTCTCCACCAACATCCATGCTTCGCTCCAATAAGTAAATGTTGGGATTACCACACTGTCATGCAAGGACTAATTTACCTCCATGCTGACCACCCTATTTCTTGTTACTGCTTTCAGTGTTCCTACAACCCTTTTCCCCTGTAGCACCCTCTCCTGCACTTCTTCATACATAGTCCCATCTTTACTCACATTGCCCAAATACTTAAATGAGCTGACATTCTCCATAGCCTGACCGTTCAACCTCACCTCACACTCTGTGGCTGCACCCCTTTCGAAGACCATAACCTTGCTCTTCCCCGCATTTACCTTCAGATTCCGTTTTTCACACACTGTTCCAAACATATTTACCAGACCCTGTAACTCCCATTCAGTATCGCTCATCAGAACTGTATCATCGGCAAACATCAGTACAGGCAACTTCCAATTTGTTTCCTTCCCTTATTAGTGGTACACCAACATCCACTGCTCTTCCTTGTATTTCTTTCATCCATCCATATATACAGTATATACAGGGTGTTTCATAAATTTCAGAATGAATAGACCTAGCAATAATAAATATACTTTACTATGTGACGGTTTTGGAAATTTCTCATATTTACCGGGATATTACAAATTTTAGTTTAAATAGGAAAGTCTAGGGGATGAAAACGATCAGTAGATTACCATCACCTCAATTACTTTATTT
The DNA here is from genome assembly GCA_032716605.1 of Paralithodes platypus. Taxonomy (NCBI): domain Eukaryota; kingdom Metazoa; phylum Arthropoda; class Malacostraca; order Decapoda; family Lithodidae; genus Paralithodes; species Paralithodes platypus. Next base: position 40,765,512 of record CM064513.1, on the reverse strand, counting down.
TGTCATAAATGTTTGAACAGCAAGTATTTTACAGTATTTACAATAGTTGCTAGATCAATTTGCTTCATGGGTTCGAATACTGTATGAATGAAGCTTCACAAATTGAAGGTAATGTGAGAAGGTGAGAGAAAGAAGGATGTACTGGCAGTCTTAAGTAAGTACCAGACATGGAGCCATACACCTCTGCTGAGTACACAGACATGTTACTTACTTTAGGTGCAGCTGGAGGAAATGCAGCTGAAGCAGTAAGGATGTACGGTGAACAATATCCCAACCGGAGGCAACCATCTCGGCCTACTTTCCTCAGCGTAGAAAGACGACTACGGGAATATGGCTCACTGAATCCACGTGCAGTAGACAGAGGAAGGCCTCATGATGAGCAACTACTCGATGCAGAAAAGGATATCCTTGATGCCATCACAGATGATCCATCTACAAGCACACGTCGACTTGGTGCACGATTTGGTGTGGCTCATGCATCAGTATGGAGGATTGTAAACAGACATGGCCTGTACCCATATCATCACCAGCCCATCCATGCTCTGACTGAACGTGATTATCACCAACGAGTGGATTTCTGTCGGTGGCTCCTTACTCAAGAGAGGGAGAACAACGGTTTTATTGCAGAGGTTTTGTTTCGTGATGAGGCAAATTTCACAAGAAATGGCATGTTGAACCTACATAATACACATACATGGGGAGCAGAAAATCCACATGCAACAACAACGAGGGGACATCAGGAACGCTTTTCGATTAATGTTTGGGCCGGTATTCTTGGTGACCATCTAATCGGACCTTTTATGTTACCACAACGACTTACAGGCAATGTGTACACCAGATTTCTTCGGGATGACTTACCCATACTACTTGAAGATGTGCCTCTCAGAACACGTAGACAAATGTGGTTCATGCAGGATGGGGCTCCAGCTCACTTTGCACGAGGTACGAGGGATTTCCTTAATGTTATGTACCCTGATAAGTGGATAGGCCGTGGTGGTCCCATCGCCTGGCCACCTAGATCACCGGACCTAACTCCACTTGACTTTTATCTTTGGGGACACTTGAAGAGCAGGGTGTATGCTACACAAATCAACACCCGTCAGCAACTGTGGCAACGAGTTCAAGAGGCATGCAGAGAAGTAAGAAACACATCAGGGATATTTGAAAGAGTGCGACAGTCTCTTATGCGCCGAGCCCAAGCCTGTATCAACGAGGGTGGGAGAAACTTCGAGCAACTATTGTAAATACTGTAAAATACATTGATGTTCAAACATTTATGACAAAATAAAGTAATTGAGGTGATGGTAATCTACTGATCGTTTTCATCCCCTAGACTTTCCTATTTAAACTAAAATGTGTAATATCCCGGTATATATGAGAAATTTCCAAAACCGTCACATAGTAAAGTATATTTATTATTGCTAGGTCTATTCATTCTGAAATTTATGAAAGGTATTTATGAAACACCCTGTATATATTGAACAACCATGGGGACATCACACACCCTTGCTTTAACCCAACATTCACAGCAAAGAACTCGCTCTGTTCATTCTCCACACGCACAGACGCCTTTGCATCCTCATACATTTTCCTCATTTCATTTTAGGTGACACAGACGGGGGCGGCGCTACCTGGGGCCTGTCCCAGGTAGTTTAAAAAAAAAAAAAAATTTAATAGAAGTTTATTATTTCATTTTAACCGAAACCAGAGCCTGGTGGGAGACGAGGAGGATTTTTAGTTTGAGGGCTTTTCCAACGAAGATAATGAGGAGCAGTTGGTCTTTATTAAAAAGCAGTTGATGGGTCTGGTGAAGTGGAGGGGAGTGGTGGAGAATTGGAGAAGGGAATTGGGGGTAAAAGTGGAGGCTTTGACCGAAATTTGTGGCGCTAGTGGCGGAGTGGATAGGCCAGTGAGTGACAGCCTAGAGGCAGTGATGGCCAAGGTGGATGAATTAGTGGCGGAAAACACGGCACTCAAGGCACAGCTTAGGGAATATGAGGGCCACCTGAGTGAGGAAGTCAAGGTAATTAACGAGGTAAAAAATTAGTGGACGAGGGTGGAGAGTACAAAGGTGGTAGCCCTGGAAGAAATTGTGAAGGAGCTGAAGGAAGAGAGAGAAAAGGAAAAGAAAGAGTTTGAGAAAAATTTAGTGCAAGTTTTAAAGAAGAAAGAGAAGGTAGTGAGAGAGACAATAGACAGAGGTAAATGTTCAATAATTTTTGGAGATGTAGAAGAACACCTTGTAGATATGAAGGCAAGAAAGGAAAGTGATGGAGAGAAAGTTAAGGGGATACTGGAGTGCATAGATGATAGTTATGGATGGGTAAAAGAAGTGGAGGAGGTGAGAAGGTTACGAAAGTATAAGAAGGGCAAGATGAGACCATTAACCCGGCAAGTGCAGATCTCCTTATAAGAGTTTTACCGCTGTGCTGCGGAACTCCTCATATAATCCAAGGCCTAAAAAAAAAACATTTAAATCAGCCCCGTTTTTTTTTTTTTTTTTTATTGCCCCTTGGCAATGCCAAATATCACTCCTCCACATCCCCTCCTTCCACCCTTCCCCCCCCCCCACCCCCCCTTCAATTATCACCTATTCTCCCTGTTATTCCCTTCTTCTTAGGTACAGTATATTTTCGTGCTAACATTAGCGATTTGCTAGCAGGGCATGGTCATCTGTGTTACCAAGCGTGGGAAAGAGCGAGAGAGAGACTACCACGCAACAGTGTCTCTCCAGCCGTCATAACGGTTGGCTGGCTGGCAGGCTGCCTCAGCCATAAGTTATGTAACTCCCGGCCTCTATCGTCGATTTTGACCATCCAAACGCTGTTTCCACTTGTTTTATTGTTGTAATAGGTTAATACCTTTATAATCAACGTAAAATAGGCGCAAATGGATAAGTATTAATGATATTTATGGTACGATGGTGATTTGAGTTTAGGAAACAGTCTAAATACCTCCGCACAGGGAGGGGTGGCCAATACCCTACCTATGCAGCGGAGAAGTTAAGAGTGGAACTAAAGTGTAGGTCAACGGCAGAAGCAGTAGCCAACATTAGCTGGAAACTTAATTTAATGGAACTGAAGCATATAAGGGTGAAAAGAGACTTGAGTTTAGAAGAACGAGAACAGTTAAGGAACCTACAAGCTAAGGCTGATGAAGAGAATGGAAAGTTGTCTGAAGAGCAAAAGAAGATTTTTTTTTTGAGAATAAATGAAGGGCAATTAACCCTCCAGCCCCGGCTATGTATTATATATATATTCCCCGAAACCCGGGTGTTTTGGCCGAAAAACGTCTAGGCTAGGCTGCCGTATATTTGTTAATCTGACTGCTTCCCGCATTCCCACGCATCCCCAAGCGTAGCAGTGTTATTTACCTGTAGAATGGCATTAAGTAGAGCTCTCTAAGTCAACTGGTTGATTTGTGATGATGATTTCATTGGAGATAACTTTATGGCAAAAACAGCCACTTTACACTACTTATCGATACTTAACAACAACATACAGGCACACACGAACAAGCGACGCTCTCCTTCTTGTGGCCGGAGATGCGGGGCGTCGGTCCAGCCGGCTGTTGTTTACATGCGTCGGACCGACGCCTCGCACAAGAAGCTCACAGGCTTTCAACCACTGGGCGTTCAAGAGCCCTTCCGGGTACCTGTTATATGCTTTTTTATGGGCGTTCAAGAGCCCTTCCGTGGTGAGAGGGTTAAGGAAGTGGTACATCAGGAGCCACCAAGAACCGAAAGTAAAAGGAGTGATAGTGAGAGAGACAGGTACCAAGTCGAAGCGGGGGGAGCGAGAGATAATGCGGGGGGCAGGGGACCGGAGAGAGAGTCAGGACATGGTGGAGAAGATGGAGGTGAAAAAGGTAGAGGTGGAGAAGGTGGAACAGGGGGAGAGAGAGGGGGTACAGAGAATGTGGAGAGGGGGGGAGGAGAGTAGAACTAGCAGGGAATGTGGAGTTAGGTCAGGGAAGGGATGGAGGAGGATAATAATAATAATAAAAACTATTTGTCTACAGCCTACTGGGCAAAAGCCCTCATGGATGGAGGAGGAGGGAAACCTGGTAGGAGGCAAAGAGGGAAGAGAAACAAGGAGGAGGATCCCAATATACTGTGTTACTACACTAATATAGATGGAATAAACAGTAAAAAGGTAGAGATAGATGATATAGCCTATTAACCCATTGGGGGTTAGGGAATAGAATATGCCCCACGTGCCTTCTGCGTGTCATAAGAGGCGACTAAAGAGGTTGGGTAGGTGGGCTTGCGACCCCCACCCGGAAAAAAATATCTAAGCAAAGAAAAACGAACGAACAGCCTCGGATGCGGACGGAACCAACGTTGACGAACCACGACCGACTAAGGACATGCCTTCGGACATTCTGAGAATGGCTACGTGGAATGTTAGTGGCATGAATGATGGCACAAAAAAGAGAGAAGTTCTGGAAGTGTTAGTGAATGCCAGGCTGGATGTATGTGGAATGACAGAGACCAAATGGAAAGGTTCAGATGTGAGAGAGTGGGAGTGTGGAATGGGTGTGTGTGCTGGAGTGAGTGAAGGAACAGCGAGAGAAGGTGCATGTTTGTTTGTAAGTAGCAAATGGAAGGAATGTGTAAGAGAGTATGGGTCTGTGGGTTCAAGGATTGTGTGGGTGAGAATGAAAGTAGGAATACAAACGTGGGTGATTGTATGCGTGTATGCCCCGACAGAGGATATACTTGAAAGAAAGAAAGAGGAGTTCTGGATGAATGTGGAGGCATGCCTGGAGAAGTTTGACAAGAACGAAAGAATATTTCTGATTGGGGATATGAATGGTAAGGTGGGTGATAGGAAAGTTGAGGGAGTGGTGGGAGGGTGGGGGGTACCATCAGAGGTGAATGGGAATGGTAGTGCACTTGTGGACGTATGTGTGGGGAGGAGGCTGTGGATAGCCAACACCTTCTTCCGACACAGAATGATCCACAGGTACACGTGGAAACGGATGTTGACGATGAAGGATAAGACAGTGGTGGAACGAAAGTCATTGATTGATTATGTATGTGTGGATGAACGAATGAAGAAATCTGTGATGGATGCTAGGGTGTATAGGGGTATTGGAGGGGGTCTGTCTGATCATTATGTAGTGGTAGCTAAGGTTAGGATACAAAAGAAGTGGGTGAGGAGAGCTGGAGGGAGGCAAGAGGAGGGTGGAATGGTGAGGAGGGTGGAGAGGTTGCAGGAGGAGGAAGTCAGGGAGGAGTACAGGAGAGCAGTGGAAAGACGACTAGGTGGGTTCGACCTGGAAGTTATGGAGGAAGTGGAGGAGATGAGCAAGGTGTTTAAGGATGAGATCTGTGCAGCATGTGAGGAGGTGTGAGGAGAAGAGGGAGGGGAGTGAAAGGTACAGCATGGTGGACAGAAGAGGTAAGAATAGCTGTGAAAGAAAAGAAGAAAGCATATAGAGAGTGGTTGGGTAGTAGAGGGAATGAAGATTCCGAGAGACAGAAACGAGCGAGGTACGTGGAGAGTAAGAGGGTGGTGAAGGAAAGTAAGAGAAGAGTAGATGAGGAATTTGGAAGGAATCTGAGTGTAAAATGGAGGGAGAGTAAGAAACTGTTCTGGAAAGAAGTCAAGAAAGTTAGGGAAGGTAGCAAGGGAAACAGTAAGGGTGTGAAAGATAAGAATGGGAGAATGCTAGCCGAGAAGCAAGAGAGAGTCGAAAAATGGAGGGAGTACTTCAGTGAGTTTCTAAATGTAAGGAATGAAGAGCCAGCAAACATAGCTGGATATGGTATGGGAGGGAGAAGAAGAGAAGTAGTGGAGGAGGAGGTGGGGATCAGGAGGTCAGAAGTGTGGGAAGCCATGAAAAGAGTGAAGTTGGGGAAAACACCAGGAACAGATGGAGTGTGTGGGGAAATGTTGAGGTATGGTGGTGAGATAGTGATAGAATGGGTATGGAAAATGTGCAAACTAGCATGAGAGAAGGGGAGTGCACCCGATGACTGGAAGACTGGCATAATAGTCCCCCTATATAAGGGCAAAGGGGAAAGAGGAGTGTGTGGTAACCACCGAGGAATATGTCTTCTAAGCGTAGTAGGGAAGGTATACAGTAGGGTAGTGATTGAGAGAGTGAGAGTGAGAACGGAGAAATGGATAAGCGACGAGCAGGGAGGTTTTAGGAAGGGAAGAGGATGTGTAGATCAGATTTTTACCCTGAATTGTGTTGTGGAGAAGTATCTGGAGAAGAAACAAAAGGTGTATGTTGCCTTTATGGACTTGGAGAAGGCCTATGACAGAGTGGATAGAGAAGGTTTGTGGAAAGTACTTAGAATATACGGAGTAGAGGGCAAGTTGCTGAAAGCAGTGAAGAGCATGTATGAGGGTGTAAAGGCGGCAGTACGTGTGGAGAGTGAGCAGAGCGAGTTCTTTGGCCTGAATGTTGGTTTGAAACAGGGGTGTGTGATGTCCCCGTGGTTGTTTACTGTATATATGGATGGAGTCATGAAAGAAATACTATCAAGAGCAGTGAATGTTGGTGTATCGCTGAAAAGGGAGGGAATTGAGTGGAAGCTACCTATACTGCTGTTTGCGGATGATACAGTTCTGATGAGTGATAATGAATGGGAGTTGCAGGGTCTGGTAAATGAGTTTAGAACAGTGTGCGAAAAACGGAATTTGAAGGTAAATGCGGGGAAGAGCAAGGTTATGGTCTTCGAAAGGGGTGAAGTCACAGAGTGTGAGGTGAAGCTGAACGGTCAGCCTATGGAGATCGTCAACTCTTTTAAGTATCTGGGCAGTGTGTTGAGTAAAGATGGGACTATGGATGAAGAAGTGCGGGAGAGGGTACAATAGGGGTAGAGGGTTGTAGGAACGCTAAAAGCAGTAACAAGAAATAGGGTGGTCAGTATGGAAGTGAAGAAGTCCTTGCATGACAGTGTGGTAATCCCGACACTGACTTACGGAAGCGAAGCATGGACGTTGGTTGAGAGACTCAGACCAAGAGTGAGAGCAGTAGAAATGAATTACTTAAGGAGTGCGTGCGGAGTTACATGGAGGGATAGACAAACTAATGAGGAAGTAAGAAGGAGGTGTGGTGTGGAGGTAGATGTGCTGGAAAGTGTGAAAAGGAACAACTTGAGATGGTTCGGCCATATGGAACGTATGAAAAGCGAGAGAATGACTAAGAGGGTGTATGAGAGCGAGGTGGAGGGACAGAGAGGGAGAGGTAGACCGAATGAGAGGTGGAAGGATGGAGTGAGGAAGTACATGAACGAAGGCGGTGCTGGTTGGGGGGAGGGGCGTCGACTGACTGGGGACAGAGGTGCATGGGGGCGGTTCGTTCATGGCCACCCCTTCGGGGATCACGGCGTCAGGCGATAGATAGAAGAAAGGATCAACCACAGATAGTCTGTTTGACGGAGACAAAGCTGAAAAAGGACTTTGACAGCAATATAGTGTTTAGTGAAGGATATCATGTATGGAGATATGATAGAAAGGGGAGGTGGAGTGGCAGTATTAGTTAAGAACCCTATGACAGCAAAGCAAGTGGAGTTAAATAATGACAAGGCAGAAATAATGGCAGTTGAACTCAATGATATTGAAGAAAAAAAGCTAGACATAGCAGTAGTTTACATGCCACCAAAGACCAGAGCATGGCGGGAGTTAGAGTTTGAGGAGATGGTCGAGGATATGGTTCAGTCGTTGAGAAGATTGATTTTAAGAAAGAATAGATTAATCTTGGTGGGAGATTTCAACTGTGGTGAGGTTAATTAGGAATCGGGAGATGAAGGGCCCAATCAGAGATCCTGGGGAAGTCAGTTATTAGAGTTAGTTACGGAGAATGTACTCACACAACATGTGAAGGAGAATATTAGAATAAGGGGTAATAACGAACCTTCTAAGCTCGATCTGTTTTTTACAAAAGATCCTCATGAAATTAGTGATATAAACTATTTATGTCCTGTAGGCAAAAGTGATCACCTATTACTGAAATCGAAGTTTATCTCGAGTAATGACAATAGATTAGATAATAGCTATATAAATGACAGACTAAATTATAGTAAAGCTGATTATGTATCCTTGAAAAGATATTTGGAGGGAGTAGATTGGATCTCAGTGATCTCATTATATAGGAACAAGATGTACAGTTGGTCAAAGTTCCAGCTGACCCACCCTCGCTCTGGGGCTCGCAGAATTAGCTGGCAATACTGGTGTAGTTGCCAATCAGTGGATATAATAACTTGAATATTTAAGCAAATCTACGAAGTTTGGGTGAATGTTCGGGATCATACATAGCGATGTATGCATTTTTATTTGAGATAGGCTTACTTTCCCTTGTTTAGTATATGTTCTAACAATGATATAGCCGAAATCAGATCTACCAATCCAATCTTTGTAAGACACACCTCCTTCCTACACCAGTATTGCCAGATAATTCTGCGAGGGTGGGTCAGCTGGAACTTTGACCAACTGTACAAGGTAAATATAGTATAAAAATTAAAATTTTGCTAAGCAGAAAGAATGGTTTAACTTGAGATATAAAAGAGCTTTGGATAGGCGTAATACAGCTTGGGCTAGATTAAGAAGAAGGAACACTGAGAGTAATCGGAATAAATATAAACAGGAGAGGAATAGATATGTTAACATAATTAGGCAAGTTAAAATGAACTATGAGAAGAACATAGTAAATAAATGTGAAAGTGACCCTAAATTGTTTTATAAATATATAAACAGTAAGCTGAAGGTATTAAATTACTAAATTAAGAGCAGATGATAGGACGTATGAGAACGTATCAGACATGTGCGAGGTAATGAATAACAAATTGAGCTTGTTTCTCAGATTGAACAAAGTTACCCTCCATGAAGTCACTGTTTACAATTTTACAGATGAAATCTGCGACATGCAGATAGACAAATGACATCTTGGATACATTAATAGGATCAAGCCTGCAGAATGTTTTATTCATGTCTCTGATATAACTGGATGGAATGATGAAAGGATACGATTAATTACATGTAGAGGTTGGAAATCCACTGAAAACTTGTCATTGATCGATGCATTATCTAGCCAATTTCTAATGCGTGTTAGTCATGAAAAATGAAAAAAAAAAATCAGAGGCCAGTCGAGCACTTGGTATGGAAGCAGGACAGGGAGCCATGTTCTTCAGACAAACCCCCCCCAAATACTCATATACACTCTAGCATCCAGCACAGAATTCTTCAGTCGTACCTCCACACATATATAATCAATCAGTGCCTTAAGTTCCACTGTCTCGCTCTCCCTCCTCCACTCCACTTTCCATGTGCACCTGCGTATCATTCTGTGTCGGAAGAAGGTGTTGGCTATCCACAGTCTCCTCTCCACACATATGTCCACAAGTGCACTACCATTCCCATTTACCTCTGACGGTATACACCACCCTCCCACCACTCCATCAACTTTCCTATCACTCACCTTCCCATTCATATCCCCAATCAGAAATATTCTTTCACTCTCGCCAAACTTATCAAGGCACACCTCAACATTCACCCAGAACTCCTCTTTCTCTCTTACATATTTATCCTCAGTCGGTTCATACGCACACACAACCACCCATGTTTGTATTCCTACTTTCATTCTTACCCACACAATCCTTGCACCCACAGAACCATAGTCCCTTATACGCTCCTTCCATTTGTTAATTACAAACAAACATGCACCCTCATTCTCATTCAATCCAGCACACACACCTATTCTACATTCCCATTCTCTCGCACATGTACCCTTCCATTTGGTCTCAGTCATTCTGCATACATCCAGCCTGGCCTTCACTAACACTTCCAGAACCTCTCTCTCTCTTTTGTGTCCTCATTCATGCCTCTTACATTCCAAGTCGAAACCCTTAAGCAGTCCATATTTGGTTGAAGTTCTTCAACAGTAGGTCCATCTGATTCCGAGGCCATGTGTTAGTTTTCTGTTGCTGTAGAATTGTTTAACCCTCCTGGCCCGGGCTGTATCTCCAAAGGACAGGGTGGGCTACCCGGGCGATCTGGCCGAAAAACGTCTAGGCCTAGGCTACTGTATTTTTGTTAATTTTAACTGCTAGAAATTTCCCACGCATCTATAAATGTAGTGCGGTTTCCAATCTGTAGACTGGCGTTGAGTAGAGCTCTCTAAGTCAACTGGTTCAGTTGTGATGACAATTTCAGTGGAGCTAATTTTGCCGCGATGTTGACAATATCGGAGCTTTTCACACACTAATTTCGTCTGACGTCACAACAATACCGACGTCTCCTTATTGTTTTCGGAGGTGCGGTGACGCAACGATCGGCTTTGTTTACATGCGTCGGACGCACGGCGTTCAGACCAAGCTGAATAGGCTTTCAAGCTTACTATCTCCTGAAAGGACACCCGGGCACCTGCCCTTATTTCGTGGTGTCCTTTCACACGGACACCCGGGGAGGAAGGGTTAAGAGCGGAGGGTCACAAGCACAACCGACTTAACCTCTTCAGTCGTCTTTTACGACACGCAGGAGGCACGTGGGTCATATTCTAATCCCCTAGCCACAGGGTATAGTGTTACAATAAAGGGTAAAGAATACTGTGATAGGCTATACAATATAGGCTACTGTACCATGTAATGGCTGCACAAAGGAATATATAGGAGACAGGATAAGGCCTAAAGAAAAATATAAGAAAGATGTAATAAGACACATAACTTCAAACTCTCTAGTTGTGCATATAGATTGGTATACACATCTACTGAAATGTGAAGCAACCTTGGAGATAAGGATGGCTTATATTTAGATGAAAACAAAATTAGGAAGCTTTGGAAGCAGCCTACATAGCCCAATACTGTACTTATACTTATACTTATACTGTCGATCTTTTCTCTCCTTTGGGCTCCTCCGACCATAAACTTATCTCTGTCACCTGTCCTATCTCTCCAGTACGGCCACCCGATCCTCCTAGCCGGCGGCGCTTGTGGCACTTTGGCGCTGCCGACTGGGAGGCTCTTCGGCAGTACTTCTTTGATTTCCCATGGAATGATTTCTGCTTCCGTGGCCGAGGACCCTCGGAGAGTGCTGAACGCATTACCGAGGTAATCCTATCGGGCGTGGAAGCATACATTCCATTCTCTTTCTCTCAGACTAATGCTAAAAAATCTTGGTTTACTCACACCTGTTCTACTGCTGTCCGCAATAAGGAGGAAGCATTCAAACGGTACCGATGCCTTAAAACTCAAAACTCTCATTCTTCATATGTTTCTGCCCGGAATCAAGCCAAATCTGTTCTTCGACTTGCCAAACACACTTTCATCAATAATAAATGCACTGAACTATCCAACTCTAGATCTTCCCAAGCTTTCTGGCATCTAGCCAAAAACCTCTCCAACAATTTCTCTTCCTAGTCTTTCCCTCCCCTTTCCCACTCTGATGGCACAACCATCACTTCTTCCTCTGACAAAGCTAAACTCTTCGCTCAAACTTTTGCTAGAAACTCCACCTTGGATGATTCCGGTGCTATTCCTCCCTCTCCGCCCTCCTCTCTCTTACTTATTCCTAATATCCTAATCTCTTCAAAAGATATACTTTCTACCCTCTCTGGGCTTAACACTAATAAGGCGTACGGTCCGGACAGTGTTCCTCCTGTTGTTCTCAAAAACTGTGCTTCCGCGCTGACTCCCTGCCTAGGCAAACTCTTTCGTCTCTGTCTATCCTCTAACGTCTTCCCTTCATGCTGGAAGTTTGCTCACATTCAACCTGTCCCAAAGAAGGGTGACCGCTCTCAACCCTCCAACTATCGTCCAATTGCTCTCATTTCTTGTCTTTCTAAAGTTTTTGAAACTATTCTTGCTTCCAAATTTCTTAAGCATTTCTCTTCTCATAATCTGCTCTCAGATCGCCAGTATGGCTTCCTTAACCTCTGAACTGCGCATGTGGGTAATTAGAAACGTCTGCCTGTGCTGACGTATTTGAGCTGTTTCCATCACTAAAATATTCATTTTACCATAAATAGCATTAATACTTATCCATATGCGCCTATTATAGGTTGATTATAAAGGTATTAACCTGTAACAACAATAAAACGAGTGAAAACAGCGTTTGGATGGTCAAAATCGGCGATACAGGCCGCGAGTTACATAATGTATGGGTGAGGCAACCTGCTTTCCCGCCAATTTCCCCCAAGGCCACTGAGACACTGTCGATCGATACTCTCTCTCTCTCTTGCACTCGCTTCCTAACAGTGATGACAATGCCCTGCTTGCAACTCGCTAATGTTAGCACGAAAATATACCTCAGAATAAGGGAATAACAGGGAAAATAGGTGATAACTGAAGGAGGGGAGGTAGAGGACTGATATTTTGCATGGCCCAAGGGCAATTTTTTTTTTTTTTTTTTTTTTTCGATGTTTAAAATTGATTTTTTCTTTTTCTCTGACTCTTAAGAGTCTTCCCGCAGTCCGCCGGGGAAACTCTTAAGAGTCTTCCCGCAGTTCCTGGGTTAAGGGTCGCTCTACTGGTGATCTTCTTTCATATCTTACTAACTCTTGGTCATCCTCCTTTCGGGACTTCGGTGAGACTTTTTCTATTGCACTAGACATATCGAAAGCCTTCGATAGAGTCTGGCATAAATCATTAATTTCTAAACTACCCTCCTTCGGTTTCTATCCCTCCATCTGTGCCTTTGTCTCTAATTTCCTTTCCGGCCGTTCCATAGCCGCGGTTGTGGACGGCCATTGTTCACTTCCTCACCCTATAAACTCCGGTGTTCCTCAGGGCTCTGTCCTATCTCCTATTCTCTTTCTAATTTTTATAAATGATCTCCTTAACTGTACCTTAATTCCCATCCATTCATACGCAGACGACTCAACCTTACACTACTCCATTACTTTTTCAGAACGCCCCAGCCAGCAATCCCTCAACGACAAACATAATGAAGCCATACAACTCTTAAATTCTGATCTAAATACTATTTCCAATTGGGGCAGAGAAAACCTTGTTAACTTTAATGCTTCCAAAACCCAATTTCTCCATCTATCTACCCGTCAGGATCTCCCAGCGGACTATCCCTTATTCTTCAACAATACAAAAATCAACCTTTCATCTTCTCTCAATATTCTTGGTGTCTCTTTTTCTTCTGCTCTCATTTGGAAAGACCATATCACCAGTCTTGCTAAGGCAGCCTCCCAGAAGCTGGGTGTGCTCAACCGCCTTAGGGGGTTCTTTTCCCCTGCACAGCTTCTTGCTCTGTACAGGGGCATAGTGCGCCCTTGTATTGAGTATTGTTCACATGTGTGGGGAGGTTCCTCTCACACCGCTCTCCTAGACAAGGTTGAAAGGAAGGCCTTTCGTATCATTAACTCCCGTCCACTCACCAACTCTCTGCAATCTCTCTCTCCGCCGCAATGTTGCATCTCTCTCGCTATTCTATCGCTACTATAATAATCAGTGTTCCTCAGAGCTATCCCAGTTCATACCACCTCCTTTACGTAAGGCACGTGGTACCCGTCTTGCAACTCAATCCCACCCCTACTCTGTGCAACTCTCCAACCCAAGAGTGAAACTTTACTCTCAAACTTTCTTCTACTCAACAGCTGAGCTCTGGAACTCTCTCCCAGAATCAGTTTTTCCCGCTTCCTATGACTTAAATTGCTTCAAACTCTGTGTGTCCAGGCATTTTGGCTCGAACGTCCCTTGATTTTGGCCCTGTCACTCTTTCAACTATGGGGGAGGCACTCGCTATAGGCAGTTATGCCTTTTGCCTCCCTCAATCACATAGAAAAAAAAAAAAAAAAAAAAAAAAAAGGAGACATTACCAATCACAGAAAAGGTTTCGCCAGGTGGCCCGTCCGCTAATTTAGTTCAGAGGTCAAAGATAGGGCGGGTAGATAGCCTCATTTAAGTGGGGCGATACCCTTACTTCACACTCCGGACATGACTTTTATACGAACTTGCAAGAGAGTTCGCTTTATCAATTTGTTCGAACGCCAACCCGTGGTAATAACGTTCTTGACATTGTACTTGCAACAAAAGAAGAATTAATAGAGAATTTGAATGTTGGTGATGAATTCAGTAACAGCGACCATCGTACGATAACTTTCACTTTAAATTTTACTAGTAACGAACCAAATAGTAGCATCGAAAAAGTCCCTAATTTCAAGAAAGCAAACTTCCATAAACTTAGAGCTATGTTTAAAGAAACTGACTGGAGCTTTTTAATTAACAATAACGACATAAATACATCTTGGAAGTTATTCGAAACCACTTACCTAAAAGCAGTGCAAGACTGCATACCATCGAAAATACGGCGTCCAGGCCATAATAATAAGCCCAAATGGTGGAATAAAGATATTTCAAACTGCCTGCTTGCTAAAAAATTTGCTAATGATAGATTAAAATCTTCACAAAATGACGAAGAACGGGTGAAATTTGTAGAGCTACGACGCAAAGCCAAAAAGTTAATTAAGCAAAGTAAAAAGACCTTAGAGTTACATATTGCGAATCAAAGTAAAACAAACCCGAAAGAATTCTATAGTTATATCAGAAAGAAAAAAGTAGTTACTTCAACTGTTGGACCGTTAGTCGATGAAAATGGAGAATACACCAAAGACGAAGTACAAATGAGTAATGCCCTGAATACCTTTTTTGCATCAGTTTTTACAACAGAAGACCTCAGTGATATCCCTACACCATCGCCGATTCAGATTGATAATTCAGATGTTTTAAGCAATATCACCGTTACAGAGAGAGAAGTATTGAATTGTTTAGATAAACTCAAGGTAAATAAAACGCCTGGACCTGATACAATCTCGCCTAGAGTTCTAAAGGAAGCTAAGGATGAGCTCTCCAAACCACTGACATTACTATTCAATAAATCCTTGCAGTCTGGAACTATGCCTGATCAGTGGAAGCTAGCCAACTTAACACCGATATTCAAAAAAGGCAGCAAATCCCTACCCAGTAACTATCGTCCAATTAGCTTAACCTCAGTTGTATGTAAAATGCTAGAAACGGTCATACGAGACAGACTCGTAAATCACTTAGAGGAAAATAACATACTTAAAGATACTCAACACGGCTTTCGTAAAAAACGTTCCTGTTTAACAAACCTCTTAGACTTCTTCCACGATATCCTCAACCTCTACGATGAGAGTAAAGCTGTAGATATTATATACCTTGATTTTCAAAAGGCCTTTGACAAAGTTCCCCACAAACGTTTACTGCTAAAACTAAAAGCGCATGGAATACAAGACGGTGTGTTGAAATGGATAGAAAATTGGCTCAGCGACAGAAAGCAAAGAGTAGTCATAAACGGTAAGGCATCTAAATGGACCAATGTAAGTAGCGGGGTACCCCAGGGATCGGTACTAGGACCAATTATCTTTCTAATTTACATCAACGACATAGATGAGGGTCTCACCTGCACAATCTAAAAATTTGCTGACGATACGAAAATTGCAAATAGCGTACTCTCAAAAGAACAAGTTGACGATATGCAACACAATCTAGATAAATTGTCATGTTGGGCCCAAATTTGGCAAATGAGTTTCAATGCGGATAAATGTAAAGTACTACATATCGGATACCTAAATGAGAAAGCAAACTATTCGATGAATGGCACTCAGCTTAAGAATGTAAACAGAGAAACCGATCTGGGAGTAACAATATCGAGTAACCTAAAACCGAGTCAACAATGTTCAGAAGTTGTTAAGAAGGCAAACAAAATAATTGGCTTTATAGGCAGGTCATTTGAGCATAAATCCAAAGACGTTATCCTAACCCTTTACAATTCCTTAGTCCGCCCTCTTCTGGAATACTGCGTTCAATCCTGGTGCCCTTATTACCAAAAAGATATAAACAAGCTAGAACGAGTTCAACGTAGAGTTACCAAAATGATACCTAGCCTAAAGAACAAACCATACGAAGAGCGTCTTAGAGAATTAAATCTATTTCCTTTAACCCAGCGCAGATTAAGAGGTGACTTAATTCAAGTGTTCAAAATCATCAAAGGCATCGACAATATGAACTGTAGTAAGTACTTCACTATCGACCAATCTAATTACACGCGGGGAAACGGTTGCAAAATTATTGGTAAATCTTTTAACTCACACGAATCTAAGAATTTCTTCTTCAATCGAGTTGTCAACTTGTGGAATGGGCTTCCCCGAAACGTTATATACTGCATCACCGTTGATTCATTTAAACTCTGCCTAGACAAATATCTCGCATCAAACCCGCGACTGACTGCGTTTGTAAATGAATAACTTTATTTTATCCCCCCCTCAGTTACTAACCCATCTGTCCCCTACTAACTTCCTAATCCTGCCACGGACATTAGTTCCAGGGCAGTAATTCCCTTTCCAATGTTTCCTTACCCACTCTAAACCACTGTTTGGACACTTGATCCTCAGTGTTTTGGAGGACAAGCAACCTAGAAGGGTCACTAGATCTGTTGTTGCTTGATTTCCTTTGTACTCCTTTGTACTCATCAGGTGAGGTTATGTATGAAGAGTTAACACCATACATATGGCAGTAGGCTACTGTTCTGTGATGCCAAGAAGGAATTTCCAGATTTTGTATATATATTTGTGAGTACATCCAACTTTTGTCAGTCATTTGCCTGCAAACTGAGAGGTTGACCGTTTGAGGCTCGGGCCAGCCACCATGCAACATTTGCAGACGACAGTGCTGTTGGTGGACAGCGCGGCCTAGCAATCTGTGGCAACTGTCCACTGAAGTCCCTGAACCATCAGGGCACCCAGCCTAGCCCTGCTCTTGAGCAGGGTGTGCATGGTAGTAAAAAGCACATCTCTGAAGATGGGTAATACATAGCCCAAAACATAAAGAAAATAAAGAATCAAAGCTCTTCCCAGTGTTTTTCCCACACCCAATCTATCTAACAGTCCAGTATACAGTATTCAATAAAATAAAGACTATTCCATTTATAAACAGAATTAATAATTGAATAAATCAAGTGTTCTCAAACTCATAGTGTATTTTGGTACTTCACCCTGGAGTGAAAACATTTTCTGTTTGTTTTATGTTTGGCAATTAAAAACCAACAATACCAAACAAAAATAAAATTGATAATTCTGTTTGCTCCTGGATCACGAACCAAAATTAACTAGGCTATAAAAGTATCTAATTCTCCCTACCAATAAATGCCTACAGTGGCCGATAGAGGCGCTGAACGCAATGTTTACCGCGGTGCATTGTGGGAAATTGGCGACATCGCGGACCTATCCACCCTCCCTCTCCTTCAACAATTCTTTATTTTAACCCTCTCCGACATATGACGCAATTTTGAGCCTATTGGGGATACTTTATAGCCTTTGTTATCATCAGGGGTATTTAGAAACCTTTAGTATAGTTACTTCAACCTCTGCAGTTGTCTTTGAGTTAGCTGTGGGCAGAAAACTAATTTTGGAGAGGTAATTATAAGAGTGAGAGAACTCTATTTCTTATTGCTAATCTGGCAACCTCTGCGTCATAAATGCGTAAAAGGGTTAAGCAGTTAGTCAAAATGTCTGTAGCTGACACTTTATCCACCACTACCACTTTATCCACCACTACCACTTTATCCACTACTACCACTTTATCTAACACTACCGTACCACTTTATCCAAAACTACCACTTTATCCAAAATGACCACTTTATCCAAAACGACCACTTTATCCACTACTACTACTGTATCCACTACTACCACTGTATCCACCACTACCACTTTATCTAACACTACCACTTTATCTACTACTACAATTTTATCTACCACTACCACTTTATCTAACACTAAATCCTCCACCACTACCAATTTATCTATCACTACCACTTTATCCACCACTACCACTTTATCTAACACTACAACTTTATCTACTAATACCACTTTATCTATCACTACACTTTATCTACCACTACCACTTTATCTACTACTACCACTCTATCCACCACTACCACTTTATCTAAAATATAAACATGTAGAATCACAAAAAAATCAAGATAAACAGTATATATCCTAAGTGTTGGGTATTGTTGATGTCGATAGTCGTAGCACTGGCGCTAGTTCGGAAGCGTCCACCAGAGGTCTCAGGTGAATTCTTGGTAGGGTCAATTGTACCTAGAGATTGCAAATCCACTTAAATATAATTTAGAAAAAATAAGCCAATCCAGACATACTGTTACTCTACTTTCCTCCATATTATATGGAATTTGCTATAATTAAATCTGTTCAATGCAATACAAAATGTCTATTGTATCTCAGCAGTAAGCAATTTGATTAACATAAATATATTACCTAATGAAAGAGCTAAAAATAAAATACCCAGTACTGAAATAGCTTTATAAGTTTTAATTACCGGTAGTTATTTTTCACTCCTTTAATATTCTAAGAGCAAGCAGTACTATAAGCTTAGGAATGCTCTCTCATAATCAAAGTGTTAAAAACCATGGTGTGGTTCTGACCCAACATGAAGAAGTTCCCCGGGAGTGATTCTTCCTCAGAGATGTTGTTATAAGTGATGTCCAACACCTCCAGGACAGGGAACGACCCAAACCCTCGGGGGAGGGCATCCAGACGGTTCATCCTGAAATATGTGTAGTATTGAAATTATATGTGTTTCAATCAAGATTAGGGGATAAGTACTCATTAATTTATCTCAGTATGGTACCTTATCGTTCTTTACAGGATTATACATACTGGTAATGTTATTACACATAATATAGGAATTGTCAGATATTCTCAAGGAATTCGTGCTCCTTCTGTAGTTCAATATAACTCTAATAATCAGAAGTTTAACCCTTCTTGCCCGGGCTCGCCATCCTAAGGACATTATTGAGATCCGGGTGATCTGGCCGAAAAACGTCGTAATAGGCTAGCCGTATCTTTGTTATTTGTTAGTAGTCTTGGCAAATCCAACGTCAAGACTATTAACCTAATTGCAATGACGACTTGTCTATTTTGACTGCTATGTCGTCATTCCAACCGCGGTTATAAAGAAAACGTCTAGAGTCTACTCCTTATCTTGCTCTAGGAGACGTTGTACATTAACCAAAACTACCACCGAAGGTGAAAAAAGCATAGAAGAGAAGAAAAAGGGGTTTACCTTAGTTACCGCTTAAGGCCCATCCCGTGTTCCGTCATGTGCAGATTCCTGTCGAACGTGCGCATGAGCGACCCTCTCTTGTCATCATTTTTTCACGCGCTCCATTGAATGAAGTCGCTTTTGTTGTGCTCCTTTAATTCACCCTGTTTAGGTTCGTTTCGGCTTCTCTGGCCTTCTTTTTTGTTAGACAGATGTTACGTGATCTAGGGCACACGTAAATTGGCTCCTAAGTGTGTATAATGGAGACGCGTGTGGAAATAGCCTACCGAAGGTACGGGGGCGCCTGGCGTTCCTCGTATATGTTTTTCATTCTTTCTCTTTTCATATTCTTTTTTCCTGTTAGTCTGGGCATAGTTTAGCTTTTAGCTTAATTTAGCCTAGCTCGTTTTCTCATTCAGGAATTGCTATGCCCCTATGAGTTTTCATTTTTTCATAGCCTAGGTGTACCGTTGGTAAACAATCTGAGATTTCGTTGGTGGCGGTGCTGTTTGTAGAGTTTGTGTCGGCCGCATTATTAGCGTTATTCCCGAGTCCCCCCTTTCGAGTCCTTCACTGTGTCTCAAGGGCCTGGGCGACAGGTGGTTCGTGATACTCCAGGGGTACCCCACCCACCCCTCCTTCACACCACAGGGTTTTTCGCCCCTGACACATTCTCTGCTCACGGCTAGGCCACCCTTTTTCTCACCAGTTTCATTTACTGGTTTTTGTTTTCTCTTCCTGTTTCACCTCCATCCTTTCATAGTCTTTTGCCCAATCCAGGGGTACCCCACGGGGGCCCCTGTTTGTGCGAAACCACCCTCCCTGCCACTTCTCCTCATGGGCTTTGCTCTATCTCTGTGGGTTGGGTGGTTCCTGGGGGATGTGCCTCCTCTCCCCTGGTGTGTCTTCCTTGCCTCTCCCTTTACCAGTTGAGTCAGGATAAATTCAAGGAAGACACTGCTCAGCTTGATGGCCATCATTGCTTGGAGTTCATAAGGAGATGAGCATTTTTTGTGGCCTTTTTTGGTATTCCCTAGACGCTCATCTCGCTTTTTTCGGCGCCGGACCATCTCGGCCGGTCCCGCAAATTTGCGGGAGCTCGATTCGGTCCTCTGGGACGTTTCGGCTCCCCGCAAATTTGCGGAGATCGTTAGGGGGTCCCGCAAAATTGCGGGAGGGTGGTGTCGGTACGGTTATGCCTCCATTGGCCCGCAAATTTGCGGTAATAGTTGGCTTTCACTATTGACTTTTTTTATGTCATCTTGTTGCCTGATACTATATTGGTGTATGCACTTTACTGTGTTATAGGCCCTGCATGTAAGATGTTGAGTGGTGGTTAACACTTTCTCCATCTTTGCAGGTTCTGCTAGTGCTCTTCCACCTGGGCCGCCCTCCTCACCTACCTCTGTGCTCCCAGTTTAGGGTGAGTACGGATACCTGTTTGCATGTGTGTTCCTGTTTCCCCATGCTCCTTCCCTGGTTCTTCTTGGACATTCTCTCCACTTACTCCTTCGACGTGCTGATTATGGTGTGTGTTCTTCTAGTGCAGGTAGGCTGCCTTGCTTTCGCCTTGGTTGTCGCTCCCCGTGCTTGGAGAGCCACAAGTCCTGCTTGCGCCACTCGCTCTGGGTGTCCTCTACGGCCTACCTCCCTGCTCTGTTTGGCACGTGTCTGGCCCTGGTGGTTGTGCTGCTCCATGGCCCTGGTTCCTCGGCGGCGGCTGTGGCCTCTGCTTCCCTTCCGTCGGTGTGGACGATGGTCTCCCGCCACATTAGGACTGTGGGCCACCGTTCCCCGGCCTTTGTTGCCGACCGGATCCGCGTCGCCCTGGGTATCCCTGACCCGACTGAAAGCCGTTCACCTGGCCCTCTCCTGCTCGGGCCCTCCCATGCGTCCCGCAGCCGGTCGTCCCATCGTCGGGGGGTTCCCCAACTCCGTCCACGCTCTCGCTCGCCTCGTCGTCCGTCCTCTACTGCCCTCGTCGTCCTCCTGATCGCCTTGACGACGCCCATCGCCCTCGTCATGGTTCTCGCCCTGAGGCCGGGGTTAGCGGCTCTGCCCCTGTGCGCCCTCCCCTGGCCTCTACGGATAGGGGCTCTACTCCTTCCGCACGCTTCCCCAGCCCAGACGACTTCCTCTTACGTTGTCCTCTCCGCGCGCGGTTGTTCATGCTGTAGCTGGCCCTCTGCTCCCTCCTCCTACACTGTCCGGGAGGGTCCGCCTGGATGTCGTTGCTTCTCCTACTTCACCTGCTTCAGTGCCTATTCTTCCTTCACGGTCTCGTCCCACGGTGGAGGTCCCTCCCTCCTCCGCCTCGGTGTCGGGCCGCCCTGTTATCTCAGCCCCGGGGATCCTTGCTCTGTTTCCCCCCGCGGCTCCTTCTGGCCTCCTTTCACCCGGCCAGCCTTCCCACTCCCGTCGTCCTGCTCCTCCTCATTCTTCTCTTCCTGACCTTCACTTAATGACCTGAAAATGCTTGACCAAATCATGAAGGTCTGTGAGAGAGTCCTTGAGGGTTTGATCAGGCAAAGCATCTCTATTGATGATATGCAGTTTGGTTTTATGCCAGGACGTGGTACAACCGATGCTATCTTCATAGTCAGGCAGATACAGGAAAGATACCTACTAAAAGGCAGGGATCTTTACTTTGTGTTTGTGGACCTGGAGAAGGCCTTTGATAGGGTACCTAGAGATGTTGTACAGTGGGCTATGAGGAAACTTGGTGTGGAAGAGTGGCTGGTGCGTGTGATAATGAAGATGTATGAGGATTCGCGAAGTTCGGTGAGGGTGAAAGGTGTACTGAGTGATGAATTCGCAGTCCGTGTTGGAGTCCATCAGGGTTCAGTGTTAAGCCCCCTCCTCTTTATTATGGTCTTGGAGGCGCTGTCTAGAGTTTTTAGAGGCGGACTCCCGTTGGAACTGTTTTATGCAGACGATTTAGTCCTAATAGCTGACAGTATGCAGGATGCTGAGGCCAAATTCAGAAAGTGGAGAGAGGCGAGCAAGGGTTTAAGAGTCAATATTAACAAAACCAAGGTTATGCATTGTAGTTTGAGACGAGGCAATGTGGAAAAGAGCGGTGCATACCCATGTGCAGTGTGTGGAAAGGGAGTGGGCGTTAACTCAATTCAATGTAGCATCTGTCGATGTTGGGTACACCATGGGAGTAAGCGCTGTAGTAGAATAAAGGGGCCCCTGCCGAAGGATAAGTCAGAAATAGAGAAATTTGAGTGCGTAGTGTGCAAAGGCGAGCTTGTGTTAAGTGATGATCCTGTGGCTGTGAATTTTGGAAATGAGTCTTTGGAGCTGGTGAACAAGTTTTGTTACCTAGGAGATACCATCTCTGCCGGTGGTGGGGCCGAGGCTGCCACTGTTGCTAGAATTAGGTGTGGCTGGGGGAAGTTCAGAGAATTGATGCCAATCCTGACCATGAAAAGAATGCCTCTCCCCCTGAAGGGAAAGGTGTATGCCTCATGTGTTAGAAGTGCAATGACGTATGCCTCAGAAACATGGGCCGTTAAAGTAGAGGATGTCAACAGAATGGAGCGTAATGAGATGAGAATGGTGAGATGGATGTGTGGGGCCAGGCTACAGGATAGAATAACAAATGTTGAGCTGAGGAGACGTTTAGGTATAAAGAGTATTAGCGAGGTGATGCGTACAAGTAGACTGGGATGGTATGGACATGTGGAGAGAATGGATGAACAAAATTGGGTGACAAAATGCAGGTCTGTGATTGTGGAGGGAGCTGCACCAAGGGGTGGACCGAGGAAGACCTGGGATCGGACTATACGCGCCGATCTCAAATCCAAGAACCTGACAAGTGAAGCAGCCCTTAACAGGGTTGCCTGGAACGCCGCCATTAGGACAAGAGACTGAAACTGCACTTATGTGTGGAACACTCAGTCTTAAAATGTTATGTATGTATGTATGTACTTACCGTCTCGCCAGGGGGGTACCCCTCCTCTTGCCTCGGTGGGGTTTCGCGAGGTTTCGGGGTCCCCTTTCTCAGGAGCTGACGTGTCGCTGGAAGAGGAGGATGGTGCTGTTTCCCCCTAGGCCGTTCGTGATCGGGGACGAGTCCTTCAACGGCGACACAACCGTCGTCGCTCGCCTTCCTTGGGCCGCGACGCTGCTGGTTCGTGTCGTGGGTCTCGCTCACCCCTGCGGGCCGACCAATCTTGGGGGGGGGTCGCCTCTCTCAGATCGATTGTCGGCTATGCAGGCTGGGTTGTGTCACGCATCGACGGGCGCTTGGAGTCGATGCAAGACTCCCTCTTCTCGCGCTTCTTGGCGGTGACTCACCCTACCTACCCCTGCTACGGTCCCCCTCCCTTCTGCAGGCCTACGCTCTGGTCAGACTTCAGCCGCCCTGACATCCTTCCGGCTGTTCATTCCCTGGCTGTGTTGACGGGTCTGTCCTCCTATGGGACAGGTTTGTGCGACGCCGGTACGCCTGGCTTAGCCATCATGCTCGGTCACCCTCTCCCATTGGAGGCCTGGTTTGCTGAGGCCTTCGACTTCACACACCGATCCGTCGACGGCTCTCCTTCAGTCCCTCCCCCGGAGTCATCACTGATTTTGCCTCCTCCTCTTGTGTCTGTCGGCGGGTTGGACGGCGCGTTCTCGTCCTGGATAAGCGCGCCCGTTCTTGAACTTTGTTCTATTGCTACCCCGTTCTTCTCTCACCCGGATCAGCCCTCTGTCGCCAAGGTTTTTCCCTTGCGACAGAGGGTGACGGACTTATTGTCTTGTCTTTAGGTTCCCTCCAGCCGTCTGTTCACCACCTGCGGCTTTTCGAGGCGTCTGCGCCAGGCGATCTTCGCGAGGGTTTGGACCGCGTTCAGCGGATCCACCTTCGGCTCGCGGTGTCTTTGGTTCCCGGGCTGAAGGCGGTTTTGTGCGCGGCAACTCGGCAACGCCCGACGGTACGGTCCTCGTTCTGCCGGCCGGCCCCCTTGGATATTCGTCAGGGTTTGTTGTCCTCTGCGCTATATACGTCGGGTTTTTTTAAGCAGGATGCTTGGAAATGCTACGCTTCTCTGTCGGCGGCCCCTGCTTCCGACACGCGACGACACACTGTGTCGTTGCGGACCCTGCTTACGTCACGCACCGACGCGCTGTGTCGCGCGCGGGGTCTTCTCAGTCCCGTCCTTCTGCCGGTCCTCTTCGGGGTGCTGCTGCAAGTGCTGCCGCCTTGCACGGGCGCAGGACTGGGACGTTGCGGGCCAGTGCGTCGGTTCCGCCTCGCACTTCTGTTCTTGCCCCTTTCATCCCCGCCGTGTCGGGGCTGGCCAGCCTTCCACTTCCGGCCGCCCTTCGACGGGGTCAGCCCCGCGACGGCCTGGGGTTGGGGTGGCCCGCCCTTTTCGACAAGGTTGGGGGGGGGGGGTAGAGGAGGTCAACGTGGCGCTCATGCCCGCACAGCCCGTACCGGGGGTACCTCCACGTCAACACAATGTGTAGGTTCTCTGGGTCGGCCTCCTTGTTCTCCTTCTCGCCTGCCCGACCGGGTCGCTCCCCTCCTCTCGGGTGCTCCCTCGGGTTGTTTTCGCCCTTGCGCCCCTCGGTGGCCGCGAGGGACGTTGGGGGCGGCGGGTTGCGCGGAGAGGTCTCACCTGGAGGTGGACGTCCAGACCCCCACTCCGCTCTTGTCACCGACGCCGGCCCATCTCTTCAGAGGTGGCGCACGTGTTCACTTCCATGCCCGAGCTGGGTAGAGTCGAGGGAGTTGACCGCCGGTCACCCGGTTTTCCTCTCCCGTGTCTTTCTGGTACCGTCGCAGAACTGCGACGCGATGCGACCGGTGGTGGATCTGTCGGCCCTCAACGGGCACATCGTGCACACACGGTTTCGGATGCTGCCGGTACCCCTGGTACGCCTGGCCCTGGCCCTGCGCCCTCTATCGTGGGTAGTGTCGCTGGCCCTCCAGGATGCGTCTTGGCTCGTTCCTCTCCATCCTCGCTTCCAGCTATTCTTGGCCGTTCGGACTTCCGATCGTGTGTTCCTGTTCGACGGCCTTTCCTTCGGTCTCCACATCGCGCCGCGGATCTTCTCCGCACTGGTGGGGCAGGCTCTGGGTCCTCTCCTCAGGAGCGGGCTCCAGATCCTGTTTTCCTTGGCCGATTGGTTGGTAGTTTCCGAAGCCCTAGGACTGGGCATTGGCGACGCCCTCACAGTCGTTCGCAACATCGCACGGTTAGGGTTCCCCTTCGATGTTTCCAAGTCACGCTTGACCCTGTCGCGTGTCGTGCCATGGGTCGGTCTCGCATGGGTTTTGTCCGGCACTACGGTGACCCGGGGTCTGCCAGCCGCGGTGCACCTTCGGTGGAAGGTCTTCGCCGTGTTGCACTCGGTCTCCCTCCCGGGGTGGCTCTGGGACTCGTTCGTGGGTTCGCTGCATTGGGCCGCTCTGCCCCTTCCCTTAGGGAGCCTCTGGCTACGCCGCCTCCTCCTCATGGGCACCGCGGTGTTTCCGTTGCCCCTATGGATCGGCTCCTGCCGCTCCCGCGTACCGTTCGCAGATGCTTCGGTCGCTGGGTTGCTCGGGGCTCGCTCTCTGCGGCTGTGCCCTGGACCGCCCCCCGCCGGCGGTCTGGGTAGCCACAGATACGTCGAGCGAGGTTGGGTGAGGTTCCCGATCGAACCTGGGACGTCCACTTCCCGGCAGATGGGTGGGTCTCCCTCCACTTACCCGTCTATGCCCTCGGACTGTTGGTTCCTTTGTTCTTCCTGCGGGACCACGCGCTGGCCCTTCGGGGTAAGTCGGTGGCCTTCGGGTTGGACACTCAGACAAGCTGTCCACTGTTTCCTAATGCGGGGGTCCTCCAGGTCATTGACTCTATTGTGGGTCTCGGTGGGGTTGTTCTTCCTCGCGGACCGACACCCCTTCTCCTTGCATGCCTCCTCCCTCCCCGGGCCTGCCACCCTGTGGGCGGCCGCCCTGTCGAGAGGGCAGGGCGTTCTTGTAGAATGGGCGATGAAACGGACTGTGTTCGCCGACCTCGCGGCTTCCTGAGGTGTTCCGGAGGTCGCCTTGTTCGCATCGGGGGTGCCGCGCCAGTTGCCTCTGGACCTCTCCCTCCGGTCTCGCGCTCCGGGGGGGGGGGGTCCGGACGCTTTCATGGTAGCCTGGTACAGGTGGCGGTCGATATACATCTTTGCGCCACCAGACGCGTTGTTGATGTGCCCAGTCCTCGCGAGGCTGCGGCTGTACCACGGCTGCGTCTGGCTCCTCGCGCCTCTGTGGCCGGCACGGGCTTGGTACGCCCGGTTGCCGCGGTGGTGCCCGAGTCCGGTCCCTCTACCTGTCTCCGGCTTCCACTTGGGCTAGGTTGGGGACCTGCGGACCTCGTTGGCCTTCGCATCGTGCTTGTTCATGAGGCACGGTGGTTCCCGGTCCCCGGCCGGGCCCTGACTGACTTCCTGCAGCGTTCCTGGCCGTCTTCTCCTTGGGGGACTTACGGGTCCCGCTGGAGGTCTTTTACTAGGTGGCTACAGGCCACTCGCCTGCCAGTTGGCTCTCCTTCCCTCGTCCTACGCTCCTTGTTTCACCTCTTCCGTACACGTCACTTTCAAGTCGACGCTATACGTACCCACTTGTCTGCCGTCCGGGGGGTCTTTGGGTCCGTCGCTGGGCTGGTCGTTCCGCCACAGGAGCTGGATTCCTTCCTGACGGCTGCCTTCCGGGATCGACCGCCTCCGCGCCAGGTCCCTCCGCAGTGGGATCTGGGGCGGGCTCTGGTCCTTCTGGCTTCACCCACGTATACAAGGGTCGCTACGCCGGTTCCGTTGCTCGGGCGTCCACTCTTCCTTGTCGCTCTGGCCACTGGGGATCGGGTGTCTGCACTAGCGGCATTGTCACGGCCCCGGGACTGCGTGCGATTCTCCCCGTCCTTGCATGGCGTCTCGTTCGCCTCCTCCCCTCCTTTTATTCCAACGCATGGGAGGGAGGCCCCCGTTTTCCAGCCTTTCACCGTCCAGGCTGTACGGCGTGGGCATCCTCGCCATGTGTTGTGCCCGGTGTCAGCCTTGCACTCCTCTGTTGCGTCTGTGGCGCCGCCTTCGGGTACTGCTGTGTGGGTGTCTCCTCGGACAGGTGGGAGGCTCTCGCAGGTGCAGATGGGCCGCCACGTTTGTCGGACCGTTCGTGCCTGTCACCCTGTTTGTAGGGGTTCTGCGCACGATGTCAGATCCTTTGCTGCCTCCTTCCGGTTCCTGCCACGTCGATCCTTACCTGCCATCGCCTCGGCGGTTTTGTGGTCTTCTATCAATTCCTTCATCTCCTCCTACCTCTCCGTGTCCAGTGTTCGACCCCCTCGGCCGGTGCTTGCTCTCGGGGGTCGTGTTTCCTGGTGCTCTGGCGAAGATCCCTGGTCTTCCCCCCTTGTCCCTCGTTCTTTTCCTTTGTTTTATTTGACAAAGGGGGGGGGGGGGGGTATGGGTTTGCAACACTGGATTGCAAGTTTGGGATTATGTATTGTTCCAGTACATAAGTGTTTTTGCCACATTGAAAATTGTGTTTTGTTCTTGTGTTCAGTGTTTTTGTTGGTTTTTGAAGAAAAGGGATTTTAGGTACAACCTTTTTGGTTTCAGACAAGTCTATGTTTTTGCATTACTATGAATGACGGGCATGTGTTAAAACTGTTCTTTTTAGCTACTCCTCAGTTTTTCACTCTTTTATTAAACTCTCTTGTTTAAATTGTGTCTTTGTCATTCATAATTTTGTTTTATGCATTGTTTTTTTTGGTAGGTTGGGCTTGGATGTCCTCCTATTTGTTATGCAGCCTTGACGTTGGATTTGCCAAGACTACTAACAAATTGGGAGGTTTGACGTACCTCCCAACCTACCAAATAGGAAAACCTACTATTTGGTAGTAGTCTTGGAAAATCCAACGTACATAATACCCTCCCTCACGCCGGACCCCTGACCATCCGCGTTCTTCTGCTGACGTGAGATGTGATGACAAGAGAGGGTCGCTCATGCGCACGTTCGACAGGGATCTGCACATGACGGAACACGGGATGGGCCTTAAGCGGTAACTAAGGTAAACCCCTTTTTCTTCTCTTCTATGCTTTTTTCACCTTCGGTGGTAGTTTTGGTTAATGTACAACGTCTCCTATAGCAAGATAAGGAGTAGACTCTAGACGTTTTCTTTTTAACCGCGGTTGGAATGACGACATAGCAGTCAAAATAGACAAGTCGTCATTGCAATTAGGTTAATAGCCTTGACGTTGGATTTTCCAAGACTACTACCAATAGTAGGTTTTCCTATTTGGTAGGTTGGGAGGTACGTCAAACTTCCCAATTTTAACAGCTAGAGAATTCCCACGCATCTCTAAACGTAGATGTGTTTCTTATCTGTAGACTAGCGTTGAGTAGAGCTCTCTAGGTCAACTGGTTCAGTTGTGATGACGATTTCCGTGGAGAGATTCGATGCGATGTTAGCAATATTGGACATTTGCAGACACTAATATCGTCATAGCATACAACAACAACATTGATCCGACGTCTCCTTGTTTTCGGAGGTGCGGTGTCGCAAAGACAGGCTTTGTTTACATGCGTCGGACACACAGCTTTCAAACCAAGCTTAATAGGCTTTCAAGCTTACGGATTTTAAAATGACACCCGGGCTCCTGGCCATCTGCCGCGGTGTCATTTTAAAATGACACCCGGGCAGGAAGGGTTAAATAGCAATTGAATACACTTACTGTATGTTCTTATGAGTGAAACTGAATATCTAAAGATAGGGATAATTGACTGCAGTGGAATGGATAAGGTACCCGTGTAATAACGCCGGCCTAGTCCATCAGTAACGTGAGAGATATGGTGTGGATGTGTTGAAGAGTGTTGAGATGGTTCTGTCAAGATGGAGCATATGGAGAGTAAGAAAATTAATAAAAAAACAAAAAAACAAAAAGTGAAAGGAACGGGCAGAGAGGGAGAGGCAGACTGAGAATGAGATGGAAATATAACGAGTTCAGAGGTATACGAGTGAAATTGGTGTTGGGAAGGATGTGGGGTAGTCGCTGACGAATGACAGGAGCATGGAGGCGAGTAATTTGTGGCCATCCCTTCGGGGATCAAGGTGTCTGGTAATAGATAAAACTATGATCTAACAGAGCAGTGTAGAAGTTTTTCACCTATATATTGTTCCACTTCACACTCCCAAATATCTACCAGCTATGCCTCGTATATTATTTTCAAGTTAATCATCATTCCTTAAGATATATTCAAAATTATACTGATATTGTGAAAACTAGAATGACAAGATGATAATTACTAGAACACATGTTACCAATAACAGCTCACCCAACATTAAGAATGCGGAGTTTGTTGAGTGAAGAGATGGATGTGGGTAGCTCCTCGATGATGTTGTTGAAGAGGTTGAGTATCTCCAGGTTGATAAGGTTGGCGATGGCTGGGGGTACCATTGTCAACCGGTTGTGGGGCAGGGACAGGCGGGTGATATGCTCCAACGACACTGTCAAGTACCAGATAGTTTAATAGGATTTAGGTTTGACTTATGGACTGGCCTTTATATCACCATTAATTTAACAAATGACATACGCTATATATACGTCGAGCCGGTTGAACGCAGTCAGAGCCAACGACGTACACATACTGTACATCCCGAACTGTAAATATTTAAAAAATTAGATTTCATCAAAATCAATTTATAATCCTACTACTGTACAGTACCGTAGAATGGGGTATTTGAGAACAGTTTTGGTGCAATTGTAATATGCTAAGGTATAGGGCAAAAAAACATATATTCGTGTACAAAATTTATTTAAAAAACAAAAATTTCAAATTTAATTCTGCACATATTCACCATAACAAATGTATCAAAATTTATACAAAAAATAGTTTTTATTAATTAACCCTTTGGCGCACGATGACTCGTTAAGAGTCATTAAACTTAAAAATATTCGCCAAAAATTAAGTTTTCGTCTGACGCGCGTTATATTTGGCATGGATATTAAGTATTAAGTCTAGTTCAATGGGTACAATTGGCAACCCCCTCAGTTTAACGGTTTACTCACGGCTGGCTGGGAAGGGAGCAGAGTACAGCTCAGTCTGTTTTTCAATACTTTCACGTTTATTCATGTATCTCAGTAACTATTTGGTGTATAGTAATTCTGAAGTTACCAGTGGAATCCTCATTAAATTCCACTTCCATATATGTATGCAAATCAAAAATGTTGTGGGCAAAAGTTTGAGCTAGCGCGAGTTGGAGATAAGGTATTTCATTTTTTTTTTTACAATTCTTATTTCGGAGTGCCCCAATGTGGTTGTTTTGTATTTATTCTATGTTTTTATTCCCTTATCTTCAAGTTCAATCAATAACGAAGCCGATGGTACCTCATTAATCCAAATACAAGAATTTTTTGGTGGATAAAAACGTCACAGAAACAAATTATCGCCGGGCACAAAACTGGCTCGGAGTGAGCTGAGATATACTTAGGGAGTGGGAAAAAACTTTGATTGGAAACTATAGGTGCGCCAAAGGGTTAATACTAACAGTAAAACAAAATTAAACATTGGGGGAAATGAGAACAGTGATTTGGGGGCAATTGAGAACATGTCTCTTAATGTATATAATTGTATATCACTGAATTATTTCCCCTTGTAAGACATAAATAAACAGTTCAAACAAATTGGCTATTTTTCTTAACCTTACCCTACCGGATGAGCATGTCTTTGAATGTATTTAGGAATA
The DNA here is from genome assembly GCA_032716605.1 of Paralithodes platypus. Classification (NCBI taxonomy): domain Eukaryota; kingdom Metazoa; phylum Arthropoda; class Malacostraca; order Decapoda; family Lithodidae; genus Paralithodes; species Paralithodes platypus. The sequence goes on along the minus strand of CM064513.1, from coordinate 40,734,747 downwards.
GTATTACAGATTTCCGTGCCTCTTTCAGATGTAATTTCATCACAATATCCTCTAGATCGGTGTCTAACACTTCTCTTCTCACAGGTTCCTTGAACGCTAACACTTTTGCAGGGTCCTGGTCTTTTGGTACATCAGCCTTCCTGTAATATAAGATGTCACACTTGGTTTCAGCCGTTGCCAGAACCCGACCAGCATAATGTACTGGGGCCTTTTTCGCTGGTTCAAACTTAACGAGAACATAATCACCCACTTTCAGTTGTTGTTCACCGGTAGCTTCATCCTCCGTTGGTTCGGGCTCAGTCGCTGGCTCTGGCTCACTCTTGTCACCCTTGTCGGAAGAAGAGTCTGAAGAAGTGTCGTTGTAGAGAGCTCGCTTCACTGGCGGTCTTGCGACTGTGTCTGATGGGCCACTCTCCGCCATATCCTGGAGCGAGACACTTCTTCCTGCTGGCACATTGACTCTCCTTCCACGAGGGGCTCTATGCCTCACACTGGTCTCCTCTTCTCCTTCAAGTATGACAGTAGTTGAGGACTGACATACTGGGCTCCGTCATCGTCTTGAGGTACTTTCCTCATCTTGGCCAGGATGCGCTCGGGATCAAAGGGATGGATGCCACAAGCTTTGAATGCAGCTGTGGCTAGGGGTGCCCATTTCTCCTCCATCATCTTCATCAAGGACATGAGCAGTGGAGGCATAGCCCACTTGGGGAAGCTTGCGAGGTGCTTGCCATCACCTTCCTTCCAGGCAGTGATCACCTTCCTCCACACAGTTTTGAGGGGCCCATACACAGCAACATCCAGTGGTTGAAGGAAGTGGGTCGAGTTAGGGGGACAGAAGGTCAGCCGGATATTGTTCCGCTCGCAGAGCTCGACGACCTTGTAGTTCAGATGGGAGGCGAGGTTATCTCCTATAAGAACCTTGGGTTCGTCGGAGGGGAGCGTCTGGCAGTACCTGATGACGACCTTCTCCAACCAGTCGACGAACACATCGGAGTCGAACCAACCAGATGTTGTGCGGTTATAATGCACCCCTATTGGTCCACCAAGAATCCACGAATCCTGCAGCCTTTCACCCTTGTAGACCACATAAGGTTGCAGAACTTCTCCAGCAGCAGTTACGGCAAACATGATGGAGGTTGAGCTCTTGGTAGTATTCATGATCCGTTCTGCATGCTTTATCCCTTTTCTGAAGATCTGGAGTTTTCCTTTGGGATCGTCGGTGAGATTCGTTTCATCATAGTTGATGATGTTGGCTGGGGGTACATCAACAAGCGTAGTGCGAAGGCGGTCGAAGTAGCTGGTAACATCCGCCTCCGACACAGTTGCTCGCTTCCTGGAGATGTTCTGGCAGGTGCGGGATGAAAGAAGAACAGTGTCGCTGGAGGAAACCATAGACCCAATCAAATCCAGGCAGGTTGTCTTTGAACTCTTCAATGGAGCGATGCTGGCTGTCTAGGAGATGTTTGACGAACGTCCTTAATTCGGTGACGTCAAAGGCCATGCCAAAATCTCCCAGTGACGCCAGATTCTGGGCTATGGACATCTCCTCAGTACGGAGAAGTGCTGTCTTGCGGCCGATCTTCCGGGGTGATTGATTTCTTCCGACATGTCGCTGGTAAAGGCTCGTGGGAGGGATGTTGTGTTTCGCTGCTGCCACACGTAATGTATCTCCCTGCTCGATGTCAATAAGGCCAGGGCGGCCACATCCTCTTCGCTGTACTAGCACTTGGGCGACCCATTCTTGTTATAGTTGCGGACCATTCTGTAAGAAGAAAAAACATGCTTTATATACCTACATAGTGCATAAAATGGATATTCTCAATTACCATTTCATGATCTCAATTGCCCCACCCCTTGTTCTCAGTTGCCCCACCTTGTGATCTCATTTGCCCCAATCTAGTACAGTAATTGGTCAAGATTTGGAACACTAATCAACTTACCTGATAGGTGGATGTAGGTGAGTGTTGCAGAGAATTTCTTTGATCCAGTATGTGATTAGCAGTTTTGTCTTTTAATTCGACACTGCGTTATTATCCTTAGTATTTGGTCTGAAATATTGATCTGAAAAACCAGTTTTGGAAAAACTAATACAAATGTAGTTAAATTTCACATAATTCAAGTCGAGATGCTTAATGCAACTCGAAACATAATTGGTGGTCATACAGAACATTAAAAATATAACCTAGCCTTAGTAATAACACTACAGTATAGTAAGTTCTCAAATACCCCTATAATTCCCATTTGCCCCAGACGTTCTCATTTCCCCCAATCTACGGTACTGTAGTAGGAATACAGTATAAATATAGCCATTATTAACCCATCAGACCCGGAAGGGCTCTTGAACGCCCATAAAAAACACACCCGAGCTACCCAGAAGGGCTCTTAAACACCCATTAGCTCAAAGCCTGTAAGCTTGGTGTGCGAGGCGTACGTCCGACGCATGTAAACAACAGCCGGCTGGACCGACGCCCCGCATCTCCGGCCACAAGAAGGAGTGCGTCGCTTGTTCGTGTGTGCCTGTATGTTATTGTTAAGTATCGAAAAGTAGTGTAAAGTGGCTGTTTTTGCCATAAAGTTATCTCCAATGAAATCATCATCACAACTGAACCAGTTGACTTAGAGAGCTCTACTTAACGCCATTCTACAGGTACGAAACACATCTACACTTGGGGGATGCGCGGGAATGCGGAAGCAAGCCAAATAACAAAGATGCGGTAGCCTAGGCGTAGACGTTTTTCGGCCAAAACCCCCGGATTTCGGGGAATATATATATAATACATAGCCGGGGCTGGAGGGTTAACCCTCAACCGACGGTGACCGTCATATGACGGGAGAAAGAATATTGGCCATCCCTGCGGTGCCCGTCATATGACACTTGCCTTTTTAAGGCCATTATGAGCGATGAGAGACAGAGCGAGCATTGCAAGGACAACAGGCAATAAACCGACGATCCGAAGCGACGACGGACTCCCGATTTTCGGCACAAACGCGCCGTTTTATTCTCGTCGAAAACCACATTAAAAAGTTATTATATCGTTTTCAATACTATTACTGGACCATAAAAAGGTGTAGCTGTGTATTGGATGCGTGGAAACCGAAAACAAATATGTATTAACTCATTGGTGGTACCTGTCAAATAGGTCTCCAGTAACTAAAATCGTACCGAAAATAATAAGTCCTGACCGTAAACAAAGCATTGCGCACAATGACTCCTTCGACTTTACCTCCTTCTTCTTGTTTTGAAAGATGCGGTGAGTGCGATTCACCCAATAAATGGCATGAGCGTTACTCACAAAAACTAAATACCGGCAACCTGTTTTTGCCTCTTTACAGATCTACATACTTGAGGATGACAATAAATCAAGGGGGGGTAAGGGGGGGCCCTCAATCCATCGTGTATCCAATGTACCCCAGAATTTCCGGGTGTATCACTACCGACATACTGTACAACATAAATCATCTATAAATCTTGCTCTATCTATCTTGCTCATGTAGTAGTGTAGCCTACACCCTATGTGGTGGATTGTGTTCTTTTATTTCATAGATTTCATTTTAGTAAGCGTTGTTTCCACATAGCAATTTTGATAATTTAATTTGACTTTATATTGTCCTTGTCCCAATTTTGGTTTGTTTAGTTTGCAAGTTTTACATTTTAATACTTATAATAAAATAAATACTTATAAATCTATAATACTAGGTTAGGTTAGGTTAGGTTGCTTGGTTAGGGTAATGTATTTTTGTATACAAAGGCAGTCAAAATAGACGGAAACATGATGGTGAGCGTCCGCGTAGTGTAAACAAGACGGGCGGTACACCCGGTAACTACATTCTTGCCCAATTTCCCTTACCTAGGCTACTGTAAAAGTGAGATTCACCCAATAAATGGCGCAATTTGACGCTGTATCTTCAGATTGATAGATAATGGGTAAGTTTATGCAAATCCTCCACTCAAACCATGCAAAACAACTATGAAACCGTAGCATTCAAGGAGACTACTGCAGGACTCTTCTTCTTCTTCTTACCTCTGACCGGGTATAGGCTATCCTAGTGTTTACTAGCCTATACCCCTTTGAAAGGATATTAGCCTAACCTAACAACCTTACCTAACTGAAACTGACACCCAGACTTAACGCCCTCAGGTCACTTGCTCACACAAAATTTGGACACAACAAAGAAACTACCACCACAGTATATAAACAATACATAAGATCAGTGATGGAATACGCAAGCCCAGCCTGGGCTTCTAACCTAGCTGAAACTCATCATAAGACCTTACAGACTATTCAAAACAAAGCCCTGAAGATCATTACAGGCTGCACAGCTACTTCACCCACAGATCACCTACATCAAGAAACCAAAATTCTCAAAGTCAAAGACCATCTGGACATGAGAGGCACTCAATTCCTGGCAGCAGCCTCCACGAACCAAGACCACCCACTAAACTACATGGCAACACACCACAGACACCAAGAAATATCAAAACAACACCCAGCACACGGTATCACACACAATTATTGTCCTCTCTCCCTCCCTGCCCACCCCGAACCAACTTCCAGAAGCACATCCATACTCATATCTCTCACCGATCCATCCACTCACTCACAGACAACACGCAGCTGCATGCACGACCTCCCGAAATCCATCCTTCCGAATCCTCCCTTCCTCGCGAGGACAGAGTCCACCTGGCCAGGCTGAGATGCGGACACCATCCAGCTCTCCTGAGCTATCAGAAGAGACTGGATGACTCCGTTGTCGACGCCTGCCCGGGATGTAACACAGCACCCCATACCATTAAACACATCATAGAAGACTGCATTTCACACAACCACTTACGCCAACAACACAATCTACACTCAATGAGAGCTCTGTGGGAAAGCCCGATCGTGGCCATGGCCTCTCTCAGGGACTCGGGGCTGTTCGGCCAGGCAGCTTAGGGAACAACAACAACAACAACCTTACCTAACCTATCCTAGTATTATAGGTGGGGGCTGCCGCCCCCACACCCCCGCTTTGACTTAGATTTTTGGTGTATTTGTCTGTAAAGTGGGTATTTTTCAATTTGTTGATAACGAAAATCCTCCATGCGGACTATATGGAGAAAAATATGGCGAATCTATTGGTGCCTATTTTCCCTAATAAATTGTTTCTAATAAGGCGGACAGAGTGTCAAACGAAAGCCAAGTCCATTATGTTCAGTCTTTATTATTGTCTATGTTTAGGTCAAATTATGGGTTATAGTTCAAATGATATCTTTGGGAGTGAGAAAATGGCCAAAACAATGCTATGTCATGTTAATTTTTTTTTTTTTTTTTGTATTCCTTCTCTTATTCATTCTAGTCTTCAAACAAAATTGCTCTGGTTTGACACCCTGAAGGCGGATGTAGTGTCCTTGAAGATTATCAAAAAATTAGCCTAGCCTAACCTAACCGAAAACTAACCTGTCTCGCCGACGGTCTAAACCCAGCTCACGTTCCCTGTTTATATTTTTTTTATAATGAATTACTGACGGGGTGGATATAGGCTTATACCTATATGGCAATGAAGTACATGACCTAACTAACATATTATGTCTAAATAATATATCGATGGTTTCGACCCGGTGTATAACTGGATAAATTCAGAGTCCTGCTGTAGTCTCCTTGAATGCTACCCTATGCATTTCCGGTAAAAGTTTATCACCAACCAGTTACGAGTTTTTCAGGTAGGCCTAGGGCCTAATTTGTTGTTGTTTTTTATGTTTTATTTGATAGCCTATAGGCTAGCCTACAGTGTTGTTTAATACCGAGGACCGTCGCATAATTCGCATTTTAGTATTTTCAACATTAGCCTAGCCTAGCCTAGCCTAACCTAACCTAGCCTAACCTAACCTAACCTAGCCTAACCTAACCTGTCTCGCCGACGGTCTAAACCTAGCTCACGTTCCCTGTTTATGGGTGCGCGACGGTCTAAACCCAGCTCACGTTCCCTGTTTATGGGTTCGCGACGGTCTAAACCCAGCTCACGTTTCCTGTGTTATGGGTGAACAATCAAACAGTTTCTCGTATTTCACTTAGGCCTAGGCCTAGGCTATAGTGATTTTGCGACGGTAATTACATGTACACCAACAAAGTATCGTTCATGAGTGATAAAACAGATAATCATCGATGGGGCCCGTAACTGGTTGGTCATAAACTAATACCGCATTTCCTACTATTATCACATATCAAAATACCCTTAGGCCTACACAACTCTAAAATAGGCCTAGCCTGGGCTAGATAAAAAAAAAAAAAAATTGTTTTGCAATTTAGGATAATTAGGCTAGGCCTACATAAACTAAAACTGGTAAAATTCTAGTTTCACGTACACAGCGACAAAAGGGAGGCGCCGTTGTAAAGGCATAGCTTCCCGACCAACTATGAAGATCGGGGAAATTGCTGGGTAAAAGACGTAATATAATAATAAACTACATTAACGACATTAGCCTAACCTAACAACCTTACCTAACCTAACCTAGTATTATGTAATAGCTATGGTGCCGCATATGGGGAGATTTTTTTTTTTTTTTACAGTAGGTATAATTCCTTATAATGCATTTCCGCCGCTTTGGACATATATAGGAATTAAGTATGGTATATGACAACTCTAAAGTAGCCATAGAAATTTATGAGTATGCTGTGAAAGCGAAACTAGAATTAAACCCTAAAACTTTATAGCCTATTGACCAAATCGCACCCTTACTTAATAATTACTTAATATACCAATTCCAATATAAGGACATACGGGCCACCTACACTCAACATTAAAGTGTGTGGGCGAGGCACTGTTTGGCACCTGCTCCATTTTTCTTATTTCAGTACTCACACAGGCCTGGTAATTCCTCTATAGATGTTATCTGCTTGTCCTGGAGGTCAAGTTCGGGATTTCCAGAATCCCTGGCTTCATCTATAACTTTTCTGGCTGCTTTAGACATCTTTAACAAGAGCTCTTGTTGACACACCTACTTTCAGAAAACTCTCCAACACTTCTGCTACTTTGCAGCACGGCCAATGTAGCTTTTACTGAAAATTAACACATTACAATTACCTTACCTATTGACTTCAATGGCAATACAATATTGCCTTACACATTAAGTTTTGGAATGTTCTAGAAAGGGAAAATTCCAATATAATGGTTTAAACACAAATAAAATCTACAAATCATTCCCCAGTTTCATGTTGCTATATGTAAACACAAGTATCTAGCAGTAAAGATGCTAAATTGGCAACATTGACGCCTGACGGAAATAGATAGCAGCAACGACCCTATACTAGATATTATAAAGTCCTTGATAGCAGTAATGTAGCCTACTAATCGGTATATGGGTATCAAAGGCATAATCAGTTTGTACCTGTGAAACTATAGGCATTAATAGGCAAATGTCAAGTTTGTGTTTTACTATTTAACCCGAGAACGGCGAGGAGACTCTTAACCCGGGAACAGCGAGAACACTCTTAAGAGGTTTTGGTGGGCAAAGGCGACGGTCCTCTTAACCCTTTCACGCATTTATGACGCAGAGGTTGCCAGATTAGCAATAAGAAATAGAGTTCTCTCACTCTTATAATTACTTCTCCAAAATTAGTTTTCTGCCCACAGCTAACTCAAAGACAACTGCAGAGGTTGAAGTAACTAAGCTAAAGGTTTCTAAATACCCCTGATGGTAACTAAGGCTTTAAAGTATCTCCAATAGGCTCAAAATCGCGTCATATGCGTGAAAGGGTTAAGAGGTATAAGGCCTAAAAAAAAAAATTAAAAGGCCCCAGTAGCACTTAAAAAAAAAAAAAAAAAATTAAGTGAGATAATTCCCCTCCGTACCATCTATCACTCCTCCAATGTGTCAAAAAACCCTCCTTCCCCTCCCCTTCAATTATCACCTATTTTTTCCTCTTATTCCCTTGTTTATCGGTTGATTTACCGTGCCAACATCTCCAATCCGGTTCTAAGGCGTGGTCATATGCCTACCGAGTGCGTGATGTGAGAGAGAATGAGAGAGACTCGGTCTGCTTCTGGCCTTGAGAGAGAGAGGGTGTACTTCGCATCTGGCTCACATTTCATGAAAACGGTCTGCAATAATTCGCGATTTTGACCCTCTAAAGTCTAAACACTATTCCCACTTGTTTTTATTGCTGTTACATGTTAATATCTTCATATTAAACGTAAAATAGGCGCATATATGAATAAGTAATAACGATATTTATCGTAAAATTACAATTTTAGGCGGGAATGGAGTCTAATATGGCCGCCCAGTAGTATGGTGTTCACTACATATAGTATAGCTCACCCTACCGGGTTAAGAGGTTTTACTGGGCGAAGGCGACGGGACTCGCCTAAAAAAAGCATTTTAAAAGACCCCAAAATCACTCAAAACAAAGGAATATGTGATTAAAGTGAGATAATTCCCCTCCATACCTCCTATATCACTCCTCCACATGTGTCAACCCCCCCACCCCCCTTCAATTATCACCTATTTTTCCTCTTATTCCCTTGTTTATCGGTTTATTTACCGCGCCAATATCTCTCACCCGGTTTCAAGGTCATCAGGGACACATAGAGCGTGGGAAGAGAAAGATAGCAAAAGAGAGAGTTCAGTCTACCTTCGAAGAGGGAGGGTGTATGTCTCGTGCGCATCTCGCCTCATGACTGGAGGGTCGGCAATAATTTGTCTTTTTCACCCCCAAATACTATTCCCACTTGTTTTATTGCTGTTATATGTTAATATCTTCATAATAAACGTAAAATAGGCGCATATGAACAAGTAATAACGGTATTTATCGGATAATGACGATTTTAGGCGGGAAAGAAGCAAAATATGCTCGCTTGATGCGCACTTTTAAAAACCAATGGCGCGCCATTCTCAGGTTAATTCAGGCGAACAACATTACAGCCAGATCCTGTGTTTTCAAGTTGTATAGTAGGTGCCCTGTAGGATTAGGGTTTTACGCCATGCCCGAAAGGGAGGTTCTGGAGCTCCGATCTTACTTTCAACCATCTTGACAATTTTACCAACACACCTAAACTTTGTTTGATGCAAAAATAGCCTCCTGAAAATATACCCAGGGTGGGAATCGAACCCGTAACCCTTGGGTACGAGGTGGACACCTTACCATTTAGACCAATAGAGATATCACACTTGGCCTGGACGGCTCAAGTATTTTTCCGCATCTTGTTCAGTTTAGGCTAACCTGTTTTTACTAACTTTACATCTGGATCAGATTTTTGTAGTAAGACAGCTATGTGAGAAGTACTTAGAGAAGCATAAGGAGATATTTTGGGTTTTTATGGATTTGGAAAAAGCATATGATCGCGTGGATCGATAAGCAATGTGGAAGATGCTAAGGATTTATGAAAATGGAAGAAATCTGTAACCTCTCCGCTGCGTAGGTGGGGTATTGGCCACCCCTCCCTGTGCGGAGGTATCTGTCTCCTAAACTCAAATCGTCATCGTACCATAAATATCATTATTACTTTTCCATATGCGCCTATTTTACGTTGATTATAAAGGTATTAACCTGTGGAACAGGTTAAAACAAGTGGAAACAGCGTTTGGATGGTCAAAATCGGCGATAGAGGCCGGGAGTTACATAACTTATGGCTGAGGCAGCCTGCTTGGTAACACAGATGACCACGCCCTGCTAGCAACTCGCTAATGTTAGCACGAAAATATACCTAAGAATAAGGGAATAACAGGGAGAATAGGTGATAATTGAAGGGGGGGAGGGGGGGGGGGAAGGGTGGAAGGAGGGGGTGTGGAGTGATATTTGGCATGGCCAAGGGGCAATAAAAAAATAAATAAAAAAAAAATAAAAAAAATTATACAGGGCTGATTTAAATGTTTTTTTTTTTAGGCCTTGGATTATATGAGGAGTTCCGCAGCGCAGCGGTAAAACTCTTATGATGAGATCCGCACTTGCTGGGTTAAGAGCAGTTAAAGAGTTTCTATGAAGAGAGAAGAGCATGTGTTAGAGTAGGAAATAATGAGTTGAGTGAATGGTTTGAGGTAAATGTAGGTTTGCGACAGGGTTGTGTTATGTCACAATGGCTGTTTAAAATATATATATATGGATGGTGTGGTGAGGGAGGTGAAAATGAGAACTATGGGTAGAGGATTGGGTTTAGTAGGAAATAATGGTAGAGATTGGGAGTTAAATCAGTTGCTGTTCGCTGATTACACAGCATTGGTGGCGGATTCTGAGGAGAAACTGCAGCGGGTAGTCAAAGAGTTTAGTGTGGTTTGTGGGAGGAGGAAGCTGAAGGTGAACGTTAATAAAAGTAAAAGTAAAGTGATGGTGTGTAATAGGGGTGATCGTAGGGTGAATCTAGATGTGAGGCTGGATGGGAAAATATTGGAACAAGTAGAATGTTCTAAATATCTAGGAGGAACAATAAGCAAGAATGGAGGTATGGAAATGGAGGTAAAACAGAGAGTATGTGAATGAAGGAAGTTTTCAGAGCAATGGGAAGTACTGTATGTGGAAGGTGAGAAATGACTATAGATCATGCAAGGGAAGTGGTAATAAGAAGGAATGAATGGATAATGCTTGTGAATAGATGAGTGAACACTATTGTTCATTTGGGAGAAGAGGTCGGGTGTCAGTTGGACTAGATAATAGTCCGTCAGGCGCCTGGCCCGGGGAGCCGTATATGAAGGGTGCGCCTGCGCCGCCTGGAAGTGTGGTGGGCAGGCTTGCGGTTTCGGCTCACTGTTATGTCTGCCTGCCGAGACCTCGGGGGCCGGTTGAGTGCTGGAGGGACCTTGGTGATCCCTGGTCTCTGGGTCTTCTGGGTGACTTAATTTAGATTTGTGTGAATTTGTGTTTTGTTTTTGTGTGTTCATTGTTTTCTGTTGTGTTGTGTTGTCCCTATTCGGGTTCTGTCTTTAGTCAGCCATCCCCAGAAAAATGGAGAATGGGCCTGAGTAAATACATACATACATATAATACAGTAGGGATAAGTGAGGTAGCAAAATGCTAATTAAGTATGTGAAGTTATATGTGTTGGGAGTGAGAGCCCAGTATATGCAATATATTTTTACTTTCATTTTTGGTCTGATAAGTTTGTGCGTAGTCTTTTGTTGCATTCATGACCAGAATACCTCGCTGTATGCAATGTGATTTAATGCCAAATGATTGAGATTTTAATTTTTGAGCCAAAAAAAGATATAATATTGTAGAGAGGGCATTGATGGATTATTTGCTGGTGACAAGGGAAAGATTGTGTAGACTGCTGGATGTGAATGTGATGAGAGGTGAGGTGGAGGGTATGTCAGATCATTACCTGGTGGAGGGAAAGCTAAGAGTTACAGGAGAATAAGAGACAAGCGTGCAGTAACAGGTAATAAAAGTTAGTGAGTTAGAGAAGAGTGCAAAAGAGAGGGAGTACAAGGAAAGCCTAAATGAAAAGTGGATGGAGTTGAGAGAGAAGTAGAGGTTGAATGGCAACAGTTTAAGGAAGGAGTGAAAGCAAGTGCAGAGGTAGTATGCGGCAAAAGGAAAGTAGGAGGCAGAGGTATCAGGAAGGGAAGCGAGTGGTGGAATGATACGGTGAGAAAGGCAGTTGAGGAGAAGAGACAGTGTTTTGAGAGGGTTTTGCAGGATGGTAGTGTTGAGGTATGGGAGAGGTACAAGAGAAAGGGAGAGGCAAAACGGAAAATTAGAGAAGCGAAAAAAGATGCAAACGAAAGGTGGGGTCAAAGGTTGAGTGAGAATTTTGAAGAACGAAAGATGTTCTGGAAAGAGGTAAATAGAGTAAGAAAAGGAGGACAAAAGAGGGAAGAGTCAGTGAAAGATGCAAATGGAGAATTACTAGTGGAACCAGTTGAAGTGAGGAAAAGATATGCTGAGTATTTTGAATCTTTGCTAAATGCAAGAGATGGAAGAGAAGCAGTGATTGAAGCAATGGTTGATGGAGATATATAGGTTACCCAGGCCACCTAGGTGGCAGGGAATTAATGAATGAAGGGATTGAGGAAAATGAGCTGAAAAAAGCAGTGAAACATATGAAAGCAGAAAGCAGGTTTGGATGGTATTGCTATGGAGTGTATAAAGAAGGGTGGAGATGTGATAATAGATTGGTTGGTGAGACTTTTCAATGTGTGCTTTGTGATGTCAAGGGTACCAATTGACTGGAAGAGTGCATGTATTGTGCCGTTGTACAAGGGGAAGGGAGATCGGCAAGAGTGTTCAAGTTATAGAGGTATTAGTTTATTATCAGTGGTTGGAAAGCTGTATGGCAGGGTGTTGATAGAGAGGATAATAAAATGTACGGAAGTTGCAATACGAGAAGAACAGTGCGGTTTTAGGAGGGGAAGAGGGTGCGTGGATCAGATGTTTGCAGTAAGACAGTTATGCGAGAAGTATTTAGAGAAGCATAAGGAGATATTTTGGGCTTTTATGGATTTGGAAAAAGCGTCTGATCGTGTGGATCGTGAAGCAATGTGGAAGGTGTTAAGGATTTATGAAATTGGAGGAAATTTGTTAGAAGCAGTTAAGAGGTTTTATGAAGGGAGCAGAGCATGGGTTAGATTAGGAAATGGCTAGTTGAGTGAATGGTTTGAGGTAAAGGTAGGTTTGTGACAGGGTTGTGTATTGTCACCATGGCTGTTTAATATGTTTATGGATGGTGTGGTGAGGGAGGTGAAAATGAGAACTATGGGAAGAGGATTGGGTTTAGTAGGAAAGAATGGTAGAGATTGGGAGTTGAATCAGTTGCTGTTCGCTGATGACAGCGTTGGTGGCGGATTTTGAGGAGAAATTGCAGCGGGTAGTCAAAGAGTTTGGAGTGGTTTGTGGGAGGAGGAAACTGAAGGTGAACGTCAATAAAAGTAAAGTAATGGTGTGTAATAGGGGTGATCATAGGGTGAATCTAGATGTGAGGCTGGATGGGGAAATATTGGAACAAGTAGAGTGTTTTAAATATCTACGAGGAACGATAAGCAGGAGTGGAGGTATGGAAATGGAGGTAAAACAGAGTGTGTGTGAAGGAAGGAAAGTTTTCGGAGCAATGGGAAGTACTGTATGTGGAAGACTAGAAATCTCGGAATGAAAGTAAAAAGTGCAATGTATCAAGGAATTGTTGTGCCAACAGTGATGTATGGGGCTGAGACATGGGCTCTGAAGAAAAAGGAGAGAAGAAAGCTGGATGTGATGGAGATGAGCTGCTTGAGGAGTATGTGTGGAGTTACTCGTAGAGACGGATTGAGGAATGAAGAGATACGTAGGAGAGTGGGGCAGCAGGAACATTTGTCAGCCAGAGTGGACAGAAGGGTGCTGAGCTGGTATGGTCATGTTGAACGAATTGGATATGAAAGGCTTACAAAGAGAATATATGAGTAAGATACAAGGGGAGATAGAAGGGCAGGAAGACCCCCATTGAGATGGAGAGACTGTGTAAGACAAGCTTTGGATGATTAAGGAATGACTATAGATCAGGCAAAGGAAGTGGTAATAAACAGGAATGAATGGAGAATGCTTGTGAATAGTTGTTGTTGTTGTTCCCTAAGCTGCCTGGCCGAACAGCCCCGAGTCCCTGAGGAAGGCCATGGCCATGATCGGGGTTTCCCACAGAGCTCTCATTGAGTGTAGATTGTGTTGTTGGCGTAAGTGGTTGTGTGAAATGCAGTCTTCTATGATGTGTTTAATGGTATGGGGTGCTGTGTTACATCCCGAGCAGGCGTCGACAACGGAGTCATCCAGTCTCTTCTGATAGCTCAGGAGAGCTGGATGGTGTCCGCATCTCAGCCTGGCCAGGTGGACTCTGTCCTCGCGAGGAAGGGAGGATTCGGAAGGATGGATTTCGGGAGGTCGTGCATGCAGCTGCGTGTTGTCTGTGAGTGAGTGGATGGATCGGCGAGAGATATGAGTATGGATGTGCTTCTGGAAGTTGGTTCGGGGTGGGCAGGGAGGGAGAGATGACAATAATTGTGTGTGATACCGTGTGCTGGGTGTTGTTTTGATATTTCTTGGTGTCTGTGGGTGTGTTGCCCTGTAGTTTAGTGGGTGGTCTTGGTTCGTGGAGGCTGCTGCCAGGAATTGAGTGCCTCTCATGTCCAGATGGTCTTTGACTTTGAGGATTTTGGTTTCTTGATGTAGGTGATCTGTGGGTGCAGTAGCTGTGCAGCCTGTAATGATCTTCAGGGCTTTGTTTTGAATAGTCTGTAAGGTCTTATGATGTGTTTCAGCTAGGTTAGAAGCCCAGGCTGGGCTTGTGTATTCCATCACTGATCTTATGTATTGTTTATATACTGTGGTGGTAGTTTCTTTGTTGTGTCCAAATTTTGTGTGAGCAAGTGACCTGAGGGCGTTAAGTATGGGTGTCAGTTTCTTTTTAATGTTTGTGGTGTGCTGTTTGAATGTCATATGTGTATCATATGTTACTCCTAGGATTTTGAGTGTGTGTGTATGTGTTAGGGGTGTGTTGTTTATGGTGAGTTGAGGGATGTATTCGTGTTCTCCTGTCCAGTTTGTGAGCAGGGTTGCGGTGGATTTGGCTGGGGCTAGATTAAGTCTGTTTGTAGTGCACCAGCCATGTAGTGTGTTGAGATAGGGTTGAAGGAGATCTGTTGCTCTTTTTGGGTCATGGTGTGTGCATGTGAGTGTTATGTCATCTGCATAGGAGGCCAAGTTTATTTGGGGCATATTGGGTGTAGTTATATCGTGCATGTACAGGTTGAAGAGTGCGGGCGATAGGACGGATCCTTGTGGGACTCCGTTTGGAAAGTTTCTGATTTTAGATGACTGACCGGCAAAAGATACGTGTGCACATCTGCCTGCTAGGAAGTTGGCCAGCCACCTTTTTGTGTTGTTGTGCATGTTTGTGTTGTAGATTTTGTTTGTTAGGTTGTGGCGGGGGATGGCATCGAAGGCTTTACTAATGTCGAGTGTGGCTAATAGTGATCTGTATGGTGGTCTAGCTGAGTTGATACCGTCAAAAGCTCTTTGTGTAAGGTCTGTGAGAAGTGTTTGTGGAGTGCAGTGGCCTAAAGCCATGTTGTGTTGGAGCTAGGGGTAGGTCGGGTGTAATTAGTTGTTGTTCCCCAAGCTGCCTGGCTGAACAGCCCCAAGGCCCCGAGCAAGGCCAAGGCCATAATTGAGCGCCCCCACAGAACCCTCCCTGATGACCACAATAAAGCCTGGGTGACCGAAGCCACTCCATGGCGGGGAGCCGAAGAGGGTGCGGAAACGCCCGGGAAACCAAAGCCCAATCCAGGGCCCTGTGCCCCTAAGCAATTATGAAGAGAAAGTTGAGGGGCAAAGGAAAAATGTGACGCTTTGGCTTCCATTCTTGGTAGATTGGGAGGTCAATCCACGGAAGAGACGCCGTCACTTGAGATCTAGAAAATATATAAGTAAAAGGAACAGTCAGAGTGAGCTATGGGTATGGCAGAGATCGCTCAGTTCTCACTCTGATAGACCAGCCCATCACCAGGTGTAATTAGTTGTAATACAGTACTAGGCATTCCATGACTATGGAGGGGGAGCAAAGGAGTGTGATGGGGTGGTGCGAGGAGGGTAGCGTGGGGTCTTTGTTGAGTTTGGGATATGTGATGATGATACCATGCTTCCAAATGTCTGGTATTGTGTTGTGTCAATAGCTGTAGTTTGATATGTTAGTGAGTGCTTGTATACCTTGTGGTCCCAGGTGTCTGAGGTGTATGTTGCTTATGTTGTCTAGGCCACAGGCGGGTGAGTGCTTGAGATTGTTGATGATATGCTTTGTCTGGTGATTGGTGAAGGGTGTATAGTCAGGGTCTGTGGGGAATTGTCTCTTACGTCGGATGACATGTCGGTCGTCTTTGTGAGGTTTTAGGTGGCTGACATGTGAGAAGTGATTGATGAGAGTGTTTGCTTGTTGTTTACATGAAGGAGTAGAGTCTGTTGTTGTGATTGCAGCATGTGATTGTGTTGTGTTGCTGTTGGAAAGTGTGATGCTGTTTACTGTTTTGTAGAGTTTTTTGGGGTTTGTTTTGTGATCAAGTGTTTGTAGGAAGTTATTCCAATTTAGTTTTTGTTGTTCTTGTATTTTGTTGTTAGTTTGGGTGTTGAGTGCTTGAATTTGTTGTGTGATGTCTTGTGTGTGGAGTGCTGGGGAGTGTTTCAGTATGTCGCGTTGTCTGATGAGGGTTTGAATTTCTGGTGTGAAGTTGGGGTTGTGTCTTTTTCTGTTACCTCTTGGAATGTGTTTCTTGTCAGCGTTTTGGATAGTTTTATTGAGTATGTGTACAGCATTGTTGATGTTAGTGGTGGGTGTACTGTTTAGAGTTGTGAAGTGTTGTTCTGTCTCATTTGTGAATGCTTCCCAGTTAGCTCTTTTATAATTGGTGTATGTGTGTTTGTGGCTAGCTGGGGTGAGTCTGGTTTTGGTGGTGATAATGATCGGGAGGTGGTCAGAGCCTAAGGTTCTGACCACCCTCCAGGATGTTGTGGGGGCGAGTTCTGGGGAGCAAAAGGTGATGTCTGGAGATGATGGGTTATAGGGCTTGGTGAGGAATATGGGTATGTTGATGGATGTCGTTAAGGATGATGAGGTTATCAGTTTGGTTTTGTAGTACCAGCCCTCTGTCTGTGTCGGGGTTGTCGACAAACCAGGCCGACGTCTTGGCGTTGAAGTCACCACCCAGAATGATGTGTGGGGTGTTTGTGATGTGTTGCAAGTGTGGTCTGTATTCATTTGGTACTGTAGGGGATGTTTGGGGAGGGATGTATGTGTTTATGATGGTTATGTTGGAGTTGTTGCCAGTGCGTATTTTAATTGATTGTATTTCTGTTGTGTTATCATTTGGGGGGAGGAGGGATTTGGTTTGTACACTGGTTACTATGCATGATATATCTTTGTGTACCAGGGTGATGAGTCCACCGCCCCTGCCGACAGCCCGGTCTAGTCTGATGGTGGTGAAATTATGAAATGTGGGTGTTTTTTGTGTTGTGCATTGTTTTGTTTCTTGTAAGATGGCAATGTGTATGTTGTGTTGTTTGATGAAGTGTGAGAGTTTGTGTTTCTTTGTGTTGATGCCATCTATGTTCAATTGAAGAATGTTAATGTTATGTGCACAATGTATGTTGGGTGGTGCTGCACGAGGATGGGGTGGGGGTGGGGGTGAGGGAGGGGCTGGTGGTTGGGATGGGTGAGGTGGGGGGGGGGATTGGGGAGCAGGAGATGGGGGTTGGAATGGATTAAGATGGGGTGTGGTGTGTTTAGTTGAGGATGTGGATGGTATGGGAAGGTTAAGTGGGTTAGGGAGGAGAGGTGGACGGGTTTTAGGGGGGGGGGGGGGAGTGGATGATATGGGAAGGCTAGGTGGGTTGGGGAGGAGAGGTGGACAGGTTTTAGGCGAGGGATTTGACCGGGAGAGGGAGGGGCATGAGGAACAGGTCCAGGTGTTCGTGTAGTGTTTCTTGGAGGCAAGTGTTGTACAGGTGAAGTGGGTCCAGTTCCTGCATGAATTGCAGAGAACTGAACCCTTAGTGTGGCGACTCGAAGTGATGGGTTTTGAGCAAGTTGGACATATGTATGTGTACGTGGGTCCTGGGTTGCTCTCAATGTCTCCGGCTAGAAGAAGTCTTCGAGAAATGACAGCCAGAGAGTCATTTCTCGGTGTAGGAAAAACTGTGTGATGTGTGTGTGTGGTGTGAGAGGTGTGCAAATTCCCGGCGCGACCGAAGCCGCTCCAAGGACCCGTGCCCCCAGGGAGGGGGCAGGGGATGGTTGTGACGGTTTGGCTCCCGAAACTGCTCCCCGTGGCCGGCATCCGGTTGTCCTCCACTGGTCGTTGATCTTGTCTCCGGCCGTGGAGGGTCGGCAGCCATCCGCGGTTGGCAGCTCCGGGAGGTGGTCCTACGGCGTAGACGCCGCCACATCAGGACCTTGTGAATAGTTGAGTGAACACGTGGTCATTTGGGGGAAGGGGTCGGGTGCAAGTTGGACTAGATTATAGTCCATCAGGCGCCTGGCCTGGGGAGACGATTAATATGAAGGGTGCACCTGGAAGTGTGGTGGACGGGCTTGTGGCTTTGGCTCCGCTGCATGTCTGCCTGCCGAGATCGGAGCCTCTCCGGGTGGTCGGGGGCCGGGGGAGTGCTGGAGCGACCTTGGTGACCCTGGTCTCTGGGTATTCTCCTGGGTGACCTAGATGTGTGTGAATTTTGTGTTTTGTCTGTGTTTGTTCGCTGTTTTGTGTTTTCCTGTTCTTGCTCTGTCTTGAGTCGGCCACCCCCAAGGGAAAAAAAAAAAAAAAAAAAAAAAAAAAAAAAATAGGAAAAGTGGGGATTGGGCCTGAGCATATAGATAGAATATAATTTTTCTAAACCTGTGTATAACTCTACACAGAAATGTCCAACATTGTTTCAATTTTTTTGTTTAACCTCTGAAGTGTCCGCAGCTTGGAAAGTGATGTCCGGAGATAGGGTGCTGTAGGCTGTACTCCTGTTTTAAGGGGCAAATACATGGATGTCCGCGTACTTCTTAGGAAAAGCAGTCCGAAGTTAGGAATACTTTTCCAAACTTCAAACGCCAGAAAATTGTTTCTATGACAGAAGTTTAAAGTCGATATTTTTTCTTTTAAATGAATTCAGTAGGTACTATCCTTGGTTACACAATGACACCAACAGGGATCATTTTGTAACATTTTAAACAGAGATTTATTGAAAACCCTCCAAAATGTCCGAAGTTTGGTACAGTAGTTATACGGTAATAAATTATTTTCAAAATCAATCAAATCTCTCAATTCAAATTGAAATAAACTATCAACACAAACACACCCAAACCATTGGCTCAGTTAGTGTTAAAAGGGCCAAGGGTTCTACAATACATCAATCAAAGAAGGGTACAAAACACTTGACATATATAATTTTAATTTTTTTTATGAGACAAGTGGTTACAGCTGGCTTTCAAGTTTGTACTATGGTGAATTTTATTGTTGACAAAAGTTTATAACAGTATCAAAGTTATTTTAGATGTATGATAAGTCTACCTGTGAGTGATAAATGTGTCAATTGTTGATATGAATATATAAGTATTTGTTATAGTACTGCAATATTTCATCTTCCAGAAAGTAAATCTCAGCAGTATATTTAAAATGGCAGAAACCTAATAAATGCCTTATATGTTTAAAGTTCACTTGTTGAATTACATTTATAAATATGAACAATTAAACTACCGGTATATAACATGTAAATTTAAATAATTCTCTCCAGGATTATAAACTATATAAATACATCAAAACATCTACAGCACACCTCTAATACAGCAAGAAATAGAATAACACATACTCTGTTATAAAAGATGTTAAGGATATTTCTGGTTACTCCAATAAAATGTTCAAGTGGATACTAATTTCATTAACTAAAACTAATAATAATAATAATAATAATAATATGCCTACTGTATATTACAAATGGGAAAAGGCATCTTGCCCTCAAAGTTGTTCTACAACTGAGTGATATAGTCTGACTTTAGCAAGAATAAAATCTTGCATAGAATAAATAAAACATTGCATAAAGTAGAGACTATGACATTATATAACACAAAATCTCAGACAGAAGGGGCTTTGATTTTGTAAGCATGATTTATAAAAATTTAACCCCTTCTGTATGAGGTAAATTATTTTTTTGGCTGGCTAACAAACAAATTTATTGAGTTTTGGAAGACTTCTATGAATCATAAGGGTAAACACTATCTTAATTAACCCTCTGACTACCAAAAGTCCTTCCTAAACTGATTATAATCATCTAATGCTAGCCAAATAGAGGCATCATTGTAGTGAAAGAGTTATCTAGCTACTAGTGATATAAACTGCATTATTACATACATGAAGGCACATTTGATAACATAATACTGTAATCTAGTCATGTGGTGATGGGCTGGTCTATCAGAGTGAGAACTGAGCAATCTCTGCCATACCCATAGCTTACTCTGACTGTTCCTTTTACTTATATATTTTCTAGATCTCACGTGACGGCGTCTCTAACGTGGATTGACCTCCCAATCTACCAAGATTGGAAGCCAAAGCGTCACATTTTTCCCTTGCCCCTCAACTTTCTCTTCATAATTGCTGAGGGGCACAGGGCCCTGGGTGGGGCTTTGGTTTCCCGGGCGTTTCCGCACCCTCCTCAAGCTCCCCGCCATGGAGTGGCTTCGGTCACCCAGGCTTTATTGTGGTCGGCGGGGAGGGTTCTGTGGGGGCGCTCGGTTATGGCCTTGGCCTTGCTCGGGGCCTTGGGGCTGTTCGGCCAGGCAGCTTGGGGAACAACAACAACAACAACAACAACAACAACAACAACAACATAATACTGTACATCAAAGCTAACACATGATGCAATGATGCCTTTATTCCTATATTATTATGATAAAAGTACTCTATTAGATATATTTTTCAAATATTAAAATTAAAATGTTTGTAAGTAATGCAATACTTAGTTCATAGACAAATGCTGTAATGTTGTCAAGCTAGATATTGGGTAAATACAGGTAACAAGAAGTAAAATAAAATATAACAATAAAAATACATAATATGGAACAGCTTTACAGTGAAACAACATTGCACGAATACCAAGTTAAAACAGATGACATCAGCACTTGGGTGGGAATTTACAAATTATAGGTGCTATCATTGGGAGGGTATAATATGGGTACAATCGCACTAAGAAGTCATGACTCAATTTTTTTAACTCTCGGACCAAAGTCCCCAAATCTGGCTACCGCTGGCAACTCTTCACTGCTACTAGTAGCCCGGACGTTTCCTAATTTTAAACTATAGGTCTTTGGATATTCCCAATAATTGGCCTACTGACAAAATTAACCTATTTATGCCATCTAAATTTGATTCATGTTGTAGTTTGAATAAATATAAGTAATGTTTGTTTTCAATTTCTTTATAGAATAATGAGAGTAATTAATTTGCATGTGCTATCTAGCATCTTGAACTCCCAGGCCCGGAGGATATTCAGCAACCAAGTCAGTCATTGTCAGGATATGAGGGGGGATGTATCTTCTTGCTTTTATATCCACCTTTGTCCTTTAACACTTGCCTTTCCATCTTCCATCTTTATATGGGTGTCTCTATGGGTTATTATATATTCTAAAAGTGAAAATTCATCGTCTGTCTATACAAATTACAAGCTGTTCTCGAGTATTCAAGCTTTCTCCCAAAATATACTGGAGACGATTTGTTTTTCAAGCAGACTGTTGTCCCACTTAGAGAATTAAATGTGGAAGAAGACAAATCTGTTATATGTTTATTTACGTGATTTATTGACACTTGTGGTTTGAATAATACTTTTAACTGTTGTTTTTAATTTTATGAGATACTTTGCTTCCAGTATTGTTGATTTAAAAAGTAATACAAGCATTAAGAGACTCCTCCACATTTTAATCCTGAATCTAGTGAGCGAAATACCACATTCTTTCGTTCGGGTTATTCTCAACTTTCGTATTATTTGGTTTGCTCTCACATAATGAGAGAAATATATTGCAGTAATACTTATATTATCGTGTTTTTGGTAGGTATTGTTTCCTTAAATACGATGCTCCCCAGTGTGTAATAAATGAATATAGTAGAGCCTCAATTGTTGCCAGATAGCACTTTCTGAATGTAAAGTACTGGGAATCGAGTCATAACTTCTTAGCGCGATTGTATTCGCTATACATGTGTTTGAACTAGTTATAAAGTTGTTAGTTTGTAATGCCATCAAAGTATGAGCAGATAACATTTATTGCTCAAGTTGTTCTTTATTTCCCATAAAATTAATGTACACCTAGATTCAATAGTTCACTGACAATCTAAATGATAAAGTAGTACTGTATAATAAAAATTAAATACTATATTATGGCAGTTCTCAGTATCTCTAAATATCCTCAAACTATACCTTTTTACCATCATAGACACATACACACACTTAAAAGATTAATTAAGTGATTTGTAAGAAAAATAGTTTCAGACTTAACTCCCGGAGCGGCAAAAGAAACTTACATTAAGGTACATCAGGGCTACCATGTTTCTTCAGGCTCCCAAAGAATTGCGCGCAAACAAACAATTTATCATCACTGTTTAAACCCACGATAATGACATCTACTGTAATGAGTTATGCACGACAGGAAAGAGGAAAGCCCATACAGTACTACAAAATGAATGAATGAAACTGGGATAAAAGTACGGTACTGTAGATATTTCATACTGAAATTTGTTTGATAATAATAAAACTTCATCGTTCTTTGGCTTTCAGCTTGTCACAATTTTGTTATATGCTGAGCAATACATTTTTTAATAGGAAATAAGATTTTCTTGTAGGCACTTTCCACCGGTGTAATCAGAATTTGTTTATTATAAACAGATTTTGTTACAAATGAATATAACCAGACAGCCTGGGGAACAACAACAACCATAATGCTTAAACTTGCGATTTTCAATGTGGGGGCGCGACAAAATGTCTATTCTTGAATTATTTCCAACCACAATAATTGTGTGTAGCCTACTGCAATGAATTATATCTCAAAAGATAAAGGAATGGCTATTCTAGAATATTACCTTAGGAAAACCTACAAAACACCGAATAATCATTCATAAAATTGGTGCCGACTACAAAATAAGGTTGACTCGCTGCAGCGTAACAAATGTTTTAATTCACTCAACCACTAGCAAAACTTACTGTAGCCCAATATTTATGAAGATAACATTTGTTTTTGTGTACCAATTTTCCGAAAGTTTAGCCAAAGGTTTAGTTTCAAGGGGATAATTATCATATTTTTTTACCAACCAACTTTACTTCAAAACTAAATTCATGAAATCAACAAATACATGTGGCACTCCAAGGACTCGAACCTAGGATACTCGCATCGAAATTCCGCGCATTTATACATTATGCTATCAAGACAGAAAATATATGTCTTACAAATCCCTCAGTATTTAATGTGTGTACAGTATATACCGGTATGTATCGATTGTAGGATTTTCGAAGTATATCAGTAATGTATCTCTCTGGATTACAGAGTATAAGCGGGCCAGCCTTATGAGAGTCTATTACTGTAGTGGTCTGGTTAAACTCATGTAAATAAAAATAAAAAAATAAATATATATACTGTATACAGTATATACAGTATATAAAATACAGTACGGTATAAGCGATTTTATATCAAGGTTGTCAACAAACTTTTGAATTTGTGTGTATCAATACCTCTCCTTGATTGTAGCAGAATTTACTGCAGGAACAAAATAATGCTCTAAGATGTATCAAAGAGAAGACATTAGTGGGATGGAATTTGTGCTGTACAGTACTTGGTATCAGTGCATTACCACAAATCCCACCGACACGCCATATATAAAACCCTCGCTGTCTCCAATAAATTAGCATTGTATGAATATTCACATATTCAAAATATGCTAATTGGGGCAGTGCCTAGTGAGTTAAGAGCTCAATAGGTGGCATTTGGGAAAGAGAGGGTCCGAGACCGTGAGTGAGGCGGCGAGATAGTGGCGAAGCAGCTCTGAGTAGTCAGATGTTGCCTCAGGGCCACGAGGGACCGGGCAGGCGTCGTAGTCTACGATAGTAAGGTCACGAACAAGCTGGTTGAAGCGCTCAAACTGTCTCAATGACTCATTCGCTGTCTGGAGTAAGACCTCCTGGCTTCACCGTGATGAGCGGTTAAATATACAGGCTATATATACCTATCTCCGGAGGTAGAAGCTGGATAAAAAAAAAAAAGTAGATCATGTGCTTAACTTACCATTTAATGCCCTTTATTTATACCATTTAATGCCCTGTATTTTACATGTTGACTTAGGTAAAGCAATGATTAGACTAATACTGTATTTCATAGTGCATATTAAAAGAGGAATCACAGGCAGCTTTGTCGACATTTCACCAACCATTAACTTGTATTTGGCTAGTCTTTTAGGTCAGAAAACGCTGAAGTCAGTCTCACGAGCTGAATAATTCACAAGCTAGAATAGTACATACATACACAAATTTAAAGACTGAGTGTTCCACACGATGCACGGTTCCGGTATAGTATCAGAAGTTGATGACAATCGTGCACAAATCTGGCCCCAGTAGGTATAATCAGCTAGTGGAAGCCAGTATCAGTTAGCCTGCCAGAATGAGGTGAAAAATAGTAGCAAGTATCAGTAGCAAGCTAATATAAAATGCCAAAAAGATGCTGGTGTGATGTGGCCGTAACTTGTATATACAGTACCATCTTGGCCTGAAGATTGTAATGGCAGCCACGGGTTATCGCTTAGGCGGAGCTGTAGATTATACTGTAGCTTAGACTGAGCTGTGGGTTATAGCTTAGACTGAGCCTGTTTTCTCCTCCTGACTCCATACAAGCCATACACGGTCACACTTTGCCATGCATCCAGGAACCTCTTGCTACTATTCTGAAGCTCTTTAATCCCTCCTGTGAATGAACACAACTTCAGTGGTCGCCTGTATAGCACATAGGAATTATTTAATAGTAACATTCATATATAATGCAGTACAAAATCAAAGAAACTTATTATAATTTTGACATGTAAGGTATACCTGTAGGAATTATTCAATAGCAACATTCATATAGAATGCAGTACAAAATCAATGAAACTTATTATAATTTTGACATGTAAGGTATACCTGTGCAAAACTTACACCTGCCTTTCAAACATTAAATTGCTATGAAAAAATAGTATTATGGCATATCATTAGCAATATATGGTACGGTATTGGTGGAATACTGTACAATGAAATTCCTACTAGCAGCACCAAACTTAATTGCAGAACAGTACCGTAAAACCGGGTCGCTTCGGACTTGGGTCGTAACTTCGGACATCGGCGATAATAAGTAATTAGCCATTTTCATTATATAATGGAAACGCTTTTTATTGTTTTTTTTGTGGGGTCCGTTTAGAGAAATGGCAAAGGAAGAGCATGTAAAAGCCCTAGGGAACTGACATGAGTATATGTACACAAAACAAATATTATACAGTATATATGACGAAAAATTTTACATTTTTTGCTACCCTGCCAAACTTCTATCACCCTGAAGAAATTTGTTTGTATGAATGATGTTGTGACTGATATAATTTTGTAGTAAAATTACCAGAGACAACATCCACCAAAGGAAATTTGTTACACTTGTATAACGCTCTAGCTAGAACACCATCATTTAACCTATTGTGTTTTCCACAAAAAAAAACAAAAAAATGGTAACTTCGGACATGGAACAAACAAATCGTTTGTTATTATTTGCCCTATGAAAATAATTCATAATACTTGTCCATCATTAAAATGGTGGTTAACCCTCCAGCCCCGGCTATGTATTATATATATATTCCCCGAAACCCGGGTGTTTTGGCCGAAAAACGTCTAGGCTAGGCTACCGTATATTTGTTAATCTGACTGCTTCCCGCATTCCCGCGCATCCCCAAGCGTAGCTGTGTTATTTACCTGTAGAATGGCATTAAGTAGAGCTCTCTAAGTCAACTGGTTGAGTTGTGATGATGATTTCATTGGAGATAACTTTATGGCCAAAACAGCCACTTTACACTACTTTTCGATACTTAACAACAACATACAGGCACACACGAACAAGCGACGCTCTCCTTCTTGTGGCCGGAGATGCGGGGCGTCGGTCCAGCCGGCTGTTGTTTACATGCGTCGGACCGACGCCTCGCACACGAAGCTCACAGGCTTTCAACCACTGGGCGTTCAAGAGCCCTTCCGGGTACCTGTTATATGCTTTTTTATGGGCGTTCAAGAGCCCTTCCGTGGTGAGAGGGTTAAAGATCAATTAATCATTCTCGGAGTCCAAAAATCCATACAAATATGATAATATGCTAACCGATTTATGTATTTAGGATAATTCTGGATATATAATACAGTATATATAAATTAAGAGACATATATCTTGTCCAAAAAAATGATTATCTGCCGTAAGAAACACCAACACATACGTTATACAGTAGGGTCTCGCAAAAAACGAGTTTATGGTCGATAAACGAGGGCGTTTTATGCGATTTCGTTTTATGTGAACACAGCATTTTGGTGGCCCAATATCGTCAAATGTTCACTGGAAGCGTAAATTTCCGTCAGGAGCGTACGATATTTCGTACGTTTTGTACGATATTTCGGCGTTCTATATGAAAGCGTACGATATTTCGTACATTTTGTACGATATTTCGGCGCTCTATATGAAAACTCCTCGGATTTGCCCCACTTTGGCGGCGGACTTGTTTTATGTGATCACATTCGTTCTGATCGAAAATTAAATATTAATATTTTAGGTCGGTCGTTTTAACCCTTCCTACCCGGTCTGCATTAGGTAAGGACAGCACGAAAGAAGGGCCACTACCCGGTATGCCTTATCTAAGGCATGAGCTTAATAGCCTAATTAAGCTTGGTCCGAACGCCGTGCGTACGACGTATGTCAACAAACCCAAGCGTTCGTCACCGCACCTCCGAAAACAAGAAGGAGAAGACTCCTCAATGTTATTGTTCTGACGTCATGACGAAATTAGTGTCTAAAAAGCCCCCATATTGGCAACATCTCTGCAATATTGGCTCCACTGAAATCGTCATCACAACTGAACCAGTTGACTTACAGAGCTCTACTCAATCCCAAAATACAGATTGAAAACCGCACTACGATTATAGATGAGTGGGAAAGTTCTAGCAGTGAAAATAAACATAAATACGGTAGCCTAGGCCTAGACGTTTTTCGGCCATATCGCCCGGGTAGGGGCGACCGTCATTGGGTAAGACAGCCCGGGGAGGAAGGGTTAATCGACTCGTTTTATGCGAACACGTTTTATGCGGGACCCTACTGTACCTATAAAAGCTCAAATTCATAAAAATGTATATGCAGTGATAGAGTATACATACCTATATATTTTCACTAGGCCTAGTTAATTTTCGAGTTATTGATTTGACAGCATTGGTTATTTTTCCTGCTCAATATTTTCTAAGAGTGAGTTCAATGCCTAACGAGAACAGATCCAAAAAGAATATTTGTTAAACATCCTATATGACCCCCTCCTATACTAATTATACAGGCCTAAAAGTATTGACTGTGCATTTTCCAGTAAGACATTGGACAGGAATAAGCAGCAATAATAAAATATTCATATAAAATAGTAGGAGCCGAAAAATGAATGAAATAAAACCACGAACGTACGTCCGAAGTTCCCCTCCGCTTGTCCGAAGCTATCCCCGCTTTCTTGGCAATCATTTTCCATAAGAAATCACTATGTCCGAAGTTATCCATACATGTCCGAAGTCAGCCACTTTTCAAGATGACTTCGGACACCATTTAGGATAAGGATAGCTCTCTTATTATGGGGGATAATTTTAGGAGGCTTCCTGGATTACCGCGCACTATCACCACACATCACTTGACCTAGTTATATCTCTATAATACGTTTACAGTCAGGAGATATCATTAAAAAACCTCGAAAAAGTCCGAAGTTACACGGTTTTACGGTACTGTACTATTATATATCAACTTACTTGCAGAAGGGAAAATTGTAACCTCTGCACCAAAATATTTTATGCACAGTACAGTACAGTACAGTCATCCCCTGCACACAAAAAATGCATTAAAACTAAGGACAATTAATAGCTAACTTTTCTTATTATAATATTGTGTTTATAAAACAAAGGAACTACAGCTAGAGAGCAAGAAAGCTGTGTTCTTCTGACAGGTAGTCTAGTCAGTTATTAACTTATAACCTAACCTAACCTAACCTAACCTAACCTAACCTAACCTAACCTAACCTAACCTAACAATGACAATGAAAGATTCTGGGTAAATAACAGTCCATAAGAGTGAGGTACAATAAATGTCTAAATATAGAACATGATATTCAGTTTAGACAATGTCTAATTCTTTAACCTTGGTCTTCTGGACAATGCTCAAAAGCCTGAATGACTGAAGAGTGAGTTTGTTTAATATTTCTAAACTAGATAGCAAAGAGGATGACTGTAGCGCGTACTGAGAATGATGTACTGTACACCGAAAGATTTCTAATACTGTACACTCGTCCCTCCGTTATCGCCGGGTTTGGTTATAGCTTTTCACTGTTATCGCACATATACAAAAAAAAATAAAAAATCTGTTACCGCGGGTCCTAGAGCCGTTATCATGGTCCCTCATCGACGGGAAAACTCTAAAAACCCGCTTGTTGACATCACTGCCAATCGTGGGGTGATTCAGCAGCTGATTGGCTTGATGTCAGAGCGAGGTGGGGCTCTCATTGGCTGTTTTTTTTTCTGTTCTTATATTGATTACTGTAATCATGTATCATCATACAGTGGAGTAAAAATAATGAAAGACTCTACATCAAACTAGAAAACACAAACAAACAAGTGAACTGAACTCCAAGAAACTGCCATTGACAAGGTGCTTGTTGCTTGGAGGCGAAATCTAAGTGAATCTGGTGAATCCGATCCGAGCATCACTTGCGCAAGTTACGGCCGCCATCTTTAATGTCGTCAAGTTCGTCAACATTAGTCAGACGCTCTAAGTCCACCCACCTTTTACGTGCTTATTTGTGCCTGAACCTCATATCTCGCGCGTTTATTATGGTCTCTAGTGCATTCAGTGATAGGGTCGTTGGGCGTGATGGTAATGATGAAGGAATTAAATGCCCGGGACCATCAAATAAAGTCTATGTGGTAAGTAATATCCTCATAAATTGTATTTTTAAATATTCTCAATATATATTTATTAGATGTAGGCTTATTTGGGGGGAGAAATGGGTACTTGGGTGACTGTTTAGACGAATCTGGGGCGAAAAGTTGGGACCTGGGAACCAATTTATTTTCGCCCATAAGTTATTTAGTTTCATTATCACGATTCTCGTTATGCAACCTGCTAACAGCACCAATTAGGCGCGATAACGGAGGGATGAGTGTACTCTAGTTGCAATAAATCCATCACCATCATCTACAATAACAAGTAATAGAAAATACAGTGAAACAATGAAGCCACTTTAACCCTTTCAGTACAACATCTTCCTTCATATTATTATGGCTATAACTAGACAACTTACTTAAGTTTAGGAAGGATCTATGGGAGTTAAGGGTTAAATGAGATAGTTTATAACTCTAATTCCCAGTGATTCTTCATAATCTGACCAAATTTATCTAGTGTTAGCCAGAATAAAAATAAAATTATGATATTGTATTAAAGGGGCTATCTACATCAAGGTGCATATCTAGTTCCATCACCAAGTAGAGGGGAGGTGAGAGGTGAGAGAGGAAGGGAGGGAGGAGAAGAGGTGGTGATCAGACAGCATGATAGCCGTCATCCCAGCCCAGCATAGCCTTCCCTTTACCATACAGCCCGTACACCATCTTATCCTGCTTTTCCTCTAGATAACTGACATAAGTGTTGACCGAGGAACCCTTCTCACCTGTGGAAAGATGGAGGAGGTTAGTGTACTACGAGGGGAAAATAGTGTACTACCTACTAGTGTACAACCTACTTACAGTAAAACCTCTCTCTTTCGAATCCTGGTCGACTAGATATTAGGTCCAGACTTTTACTCCTCTTTGATCAAAGTAAGTGAGTACAGTGTCTGAACAATGGTCTTCTGTCTGGAAAATAAACTTTCTCTTTCGGACAAAGTCCGGAAGATCACAGATATTCAATTTGGACTGCGCATCAGATGGGGTAAAGTCTGAAATAGTGTGGTATTTCACACTTCCAATATGTTTTGCACTTCAGAATGAAAATAAGGCCTCCCTGAATTAGTTCGAGAGAGAGAGAGAGGCGATTTAAAGTGCTTTTTCCCGCAACTTTTGATCTGCAATTAATTTGGGCAACATTTTGAAAAAATTTGCACTTACATTATTTTAAAAACAAATCTGAAGGTAGATTAATATAAATGACAAAATTCAAATAAATATATATCTAAGAAGCTGCCAAATCAGAGTTGCGGATAAAAGTTATGGGAAAAAGCGCTTTTATTAATCTGTCATTACTGTACCTGGTGAGGGTAAGTACTATAGGTAGTACAGTATTAATTCCATAAGTTACCAGTGAGAGAAATACAGTACTGTACAGTACATAGTTTCGAGGGTTAGTATAGTAATGTGCCCTAATAGGAAATACTATCTACATAATTTCACACAAACCCTTTTTACTATTAATTTTGTATAATCATTTATAATAATATAATAGTTTTCAATCATTTTGCCCAATCATCAGTCAGGTCACACTTCAGTAGTTTCACCCACACTTTGAAGTTGGTAAGGTTAAGATATATTATGTTATGGTTAAGTAGGGCTAAAGTTAGGTCAGGTTAGTTAACTTAGGATAGGGCTATGTGAAGTGTGATAAGAGCGCTTAGGTTGGTAGAGACCATCTTATATGACAGGGATAGTAGAGCTGCTCTCAATGGAGCTTTGAAGCTGGCCAGAAGTTTGTATATAAAATTTGTGCAAAACGGATTGTAATTTTTTCTGTATTGCGATTCTGTTTTGCTATTTTTTGTGTTGAGACATTAGTTAATGTTTTGATTACTGTGTTCAACATGCATTTCAGTGAAGTTGTCAAGTTTCGTATACATTATGGTAGGTAAAGTTAGGTTAGGTTAGATTTAAGCTTGGGTAAGTTAGGTTAGGTTAATGTTATGTTAAGTTTAGATAGTTTTTAGCTTAGGTTAAGGTTATTTTAGGCTAAGCAAAGTTTAGTCTTAGGGTAGGTGTGGGTGAAACAACTCTCAACAAGGTTATTTTAGGCTAAGCAAAGTTTAGTCTTAGGGTAGGTGTGGGTGAAACAACTCTCAACATGGGCAACACAATTGTGGTTTCCCAATCACTTATTTATAATTTTTTTACACATACAGTTTGTGTGAACTACATTTATTGAGAACCAGTTACAAACACAAGTAATACCCACCTGGATTCAAACCTCCTTTATCTTCAAGTTTCACAAAATTTATGAGTATTATATTATTTTTACCATAATTGGCAGACCAAAATAAATTGTCAGAATTAATATATTGCAATGATTAAACAGTTGCATTATCTGTCTCCATTAATACTCTGAGTAAAGGGTCATTATTAGTAAGAAATTCTAATGAATAGTAATCCCAACCATAGATCATCTATCAATATTTGTATTGTATATAAAGCCATATTTTCAAACAAACAAGATGATTGTTGCCTATCCTACGTTGAACAAACACAAAGGAACTTAATGTGGCCTATAGAAGAAAACTTCTATCACAGTAACATAAAGATACCAGTTTATTATAAATATTTAGTTCACCATGGCAATGGGCTTCACTGTGTAAGTTTAAGAATATAGCCAAAAGTACAATACTAGTATTAAATCACAAAACCAATATGAGTATAGATATAAAGTACAATAGCCAGTGCTACTCTAGCTCTCTACAACTGTGAATCGACTGGAAACACCAGAGGGTAAGTAATATAACTACTGTTGAAATAACCTTCACCTTAGTTTCAGTACAATACTTGACAACAAGAAAATGCATTAATAAATATTACAGTTACATTACTACAATCCTGAAAAAGAATGTCTACATGCACCATCCAAAAACAAACTTTAATGTATTTACTGTACATATATGCACTGTTCAAATACCATTTTTATTTTCAAAATATTCAAAACATGTTATTGTTTTCAGTTTTGAAAATAAATACTGATTAACCTCATATAACGGGTTGTTGTTGTTGTTTCCTAAGCTGCCTGGCCAAACAGCCCTGAGTCCCTAAGAAAGGCCATGGCTACGATCGGGCTTTCCCACAGGGCTCTCAAGAAGTGTAGATATGTTGTTGGCATAAGTGATTGTATGAAATGCAGTCTTCTATGATGTGTTTAATGGTATGGTGTGCTGTGTTACATCCCAGGCAGGTACATACATACATACATACATAAAATTTTAAGACTGAGTGCTCCACACATACGTGCAGTTTCAGTCTCTTGTCCTAATGGCGGCATTCCAGGCAACCCTGTTAAGGGCTGCTTCACTTGTTAAGTTTTTGGATTTGAGATCGACACGTATAGTCCGATCCCAGGTCTTCCTCGGTCCACCCCTTGGTGCAGCTCCCTCCACAATCACAGACCTGCATTTTTCCACCCAATTTTGTTCATCCATTCTCTCCACATGTCCATACCATCCCAGTCTACTTGCACGCATCACCTCGCTAATACTCTTTATACCTAAATGTCTCCTCAGCTCAACATTTGTTATTCTATCCTGCAGCCTGGCCTCACACATCCATCTCACCATTCTCATCTCATTACGTTCCATCAGTTGACATCCTCTACTTTAACGGCCCATGTTTCCGAGGCATACGTCATTGCACTTCTAACACATGAGGCATACACCTCTCCCTTCAGGGGGAGAGGCATTCTTTTCATGGTCAGAATTGGCAGCAGTTCTCTGAACTACACCCAGCCTCATCTAATTTTAGCGACAGTGGCAGCCTCGGCCCCACCACCGGCAGAGATGGTATCTCCTAGGAAACAAAACTTGTCCTCTAGCTCCAATGACTTATTTCCAAATTTCACAGCCACAGGATCATCACTTAACACAAGCTCGCCTTTGCACACTACGCACTAAAATTTATCTATTTCTGACTTATCCTTCGGCAGGGGTCCCTTTATTCTACTACAGCGCTTACTCTCATGGTGCACCCAGCTTCGACAGATGCTACGTTGAATCGCGTTAGCGCCCACACCCTTTCCACACACTGCACATGGGTATGCACCGCTCTTTTCCACATTGCCTCGTCTCAATCTACAATGCATAACCTTGGTTTTGTTAATATTGACTCTTAAACCCTTGCTCGCCATGCCCTCTCTCCATCTGCTGAATTTGGCCTCAGCATCTTGCATATTGTCAGCTATTAGGACTAAAACGTCTGCATAAAACAGTTCCAACGGAGTCCGCCTCTAAAAACTCTAGACAGGTGTCGTCGACGGAGTCATCCAGTCTCTTCTGATAGCTCAGAAGAACTGGATGGTGCCCACATCTGAACCTGGCCAACTGCACTCTGTCCTCGCGAGGAAGGGAGGATTCAGAAGGGTGTATTTCGGGAGGTCGTGCCTGCAGCAGCGTGTTGCCATGAACCTTAAGTCTTGTACTACTTGCACAGTTATCTGGGGGCTACATCCCTCTGGACATTGTGCATCGTTGTGAAGAAGAAGAAGAGTGATTGGATGGAACGGCGAGTGATATGAGTATGGATGTGCTTCTGGAAACTGGTTTGGGGTGGGCAGGGAGGGAGAGATGACAGTATTTGTGTGTGTTGTTTTTATATTCCTTGGTGTCCGTGGGTGTGCTGGCATTTAGTGTAGTGGATGGTGTTGGTTTGTGGAGGCTGTGGCCAGGAATTGAGTGCCTCTCATGTCTAGGTGGTCTTTGACCTTGAGGACTTTGGTTTCTTGATGTAGGCGATCTGTAGGTGTAGTAGCTGTGCAGCCTGTGATGATTTTTAGGGCTTTGTTTTCAATGGTCTGCAAAGTCTTGTGTTGTGTTTCAGCTCGGCTAGGAGCCCAGGCAGGGCTTGCATATCCCAGCACTGATCAAATGTATTGCTTGTATACTGTGGTGGTAGTTTCTTTGTTGTGTCCAAATTTTGTGTGGGCAAGTGACCTGAGGGCATTAAGTCTGGGTAATGCCATATACAGTAGTGTCAATAAGGTTAATGGGCAGCACTTTGCGACTCCATACGGCGTCAGCATACTTCACGCCAAGGTATCAAATTTTCCATGGTGCAATTGCTGCCCTATCAGCCTCCCAGCTCCTCCTGCACTAACCCAAGCCTCTCCCTACTCCCCCCACAATCGCCATACCCACAAGCACCCCCAACCATCACCACTTCCCCCCAAGTGCTTGCATCATTCCTCAGGACTAAGAAGTCAGTGACTGAGTGACTCGGTGAGAGAGAGGAAGCGAAAGGCTTTTGTTTGGGCAATGAGACTGACACACACACACATACTCACATACACAAGTATTGATTGATGTTTAGTCCCACACATTTATACGCACGCACACTCAAGGAGTGGATTTCTTGTTGACACTCTAGCATTGATAAACAAAGAACAAAGCAACATGAAGTTTTCCCCATTCTCAAGGTGAATAAAGGTACATATGTGATCATGGAAATTGGCCGATTATTGTCTGTCGGTTCTTTATCAACCTACAAGATGCATAAACACAGCATTTGCGAGCCTTTACCCCCAGCCAGGCGGAATGATGCAAATATTCAAAGCCCGGTGTCAGAGAGTAAAGTAATGGAGTTTACCAAATGTTTTACTTACCTCACTAAAATTATAAGAAAGATTATGCTATCTTCAATATAGTATATAGTACGGATTCGGGATTAAGATGGATGCATTAATAAATGAGCACGGAGCCTGTGCGTCCTCTTAGAAGGACGCTCGAAGCTCGCACCGTGCAGCCCAGGCTTCCTCTTGGAAGGACGGAGCTCTTTAAGGTGCTTTAAACTGCACAATAGAAAGCTTTGTGTGTTAGGGCAGGCAGTAGCACCAACACACACTGACGCACAGTCTGTGTTCTGGGACTGTCGCGCAAGCACATCTCTTTACGAGTTCCGCAGCATCTGAACCCATGCACGGAAGGCTGTCGCAAGCACTAGTTACAATGGTAAAATAAATCAATATGCGTGACAATATTACAATAATGATGATT
Source organism: Paralithodes platypus (assembly GCA_032716605.1). Lineage (NCBI taxonomy): Eukaryota > Metazoa > Arthropoda > Malacostraca > Decapoda > Lithodidae > Paralithodes > Paralithodes platypus. The sequence continues at coordinate 40,700,081 of CM064513.1, read as the reverse complement.
AGTAACTAAAATTGTCAACCAGAAACAATGGGAGTTGCGAGTGCTTACAAGCCAAACTCATAGTGCGAGCAAACATTCGGACGCGACTCTAACATATCGTGATTCTCCTAGAAATGTTACCTCTATTCATCACAGAAGAATAACTTGATGTAGAGGGTTCTCAAGACGAAGGTTTGAGCTACATTTAGACATATTATTTATGCTAGTTAGGTAATTCAATTGCGGAGATTAAAAAAAAAAAAAAAAAAAAAAAAGGGGGGGGGGGAAATTGCCTAAACCCCCCGCAGACATATAAGTTGAAACAATGAAATATTAAAAATCATGCAGTGTCTTGAATAAGAAAAGCAAATAATATAATACTGTATCAAGAAAGCATTTAGCTGTAGAATCACTGTAAGCATAAGTAGCTGGCTTCGCATTTTATAAACAAAGGATTTTTTTTTTAATATACCTACATATGTAGTATTTCAAGCATACCCACTCACCTTTCCATCATGCTTGTCGAGGTATGACTTCAGAAAAGCTCATGATTTATTTGTTCATTAGAGTTCTATTTTGTTTTTATTTTAACCAGACAAATTTGGATTTGGTCTTTTTGAGCTAGAAAACTCTGAGCTGACTAGATGATGGTACAGTGTATTTTAAGTCATGTGTTTGTTTTTGCAACTGAAGGATGTTACTCGGACACAGTATCATCAGCCTATCAACTCAAGGGAGAGTAGTGACTAACTGCAATTTAGCAGCCAGGTTAAACAAAACGGACTACAGTACTGTATATTTTAGTTTTTCTTATCTTGCAAATGTAAATGGTGGGCTCATCCCATAAGTAGGGGTTGAGCATTCCCTATCTTCCATATTTTACACTTTAATCCCTAAAGATTGGCTGAAATCCTCTGATATGCACATTTTTGTTTTGTCTTGTTTTGTTCTTGTCTTGAGTGAAATCTGGTGGGAGAGACACTCACCAAAAATTTAGTATGGCTCAAGCCACAGGCAAACATATAATCTGTGAAAATTTGTCATGCCTCTAACCCTCACCTAACCTCTAACATACCCTCACTGGGCATTTATGAGTGCTCCAAAGGCCGTGGCAGTAGAGCGTCGGCTGCTAATCAGAGGGTCGGCGGATCGAGCCCACTCTGTCAAAATTTTATTGGTAGATGTCAAGCCCAGCCAAGTTTACCTAGCAATTCGTGACAAACGCCTAATGTTCATGGCCACCCCTTCACGGGAATTACAGCGTCTAGCAAAAAAAAAAAAAGGTAGGGAGCACTAAAATATGTAATAAGCTGCCATGGCACACCATCATATTTTTTTGAGCCGGAACAAATATAAGGATTTAGATATATTAATTTCAATAATCTAGACATAACCAGTGATAAAGTTGAAATGGCTCGCAAAAATATTAATTTCTTTAATTAGATGATAATGAAGGATTAATAATGTAAAACTTGCAAAATAAACAAACCAAAACTTGGACGACCACAGTAAAAAGACAAACCAACTAATCAAAATCGCTATGTGTTCCTCAGAGCTTTCCCAGTGTATACCACCTCCTTTACGTAGGGCACGTGGTACCCGTCTTGCAACTCAATCCCACCCTACTCTGTGCAACTCTTCAACCCAAGAGTGAAATGTTACTCTCAAACTTTCTTCTACTCAACAGCTGAGCTGTGGAACTCTCTCCCAGAATCAGTCTTTCCCTCATCCTATGACTTAAATTGCTTCAAACTCTGTGTGTCCAGGCATTTTGGCTCGAACGTCCCTTGATTTTGGCCCTGTCACTCTTTCAACTATGGGGGAGGCACTCGCTATAGGCAGTTCTGCCTTTTGCCTCCCTCAATCACATAGATTTTTTTTTTTTTTTTTTTTTGGAAACGACGCTTAACCCTTCCTGCCCGGTTGTCATTTTAAAATGACACCACGAAATAAGGGCAGGTGCCCGGGTGTCCTTTCAGGAATTTTAAGCTTGAAAGCCTATTCAGCTTGGTCTGAACGCCGTGCGTCCGACGCATGTAAACAAAGCCGATCGTTGCATCACCGCACCTCCGAAAACAAGGAGAAGACTCGTTTGTTATTGTATGTCTGTATGTCGTTGTTTCAGTAGTGAAAAGATCGTCGTATTGCTAACATCGCCTGAAAATGCTCTCCACTGAAATAATCATCACAACTGAACCAGTTGACTTAGAGAGCTCTACTCAACGCCAGTCTACAGATTGGAAACCGCACTATATTTATAGATGTGTGGGAAATTTCTAGCAGATAAAATTAACAAAAATACGGTAGCCTAGGCCTAGACGTTTTTCGGCCAGATCGCCCGGGTAGCCCACCCTGTCCTTTGGAGATACAGCCCGGGCCAGGAGGGTTAACCCTCCTGGCCCAGGCAGGTCCTCCAAAGGACAGTGTGGGCTACCCGGGCGATCTGGCCGAAAAACGTCTAGGCCTAGGCTACCATATTTTTGTTTAGTTTAACTGCTAGAAATTTCCCACGCATCTATAAACGTAGTGCGGTTTCCAATCTGTAGACTGGCGTTGAGTAGAGCTCTCTAAGTCAACTGGTTCAGTTGTGATGACGATTTCCGTGGAGCGAATTTTGCCGCGATGTTGACAATATCGGAGCTTTTCAGACACTAATTTCGTCTGACGTCACAACAATAACTTTTCGGAGGTGCGGTGACGCAACGATCGGCTTTGTTTACATGCGTCGGACGCACGGCATTCAGACCAAGCTGAATAGTCTTTTAAGCTTACTATCTCCTGAAAAGACACCCGGGCTCCTGCCCTTCTTTCGTGGTGTCCTTTAACACTGACACCCGGGCAGGAAGGGTTAAGGTATCCAATTTTAATGAAAAGCAAACTTGTTCTGAACAGAGCCCAATTGAAGGGACCATTACTGAATATATTTCATCCAATTCTATTAATACATTTTGCTAGAAATCTTGGAAACGGACAAATACACACACAAATTGACAGGAGAGATTATAGTCTGTTTCTTTCTTTATTAAGCTGTGAAAAAATTACCTTATCCCCACATTAAATATTCAGCTACAGTAGCTTACAATGATATATAAGTTGTTGATTGTGAAAACTTGTAATTAATATGATAGACATTAAAATGTAAAACTTGTACAACAGACAAACTTAGCCGTTTCTTATTTCTCTATTAATTATTGAGAAATTAGCTCCTAATAGAGAAAACATTTTGCCAGGTTAAAAAATAAACAGAGTATACAATCCCTTAATAAGGAAGAATCAGCGTAGGCTGCAACATTTATGGGTAAAAATACATGTGCAGATAATGGTCCTAGGTTTATTCAACGTTTCACCTTTTATGGCTTCTTCAGGAATACAATATATAAGGCATTAGATGTGTTAAAGGGAGTATTTGTTAGTAGTCTTGGCAAATCCAACGTCAAGGCTATTAACCTAATTGCAATGACGACTTGTCTATTTTGACTGCTATGTCGTCATTCCAACCGCGGTTATAAAGAAAACGTCTAGAGTCTACTCCTTATCTTGCTCTAGGAGACGTTGTACATTAACCAAAACTACCACCGAAGGTGAAAAAAGCATAGAAGAGAAGAAAAAGGGGTTTACCTTAGTTACCGCTTAAGGCCCATCCCGTGTTCCGTCATGTGCAGATCCCTGTCGAACGTGCGCATGAGCGACCCTCTCTTGTCATCATTTTTTCACGCGCTCCATTGAATGAAGTCGCTTTTGTTGTGCTCCTTTAATTCACCCTGTTTAGGTTCGTTTCGGCTTATCTGGCCTTCTTTTTTGTTAGACAGATGTTACGTGATCTAGGGCACACGTAAATGGGCTCCTAAGTGTGTATAATGGAGACGCGTGTGGAAATAGCCTACCGAAGGTACGGGGGCGCCTGGCGTTCCTCGTATATGTTTTTCATTCTTTCTCTTTTCATATTCTTTTTTCCTGTTAGTCTGGGCATAGTTTAGCTTTTAGCTTAATTTAGCCTAGCTCGTTTTCTCATTCAGGACTTGCTATGCCCCTATGAGTTTTCATTTTTTCATAGCCTAGGTGTACCGTTGGTAAACAATCTGAGATTTCGTTGGTGGCGGTGCTGTTTGTAGAGTTTGTGTCGGCCGCATTATTAGCGTTATTCCCGAGTCCCCCCTTTCGAGTCCTTCACTGTGTCTCAAGGGCCTGGGCGACAGGTGGTTCGTGATACTCCAGGGGTACTCCAGGGGTACCCCACGGGGGCCCCTCTTTCACACCACAGGGTTTTTCGCCCCTGACACATACTCTGCTCACGGCTAGGCCACCCTTTTTCTCACCAGTTTCATTTACTGGTTTTTGTTTTCTCTTCCTGTTTCACCTCCATCCTTTCATAGTCTTTTGCGCAATCCAGGAGTACCTCACGGGGGCCCCTGTTTGTGCGAAACCACCCTCCCTGCCACTTCTCCTCATGGGCTTTGCTCTATCTCTGTGGGTTGGGTGGTTCCTGGGGGATGTGCCTCCTCTCCCCTGGTGTGTCTTCCTTGCCTCTCCCTTTACCGGTTGAGTCAGGATAAATTCAAGGAAGACACTGCTCAGCTTGATGGCCATCATTGCTTGGAGTTCATAAGGAGATGACGCATTTTTTGTGGCCTTTTTTGGTATTCCCTAGACGCTCCTCTCGCTTTTTTCGGCGCCGGACCATCTCGGCCGGTCCCGCAAATTTGCGGGAGCTTGATTCGGTCCTCTGGGACATTTCGGCTCCCCGCAAATTTGCGGAGATCGTTGGGGGGTCCCGCAAAATTGCAGGCGGGTGGTGTCGGTACGGTTATGCCTACATTGGCCCGCAAATTTGCGGTAATAGTTGGCTTTCACTATTGACTTTTTTATGTCATCTTGTTGCCTGATACTATATTGGTGTATGCACTTTACTGGTGTTATAGGCCCTGCATGTAAGATGTTGAGTGGTGGTTAACACTTTCTCCATCTTTGCAGGTTCTGCTAGTGCTCTTCCGCCTCGGCCGCCCTCCTCACCTACCTCTGTGCTCCCAGTTTAGGGTGAGTACGGATACCTGTTTGCATGTGTGTTCCTGTTTCCCCATGCTCCTTCCCTAGTTCTTCTTGGACATTCTCTCCACTTACTCCTTCGACGTGCTGATTATGGTGTGTGTTCTTCTAGTGCAGGTAGGCTGCCTTGCTTTCGCCTTGGTTGTCGCTCCCCGTGCTTGGAGAGCCACAAGTCCTGCTTGCGCCACTCGCTCTGTGTGTCCTCTACGGCCTACCTCCCTGCTCTGTGTGGCACGTGTCTGGCCCTGGTGGTTGTGCTGCTCCATGGCCCTGGTTCCTCGGTGGCGGCTGTGGCCTCTGCTTCCCTTCCGTCGGTGTGGACGATGGTCTCCCGCCACATTAGGACTGTGGGCCACCGTTCCCCGGCCTTTGTTGCCGACCGGATCCGCGTCGCCCTGGGTATCCCTGACCCGACTGAAGGCCGTTCACCTGGCCCTCTCCCTGCTCGGGTCCTCTCCCCTGGGTCCCGCAGCCGGTCGTCCCATCGTCGGGGGGTTCCCCGGCTCCGTCCACGCTCTCGCTCGCCTCGTCGTCCTTCTGATCGCCTTGACGACGCCCATCGCCCTCGTCATGGTTCTCGCTCTGAGGCCGGGGTTAGCGGCTCTGCCCCTGTGCGCCCTCCCCTGGCCTCTACGGATAGGGGCTCTACTCCCTTCCGCCCGCTTCCCCAGCCCAGACGACTTCCTCTTACGTTGTCCTCTCCGCGCGCGGTTGTTCATGCTGTAGCTGGCCCTCTGCTCCCTCCTCCTACACTGTCCAGGAGGGTCCGCCTGGATGTCGTTGCTTCTCCTACTTCACCTGCTTCAGTGCCTATTCTTCCTTCACGGTCTCGTCCCACGGTGGTGGTTCCTCCCTCCTCCGCCCTGTTATCTCAGCCCCGGGGATCCTTGCTCTGTTTCCCCCCGCGGCTCCTTCTGGCCTCCTTTCACCCGGCCAGCCTTCCCACTCCCGTCGTCCTGCTCCTCCTCATTCTTCTCTTCCTGACCTTCACTTACCGTCTCGCCAGGGGGGTACCCCTCTTCTTGCCTCGGTGGGGTTTCGCGAGGTTTCGGGGTCACCTTTCTCAGGAGCTGACGTGTCGCTGGAAGAGGGGAATGGTGCTGTTTCCCCCTCGGCCGTTCGTGATCGGGGACGAGTCCCTCAACGGCGACACAACCGTCGTCGCTCGCCTTCCTTGGGCCGCGACGCTGCTGGTTCGTGTCGTGGGTCTCGCTCCCGCTCACGCTCGCCCCTGCGGGCCGACCAATCTGGGGGGGGGGGGGTCACCTCTCTCGGATCGATTGTCGGATATGCAGGGCTGGGTTGTGTCACGCTTCGACGGGCGCTTGGAGTCGATGGAAGACTCCCTCTTCTCGCCCTTCTTGGCGGTGACTCACCCTCAGCGCCTCACCCTACCTACCCCTGCTACGGTCCCCCTCCCTTCTGCAGGCCTACGCTCTGGTCAGACTTCAGCCGCCCTGACATCCTTCCGGCTGTTCAGTCCCTGGCTGTGTTGACGGGTCTGTCCTCCTATGGGACAGGTTTGTGCGACGCCGGTACGCCTGGCTTAGCCATCATGCTCGGTCACCCTCTCCCATTGGAGGCCTGGTTTGCTGAGGCCTTCGACTTCACACACCGATCCGTCGACGGCTCTCCTTCCGTCCCTCCCCCGGAGTCATCACTGATTTTGCTTCCTCTTGTGTCTGTCGGCGGGTTGGACGGCGCGTTCTGGTCCTGGATGAGCACGCCCGTTCTTGAACTTTGTTCTATTGCTACCCTGTTCTTCTCTCACCCGGATCAGCCCTCTGTCGCCAAGGTTTTTCCCTTGCGACAGAGGGTGACGGACTTATTGTCTTGTCTTTAGGTTCCCTCCAGACGTCTGTTCACCACCTGCGGCTTTTCGAGGCGTCTGCGCCAGGCGATCTTCGCGAGGGTTTGGACCGCGTTCAGCGGGTCCACCTTCGGCTCGCGGTGTCTTTGGTTCCCGAGCTGAAGGCGGTTTTGTGCGCGGCAACTCTGCAACGCCCGACGGTACGGTCTTCGTTCTGCCGGCCGGCCCCCTTGGTTATTCGTCAGGGTTTGTTGTACTCTGCGCTATATACGTCGTTTTTTTTAAGCAGGATGCTTGGGAATGCTACGCTTCTCTGTCGGCGGCCCCTGCTTCCGACACGCGACGCCGCGCTGTGTCGTTGCGGACCCTGCTTACGTCACGCACCGACGCGCTGTGCCGCGCGCGTGGTCTTCTCAGTCCCGTCCTTCTGCCGGTCCTCTTCGGGGTGCTGCTGCAAGTGCTGCCGCCTTGCACGGGCGCAGGACTGGGACGTTGCAGGCCAGTGCGTCGGTTCCGCCTCGCACTTCTGTTCTTGCCCCTTTCATCCCCTCCGTGTCGGGGCTGGCCGGCCTTCCACTTCCGGCCGTCCTTCGAAGGAGTCAGCCCCGCGCCGGCCTGGGGTTGGGGTGGCCCGCCCTTTTCGACGAGGTTGGGGGGGGCGGGGGTAGAGGAGGTCAACGTGGCGCTCATGCCCGCACGGCCCGTACCGAGGGTACCTCCACGTCAACACAATGTGTAGTTCTCTGGGTCGGCCTCCTTGTTCTCCTTCTCGCCTGGCCGACCGGGTCGCTCCCCTCCTCTCGGGTGCTCCCTTGGGTTGTTTACGCCCTTGCGCCCCTCGGTAGCCGCGAGGGACGTTGGTGGCGGCGGGTTGCGCGGAGGGGTCTCACCTGGAGGTGGACGTCCAGACCCCCACTCCGCTCTTGTCACCGGCGCCGGCCCATCTCTTCAGAGGTGGCCCACGTGTTCACTTCCATGCCAGAGCTGGGTAGCGTCGAGGGAGTTGACCGCCGGTCACCCGGTTTTCCTCTCCCGTGTCTTTCTGGTACCGTCGACGAACTGCGACGCGATGCGACCGGTGGTGGATCTGTCGGCCCTCAACGGGCACATCGTGCACACACGGTTTCGGATGCTGCCGGTACCCCTGGTACGCCTGGCCCTGTGCCCTCTGTCGTGGGTAGTGTCGCTGGCCCTCCAGGATGCGTCTTGGCTCGTTCCTCTCCATCCTCGCTTCCAGCGATTCTTGGCCGTTCGGACTTCCGATCGTGTGTTCCTGTTCGACGGCCTTCCCTTCGGTCTCCATATCGCGCCGCGGATCTTCTCCGCACTGGTGGGGCAGGCTCTGGGTCCTCTCCTCAGGAGCGGGCTCCAGATCCTGTTTTCCTTGGCCGATTGGTTGGTAGTTTCCGACGCCCTAGGACTGTGCATTGGCGACGCCCTCACAGTCGTTCGCAACATCGCACGGTTAGGGTTCCCCTTCGATGTTCCCAAGTCACGCTTGACCCCGTCGCGTGTCGTGCCATGGGTCGGTCTCGCATGGGTTTTGTCCGGCGTTACGGTGACCCGGGGTCTGCCGGCCGCGGTGCACCTTCGGTGGACGGTCTTCGCCGTGTTGCACTCGGTCTCCCTCCCGGGGTGGCTCTGGGACTCGTTCGTGGGTTCGCTGCATTGGGCCGCTCTGCCCCTTCCCTTAGGGAGCCTCTGGCTACGCCGCCTCCTCCTCATGGGCACCGCGGTGTTTCCGTTGCCCCTATGGATCGGCTCCTGCCGCTCCCGCGTACCGTTCGCCGACGCTTCGGTCGCTGGGTTGCTCGGGGCTCGCTCTCTGCGGCTGTGCCCTGGACCGCCCCCCCCCCCCCCCCCCCCCACCGACGGTCTGGGTAGCCACAGATACGTCGAGCGAGGTTGGGTGAGGTTCCCAATCGAACCTGGGACGTCCACTTCCCGGCAGATGGGTGGGTCTCCCTCCTCTTACCTGTCTATGCCCTCGGACTGTTGGTTCCTTTGTTCTTCCTGCGGGACCACGCGCTGGCCCTTCAGGGTAAGTCGGTGGCCTTCGGGTTGGACACTCAGACAAGCTGTCCCCTGTTTCCTTATGCGGGGTTCCTCCAGGTCGTTGACTCTATTGGGGGTCTCGGTGGAGTTGTTCTTCCTCGCGGACCGACACCCCTTCTCCTTGCATGCCTCCTCCCTGCCCGGGCCTGCCACCCTTTGGGCGGCCGCCCTGTCGAGAGGGCAGGGCGTTCTTGTAGAATGGGCGATGAAACGGACTGTGTTCGCCGACCTCGCGGCTTCCTGAGGTGTTCCGGAGGTCGCCTTGTTCGCATCGGGGGTGCCGCGCCAGTTGCCTCTGGACCTCTCCCTCCGGCCTCGCGCTCCGGGGGGGGTCCGGACGCTTTCATGGTAGCCTGGTACAGATGGCGGTCGATATACATCTTTCCGCCACCAGACGCGCTGTTGATGTGCCCAGTCCTCGCGAAGCTGCGGCTGTACCACGGCTGCGTCTGGCTCCTCGCGCCTCTGTGGCCGGCACGGACTTGGTCCGCCCGGTTGCCGCGGTGGTGCCCGAGTCCGGTCCCTCTACCTGTCTCCGGCTTCCACTTGGGCTAGGTTGGGGACCTGCGGACCTCTTTGGCCTTCGCATCGTGCTTGTTCATGAGGCACGGTGGCTCCCGGTCCCCGGCCGGGCCCTGACTGACTTCCTGCAGCGTTCCTGGCCGTCTTCTCCTTGGGGGACTTACGGGTCCCGCTGGAGGTCTTTTACTAGGTGGCTACAGGCCACTCGCCTGCCAGTTGGCTCTCCTTCCCTCGTCCTACGCTCCTTGTTTCACCTCTTCCGTACACGTCGCTTTCCAGTCGACGCTATACGTACCCACTTGTCTGCCGTCCGGGGGGTCTTTGGGTCCGTCGCTGGGCTGGTCGTTCCGCCACAGGAGCTGGATTCCTTCCTGACGGCTGCCTTCCGGGATCGACCGCCTCCGCGCCAGGTCCCTCCGCAGTGGGATCTGGGGCGGGCTCTGGTCCTTCTGGCTTCACCCACGTATACAAGGGCCACTACGCCGGTTCCGTTGCTCGGGCGTCCACTCTTCCTTGTCGCTCTGGCCACTGGGGATCGGGTGTCTGCACTAGCGGCATTGTCACGGCCCCGGGACTGCGTGCGATTCTCCCCGTCCTTGCATGGCGTCTCGTTCGCCTCCTCCCCTCCTTTTGTTACCACGCATGGGAGGGAGGCCCCCGTTTTCCAGCCTTTGGCCGTCCAGGCTTTACGGCGTGGGCATCCTCGCCATGTGTTGTGCCCGGTGTCAGCCTTGCACTCCTCTGTTGCGTCTGTGGCGCCGCCTTCGGGTACTGCTGTGTGGGTGTCTCCTCGGACAGGTGGGAGGCTCTCGCAGGTGCAGATGGGCCGCCACGTTTGTCGGACCGTTCGTGCCCGTCACCCTGTTTGTAGGGGTTCTGCGCACGATGTCAGATCCTTTGCTGCCTCCTTCCGGTTCCTGCCACGTCGATCCTTCCCTGCCATCGCCTCGGCGGTTTTGTGGTCTTCTATCAATTCCTTCATCTCCTCCTACCTCTCCGTGTCCAGTGTTCGACCCCCTCGGCCGGTGATTGCTCTCGGGGGTCATGTTTCCTGGTGCTCTGGCGAAGATCCCTGGTCTTCCCCCCTTGTCCCTCGTTCTTTTCCTTTGTTTTATTTGACAAAGGGGGGGGGGGGGGGGGGGGTGTACGGGTTTGCAACACTGGATTGCAAGTTTGGGATTATGTATTGTTCCAGTACATAAGTGTTTTTGCCACATTGAAAATTGTGTTTTGTTTTTGTGTTCAGTGTTTTTGTTGGTTTTTGAAGAAAAGGGATTTTGGGTACAGTACCTTTTTGGTTTCAGACAAGTCTATGTTTTTGCATTACTATGAATGACGGGCATGTGTTAAAACTGTTCTTTTTAGCTACTCCTCAGTTTTTCACTCTTTTATTAAACTCTCTTGTTTAAATTGTGTCTTTGTCATCCGTAATTTTGTTTTATGCATTGGTTTTTTTGGTAGGTTGGGCTTGGATGTCCTCCTCCTATTTGTTATGCAGCCTTGACGTTGGATTTGCCAAGACTACTAACAAATTGGGAGGTTTGACGTACCTCCCAACCTACCAAATAGGAAAACCTACTATTTGGTAGTAGTCTTGGAAAATCCAACGTACATAATACCCTCCCTCACGCCGGACCCCTGCCCATTCGCGTTCTTCTGCTGACGTGAGATGTGATGACAAGAGAGGGTCGCTCATGCGCACGTTCGACAGGGATCTGCACATGACGGAACACGGGATGGGCCTTAAGCGGTAACTAAGGTAAACCCCTTTTTCTTCTCTTCTATGCTTTTTTCACCTTCGGTGGTAGTTTTGGTTAATGTACAACGTCTCCTAGAGCAAGATAAGGAGTAGACTCTAGAAGTTTTCTTTTTAACCGCGGTTGGAATGACGACATAGCAGTCAAAATAGACAAGTCGTCATTGCAATTAGGTTAATAGCCTTGACGTTGGATTTTCCAAGACTACTACCAAATAGTAGGTTTTCCTATTTGGTAGGTTGGGAGGTACGTCAAACCTCCCAGTTAAGGCATTAGATGTGTTAAAGGGAGGTTGAACTGGGAGTGACTCTGCCCATTCCCATACATGATTTTGTTGACCTGGTAGAACTGTGTGTCTCAAATTGCTTTTTCATCTTCAGTGATGCCTTCTACAGGCAAAAGTTTGGTATGGCAATGGGCAGTCCACTTAGTTGTGTTTTGTCTAATTTGTTTTTAGAGCATTTAGAAGCAAATAGTTTTAGTGAGATAGTTTCTAGAAGCGTGACTTGGCTTAGATACGTAGATGATGTCCTAGTGATAGCTCCACGTAGGTTAGACTTAGAAAACCTTAGAAATAAAATAAATAGCATAGAACCCAATATTCAGTTTACTGTAGAATATGAAAACGACGACAGTTTACTTTTCCTTGATGCCCTTTTAATTAAAGACTGAAACTATTTAAAGTTTACAGTTTTTAGAAAAGTGACCAACAAAAATGACTTGTGCACTTTTATTCTTCCACTGACAACAGGACTAAACAGGGAATTGTGACAGGCTTTTATCTACGGGCCTTACAAATTTGCTCGGAGGAGTATCTGCAAATTGAGCAAAACCTTATTTTCAAAACTTTCACCGGCTTAAAATATTCCCCATATTTCATACTAAAAGCAAAGAAGAAAGCTCTCTCCATTCACATAAGAACCAAACCGAAAGAAAAAACCAACAAAGTTTTAATTTTACCCAGATCAAATGTAGCTGACAACGTATCTAGTATCGTGAAGAGAGCAGAAGTCGAAATAGTTCGAACTGGCGGTGTTACAATCGGAAATGTCGTGAAAAAGGTTAATAAACGGAAGAATGAAAACAATGAAGCGGGTGTTTATGAAGTTCCATGTGCCCCCTGTAATAAAGTATATATTGGCAAAACAAATCGAGGTCTAAAGTAGACTAAAGAAGAGGATAAAAAACACAAAAAGGATATTGAGAAATTTAAATTGAGCAATGCTATGGCAATACATAGGTTAGACACTGGGCACGCTATAAACTATGACGAAGCTAAGCTAGTAAAATGCGAAACTGTCACATGTAAACGAAGATGTTTTGAATCGGCTCATATTGTTTTAAACGACACCATGAACTGAATAATGGCTTCTTTTCTTAAGCCAAACCCTTAGCTATAATGTTAACGAACATAAAACCAGGCTAGGTGACTATTTCCCATATTGTTCATGCTGTATTTTAATTATTTAATTTCATATTGCTACACCAATTATTTAATTTTGTTTAGTAGTTTTCTCATATGTATATAAGTTGTCTGTACTTCCATATACTGTATGTTGTATTCCTGAAGAAACCGTAGAAGGTGAAACGTTGAATAAACCTGGGACCATATCTGCACATGTGTTTTTACCCATACAATCCCTTGTTTCACAGGCTAGGCTGAGTGCAGGGTAATTAACACATATAACTTCAATAGGTTCTTTCTTAATTTGACTACAACTATTTGGAGGTATCTAGAATAATATAACAGAAGTCGGTCATCCAATTATAATTATTAATCGTACCTCTATCACTATACTGTACAGCTTAACACACAGATCCTAAACATAACATACCAAAAACTACAAATGCCAAAAGTCACTGGAAACTATTGATGTCATCCACTTACCTAGGTGCTTGGTGATGAACATTGGAAGTACAGTAGCTAGATTTTTTTTTTAAACATGTCATCTAACTGCTATTGCTAAATATACCTCGCTCAATATACGATCAAAACCTTCCACCCTTCACTTACCTAGATGTTTGGCGATAAAGTTGAGCATGAGTCTGTTGTTGATGTTCATGGCTGTGTTAGGGTCGAGGGGGGAGGATGCCCCGGCGAACACTCTACCGATGTGACCCACAAGGAATGGGGTGTCACACTGATTCTGATGCACCGTTCCTCTGAAAATAAAAAGAACGAAGGTGGAAACATAGAGTCTTTGTTTTTCCTTGGTAATTATCGAAAAGCAAACTTTCAATAGCATTTTATTTATCAATAACATATTACTGGCAACTTTAGTCCCGGATTAAATTTTTCATCAGCAACATTTTGATCAAATATTTGAAATTAAAAGCTGTATCATTAACACCTTACGAGCGGCCTAGGCGGTAATTTATATGTACCGCCCAGCGGGGTGTTTTTACCCTAAATAGGGTTGTTTACGTGATCATTTTCATGCCTAAATAAGACCCAGAGCATAAAAGAAGTATTTATCCCTGAAAGGGCATAAACAGAGCTTTCCAATGACACCCCAACCATCCTTGTACGACCACTGGTTCTCTTGCAACGATCGCGCAACACGAGTGCAAAAACCATGTAATTAGGTACTTTCCCTACATAATTCCCTGTGTAGCGAGTGCGAGAGGGTGGAGGAGGGTGGGATTCATGTCAGTAGGTCCGCCGCGGTGGTCTGGAGCAGTCATACGCTTGCTACGCTCCTCCCACCACTCATCTCTCTCTCTCAGCAACATTACGTGGTGAAAATGGCACACGACATAAGTTGTGAACTGCCACTTAGTCCATATTTATTTCATACGACATAAGTTGCGCGCCGCCAAAGAAGGGTTAACCAAGCATATGGATGATATGTGACGAGTATGAGTTAAAGGGAGGCCCTGACAAACACTGTATGACTCACCAGAACAGGGTGTCACATTAGTTCTGGTGCACTGTGTCTTTAAAAAGAAACAGTGAAGGCAGAGCCACATAAGCAATTTTCTTTTCTATCAGTTTTTGATTAGCAATTATTTCTACCCCCCAGGGGGTAAGGGGGCCTTCATCTTTTGGTGGAGGAGAAAAAGAATATGCCCCACACATCCTACTGCATGTCATACAAGGCGAATAATAGGGGGGATGGTGGCAGACTTGTGGACCAACAGCCATTACTATACAACAAAGTCCCCGGGCCCGGATGGGATACATCCAAGAATCATAAAGGAAGGAGGTGAGATGTTAGTAGAGCCATTAAGAATGTTATTTGAGGTATCTTTTAATACAGGACAAATCCCAATGGACTGGAGAGAGGCGAACATAACAGCTATTTTTAAGAAGGGAAAGAGAAATGACCCAGGAAATTATAGACCAGTTAGTTTGACAAGTGTTGTGTGTAAACTAATGGAAACGGTAATTAGAGAAGGAATAATGGAGCATATGAAATCAAACCAACTTTTCAGTGGGAGACCATTCGGATTCTTGCCGGGGAGGTCGACAGTACTACAGCTAATTAACACCTTACGAGCGGCCTAGGCGGTATATTTGACCGTGCCGCCCAGCGGTTTTTTTTTTTTACCATAAATGGCGTTGTTTCCGTGCTCTTTTTCATGCATAAACAAGAGCCAGAGCGTAATACAAGTATGTATCCCTGAAAGGGCGTAAATTGAGCTTTCCAATGACACCTGAACCATCCTTCTACGATCACTGGTTGTCTTGCAACGATCGTGCAACCGAAGGGCAAAATCGCTAAAATACGGTAATTTCTTTATATAATTACGTATGTAGCGAGGGAGTGAGGGTAGATGTATGTGGAGTACATCTCAGTCGGTCCACGGCGGCCGTGGCGAGCGGTCATGAGGTAACCCAGGCTCCTCCCGTCGCTCGTCTCTCTCTCAGAGCCAATATTGCGCCAAAATTGCACACAGACTAAAGTCCGCCCCCGCCACATAGTCCAAGTTTTTAGAGGCGGACTTAAGTCCGCCTCCGATCGTTATGGGTTAAGGTGGTAGATGATTGGATGCAAATTCTGGAGGACGGTGATGTTATAGACGTGGTATATTGCGATTTTATAAAAGCCTTCGATAAGGTCCCACATAAAAGGTTAATAGAGAAAGTTAGAAGCTATAATATAGGGGAGAAATGTGTGAAATGGATAGAAGCCTTCCTGAAAGATCGGAGACAGAGGGTACTGGTGAATGGAATAGGCTCGGGGTGGAGGGAAATTACAAGTGGGGTACCTCAGGGATCTGTGTTGGGACCACTACTGTTCGTTATATTTATCAACAACTTACCTGAAGTTATAACTAATGGAAGTGAGATATACCTGTATGCAGATGACACTAAGCTGTATAGAAGAGTGAGGAGTAAAGAAGATGTGGGTTTGCTTCAAGGCGATGTGGAGGGCATGAAGGGATGGTCTGAGCATTGGTTAATCCCTTTTCATCCAAAAAAATGCAAGTACATGCGGATTGGGACAAGCAAGATACTTAACTTAAATGCTTCTTCTGAAATCACTGTGTTGGGTGATTTTAATGTCCATAATGTTGAATGGCTCACTCATTCAGCCAGGACTGATGATGCTGGTCTTGAATGTGAGCTATTTGCAGACTCATTTAATCTCACTCAACTAGTCAACCAACCCACCCGTGTACCAGATAATCCTAATCATAATTCCCACCTACTGGACTTATTTTTAACAACCAATTCAGAAAATTATGATGTTACAGTGAGGTCCCTGCTTGGATCTTCTGATCACTGTCTGATACAGGCCACCTGTCTATCACCTACCACACCTTCCCACTCTGAACCTGTTTTGGTGACTAAATGGCATTACGATAGGGCAGACTGGGAGGGTCTTCAAGGTTTCTTTATTGATATTCCCTGGACCTCTTTCTTTTTTAATGATGCACACTTCACCTTGAGCCACATACAAGATTTTGTAAAAATTGGAATGGAAACTTTTATTCCTCATCAAAAGTACAGTAAAAGATCTAATTCACCTAAATGGTTTGACCATAATTGTGCTAGAGTAACTGAACAAAAAGCAATAGCCTACAATGCATACACAAGATCAAAAACACATGAAGCCTTTAATTACTTTAGAAACATCAGAAATCATGCCAAAACTGTATTAAACCTAACTAAATCAAACTTTCTCCACAAGCAGGCAAATAAACTTCTAAATAATCCAAATGATAACAAAATATTTTGGTCTACTCTTAACTCATTTAAATCCAACTTCACTACTGCTTCATCCATTCCACCATTAAAATCTCCGACTGGCAATCTTGTAAGTGACCCACGAGGTAAAGCTAACCTTCTTGCGGATATTTTCTCCACCAACTCAACCTTAGATGAAATAAATCAAGATGTCCCTGTACTTAATTTTAATTCGCCTGAAATTCCCTCACTTAAGATCCACACCAGACATGTCAAAACTATTTTGCAGAATCTCTCAGTAGATAAGGCTCCTGGTCCAGATGAAATTCCTCCAATAGTACTTAAGAATTGCTCCTTGGTGCTCGCTCCTGTATTGGCAAAATTTTTCCGTCTGTGTACTCATACCTCATGCTTCCCAGTACCCTGGAAAGAAGCAAACATCCATCCAGTTCCTAAAAAAGGTGCCTCTTCAGATCCATCAAACTATAGACCAATAGCTATAACTTCCACTCTTGGTAAAGTCTTTGAAATTATATTAAATAATCACATAATTAAGCATCTTGAGAATAATAAATTAATCAGTGATAGGCAATATGGTTTTAGACGATGTCGATCAACTGCAGACATGCTTTGCCTTCTTACGCATCAAATCAACCAAGCTACAAACCAACATGGTGAAACACATACAATAGCACTGGATATATCAAAGGCATTTGATAGAGTCTGGCATCAATCCTTATTGTCGAAGATGTCACACTACGGCCTTGCATCATTAGTTCCACTAATTTCTTCTTATCTTCATAACAGAAAAATGTGTAATGGTAGATGGCCTTTATTCTCAATTTCACTCAATAAATGCTGGTGTTCCCCAGGGATCAGTTTTGGCCCCAATTCTGTTCCTCATTCATATCAATGATCTCATATCTACCACTCATAATCCAGTACATTCCTACGCAGATGACTCAACACTCCACAGTTCCTTCACATTTACCAATTCTTTCACCCAACCCGATCTTATAAACTCAAAAATAAACACTGCAATTTCTCTGAACCAGGACCTTTCTAGAATTAATGGATGGGGACAAAAGAATCTAGTTTCCTTTAATGCACAGAAAACCAAGTACATTCAATTTTCTAACCGACAGAATCTCACTGACTCCCATATATTTTTTAATGATGTAAATATTCCCACTTCCCCTAGTATTGACATTCTCGGTGTAACATTAACTACTAACATGAGCTGGACACATTATGTTAGAAGCATTGCTAAGAATGCCTCTAAAAAACTGGGACTCCTGTACAGAGTTCGAGAATTCTTCACTGACGAGCAGTTGGCCGTGATATATAAAAGTCATGTGCGTTCTCAGATGGATTACTGTTCACCTCTGTGGGGTGGAAGTGGAGTGGTTGCATTGAGGCAGTTGGACAAAATTCAAAATAAAGCTATTAGATTAATCAATAACCCTGCAATCACACAGGACCTTCCTACATTATCCATGCGAAGAAATGTTGCATCCCTTGCATTATTCTACAGATATTTTCACAGCAATTGTTCCGAGGAACTTGCTTCAATTGTGCCGCCTCTCCACATCTTTCCCCGTAGAACTAGGGCAGCTGAGAACGCCCATGAATTTACACTTTCTCCTCCACAATGCAGAACTTCTGCTTATCAGAATTCATTTATCCCCAGAGCTACTACTCTTTGGAATTCACTTCCCTCGAATTGCTTTCCACAAACTTACAATCTACAAATGTTTAAATCCAGTTGTTACAAACATTTTATGAATGGAGGATGCCTTTAGGCACATGGACCTTTTTGTTTTATCTGTGTTTTTCCTTCCTCCGTTCATTGTCTCTTAAAAAAATAAAATAAAAATAGGATACAGTATGTATGAAGCGATGGAGGAAGTGAATGCAGAAAAGGATATAGGAGTAGTGATAGACAATAAGTTAAATTTCTCAGAACATTTAGTGGAAAAGATAAACAAAGCCAATAGAATTGTAGGGCTGATAAGGACATTTGTGTCACTTGACGAAGAAATATTCAGGAATCTCTATACAGCGCTGGTTAGGCCGCACCTGGAATATGCGAACCAGGTGTGGGCTCCATATATGGTAAAGGATATAGAAGCAGTGGAGAAAGTGCAGAGGAGAGCTAGCAAGCTAGTACCAACGTTGAAGAACGCGGGCTATGAGCAGAGGTTGAGGACACTGGGGCTTCCGACACTGGCATATAGGAGAAAGAGAGGGGATATGAAAGACTTTTAAGATAGTGTCAGGAATGTATGATGAGGATGTGTGTGAAGGTATCTTCTTGATGCGGGAGGGAACAAGAACGAGAGGACACTCTAAGAAAATTTACAAAGAAGAAATAGGCTTGAAAAGGCAAAGAACTCATTTTGTGATAGTGGTAAATGAGTGGAACGCACTGCCCCAGTATGTAGTCGATTCCGAATCAATAAGGAAGTTTGAAAGTAATCTTGATAAAGCATGGGGAAGACAAGATTTGAACTTTGATTATAAAGCAAAAATACAGAATAGTAAATTTTTTGCATCTGCTACCGCCGCCGCCAACACCGTGAACGACCGCAGCAGTGCAAGTACAGTAAACCCTCTCTATCTCGGACCTCTAGAAGTCGGAAACCCGCACTACTCGGACTGGCATCGGCCTCTCGGACATTCACTTCCGTATTTCGGACATTTCCGGCATCGTTCCGACCGTCTCTGTCGTTGTCGGACTTTATATAAGTATTCGGAATATGTCCGTCATAACCGTCCTCTGATATCTCGAATATTTCCGAAATGTGTCGTAGCGGTGTCCGACAAAGGATGACGTGTCGGACGACCCCTCACGTAACCGGACAATAAGGGTGAATATCCGAGAAACAGAAGGGAGGTCCGACGCCATCTTACATCCGGGGCCCAAGCGCCCGGCTCGGATGCTGGGAGCGTCAGTCCGCACCAAGCTCTGTTGTGTTACACATCGACGCGTGCCATTATTTAGTTCACCATGCCTCCCAAGGATAAGCCTAAGCGTAAGGTGACTTCTGTATCACTTGAAACAAAGCTACAGATGCTAAAGGATCTGGACAGTGGGATGAAAGCCAAGCAGCTTCAGGAGAAGTATAGCTTAGGCAGATCAACAATCTACGACTTCATCTGAGACAAGGAGAAAGTCCGGCATCATGGCATAGCTGTGCTTCATGGTCCTTCCACCGCCAAGATCTTTCGCAAGGCCAAGCTAGCCTATCAAGACATCGACGACACAGTGCTGAAGTGGTACCAACAACTTCGTGCTGAGGGCGTACCAGTGAGAGGCATCGAGATCCAGCATGCAGCAGAACGTTTCGGCCAGCATCTTCATCACCCAGACTTCAAGGCTAGCGAGGGGTGGTTGTGGAGGTTCCGAAACCGCCATGGCCTCTCAAACAGGAGTATTTGTGGTGAAATCTTAAGCGCCGATACTTCGGCCATAGAACCCTTCACTGATCGCTTCCACGCCCTTATAACCGAGGAACACCTTCAACATTGGCAGCTCTATAACGGTGACGAGACTGGCTTATATTGGCGTTCTCTACCCTCCAACACAGGCCCACCGAGAAATCACGTCCACACCTGGCCACAAAACTGTGAAGGAGCGCATTTCAGTGCTTTGCTGCGCTAATGCCGACGCAAGCCACCGTGTGACCCCTACAATCGTCGGCAAATCTCAGAAGCCGAGAGTAATTAAGGACCTCATCATTACCAAGCAACTCCCAGTCGACTATTATGGATCAAAGAAAGCTTGGTTTAACCAGGTCATCACCGAGGATTTCTTTCACAAGAGATTTGTGCCCGACGTTCGCTCGTTCCAGAATCGAGTGTATGGTGTACCCTATGACGAAGCTGTTGCCATCTTGTTGCTCGACAACGCACCTGCCCACCCTTGTACCACGAAACTGGAGAGTGCAAACGGCAAAATTAAGACCATGTTCCTGCCTCCTAATACCACAAGTGTTATTCAGCCTATGGACCAAGGAATAATTGAAGCTTGCAAAAGGCGATACAAGAGGAAGTTCCTGGAACAATGCCTTGTCATCATAGAAGATGGGATTGACGAAGAAGGTTATGTGGATACACGCGGAAAGAAATCTCTACAAAAACTGAAGCAGTATACCCTGAAAGACTGCATCTACAATTGGGCAGAGGCGTGGCGCGGAGTTTCTTTCAACACACTGAGGAATGGTTGGACCAAGGTCTTAAATATCCCGAAGGTGCAAGATCCGGGTTTTGAAGGGTTTGGGGCAGCTGACTTCAGGAACCTCTTGAACCAGGGTAACCAGGGTGACCTTCCCGAAGAAGAAGTTGACGACTGGCTGCAAGAGGACAGAGACCTACCTGGACACGAGCATAAGACTGACGAACAAATTGCAGCCGAGGTGTTGGGGGTAGCCCATGAAGAGACCGAGGATGAGTCGGACGAAGAGACAGAGGGGGGGCCCAAGATATCAGTCTCGCATGCCCTGGACTCCTTTGACACCATTCTTCAGTATCTGACTCAAGTAGATGACCCAAAGTTGCAGTCCCTATACGAACCACTGCGTAATGGTCGATTCCATATTAAGAGGGCACACCTTGATCGGAAAAAACAACAGAAAATCAGCTCCTTTTTTGTACCCTCTGCTCCTCCCAGACCTCGTACTTCGTCTGCTACCAGTGGTGTGTCGCTTGCTAGCACCACCTCCCTCCCAAGTGTTTCCTCAGTTGCTAGCACCTCGTGGAGCACTGTAGACACTGTGCCACTCTCAGACTTAGACATGGATTTGGATGAATTAATGAGTAGCACGCCTGTGCCCATGGATATACCTGAACCTGACATTGTTTGTGAGGTGGAGAAGGACAGTGTGGGTAAGGGTAAAGGTAAGGGTTCCATGACAGGCAAGGGATATGGTCCTAAGAGTGGGGGTGTGAAGAACAGGGAGGTGGAGAAGAACAGTGCGATGGACATTGAGGTGGAGAAGAACAGTGAGGTGAAGAAGGACAGTGAGAAGGGGAGTGAGGTGGTCATGGACACTGAGGTGGAGAAGGACAGTGAGAAGGGGAGTGAGGTGGAGAAGAACAGTGAGATGGAGAAGAACAGTGAGGTGGAGAAGGACAGTGAGGTGGAGAAGGACAGTGGGGTGGAGAAGGACAGTGGGGTGAAGAAGGACAGTGAGGTGGAGAAGGACAGTGAGGTGGAGAAGGACAGTGAGGTGGAGAAGGACAGTGGGGTGAAGAAGGACAGTGAGGTGGAGAAGGACAGTGAGGTGGAGGTGGAGGTGGGGGGTGAAAAGGGGATGCTGCAGTAATTAATGCAGTGTTGGGGAGAGGGGAGGGGGGAGGGAGGACATCAAGACTACAGACAAGAGCTATGAAGGGGTAAGTGTAATATAGCCTACTGTACAATACATATTGTAAAACTAAAATACATGTACTGTGTTTTCTATTACAGATTATAGGGTTCGAATAGGGTTGTCTTCGTTTTCTAGGTTGACGCGGACATCTCTCTTGAGGTCGGATTTTTTCCGTAGTCTCCGATTTCATTGTTGTCTCGGACGGACATTGGTTAGGTCGGATTTTATCCTCTCTTAAGTCGGACATAAGTCGGACCCCGGACATCTCGGATTTTCGGTCATCTCGGACTGGGTCTCCCCCCCCAATTAGTCCGAGATAGCGAGGGTTTACTGTACTGGCATTGAGCTGGATACACAGGCCTAGTTTGCCTTTTTCCAGAGGATCTACTGTAAGATACTGTAAGATATTGACACTGTCTTGATATGGCACTGTCGAGGCTGGTGGGGCGCGGATAGGAGTACAAAGGGAGTACAAAGGAAATCAAGCAACAACAGATCTAGTGACCCTTCTAGGTTGCTTGTCCTCCAAAACACTGAGGATCAAGTGTCCAAACAGTGGTTTAGAGTGGGTAAGGGAACATTGGAAAGGGAATTACTGCCCTGGAACTAATGTCCGTGGCAGGATTAGGAAGTTAGTAGGGGACAGATGGGTTAGTAACTGAGGGGGGGATAAAATAAAGTTATTCATTTACAAACGCAGTCAGTCGCGGGTTTGATGCGAGATATTTGTCTAGGCGGAGTTTAAATGAATCAACGGTGATGCAGTCTATAACGTCTCGGGGAAGCCCATTCCACAAGTTGACAACTCGATTGAAGAAGAAATTCTTAGATTCGTGTGAGTTAAAAGATTTACCAATAATTTTGCAACCGTTTCCCCGCGTGTAATTAGATTGGTCGATAGTGAAGTACTTACTACAGTTCATATTGTCGATGCCTTTGATGATTTTGAACACTTGAATTAAGTCACCTCTTAATCTGCGCTGGGTTAAAGGAAATAGATTTAATTCTCTAAGACGCTCTTCGTATGGTTTGTTCTTTAGACTAGGTATCATTTTGGTAACTCTACGTTGAACTCGTTCTAGCTTATTTATATCTTTTTGGTAATAAGGGCACCAGGATTGAACGCAGTATTCCAGAAGAGGGCGGACTAAGGAATTGTAAAGGGTTAGGATAACTTCTTTGGATTTATGCTCAAATGACCTGCCTATAAAGCCAATTATTTTGTTTGCCTTCTTAACAACTTCTGAACATTGTTGACTCGGTTTAGGTTACTCGATATTGTTACTCCCAGATCGGTTTCTCTGTTTACATTCTTAAGCTGAGTGCCATTCATCGAATAGTTTGCTTTCTCATTTAGGTATCCGATATGTAGTCTATCTATCTATCTATTGCCTGACGCCGTGATCCCCGAAGGGGTGGCCACGAACGAACCGCCCCCATGCACCTCTGTCCCCAGTCAGTCGACGCCCCTCCCCCCAACCAGCACCACCTTCGTTCATGTACTTCCTCACTCCATCCTTCCACCTCATATTCGGTCTACCTCTCCCCCTCTGTCCCTCCACCTCGCTCTCATACACCCTCTTAGTCATTCTCTCGCTTTCCATACGTTCCATATGGCCGAACCATCTCAAGTTGTTCCTTTTCACACTTTCCAGCACATCTACCTCCACACCACACCTCCTTCTTACTTCCTCATTAGTCTGTCTATCCCTCCATGTAACTCCGCACGCACTCCTTAAGTAATTCATTTCCACTGCTCTCACTCTTGGTCTGAGTCTCTCAACCAACGTCCATGCTTCGCTTCCGTAAGTCAGTGTCGGGATTACCACACTGTCATGCAAGGACTTCTTCACTTCCATACTGACCACCCTATTTTTTGTTACTGCTTTTAGCGTTCCTACAACCCTCTTCCCCTGTTGTACCCTCTCCCGCACCTCTTCATCCATAGTCCCATCTTTACTCAACACACTGCCCAGATACTTAAAAGAGTTGACGATCTCCATAGCCTGACCGTTCAGCTTCACCTCACACTCTGTGACTTCACCCCTTTCGAAGACCATAACCTTGCTCTTCCCCGTATTTACCTTCAAATTCAGTTTTTCGCACACTGTTCCAAACTCATTTACCAGACCCTGCAACTCCCATTCATTATCACTCATCAGAACTGTATCATCCGCAAACAGCAGTATAGGTAGCTTCCACTCAATTCCCTCCCTTTTCAGCGATACACCAACATCCACTGCTCTTGATAGTATTTCTTTCATAACTCCATCCATATATACAGTAAACAACCACGGGGACATCACACACCCCTGTTTCAAACCAACATTCAGGTCAAAGAACTCGCTCTGCTCACTCTCCACACGTACTGCCGCCTTTGCACCCTCATACATGCTCTTCACTGCTTTCAGCAACTTGCCCTCTACTCCGTATATTCTAAGTACTTTCCACAAACCTTCTCTATCCACTCTGTCATAGGCCTTCTCCAAGTCCATAAAGGCAACATACACCTTTTGTTTCTTCTCCAGATACTTCTCCACAACACAATTCAGGGTAAAAATCTGATCTACACATCCTCTTCCCTTCCTAAAACCTCCCTGCTCGTCGCCTATCCATTTCTCCGTTCTCACTCTCACTCTCTCAATCACTACCCTACTGTATACCTTCCCTACTACGCTTAGAAGACATATTCCTCGGTGGTTACCACACACTCCTCTTTCCCCTTTGCCCTTATATAGGGGGACTATTATGCCAGTCTTCCAGTCATCGGGTGCACTCCCCTTCTCCCATGCTAGTTTGCACATTTTCCATACCCATTCTATCACTATCTCACCACCATACCTCAACATTTCCCCACACACTCCATCTGTTCCTGGTGCTTTCCCCAACTTCACTCTTTTCATGGCTTCCCACACTTCTGACCTCCTGATCCCCACCTCCTCCTCCACTACTTCTCTTCTTCTCCCTCCCATACCATATCCAGCTATGTTTGCTGGCTCTTCATTCCTTTCATTTAGCAACTCACTGAAGTACTCCCTCCATCTTTCGACTCTCTCTTGCTTCTCGGCTAGCATTCTCCCATTCTTATCTTTCACACCCTTACTGTTTCCCTTGCTACCTTCCCTAACTTTCTTGACTTCTTTCCAGAACAGTTTCTTACTCTCCCTCCATTTTACACTCAGATTCCTTCCAAATTCCTCATCTACTCTTCTCTTACTTTCCTTCACTACTCTCTTCACCACCCTCTTACTCTCCACGTACCTCGCTCGTTTCTGTCTCTCGGAATCTTCATTCCCTCTGCTACCCAACCACTCTCTATATGCTTTCTTCTTTTCTTCCACAGCTATTCGTACCTCTTCTGTCCACCATGCTGTACCTTTCACTCCCCTCCCTCTTCTCCTCACTCCACACACCTCCTCACATGCTGCACAGATCTCATCCTTAAACACCTTGCTCATCTCCTCCACTTCCTCCATAACTTCCAGGTCGAACCCACCTAGTCGTCGATATGTAGTACTTTACATTTATCCGCATTGAAACTCATTTGCCAAATTTGGGCCCAACATGACAATTTATCTAGATTGTGTTGCATATCGTCAACTTGTTCTTTTGAGAGTACGCTATTTGCAATTTTTGTATCGTCAGCAAATTTTGAGATTGTACATGTGAGACCCTCATCTATGTCGTTGATGTAAATTAGAAAGAGAACTGGTCCTAGTACCGATCCCTGGGGTACCCTGCTACTTACATTGGTCCATTTAGATGCCTTACCGTTTATGACTACTCTTTGCTTTCTGTCGCTGAGCCAATTTTCTATCCATTTCAACACCGTCTTGTATTCCATGCGCTTCCATGCAACAGGGGACTCTACTAGTCTTACCTGGGCGCTGTTTGGTGCCACGCCAGAGTCGGCCACAGTGTTGTGGCAGGATTTTGTTATTCTAAAGTCCAAATTGCCTAATGTACAGTAAAGTCCTGGTATGGTACTGTCTTATTGTAGTACTGTTAAGGCTAGTGTGGTGGACTTAGTTGAGTCTTGCTGAAGCATGGTTAGCACTATGCCAACATCAGCCAAAGTGATGACATGATGGGGCGGTATTGTGACGGGACGTTTACCATCCAACTGCAGAAAGGCAACCCCGTCTGAGCCGTTACAATTAATGTAATGGAAAACGACGATAAACCATTGCATGTATGAATGGGCCATGTCATGGTCAGTAGCACGTCTGTTTGCTGATTGAAGGGTTGGCAGTTCGATCCCACCCCGTGCCAATGATTGATGTCAAGATTTTTAAGACTCAGGTCAAGCGATTCATGGCAAATGTCCAGTAAAGTCCCTGTAACAATGGTACGCCCTAACCCTGTCTATCAAGGGAGTGCACAGCGTTAAAAACTGAATATATTATTTTTAGGTCATAGAGAGATTGCCGAGATGATGCGGCCCTAGTTTTCAAATTGAGAACAGAAAGCTGAATCACAATTGTTATTATCCCTATTTATTATTTTAGTAGGTGGGGACAGTGGATGCCCATCATCTACAATCTATGTCCAAAGTTTGTCAAAGTGTGTCATGTCATGTGACTAGTTAAACTTTAGCAAATTTATGTAAAGAAGCTGCAATACAGGGAATGCCAATTAACCCTTCTCGCCTGGCTGGCCTTCATGGAGTCCATATCGAGTTTGCTCCGTACCACCCGGCTGGCCTACATAGCTCCATAGCATTACTGTATTTCATGGCTTAAAACCGCACTAGAGAAAGTTTTAGCAGATGGTCCGTATAACCAACAAGAACAAAAACATAGCCAGTCAGTCAGGTGACTCCTGCTTGCATGCAGGCCTAACGAAAGCTTGTATTGCTTTTCCTGAGTCCCAAACGATGCATGAATGCAGTCGAAATTGACTTAGGAATGGTTACAATGGTGAAATAAATCAGTAATCAATAATAAATAAATTAAATATTAATACATAATACATAATCAATAATTTCAATTGTTGAACTAATGTAAATAGACCATAGCCGTAGCCGCTGATATTGTGTCGCCGCGTTCAAACAGTTCTCATAACAAAACACTGGGTTATATTTCCCACCTCACAAAATAACCGCTTAATGTACAGTGTTCTAGTCTTCACCCATCGCAAGATAACACTGAGTACTGCCTCTGGTATGTACTGTATATAACCTAGGTTAGGCCATATATTTGCAGAGATAAGAGTATCTGTAAATGACGAAACTTGGGAGTTTACACGGTTCTAAGATCGCGGCGACCATAACTGACCTACTGTATTTATTTTCACAATAAAAACTTAACCACTTGGTCTAAAGACTTCTAGTCTTCACCCATCGCAAGATAATGAATACTGCTTCTATACACTTATATACATACAAGTTTAAAAACCGTTTTGTTCACAGAGAATGTGGTTACAGTCTCACGTCCTAAATAGCGGCTTTCCAGGCGACCCTGTCAAGGACTGCCTCTGTTGTCAAGTTCTATATTTTGAGATATGACTGAAGTACCTGATCCCACGTCATTCTAGGTCTACCCCTACGTGCAGCTCCCCCCCATGTTCATAGTCTGGCCTTTCTTCACCCAGCACTGATCATCCATTCTCTCCACGTGTCCAAACCAACCAAGTCAGCTCATGCGCATCACTTCACAGACGCTCCTAATGCCCAGACACCTTCTTAATTCCTCACTCGATACCCCGTCCCTGAGGTTAACCCAAAATATCCATCTCACCATTTTCTTCTCATTCCGTTCCATTCTATTGATATCCTCCGCTTTAACCGGCCACGTCTCCGAGGCATAGGTCATCGCACCCCTATATTTTTTTTAATCGTAGTTTAACCAGACCACTGACCTACAAAACGTAACTCTTATAGGGCTGGCCTCAGCCAAAGCTAAGGATTTGACAATATTAGGGAGAAATCACAAGCTCTTATAGAACGTTAGAAGTTGTACAGGATGAGACATAAATATCAGATCTTACCAATGAGTGAATAGGATGCAAGGAAACGAACAATACGATAGATGGAGAAGGATGGCGAGTCCATCAAAATGTCAGAGTAAATCTTTCCGCCAAAATATAGAGCACGTGACTAAGCGTAAAGTGGGCATTCAGTAAGAATATGGCGAACTGTTAGAGGGATACTACAAGAATGACAGTCCTGACGAGGGTCATGGGGCTACGACATATAAGTACTAGTCGAGTCAGCAAAATTTCTAGAGCACGGGAGGGTTGTAGGGAAGAGTGCAATAAATAAGGTGAGTCTTTAACCCTTCTTGCCCGGGCAGCATTTCTAAATGTTGATAGTCTTACCCGGGCGATCTGGCCAAAAAACGTTGTATGTAAACATTTTTTTTTTTTTTAATTTAATAGCTAAAGAATTCACACAAATCTCAAAATGTAGCCCTTACTTGTATCTGTAGACTGGCATTGAATATAGCTCTCTAGCTCAACTGGTTCAGGTGTGATGACGATTTCCGTGGAGAGAGTTTAGCCATATCGGACACTTTTGAAGACTTATTATCACTATAACTAGCAATGGCAGACAAGGTCAGACTGATAAGCGATGTAGTTGAGGCTTGGTGGCGCTACGATCGACGTTGTTTACAAACGTTTCACCGCGCGGCTTTCAAAGCATGCTTAGGACGCTTTCAAGCATACATATTTTAAAATGCTACGCGGGCTCCGGTATTTCGCAATTTGCGGCATTTTAAAATGCTGCCTGGGCAGGAAGGGTTAATAGAACATAATTTGTTATCAGGAGATTGAGCTGCCCACAGCAATCACCATCTATGCTGAATAATACAATGTAAAGATGCCAACCAGTCCTCCACCGGAAGACGAGTCGGAGAGATTTGCAAAGCAACAGCAGCTTTTCCAGAGCGGCCAGCCTCTTCATTACCTTCGACTCCAACAGATTTGAACCCAGCGGCCAGTAACATGGAGGTCATGAAGGGAACGTTGAATGCGAGTAACAAGTTTGTGTCAAGGGTTATAGGACCCAAGAGCTTCAACAGCACTGCAGGAATCGCTATATATAACAATGATCTGTGGGAGCGCTCGGTTATGGGCTTGGCCTTGCTCGGGGCCTTGGGGCTGTTCGGCCAGGCAGCTTGGGGAACAACAACAACATCAACAATGATCGGGTGGAGAACGAAGGACCAGATCGATAGCGGCTTGAAGGGCATATAACACAGCAGTGTAAACTTAAGCTTGTGGTGGAGGAGAGTTCTGGATACAACGTCTGGAGGAGACTGCAGAACACCCAACTCCAGAATCAGATTTTGAGCCATCAGTGTATATAGCGGTATGTACATCTTTATGGCACATGTGTTCCACAGTGTGTTGGCGTAAGAACTCAGCAGTAGTAAATGACTGTTTTGTTAACCCGTTGAGTACTGTAATAAAAGTCCCCAGCAGTCCCAAGCACTATGTCGAAAATAGCAGGAGAGACCACCTTTTCACGTCAAGAGATGAGGCAAGACTGGATCTCTCGCTGTGTGTTTTTTTTTTTTTTTTGCAAAGCTTAAAAAAAAAAAAAAAATTAAAAAAAAAAAAAAAAAAAGGCCTTGTACAGGCAGCTACAAGAAAAATACATTACTGACGGCTATAACCGTTGCTGGGACTGTGGAGTGACTTATCTATTGACGGCTATAGTCGTCGCTGGGACTTGAGGGGTTAAGTAGGATAAATATGTACAAATTCAGGGGGAATGTAATGTCCACGGGGGATCAGATGGGACAGGACGAGGAAAGCAGGGATCGCACGGAGCCCTCTCATGGTCAGGAGTGGCAACAGCTCTCTTAACTTCCCCCAGCCACTTCTGACTCTAGTAATGGAGCCAGCTTCAGCGCTACCTCCGGCGGAAACTGTGTCGCCCAAATAGTAGAATTTATTCACACACTCCAGCGTTACACTGTCGAAATCATTTTTTATTTTTATTTTTTTTATAATAGTAGTTTAACCAGACCACTGAGTTCCACAAAATAACTCTCATAGTGCTGGCCCGGAGGATTAGATCAAGATGGACAACTAATCAAGTCAAGATAGATAGGGAAGGGCAGGAGGTGAACAAACTAGGAAGGTGAAGGTACGCAGACATTTCTCGCCATTCAGTTCAGCCGGACCACATGAGCTCTAAAGCAGAGCTCTTATAGGGCATGGCCGAAGGACGAGGCAAGAACTGCTACACCGCAGCACCAACCAAGAAATGATCAAGGGTGAAGAATGAAAGATCAGGTCCAAGGTAGAAAAAAATCATAGTGAGATGCAAACAAAAAATGCACGACTGAGTGGAATCAAGTCAGCTCGGCCGCAGCAGCAACCGAAGAGACAAATCAGGTCAGGAGCCTACTACCTAGCCAGGCCATGAAGACATGAGATATACGTTGCCCGAGGACAACCGAATGGGACAGAATACGAATAGAAGGGGAAAAACATAGAAAGAGGAAAGAAAACTACTCAAAAGTAGTCAAGCCGACGACGAAAGCTCGAGGTGAGAGGGAGGGAAATTACCCTAACCCTCCCCCATCAAGCCCTAGTCGCCAACCCCGAAGCCCCCCAACCGCGACAAGGAGAGTAGTACCAGGGGGGCGAAATCAACACTAACAGGCGGGTCATTTAACACAAGTACTCTCTTGCACAATGCATATTCAAAGTCTATGATTATCGTCAAAGGTTCTCTAGCCCCACTACATCTCGTGTACCCAGTCACTACAGACGCAACATTGAATTGAGTTATTTCCCATCCCCTTCCCACATACTGCACATACTGTATATAGTAGCCACTTCTTTCCATAGTTCCGCGCCCTACTCCACTAATCATGACCTTTGTTTTGTCTATGTTAACTCTTAGACCCTTGTTTGCCATACCCTCCCTCTATCTTTTGAACTTTGCCTCTGCTTCCTGCGCACTATCTGCAATAAGAACCAAATCATCTGCATATAACAACTCCCATGGGAGTCATGTTCTAAAGTCCCTTAAGGGGACCGACCGGTTAATTACAAACTTCCAGGTCTTACTATCAATTTAAATTAAATTTGGCATAGGTGTATATGACCATAAAACTAGATCAAATTTTTTTTTATTTTATTTTATTTTTGCCTTTTTCTTGCAATTTAGGTAAAAAAAAAATGAAAATCATAGTACTGCAGAAAATGATAAACTCCTACAGAAATCCCCATAGCACATGTTTTATGTGATCAAACAACTCACAAAAGGTGCATCTATAGTTTCTATAAAACATATTTTATATATTTTGTGTATTTGTTCGATTTAGGTGATTACGGATTCAGGCGATTATATTAATAGAAAATTACAACTTTGACGACATATTGTGAAAAAAAAAAAATTATTAGAGTAAATTTGGTTTATAGGCCTTTTAGTGTTTTTAATTACCTTTCCAATGGTATATACACCATTCCTATAGGTACAATAATAACTGTAAAATAACATCCGATAGTGCGGCAATATAGGTTCTGAGAAAAACAGGTGAAAGTCTAAGGTCATTAGGTGAACATTTTTACTTTTGTTTTTTAGATTTACAATATTTTATGCGGGAACATGGCAAAGTAGAAGATAAAGCGTATGGGAGGTTGTAGAGTAGCTTACGCTCTTTCGATTTATATAGGTTTGCTCCTAGTACGACCAGTAGTTACTGAGTATGATAATTTCAAAGTTCGCTATATAACGTTTTTAGAATTACAGGAAAAGTTTGGAAAACATAAAAAAATACTTTTTCCAATGGGTTTTCACTAATAACATTTCACTGGCTTATGAAGGGATGTTGACTCTTGTTGAGTAAACACCTATTGGTATTTTCAGGATTTCGAGTTTTTTAAGCCTAAATTAACCGGTCGGTCCCCTTAACAGAGCCTCCAGGACCAAAACAAACAGTAATGGGCTCAGCACTGAACCTTGGTGAACTCTGGATATATACAGTATATTTATAACCTACGGTAGGCCATTTTTTTTTTGTATTTATAAGTGCGCCAAGATCCCGAGAATTCGACGATTCATCCGGATCCAGCATTGGCGGGAAGGTTTAAATTGCCATTCGGTGAGGATTAAGTGTCAAAAGTGATGGTGATAAAAATAATGATGATGCAATGTAAATTTCATGAATTATCTATTTACCCAAGAATCATATTTTTTAAAGGTTACTGTTATAAGAAAAACTGCAGACACTAAACATTTTGAGATCCAAATAAATAAGACTTGCTTGATTGTAACAAAGACGGTGGTGGTGGGGTTGAGATTGTTCATGGCCTGTAGGTTGGAGTCTGACTGAAATGCCTCAGTGGAGATACAGAGCAGAGGCTGGGTCACACTAGTACACAGGGGCTTCACATCATCCTTAATCGGGAACATCCACGGGTCCAGTGATACACCTTGCCTGGGGAAAGTTTAAAGGTTTGGTCAAGTGAGTGTTTTTCCAGAAATTAAGATAATGTACAGGTACTCAATCACAAATCTGACATAATAACAACAACCAGATTTACCTAAAAATTGGCAAAAATTTATAATCAAGCCGAAAACAAAAATCTCACCACTCCAATACTGTAACTTCTGTATGACCGCATTATTTACGTCGGTCCGACTCGGTCAGCGTGAGTGGAACTAGCCTCCGTCCTCATCTGGGTGGAGGAAGAATCCTCCCATCCGCAAACAAGCACCTGTACATATGTTCAATATGGCCACTATGCTTTCTTTTACCATATTCTATAGTACTAAGTGTCGCACAACCTCACTCACTGACTTCCGTTGTTCAAGTGCGCGGGTCCGCCAACCCAGCAACATCGTAGGCGTCGACATGGGCCCATCACATCGTCGGCGTCGGTGTGGGCGTGGGCGTGGGCCCACTACATTGCGCGCCTTCCCGTGACGTCACACCAACACACTCGTCCTCTCTTCTTAAGTTGACGAATAATTCCATGGACGAGGCGGAACTCTTGATGATCAATCCAATACTTAGACTCTTGTTTAAGTACCACAAATTACCCAGTTCAACCCAATACTTAGACGTTCGTTTAAGTACCGAACCATCAATGACCCAGTTTATTGCCACATACAGATATGTGATATCCTTGAAGTAAATCATAATTCTTCTAGTATTGGGCTGACTGCTGCACGCAGCCGTTCGGTCGAGGCACCTTTTTTGGTAAGACAGTCAGCCAATTGTAGTGATGTATCCACTCAAGACACCCCGTAGATCTCCCCTCGTTCTAACATGTCCCGTAATACAGAAATATCAATACGTAATCTCCTGTCTTCTACGTTCTTACAGGAGTAGAGGGCATCCACCAGACTCTTGTTGTCGACGAAACACTTTATCTTGATTTTTCCACATCCAGAAACCTCTTGCAATATGTTGGCGAGATATACAGCAGCCTCAACACACTCAAGCAACGCCAATGTCTCCGCAGATAGTGTAGATTTGACGACCCGTCTGATCTTTCTAGTCTGCCAGAATAGGGGACATCTTGCCTCACCCGCATCCCGTAGGAAGATCACCATACCTCCTTGAGATCCATTGCCCACAAGGTTGGCAAATGAGGCATCCGAAAAACATTCCATATAACAGTTGTCGAGCGGCGCCATCCTCGGAATGTATAGCTTCATGTTGTCGGTCTTTACCCTTGTGATCACCTTATTAAGTCTAAGCAAATCAGCTACGGTGGCTTGGTTGTTATTCACACTCAATTCACACACATCAAATGTAATATCTGGCCCGAGTGTGTGTGGCAATCCAATTGAGTTGCCCTATTAAAGCTCGGTACTCAGATTTTTCAGATTCAGACAGCTCTCCTGATTTCACTGTTGTACGATGTCTGCTCAGTGTAACTGGTTTCAGAGACGAAGCGTACTGACATTGGTCAAGCGTTATGCTGCCATCAGTGTTGGAGACCACATTTAGACCCACGTACTTGAAGGTTTTAGATTCCGAACTGCCGACGCAAAATATTTGACTTAAACGGCCTATCACTTTCTGCTCAAACTCTAGTGTACCAGCCCAAAGCAAGTCATCGACATAAACGCATACAAGGCCTCCGAGTTTACCATCATTGCTCCAAGAAAACAGCGCTGATGATACTTTGGCTCCGAGATCCAACAACTGATCCCTTACACGCAGATACCAATGCCTAGCAGCATCACAAAGGCCACAAACCGTTTTCTTCAAACACCACAGCTTGCCGTTAGCATATTCCGGCGGAGGACGTAGATGAATAACTCGCTCGATGTCATGACCTTGCAGGTAGGCAGCCTTCACGTCCATAGCGTGACAATCCCATCGATTGGTGGAGGCCAAAGGAAGTGCCAAATGCACTGCTTCTTTCGAGCATGTCGGGGAATCTTTCCGGAGGCTCACTGTGTCTTCCTCAAAACCTCTGGCGACTAAACGGGCTTTAACAAACGGCTTTCCATTCTTCATTTTCTCTGTCACAACCCATCGAACTGATATGGCATCTTGTCTGACATCCTCTACTTCCTTATACACATTATTGTCCTGCCAGTTTGTAATTTTGCTGTCCTTGGCACATATTACATCCTCAGAGTTGAAAAGGACAAGCATCTCCACTTCGTCATCAGTCGCTTCCCACGAGCTAAAATCTTTCTGCAAATCCACCCAACCAATGTTTCCGTCAGAGTCCTTCAAATTGTAGCAGTGTTTGTATTTCCCAGTGGCTTTACCCGCCTGACTCACAATCCTCCCAGATATCAATTCTCCACTTTCTGAGTGTATTCCTTTAATACATTGACCAATAGATACTGTGGGAGGATTTTCACCATCGGGAGGCTCAACATGAGGCTGTTCAACCGGAATCTCATCATTTTCCGAATCGTCATCTTGATCATCAGTAGGCCTATCCCGGACTTCATCATTCCCATCACTGCTGACACCTTCAATGTTCTCATTGCCCCCAATTGCAATATTCCGCTCTGGAGCGTGCGACAGACGACACACATGCACTCTCACGTAGACACCGCCGTGTCTCACCAAAATTTGTTTTCCATCTCTGCCTATCACAATTCCGGGACCATACCACTCATGACTGTCATTCCTCTTGTAGAAGACTTCGTCGCCATTTCTAATGTCGTTCAAATCACTCGAACGTATGTTGTGCCGCAGAGCCCTGGACAGACGTTCACTCGATTCAGCCTTGATGAATTCCTGTCGTGCCAAATGAAGAGCGTTCAGATTGACCCTTACAATTTCTGA
Source organism: Paralithodes platypus (assembly GCA_032716605.1). Classification (NCBI taxonomy): domain Eukaryota; kingdom Metazoa; phylum Arthropoda; class Malacostraca; order Decapoda; family Lithodidae; genus Paralithodes; species Paralithodes platypus. The sequence continues at coordinate 40,665,183 of CM064513.1, read as the reverse complement.
TGTAAGTTTCAAAGCTGGAAGATCGTTCTCGCACACGTTCGGCAGGCCAGGGTTTAGGCCCAAAACAAGCTGATTAGGAGAATACCCCGCAAAGTTGGTGAGAGCATTTCTCGCCGATACCGCCCAAGCCAAGGCCACATCCAAGTCACACCGGCTATCAGCCATTATCTTCCTAACTATGTCACTAATCACCGCATTTTGACGTTCACAGGCCCCATTGCTCCATGGACTCTCTGCAGACGTTGTCATGATCTTGATGTTGAAGGCCTCTCCCAACTCTCGCATTTCAGCATTGTTGAATTCACAACCATTATCAGAGAGAAATTTCCTTGGTGCACCAAACACACCAATCCAGCTCCGAAATACTCCCTTGATGATGGTGGCCGCAGACTTGTCCCCTATAACTGTCGCAGTGCAAAACCGAGTTGCCAAATCAACAAGGACTAAGAAATAACGCCTCCCCCAAACTTTCAAATTCATGGCTACGGCCTCATTAAATCTGGATGCCATGGGCAAACAGACAACGGGTCGGGGCTTGGCTCTCTTAAACCTCCCACAGACCGTACATGCATCAGACACCTTTTTGATGGCCCTCACCAGTCCCAAATTTTTAATACCTGCATCTGTAACCAGTTTAATTAGCTTCACTGACGTAGGGTGTCCAAATTGTCTGTGAAGTTTTAAGGCTGTTTTCCCTAAGTCAGTCCCAAGAGTTGCCAGCGTAATAGCTCCACCTAACCCACGGCCTAGTCATACGGAGATCGGAAGCAGGTAATGGCCCGAGGATGAGGACTTCAAATCAACCACCGTTCCACAAATTTTGACCTGATCACTTTCAAAATTCATCAACATCTTTGCTCTCTTCATGGAACATTTGCTCAGCAGCAAGGGAATATTGCAGTCCACAACATCTGTCACTATGGTAGCACGCATATTTCCAATGTAGCAAGGCAGAGCAACACATTTGAGCGAATAAACTGTGACACCATCAGCAAAAGTAAACGTCGAGGACGACTTATCTTCAATAACAGCCTCACGCTCATAATCACTTAGATCACTTAGATAGCAATTAATCCACTCCACTACGCATACAGTTTTAGAACACCCAGTGTCTAGAACAGCACATCCCTTAGATTCCTTTACCAATGTCTGTAATTTACTTCCATTCGCTTCATCACCTGCATAGCCCATAAATAATGACAGATGTACTGTTTCAGAATCATATTCATTCCTGCCGTCATTTTCGTATGCATCTGGACAATCACGTGCCCAATGGAATCGAGAATCGCATATTAAACATCTTGATACTTTACCGTCAGGTCCTAGTTGGTTCTGCCTCCTACCAGTGGATGAACGGGAGGCTCTGGCATATCCGGTTGAATATCGGCTGGCACCACGATCTCGACCACGTATTACACCACCCCGAGACCGTGTTCGTCCTCGTCCTCTAACATAAAGGGTTTCCTCACTCCCACCCTCGTCACTCCAAAAAACAGGTTCACTCTTCACCTCACTGACAGGCAATGATGCCTTATTCTGACCGCCATTTCCACCAGCAAATATACGATTCAGGGCCGATTTCATATTCTCATAAGTTACCTAATTTATTGCGGACATCACCAGTTGTTGCTCACTATCAGACAGTTTACATGAAGCCAGCAGCATAAAAGCCCTTACAGCATTCGGCAGATCCATGCCTTGCTTCTTAAAACTGAAATAAATATGTTCAAATTCAGCCACAAACTCCCGAATATTCGTATTCCCATTTCGTCTGAGGTTATACAACTCATGAAAAGCCGCAAACTGCCGACGTCCTTTGTCCACGAGGAATAAACCGTCCAGCTTTTCCAACTGCTCGACACCATTATCTTGCTTCAAAACATCGGCTTCAATTTCCGATGACGCAACCCTCACTCTTCCTGATAACGAAAGGTGGATGGCAAGCGCTTGTTTCTTCTTTGGTAAATCCGTCAAATCACACCAAATGCCTATGTCCTTCTTCCAATTTTCATCAAAACACAGTCATTTTCAAGTTTTGGAGGCCACTTAGTTGAACACGACGCCATTATGTTCGAACTACGGTCCGAATCAACTACGCTCTGCTACCAGTGTCGCACGACCTCACTCACTGACTTCCGTTGTTCAAGTGCGCGGGTCCACCAACCCAGCAACATCGTAGGCGTCAGCGTCGACATGGGCCCCATCACATTGCGAGTCCAGCCACATCGTCGGCGTCGGCCCACTACATTGCGCGCCTTCCCGTGACGTCACACCAACACTAAGATCTTTCTGGATTTTTGTGATCATTCGGTTTTCTGCTTTTACTTTCTGGATTTTTGCAGAAGTGACCTTTTTAGTTAAATTTTAGGTATTGACTCTCCCCCTATAAACATATTATCGGTTTCTACACCATCCATGTGAGAAAATATTTTTGTTTTCATGACTCTTAATGTTTCATATTTGTTAGTAGTCTTGGCAAATCCAACGTCAAGGCTATTAACCTAATTGCAATGACGACTTGTCTATTTTGACTGCTATGTCGTCATTCCAACCGCGGTTAAAAAGAAAACGTCTAGAGTCTACTCCTTATCTTGCTCTAGGAGACGTTGTACATTAACCAAAACTACCACCGAAGGTGAAAAAAGCATAGAAGAGAAGAAAAAGGGGTTTACCTTAGTTACCGCTCAAGGCCCATCCCGTGTTCCATCATGCGCAGATCCCTGTCGAACGTGCGCATGAGCGACCCTCTCTTGTCATAATTTTTTCATGCGTCGCCATTGTTGAGTCCGCTTTTGTTGTGCTCCTTCAATTCACCCTGTTTTAGGTTCGTTTCGGCTTTTCTGGCCTTCTTTTTGTTAGACAGATGTTACGTGATCTAGGGCACACGTAAATGGGCTCCTCAGTGTGTTTAATGGAGACGCGTGTGGAAATAGCTACCGAAGGTACGGGGGCGCCTGGCGTTCCTCGTGTATGTTTTTCATTTCTTTCTCTTTTCATATTCTTTTTTCCTGTTAGTCTGGGCATAGTTTAGCTTTTAGCTTATTTTAGCCTAGCTTGTTTCTCATTCAGGACTTGCTTGGAGTCCATCAGGGTTCAGTGTTAAGCCCCCTCCTCTTTATTATGGTCTTGGAGGCGCTGTCTAGAGTTTTTAGAGGCGGACTCCCGTTGGAACTGTTTTATGCAGACGATTTAGTCCTAATAGCTGACAGTATGCAGGATGCTGAGGCCAAATTCAGAAAGTGGAGAGAGGGCATGGCGAGCAAGGGTTTAAGAGTCAATATTAACAAAACCAAGGTTATGCATTGTAGTTTGAGACGAGGCAATGTGGAAAAGAGCGGTGCATACCCATGTGCAGTGTGTGGAAAGGGAGTGGGCGTTAACTCAATTCAATGTAGCATCTGTCGATGTTGGGTACACCATGGGAGTAAGCGCTGTAGTAGAATAAAGGGGCCCCTGCCGAAGGATAAGTCAGAAATAGAGAAATTTGAGTGCGTAGTGTGCAAAGGCGAGCTTGTGTTAAGTGATGATCCTGTGGCTGTGAATTTTGGAAATGAGTCTTTGGAGCTGGTGAACAAGTTTTGTTACCTAGGAGATACCATCTCTGCCGGTGGTGGGGCCGAGGCTGCCACTGTTGCTAGAATTAGGTGTGGCTGGGGGAAGTTCAGAGAATTGATGCCAATCCTGACCATGAAAAGAATGCCTCTCCCCCTGAAGGGAAAGGTGTATGCCTCATGTGTTAGAAGTGCAATGACGTATGCCTCAGAAACATGGGCCGTTAAAGTAGAGGATGTCAACAGAATGGAGCGTAATGAGATGAGAATGGTGAGATGGATGTGTGGGGCCAGGCTACAGGATAGAATAACAAATGTTGAGCTGAGGAGACGTTTAGGTATAAAGAGTATTAGCGAGGTGATGCGTACAAGTAGACTGGGATGGTATGGACATGTGGAGAGAATGGATGAACAAAATTGGGTGACAAAATGCAGGTCTGTGATTGTGGAGGGAGCTGCACCAAGGGGTGGACCGAGGAAGACCTGGGATCGGACTATACGCGCCGATCTCAAATCCAAGAACTTGACAAGTGAAGCAGCCCTTAACAGGGTTGCCTGGAACGCCGCCATTAGGACAAGAGACTGAAACTGCACTTATGTGTGGAACACTCAGTCTTAAAATGTTATGTATGTATGTATGTGTATTCAGGACTTGCTATGCCCCTATGAGTTTTCATTTTTTCATAGCCTAGGTGTACAGTTGGTTAACAATCTGAGATTTCGTGGTGGCGGTGCTGTTTGTAGGGTTTGTGTCGGCCGCATTATTAGCGTTATTCCCGAGTCCCCCCTTTCGAGCCTTCACTGTGTCTCAAGGGCCTGGGTGCTTGGTGGTTCGTGATATCCAGGGGTACCCCACGGGGGCCCCTCCCTCACACCACAGGGTTTTTCGCCCCTGACACATTCTCTCCTCACGGCTAGGCCACCCTTTTTCTCGCCAGTTTCATTTACTGGTTTTTGTTTTGCCTTCCTGTTTTCACCTCCATCCTTTCATAGCCTTTTGCCCAATCCTGGGGTACCCCACGGGGGCCCCTGTTTGTGCCAAACCACCCTCCCTGCCACTTCTCCTCATGGGCTTTGCTCTATCTCTATGGGTTGGGTGGTTCCTGGGGGATGTGCCTCCTCTCCCCTGGTGTGTCTTCCTTGCCTCTCCCTTGACCGGTTGAGTCAGGATTTTATCAAGGAAGACACTGCTCAGCTTGATGGCCATCGTCGCTTGGAGTTTATAAGGAGATGACGCTTTTTTATGGGCCTTTTTTGGTTTTCCCTAGACGCTCCTCTCGCTTTTTCGGCGCCGGACCATCTCGGCCGGTCCCGCAAATTTGCGGAGTGCTCGATTCGGTCCTCTGGGACGTTTCGGCTCCCCGCAAATTTGCGGAGATCGCTGGGGGGTCCCGCGGAGATGCGGGAGGGTTGTGTCGGTACGGTTATGCCTCCATTGGCCCGCAAATTTGCGGTTATAGTTGGTTTTCACTGTTGACCTTTTTTATGTCATATTGTTGCCTGATACTATATTGGTGTATGCACTTTTCTGGTGTTATGGACCCTGCATGTGAGGTGTTGAGTGGTGGTTAACACTTTCTCCATCTTTGCAGGTTCTGCTTGTGCTCTTCCACCTCGCCCGCCCTCCTCACCTCCCTCGGTGCTCCCGGTTTAGAGTGAGTACGACTTCCAGTTTGCATGTGTGTTCCTGTTTACCCATGCTCATTCCCTGGTTTTTATTGGACATTATCTTCACTTACTCCATCAACGTGCTGCTTATGGTGTGTGTTCTTCCGTTGCAGGTGGGATGCCTTGCTTTCGCCAGGGCTGTGGCTCCCCGTGCTTGGAATGCCACAGGTCCTGCTTACGCCACTCTCAATGTGTGTCCTCTACGGCCTACCTCCCTGCTCTGTGTGGCCCGTGTATGGACCTGGTGGATGTGGTGGACCATCACCCTGGTTCCTCTGACGCGGCGGTGGCCTCTGCATCCCTTCAGACTGTGTGGGCGGTGGTCTCCCACCACATTAGGACTGTGGGCCACCGTTCCCCGGCCTTTGTTGACGACCGGATCCGCGTCGCCCTGGGCATCCCTGACCCGTCTGGAGGCCGTTTACCTGGCCCTCTCCCTGCTCGGGCCCTCCTCCCTGAGTCCCGTGGTCGGTCGTCACATCGTTGGGAGGATCCCCAGCTCCGTCCACGCTCTCGCTCTCGCTCTCCTCGTCGCCCGTCCTCTACTGCCCCTCATCGTCCTCCTGATCGCCTTGACTCCGCCCGTCGCCCTCGTCATGGTTATCGCCCTGAGGCTGGGGTTAGCGTCTCTGCCCCTGTACGCCCTCCCCTGGCCTCTCCGGATAGGGGCTCTACTACCTTCCGCCCGCTTCCCCTGCACAAAAGACGTCCTCTTCATTTGTCCTCTACGCGCGCGGATGTTCATGCTGTAGCTGGCCCTCTGCTCCCTCCTCCTACTCTGTCCAGGGGGTCCGCCAGGATGTAGTTGCTTCTCCTCCTACTTCTCCTGCTTCGGTGCCTCTTCTTCCTTCACGGTCTCGTCCCAAGGTGGAGGTCCCTCCCTCCTCCGCCTCGGTGTCGGGCCGCCCTGTTCTCTCAGCCCCGGGGATCCTTGCTCTGTTTCCCCCCGCGGCTCCTTCTGACCTCCTTTCACCCGGCCAGCCTTCCCACTCCCGTCATCATGCTCCTCTTCCTTCTTCTATCCCTGATCTTCGATTACCGGCTCCCCGAGGGGGTACCCCGCCGCTTGACTCGGTGGAGTATAGCGAGGTTTCGGGGTCCCCTTTCTCGGGGGCTGACGTGTCGCTGGAAGAGGGGGATGGTGATGTTTCCCCCTCGGGCGTTAGTGATCGGGGACGAGACCCTCAGGGGCGCCACGGCCATCGTCGCTCGCCTTCTTTGGGCCGCGACGCTGCTGTTTCGTGTCGTGGGTCTCGCTCTCGCTCACGCTCGCCCCTGCGGGCCGAACTATCTTCGGGGGGGTCGCCTCTCTCGGATCGATTTTCGGCTATGCAGGGGTGGGTTGTGTCACACTTCGACGCGCGCTTGGAGGCGATGCAAGATTCCCTCTTATCGCGCTTCTTGGCGGTGACACAACCTCAGCGCCTCACCCAACCTACCCCTGCTTTGGTCCCCCTCCCCTCTGCGGTGGACCACATTCCTTCTCGCCCTTCTTCTCCGCCTGCCCGGTCGTCGGCTAGTACTGCTCCTGCCCTGGCTCAGGTGGTTGCCCCTGCTGTCTCCCATGCGGGGTTTCTCCGTCTGCTAGGGCAGGGTCCGCGCTTGCCCCCCATCCAGAAGGCCAAGGTCCCGTCGCGGACTATGCCGCTCCTCTATGGCTCCTTGGCTGTTTGGAAGGGGGTGCAGGCCTCCCACCCGGAGCGTGCTACCGACTTCCCGTCAGGTGAGAGGGCCCTACCTTCGGACTGGTCGGTACAAATTAATGATAAGATGCAGTTCAGGGCGATCAGGGTGGATGGTCAGGTGGCCGACGTGGAGGTGCGGGCTTACCTGACGAGGACTGACCTTCAGTACTTTTCGGTGAAGCCCAAGCACCCGTCTGCTCCTCGGACTAAGCTCTGGTCAGACTTCAGCCGCCAGGACATCCTTCAGGATGTTCAGTCCCTGGCTGTGTTGACGGGACTGTCCTCCTATGGTACGGGTTTGTGCGACGACGGTAAGCCTGGCTTAGCCGTCGTGCTCGATAATCCTCTCCCATTGGAGGCCTGGTTTGCTGAGGCCTTAGAATTCGCCAACCGTTCCGTGGACAGATCTGTTTCAGTCCCTCCCCCAGAGTCGTCACTGCTTTTGCCTCCTCTTGTATCTGTCGGCGGATTGGATGGCAAGTTCTGGTCCTGGATCAGCGCGCCCAAACTTGAAATTTGTGCTATTGCTAACCCGTTCTTCTCCCACCCAGATAAGTCCTCTGTCGACAGGGATTTTACCTTGCGGCAGAGGGTGGCGAACTTATTGTCTTGTCTTTTAGGTTCCCTCCAGACGTCTGTTCACCACCTGAGGCTTATCGAGGCGACTGCACCTGGCGATCTTCGCGAGGGTTTGGACCACGTTCGGCGGATCCACCTTCAGCTCGCGGTGTCTTTGGTTCCCGAGCTGAAGGCGGTTTTGTGCGAGGCAACTCGACAACGCCAGACGGTAAGGTCCTCGTTCTGCCGGAAAGCCCCCTTGGATATTCGTCAGGGTTTGTTGTACTCTGAGCTATATACATCGGGGCTTTTTGCGCAGGATGCTTGAGAACGCTACGCTTCTCTGTCAGCGGACCCTGCTTACAACACGCAAAGACGCGCTATGTCGCGACCAGGGTCTTCGCAGTCCCGTCCTTCTGCCGGTCCTCTTCGGGGTGCTGCCGCCAAGAAAGGGCGCAGGAAAGGGAAGTTGCCGGCCAGAGCGTCGGTTCCGCCTCGCACTTCTGCTCCTGCTCCCTTTCATCCCCGCCGAGAAGGGGCTGGCCAGCCTTCCACTTCCGGCCGCACTTCGACGGGGTCAGACGCACGACGGACAGGGGATGGGGTGACCCGCCCTTTTCGGCGAGGTGGGGGGGGGTAGAGGTGGTCAACGTGGCTCTTATGACCGCAGGGACCGTACCGGGGACCCTCCACGTCAAAAAATGTGTAGGTTCTCCAGGTCGGTCTCCTCCTTGTTCTCCTTCTCGCCTCGCAGAAAGGGTCGCTCACCTCATCTCGGGGGTCCCACAGGTTGTTTTCGCCCTTGCGCCCCTCGGTGGCCGCGAGGGACGTGGGGGCGGAAGATTGCACGGAGGGGTCTAACCTGGAGATGGAAGTCCAGACCCCCACTCAGCTCTTGTCAACGAAGCTGGCCTGTCTCTTCGGAGGTGGCCGACGTGATTACATCCATGCACGAGCAGGGAATCGTCAAGGAGGTGAAAGCCGGTCAACCGGTTTTCCTCTCCCGTGTCTTTCTGGTACCGAAGAAGGACTGCGACGCGATGCGACCGGTGGTGGATCTGTCGGCCCTCAACGGGCACATCGTGAACACACGGTTTCGGATGCTGACGGTGCACCAGGTACGACTGGCCCTGCGACCTCTGTCGTGGGTAGTGTCGCTGGACCTCAAGGATGCGTATTGGCACGTTCCGATCCATCCTCGTTTCCAGCGATTCTTGGCCGTTCAGACTTCCGATCGTGTGTTCATGTTCGACAGACTTCCCTTCGGTCTCAACATCGCGCCGCGGATCTTCTCGAAACTGGTGAAGCAGGCTCTGGATCCTCTCCTCAGGAGCGGCCTCCAGATCCTGTTTTACTTGGACGACTGGTTGATAGTTTCAGACACCCTAGAACAGTGCGTCCACGACACCCTCACAGTAGTTCGACACATCACACAGTTAGGGTTCAAAGTCAATATTCCCAAGTCACGCCTGACCCCGTCGCGTGTCGTGACGTGGGTAGGTCTCGAATGGGATCTGTCCAACGCTACGGTAACCCAGAGTCAGCCAAACGCGGTGAAACTTCGCAGGAAGGTCTTCGCCGTGTTGCACTCGGTCTCCCTCACGAGGAGGATCTGGGACTCGTTAGTGGGTTCACTGAATTGGGCTGCTCTGACCATTCCCTTAGGGAGGCTCAGGCTGCGCCGCCTAATACTCATGGGCAACAAGGTGTTTCCGTTGGCCCCTATGGATCGGCTCATGCCGATCCCGCGTACCATTCACAGACACTTAGGACACTGGGTTGCTCGGGGCACGCTCTCTGCGGCTGTGCCCTGGACCGCCCCCCCGCCGACGATCTGGGTGGATACAGATGCGTCGAGCGAGGTAGGGTGGGGTTACCAATCCAACCTGGGTCATCAACATCACAGCAGGTGGGTGGGACACACACACCTACACATCAATGCCCTCGAACTGTTGGTTCCCTTGTTCTTCCTGCGGGACCACGCGCTGGCCCTTCGGGGCCGGTCGGTGGCCTTCAGGATGGACAATCAGACAGCTGTCCACTGTATCCAAAAGCAGGGGTCCTCCAGGTCTTTGACTCTGTTGGGGATCTCCGAGAAGTTGTTCTTCCTCGCGAACCGACACAACATCTCCCTGCACGCCTCCTACCTGCCCGGGACTGCCAACCTATGGGCGGACGCCCTGTCGAGAGGACAGGGCGTTCTTGTAGAATGGGCAATGAAACAGACTGTATTCGACGACCTCGCGGCTTCCTGGGGTGTTCCGGAGGTCGACTTGTTCGCATCGAAGGAGACGCGCAAGTTGCCTCGGTACCTATCCCTCTGGACTCGTACTCCGGAGGGGGGTCCGGACGCTTTCATGGAAGACTGGAGCAGGTGGCAGTCGATATACATATTTCCGCCACCAGACGCACTGTTGATGTGCAAAGTCCTCGTGAGGCTGCGGCCGTACCGCGGCAGAGTCTGGCTCATAGCTCCTCTGTGGCCGGCCCAGGCTTGGTACTCCCAGTTGAAGCGGTGGTGCCCGAGTCCGGTCCCTCTCCCTCTCTCACACTTCCACTTGAGCCAGGTTGGAGACCTACGGACCTCGTTGGCCTTCGTATCGTGGATGTTCGTGAGGCGCGGTGGCTCCCAGTCCACGGACGGGACCTGACTGACTTCCTGAAGCGTTCATGGACGTCTTCGACTTGGGGGACTTACGAGTCCCACTGGAGGTCTTTTACTAGGTGGATACAGGACACTCGCCAGACTGTTAGCTCTCCTTCCCTCGTCCTACACTACTTGTTTCACCTCTTCCGTACACGTCGCTTTCAAGTCAACACTATACGTAACCACTTGTCTGCCATCCGGGAGGTCTTTGAGTCCGTCACTGGGCTGGTCGTTCCGCCGAAGGAGCTGGATTCCTTCATGAAGGCTGCCTTCAGGGAGCGACCGCCTCCACGCCAGATCCCTCCTCAGTGGGATCTGGGTCGTGCTCTGGACCTTCTGGCTTCACACACATATACACGGGACACTACACCGGTTCAGTTGCTGGAGCGTACACTCTTCCTTGTCGCTCTGGTCACTGGGGATAGGGTGTCTGAACTAGCTGCCATGTCGCGGTCCCAGGAATGCATGCGATTCTCCCCGTCCTTGAATGTCGTCACGTTAGCCCCCTCCCCTCATTTTGTTGCCAAGAATGAGAGAGAGACCCACGTTTTCAAGCCTTTCACCATCCAGGCTTTAAAGCGTGGGCATACTCACCATGTGTTGTGCCCGGTGCATTTATTTTTGTGTTCCATGTTTTTGTTCGTTTTGGAAGAAAAGGGATTTTGTGTACAGTACTTTTTGGTTTAAGACGAGTCTATGGTTTTGCATTACTATGAATGACGGGCACGTGTTAAAACTGCTCTTTTTAGCTACTCCTCAGTTTTTCACTCTTTTATTAAACTCTCTTGTTTAAATTGTGTTTCTTTGTCATTCATAATTTTGTCTTATGCATTGTTTTTTTTTGGTATGTTGGGCTTGGATGTCCTCCTCCTATTTGTTATGCAGCCTTGGCGTTGGATTTGCCAAGACTACTAACAAATTGGGAGGTTTGACGTACCTCCCAACCTACCAAATAGGAAAACCTACTATTTGGTAGTAGTCTTGGAAAATCCAACGTACATAATACCCTCCCTCACGCCGGACCCCTGCCCATCCGCGTTCTTCTGCTGACGTGAGATGTGATGACAAGAGAGGGTCGCTCATGCGCACGTTCGACAGGGATCTGAGCATGACGGAACACGGGATGGGCCTTGAGCGGTAACTAATGTAAACCCCTTTTTCTTCTCTTCTATGCTTTTTTCACCTTCGGTGGTAGTTTTGGTTAATGTACAACGTCTCCTAGAGCAAGATAAGGAGTAGACTCTAGACGTTTTCTTTTTAACCGCGGTTGGAATGACGACATAGCAGTTAAAATAGACAAGTCGTCATTGCAATTAGGTTAATAGCCTTGACGTTGGATTTTCCAAGACTACTACCAAATAGTAGGTTTTCCTATTTGGTAGGTTGGGAGGTACGTCAAACCTCCCAATCCTCATAAAAGATCAAAACTGATATTTAAATGACTCCATACATTAAACTTCATCCTCATATAATCTAGCTCATCATAGGTTTTCATATCCTGTTAATACTGTGACAAGCTCAACAACAAGCTAGCTTTCCTTCAGCTTCTACTTCTTATGTTTGTTCATTTAATTTACTGTTCATTCACTGACTACTGCATTTGTATAATGAGTTACATAGATATACAGTATACACATTTTGTACATATGACACATTATATGTAATTCGAATACAGTACTTACCAACAAGTCGGTGTTAGGCGATCATAATTGTTATAGACTCCCATTTAACTTACTTAACCAATTTTATTCCTTGCTTTTTTTTTTTTTTTTTTTTTTTTTTTAAAAGAGACAATGAACGGAGGAAGGAAAAACACAGATAAAACAAAAAGGTCCATGTGCCTAAAGGCATCCTCCATTCATAAAATGTTTGTAACAACTGGATTTAAACATTTGTAGATTGTAAGTTTGTGGAAAGCAATTCGAGGGAAGTGAATTCCAAAGAGTAGTAGCTCTGGGGATAAATGAATTCTGATAAGCAGAAGTTCTGCATTGTGGAGGAGAAAGTGTAAATTTATGGGCGCTCTCAGCTGCCCTAGTTCTACGGGGAAAGATGTGGAGAGGCGGCACAATTGAAGCAAGTTCCTCGGAACAATTGCTGTGAAAATATCTGTAGAATAATGCAAGGGATGCAACGTTTCTTCGTATGGATAATGTAGGAAGGTCCTGTGTGATTGCAGGGTTATTGATTAATCTAATAGCTTTATTTTGAATTTTGTCCAACTGCCTCAATGCAACCACTCCACTTCCACCCCACAGAGGTGAACAGTAATCCATCTGAGAACGCACATGACTTTTATATATCACGGCCAACTGCTCGTCAGTGAAGAATTCTCGAACTCTGTACAGGAGTCCCAGTTTTTTAGAGGCATTCTTAGCAATGCTTCTAACATAATGTGTCCAGCTCAAGTTAGTAGTTAATGTTACACCGAGAATGTCAATACTAGGGGAAGTGGGAATATTTACATCATTAACAAATATATGGGAGTCAGTGAGATTCTGTCGGTTAGAAAATTGAATGTACTTGGTTTTCTGTGCATTAAAGGAAACTAGATTCTTTTGTCCCCATCCATTAATTCTAGAAAGGTCCTGGTTCAGAGAAATTGCAGTGTTTATTTTTGAATTTATAAGATTGGGTTGGGTGAAAGAATTGGTAAATGTGAAGGAACTGTGGAGTGTTGAGTCATCTGCGTAGGAATGTATTGGATTATGAGTGGTAGATATGAGATCATTGATATGAATGAGGAACAGAATTGGGGCCAAAACTGATCCCTGGGGAACACCAGCATTTATTGAGTGAAATTGAGAATAAAGGCCATCTACCATTACACATATTTTTCTGTTATGAAGATAAGAAGAAATTAGTGGAACTAATGATGCAAGGCCGTAGTGTGACATCTTCGACAATAAGGATTGATGCCAGACTCTATCAAATGCCTTTGATATATCCAGTGCTATTGTATGTGTTTCACCATGTTGGTCTGTAGCTTGGTTGATTTGATGCGTAAGAAGGCAAAGCATGTCTGCAGTTGATCGACATCGTCTAAAACCATATTGCCTATCACTGGTTAATTTATTATTCTCAAGATGCTTAATTATGTGATTATTTAATATAATTTCAAAGACTTTACCAAGAGTGGAAGTTATAGCTATTGGTCTGTAGTTTGATGGATCTGAAGAGGCACCTTTTTTAGGAACTGGATGGATGTTTGCTTCTTTCCAGGGTACTGGGAAGCATGAGGTATGAGTACACAGACGGAAAAATTTTGCCAATACAGGAGCGAGCACCAAGGAGCAATTCTTAAGTACTATTGGAGGAATTTCATCTGGACCAGGAGCCTTATCTACTGAGAGATTCTGCAAAATAGTTTTGACATGTCTGGTGTGGATCTTAAGTGAGGGAATTTCAGGCGAATTAAAATTAAGTACAGGGACATCTTGATTTATTTCATCTAAGGTTGAGTTGGTGGAGAAAATATCCGCAAGAAGGTTAGCTTTACCTCGTGGGTCACTTACAAGATTGCCAGTCGGAGATTTTAATGGTGGAATGGATGAAGCAGTAGTGAAGTTGGATTTAAATGAGTTAAGAGTAGACCAAAATATTTTGTTATCATTTGGATTATTTAGAAGTTTATTTGCCTGCTTGTGGAGAAAGTTTGATTTAGTTAGGTTTAATACAGTTTTGGCATGATTTCTGATGTTTCTAAAGTAATTAAAGGCTTCATGTGTTTTTGATCTTGTGTATGCATTGTAGGCTATTGCTTTTTGTTCAGTTACTCTAGCACAATTATGGTCAAACCATTTAGGTGAATTAGATCTTTTACTGTACTTTTGATGAGGAATAAAAGTTTCCATTCCAATTTTTACAAAATCTTGTATGTGGCTCAAGGTGGAGTGTGCATCATTAGAAAAGAAAGAGGTCCAGGGAATATCAATAAAGAAACCTTGAAGACCCTCCCAGTCTGCCCTATCGTAATGCCATTTAGTCACCATAACAGGTTCAGAGTGGGAAGGTGTGGTAGGTGATAGACAGGTGGCCTGTATCAGACAGTGATCAGAAGATCCAAGCGGGGACCTCACTGTAACATCATAATTTTCTGAATTGGTTGTTAAAAATAAGTCCAGTAGGTGGGAATTATGATTAGGATTATCTGGTACACGGGTGGGTTGGTTGACTAGTTGAGTGAGATTAAATGAGTCTGCAAATAGCTCCCATTCAAGACCAGCATCATCAGTCCTGGCTGAATGAGTGAGCCATTCAACATTATGGACATTAAAATCACCCAACACAGTGATTTCAGAAGAAACATTTAAGTTGAGGACACTGAGTTGTGAGGACAGAGAATCAAAAAGACTTTGCTCTGGAGGAGTATTTGGGGAACGGTAGATGCAACATATGTATTTAAATTTACCAGCAGAAATTAATTTGTATATAGAATAATCAAAATAGGGACAATTGAAACTAGTAACCTCCTCCAGGGCAATTTCAGATTTTGCGAAGCAACATACACCTCCTTTAGGTCTGAAATTTTGGAGCAGTTGATAACCTGGAAAATTAAATCTAGACGTGTCAGATGTGGATGTTACTTGAGTCTCTGTCAAAAAAAGGAGAGTAGGGGATTCTGCTTGAAGAAATTGGTGTACAGAATTGATGTTAGAGTGAAGTCCCCTTATATTGCTAAAGAAAAAGCTGCACCGACGAGCAGCTTTGGGACGTTGCAATGCTCTTGACACAGTCGCATGATGACGACCGGGAGGGCCCTGTGTCAATGACTTTACAATGATATTTACAGGAAGTACTTGTATTATAACCTTTCATACTTGTATTCCTATTATAACAGCTTAGCTATAATTGTCATTGTATTTCTTGTATTATATACACATAGTGTAGCCTACAGGAAAAGCCACGATGTATTCAGTTGACCTTTCAGAGGAACAGGTCATGGGAATCACTTGGATCATCATATCAAGAGTAGCCTTCTATCACGTGATGGGATCATGGATAAGGCATGATGGCGGTGTGGATTGCATGTGTTATGGGTGTGATTGAATATTTAAACCACACCCCTTTTATGTAATCTTGGCAGGTACTGGTTAAGAGTTCTGTAACATACCTATTGTATGGTAAGACGTCATTCAGAGGGCGTAACCCAATGTCATATACAAGATAAGATATCGACATGAGAGCCAGAGAACAAGACCCCATCATTTGTTGACAGTAAGAGGTCATAGGCCAGTCGTGATAGTGAAAGCCAGACATTTATACTTTTTTTATACTTGCTACTTAACCCTCGGTTCCTGGTTGGGCTCTGAGGATCCCATAACAAACTAGGGCCCGGCACCCGGATGGGATCATGAGCACCATAAGCTTGAAAGCCTATTAAGCTTGTTTTGAAAGCTGTGCGTCCGACGCATGTAAACACAGCCAGTCGGAGTGACGCGCACCTTCGAAAACAATAAGGAGAAGTCCGACTTTTGTTGTTATTGTTTTGGAGAACAAGATTAGTTGTTATTATTGGGAGATATTGCTAAAATCGTGGAAAAATGCGCTCCACGGAAATCGTCATCACAACTGAACCAGTTGACCTAGAGAGCTCTACTCAACGCCAGTCTACAGATACGAAACAGGGCTACGTTCTTAGATGTGTGTGAATTCTCTAGCAGTTAAAATAACAAAGATAGGGCTAGCCTATTACGACGTTTTTTGGCCAGATCTCCCGGGTTTCAGGGCTATCCTATAGAAGGCGAGACCGGTCTGTGAGGGTTAAACATTGAATTCTATATAGTACTGCTGAATAAGTTTTAAGTTATTATTCATTAATGCAAATGTGAATTTACTCAAGTTTCAGGTTTCTTATATTATATCTGTAAGGCCTGATACTATTATATATACATTTATTAATTATTATTTCCCGTATAACCCGGGATGGTGGCAGTCCTTTGAGAGTTACTTAATCAAGATATAACTCTAATCTTTAGCACCATGATATAATGGTCTCAATATTCTCCTACTTTCACCTTTTTAAGCTTCTCTCATTGTCATATAAGACATTCAGTTATTCACAACTATAAATCCTGTATGGAAATGTTGATATTGAAGCTATATTCGTCATATTACTGGACAGGGAGACCGCCATAATCAGCCACTGAGAGAGAGACTAGGCGGCCATGAGCGGGACCGGGAGATTCAAACTATTCAAACAATGCATATATCTTATGTTATTTGCCCAAAATATGTATTAGTGAGTTTGAGTGTTTGTGTTAAGGCCTAAGATTTCTAAGTCTGTCATTGTATTTCCAGTTTCTCTATTCATACTTCTACCTCTAGTATGACACCCGACAGGCCTCTATTTGTGGATTATACAAGAAAACTACTAGCCAAAACTGTCATATCTACATTAGATCATATCAGCAAGTAAATAAAACATACATTTATTGCAAAATTTGTAGACAATTCATAGATTTACACCAATTTATAGTCATTATTTCAAGTTAACTAGTAATGGGGTAAAACTACTAAAATTCCAGATGGCGCTGGGGGTCTTATTCAAAGACTCTCGTGTGTGATGCACCATTGAGGTGTTTTGAGGGTTTTCGTGATTTAAGAGGTTTAATACAGATCGCAACTATCTATGACACATAGTTGTGTAGTATATTTTTACTAGACTCATAATATGATGGTTATATACTCGTTAATGCAGTGAATATATAATTATTAACATAATTTGATACATAAATATCAGCTTCCTGAACAAGAAATTTAGTTTCATCTAATGTGGTGTAAATAGGCTGGGCGAAATTTTAATACTCATTGAAGTATTGTATTTACTTCCTTTTTAGTTACTAACAAATACGTGTTTCAGTAGTAATTGGCTGAACATACGGTATTATATTCTGTAGCTGTAGAATTTGGCAGGTTGAATGTCTGCGCCTGCACACTATAGTTTCTTTCCTACAAAACAAGCTATCGTGCGCTTTAAAGTTACCAATTTATAATCCACTATTAAATCGGGCAGCTAAATATGTTACCGGCTATATTTCTTATTAGACCAGTGACAGGAAATCAATCAATGTGAATCAGAATGTCATAGAACACAGAGGCAGCAAATTACATACGTGGAGATGCAGGAAATTCGAAAAAGATGATGACAACAAAAATTACAACACTGCCTTTTCCACGGGCGACTGTTTAGGTCGTCAGCTGACCGCGGCGGGATATACGTACACAGTGTTGCCAAGGTCTTCTTTTGTTCGCACCATTGGGCTAGTTAGGATTCGTTCAGAAGCGTAGATTTGCGAGTTTCCATTTCAAACGATATTATATTCTTGATTTACAGTGTGATGGGGTGGATAGCCTCTGAAGTATTATCCTAACTAACTAACATTGAGGAAAGCAGAATTGGGCTGGTTCTATATAGCCTACTATTAAAGTTGTAGAGGCGTCGAGTGTTGAGTAGCCTATAGCTAGGCTACATTTCATACAAACGTTCATCATGGCTTTCTGTTGGTTGTACTATACATGTATGGTAGCCTCATGGCTTTCTGTTGGTTGTACTATACATGTATGGTAGCCTATGTGGTGGTGACTGAATAGCCTAATTAAGTGATTGTTTGTGAGGGGGGATTGGGACATTGATGCAGATTTGATGAGTGCATGCTTGTGATAATAATGTATGTGGTATTTCATTAATATTTAAATGATGTGACACGTAGGCCACTACTCATACAGTAGGCTATATGGGACTAGGCCTAGTTATATTTGGGGAACTCATAGTATCATGCATGCATGGCTGTTAAAGATAAATATATCAGAAAATGTGTGTGATAGGATTAAAATAACTGAAATTGTCTGTTGTGCGGTATTAAGTGATTGGGCTACTTTTGGGCGAGTTTGGAGATGTGATGTGCGCTGGCAACCTTGTAATAAATACACACACACACACACACGCACGCACGACACAATCTATAACTGAACATTTTACCTTTATTAAAGGCTATAATCCACATTATATTAAGATTTCCATCTGTGAGAAACAAATATCTACCACCATTACTGCTAATCTGCACATAGATGCACAACTAATGTCAAATTTAACAAAGTAAGTTAAGAGGGGAAGAGATGTTTACTGTCCGAGAAGTTTCGTTTAATGACTATTAACCCTCTCACCACGGAAGGGCTCTTGAACGCCCATAAAAAAGCATATAACAGGTACCCGGAAGGGCTCTTGAACGCCCAGTGGTTGAAAGCCTGTGAGCTTCGTGTGCGAGGCGTCGGTCCGACGCATGTAAACAACAGCCGGCTGGACCAACGCCCCGCATCTCCGGCCACAAGAAGGAGAGCGTCGCTTGTTCGTGTGTGCCTGTATGTTGTTGTTAAGTATCGAAAAATAGTGTAAAGTGGCTGTTTTTGCCATAAAGTTATCTCCAATGAAATCATCATCACAACTCAACCAGTTGACTTAGAGAGCTCTACTTAACGCCATTCTACAGGTAAATAACACAGCTACGCTTGGGGATGCGCGGGAATGCGGGAAGCAGTCAGATTAACAAATATACGGTAGCCTAGCCTAGACGTTTTTCGGCCAAAACACCCGGGTTTCGGGGAATATTTATGTAATGCGTAGCCGGGGCTGGAGGGTTAAGGGTAGCGAACACTGGCATCAATTTATTATGCGCTTGCCAGATCTGAAACTAGTTTATAATTGTATAATCTAATAGCGATTTTGATAATTTAATTTGACTTTATATTGTCCTTGTCCCAATTTTGGTTTGTTTAGTTTGCAAGTTTTACATTTTAACCCAGTAAAGTGGCTAATGACGATTATTTTATAAGTTCATCTCGAGTCCCGACACTGACTTACGGAAGCGAAGCATGGACGTTGGTCGAGAGACTCAGACCAAGAGTGAGAGCAGTGGAAATGAATTACTTAAGGAGTGCGTGCGGAGTTACATGGAGGGATAGACCGACTAATGAGGAAGTAAGAAGGTGTGGTGTGGAGGTAGATGTGCTGGAAAGTATGAAAAGGAACAACTTGAGATGGTTCGGCCATATGGAACGTATGGAAAGCGAGAGAATGACTAAGAGGGTGTACGAGAGCGAGGTGGAGGGACAGAGGGGGAGAGGTAGACCGAATACGAGGTGGAAGGATGAAGTGAGGAACTACATGAACGAAGGCGGTGCTGGTTGGGGGGAGGGGCGTCGACTGACTGGGGACAGAGGTGCATGGGGGCGGTTCGTTCGTGGCCACCCCTTCGGGGATCACGGCGTCAGGCAATAGATAGGTAGATAGATCTCGAGTTTTTATACATATCATTTTAATTTTAGGACATGGATACCTATCTATTAAAATATTAACAGGACTACTTATCGAATGACTGCCATGTGTTTTTGTGGGCCTAATCAAATATGTTTTATTAATCATAAATACTTTGTATATTGGACAATGTACTGAATAGAATGATAGAGTAATATGTCTGTAACATTCATGACTATAGAAATCCAGTGATATTTTGATGACTGCGATTTAAAAATTTGAATTCACTCGATGGCAACAGATTTGGGTTCGGTGCGAATCTAAGGCGGGAAAAATAGCAGACAAATTTTTTAGTTTCCCCCATTTTCAAGTTTCAAAACTTGAAAACTTGGAAATATGTTTGAATACTGCTTTAGGGATTTGGCTTCGTCGTAACACACAGATAGTGACCTTATTTTACTTTCATGATGCAGTTTTTAGCGCCATGCACTCCTTTGATTACCAGGGCTAGAGCGTGCCCTTGTTACAGAAACTTTACTGGTCATTTGCCACGAATCACTAGACCTGAGCATCCAAACTCATGACATCTACACCCTATGTGGTGGATTGTGTTATTTTACTTATAAATTATTGTTTTGCTTAATGTTTCTACATAGCGATTTTGATTAGTTGTTTTGTCTTTTTACTGTGTTCGTTCAAGTTTTGGTTTGTTTATTTTGCAAGTTTTACACATAAGAGGTATATTTATGCCATAAAAGTAGTGCCACATCACCCAAAGAAATTAAGCTTTATTTGACGCGGCGCAAATTTTTAGATAAATTTCATAATTGTCTGTAGTTTGCCACACAGTTCTTTTCATACCTCAATGAATCAGACACAGGCATCCAAAATACCCGCTAGTGTTTATACGACCATAAAACGGTGAACATGTTTGGTTTTCTCAAGCTTTAGAAAGTTTTCGACCTTGTCTGCAAATCGGCGAATCTTGTTCTGTCACACACTCGCGTTCACTTAATACCTGATAAGGGCTATAATAATGCCTAACTATGGTAGATTTTGTCATTAAACTGGAGAGTGTGAAGGGGTGCATCCCACTGAGGTGTGTAAACAAACCGAAGATGAAAAAGAGGAAGCTTACCAAGAGCTTGAAGTTGGCGGCACTTGCTTACTTAGGAAAAGTACCGAGTACCTGTTTTGTTGTTTTATCCTATTAGAAGCCCCACACACAAGCTTCTTGTGATGACCACCAGTCGGAAAATTGTCGCATTGCAGAAAGACCATAGGACAAGTGGTAATTTACTTGGCAACTCAACAATATAACCAGCTTTGGAGACACTCCATTCACAAATGTTTTTTTTTGGTAGTACTGTAACATATCTATTTGTACACACACAATAAATATATGTATCAACTATAACCCTAAAATCATTACACATGGCAAACAAAATATATTTATGAGAATCCACAAATTGCTTGGAAAGTAGGAATGCTAACTTGCTAAGCACCAAATCCTTATAGAAATATTATATATAATAAAGACATGTTATAGTAGAATTATTTACAGTAGAATAAGCTACTGCCAGTATGCTTAACTATTGTAAAAACTCACTGAAATTAGATGCAAAAATGGATAAACAAACTCAAATTGCTTGGAAAGTAGGAATGCTAACTTGCTAAGCACCAAATCCTTATAGAAATATTATATATAATAAACACATGTTATAGTAGAATTATTTACAGTAGAGTAAGCTACTGCCAGTAAGTTTAACTATTGTTAAAACTCACTGAAATTAGATGCAAAAATGGATGAGAACATGAATCAGCACCTCATCACTGCCCGACATACGATACACCCTCTCCCCATAAACAAACTCACACGTGCGAGCAACCAATTGTCCTTTTTGTATCCAAAAACTATATCTACAGCCTACTAAATTTTCCAGAACTTCTGTTGATTTCTTGTAAAAAATTATCTTATTGTGATAATATATAACATCAATTGATAGAGCATACTATTTGGGTAGAATGTAGAATTCGGGCGTACCGCCAGCCTTGTTTACACTACGCGGAGAGGCGGCAGACGCTTGCCATCATGTTCCCGTCTATTTTGACAGCCTTTGGATACAATAATATGTTGAGCCCCCCCCCCCCCCCCCTCACCCCCCATGACATATTGTCATCATCATATATATTGCCAGCAGGGGGCAAATAACCGAAAAAAATCGCCGTCAAAATAGACGCGAACTTAACCACGGCGATCGACATATGTAAACATGACGGCGGTGGCGGCGTCGGACACTTGCAATCATGTTCCCGTCTATTTTGAATGCCATTGGATACAATATGTTGAGGGGGGGCTTTGCCCCCCCCCCCCCCCCCCCCTCATGAAATATTGTCATCATCATATATATTGCCAGCAGGGGGCAAATAACCGAAAAAAAATCGCCATCAAAATAGACGCAAAGTTAACCGTGGCGATCGCTCTATGTAAACATGACGACCGTACGCCCAGATACTACATCCATCCCTACTATTTATCTAAGGGGAGGTGTGGTGGAGTGGTCTTGCCACTGGACTGGTAATCCAATGGTCCCTGGTTCGAATCCCAACGTATCAATGGGAAGATATTATTAACACTCTCTGACATATATGACGCGATCGCGTCTTATGGTGTTTGGGCCAAAAGTCTGATATGACGCAATCGAGTCATAAATCTAACTTATGGAAATTCGGGAAAAATAAGTTTATGACTCGATTTGAGTCATATTTTGGCTGGTAAGTTACATCTCCATGTGGAGCTTTGACACAACCCAGTAGCATGATATGACACACTTTTCCCCCCCATTGTGAGCCCAGTCGCCATATTGCATGCGGGCTGTCCACGTAACTTACTGTAACTTTAGATGTCTGAGAGTGTTAAGATGGAATTTTGCTGTACCTAGGTATCAGTACATTACCACAATGCCCACCGAAACGCCAAGAAAATACCCTCATTGTTCCCTGATTAACCTAAGAAGTGCGCATGGGGGTAATTAGAAATGTCCGCCTGTGCTGACGTATTTGAGCTGTTTCCATCACTAAAATATTCATTTTACCATAAATAGCATTAATACTTATCCATACGCGCCTATTATGGGTTGATTATAAAGGTATTAACCTGAAACAACAATAAAATGAGTGAAAACAGCGTTTGGATGGTCAAAATCGGAGATACAGGCCGCGAGTTATATAATGTATGGGTGAGGCAACCTGCTTTCCCGCCAATTTCCCCCAAGGCCACTGAGACACAGTCGATCGATACTCTCTCTCTCTCTCTCTCTTGCACTCGCTTGCTAACAGTGCTGACAATGCCCTGCTTGCAACTCGCTAATGTTAGCACGAAAATATACCTCAGAATAAGGGAATAACAGGGAAAATAGGTGATAACTGAAGGAGGGGAGGTAGAGGAGTGATATTTTGCATGGCCCAGGGGCAATTTTTTTTTTTCGATGTTTAAAGTCGATGTTTTTTTTCTCTGACTCTTAAGAGTCTTCCCGCAGTCCGCCGGGGGAACTCTTAAGAGTCTCCCCGCAGTTCCCGGGTTAAATAGCACTGTATGAATATTCCCATATTCAAAATATGCTATAGGGTGGCAATGCCTAGTGAGTTAATTGCTCAATAGGTGGCATTCTGAGAGTGAGGGTCCAAGTCTTGGGGGATGAGACAGTGAAGCACGAGGGCGAAGCAGCTCCATATGTATACGAAGGCAAGATGGCAGAGGCTGGTTGCAGCTTCGCATGTCTCATTCCCAAGACTGGAACGAGACCTCATGGGCTTCACCGTGTTGAACGATTAAATGTACAGGCTCTCAGCCTATGCCCGAGAGAAAAAAAAACAAAAAATACAAAAAATATATATATACCCAGTATATACTGTATGTATGTATATATATATATATATATATATATATATATATATATATATATAATAATGCTTCTTGTGATATAGACTTAATAAAGTGTAAGGGAATGGCGAAATCAGAGACGGTTGAATTAAGAAGTCCTGTTTACGTGTAGAAGTTTTTGTACCGTAACGGCAGTAAAGATAAAGCCCTGACCTTGCCCAAGACCAATATTATTGATCTTTGTAAAGCCTATCTTATTTAATGGACTATTATAATTTTCTACTCTACGTGAGGTTTAAACACTATATATGTCAAACACTTCCAAGAAACTTACATGGGATGAATTATTAACTTCATAAACTTCTGAATAAAGGAACTGAAACGATGGAGGGAGTACTTCAGCGAGTTGCTAAATGTAAGGAATGAAGAGCCAGCAAACATAGCTGGATATGGTATGGGAGGGAGAAGAAGAGAAGTAGTGGAGGAGGAGGTGGGGATCAGGAGGTCAGAAGTGTGGGAAGCCATGAAAAGAGTGAAGTTGGGGAAAGCACCAGGACTGATGGAGTGTGTGGAGAAATGTTGAGGTATGGTGGTGAGATAGTGATAGAATGGGTATGGAAAATGTGCAAACTAGCATGGGAGAAGGGGAGTGCACCCGATGACTGGAAGACTATCATAACAGTCCCCCTATATAAGGGCAAAGGGGAAAGAGGAGTGTGTGGTAACCACCGAGGAATATGTCTTCTAAGCGTAGTAGGGAAGGTATACAGTAGGGTAGTGATTGAGAGAGTGAGAGTGAGAACGGAGAAATGGATAGGCGACGAGCAGGGAGGTTTTAGGAAGGGAAGAGAATGTGTAGATCAGATTTTTACCCTGAATTGTGTTGTGGAGAAGTATCTGGAGAAGAAACAAAAGGTGTATGTTGCCTTTATGGACTTGGAGAAGGCCTATGACAGAGTGGAAAGAGAAGGTTTGTGGAAAGTACTTAGAATATACGGAGTAGAGGGCAAGTTGCTGAAAGCAGTGAAGAGCATGTATGAGGGTGCAAAGGCGGCAGTACAGTAAACCCTCGCTATCTCGGACAAATTGGGGGGAGACCCAGTCCGAGATGACCGAAAATCCGAGATGTCCGGGGTCCGGCTTGAGTCCGACCTAACAGAGGATAAAGTCCGACCTAACCAATGTCCGTCCGAGACAACAATTAAATCGGAGACTACGGAAAAAATCCGACCTCAAGAGAGACGTCCGCGTCAACCTAGAAAACGAAGACAACCCTATTCGAACCCTATAATCTGTAATAGAAAACACAGTACATGTATTTTAGTTTTACAATATGTATTGTACAGTAGGCTATATTACACTTACCCCTTCATAGCTCTTGTCTGTAGTCTTGATGTCCTCCCTCCCCCCTCCCCAACACTGCATTAATTACTGCAGCATCCCCTTTTCACCCCCCACCTCCATCTCACTGTCCTTCTCCACCCCACTGTCCTTCTCCACCTCACTGTCCTTTTCCACCTCACTGTCCTTCTCCACCCCACTGTCCTTCTCCACCTCACTGTCCTTCTCCACCTCACTGTCCTTCTCCACCCCACTGCCCTTCTCCACCTCACTGTCCTTCTCCACCCCACTGTCCTTCTCCACCTCACTGTCCTTCTCCGCCCCACTGTCCTTCTCCACCCCACTGTCCTTCTCCACCTTACTGTTCTTCTCCATCTCACTGTTCTTCTCCACCTCACTGTTCTTCTCCACCTCACTGTCCTTGACCACCTCACTCCCCTTCTCACTGTCCTTCTTCACCTCACTGTTCTTCTCCACCTCAATGTCCATCGCACTGTTCTTCTCCACCTCACTGTTCTTCACACCCCCACTCTTAGGACCATATCCCTTGCCTGTCATGGAACCCTTACCTTTACCCTTACCCACACTGTCCTTCTCCACCTCACAAACAATGTCAGGTTCAGGTATATCCATGGGCACAGGCGTGCTACTCATTAATTCATCCAAATCCATGTCTAAGTCTGAGAGTGGCACAGTGTCTACAGTGCTCCACGAGGTGCTAGCAACTGAGGAAACACTTGGGAGGGAGGTGGTGCTAGCAAGCGACACCCCACTGGTAGCAGACGAAGTACGAGCTCTGGGAGGAGCAGAGGGTACAAAAAAGGAGCTGATTTTCTGTAGTTTTTTTCGATCAAGGTGTGCCCTCTGAATATGGAATCGACCATTACGCAGTGGTTCATATAGGGACTGCAACTTTGGGTCATCTACTTGAGTCAGATACTGAAGAATGGTGTCAAAGGAGTCTAGGGCATGCGAGACTGATATCTTGGGCCCTCCCTCTGTCTCTTCGTCCGACTCATCCTGGATCTCTTCCTCAGCTACCCCTAATGTTAAATATAGTTAAGCTAATCTGCATATGTGATATCTTCCCAAATACTTCATATATATTTTATACACGTTTACAATAATTACCTTTCTGATGCGTAGCTCGCCCTTAAGAACGTTGAACCCTCCAAGATGAACCAGCTACTCAGCGAAACAACAAACCACCATCGTAACCAAGAAGCACAAACGCCGACACACAAAAACCACAGCCCAATGTAACGCCATGTAATACCAATCAAACCACATACCGTATCCAACTCACTATTTACACCATCTGCTAGGCATGCCTTAAACCACCATTACGTGAAACACGCCGGACAATCGCTCCCCACTATCGCTAGCACAACCTCTCTCCACGATCTCTCCTTTCCGACTCCCTTCTCCTCCCCACATCGCATACACGCCCCCACTCACGTCATCAGCTGATGAAGTCATCGCATCCTCGATAATTTAATCATCAGGGTAATCTA
Organism: Paralithodes platypus; assembly: GCA_032716605.1. Lineage (NCBI taxonomy): Eukaryota > Metazoa > Arthropoda > Malacostraca > Decapoda > Lithodidae > Paralithodes > Paralithodes platypus. Next base: position 40,639,083 of record CM064513.1, on the reverse strand, counting down.
CCCTACAAATTATAGATACCCTACATGCGATTATACTTTAGGTAGTCCAGTATAATTATATGATACATAACATATACATTTACTTAATTACCACCCAACTCTTTATCTAATTTGCCAAGGGTAAACAACCATACCGGTCGTTTGCAGGCCAACCATACTAGTCGTTTGCAGGCCAATTTGTAGCCAGCACATCAAGATTCTAACACCTAACACCTCGGCTTCAATTTGTTCGTCAGTCTTATGCTCGTGTCCAGGTAGGTCTCTGTCCTCTTGCAGCCAGTCGTCAACTTCTTCTTCGGGGAGGTCACCCTGGTTACCTTGGTTCAAGAGGTTCCTGAAGTCAGCTACCCCAAACCCTTCAAAACCCGGATCTTGCACCTTCGGGATATTTAAGACCTTGGTCCAACCATTCCTCAGTGTGTTGAAAGAAACTTCTCGCCATGCCTCTGCCCAATTGTAGATGCAGTCTTTCAGGGTATACTGCTTCAGTTTTTGTAGAGATTTCTTCCCGCGTGTATCCACATAACCTTCTTCGTCCATCCCATCTTCTATGATGACAAGGCATTGCTCCAGGAACTTCCTCTTGTAACGCCTTTTGCAAGCTTCAATTATTCCTTGGTCCATAGGCTGAATAACACTTGTGGTATTAGGAGGCAGGAACATGGTCTTAATTTTGCCGTTTGCACTCTCCAGTTTCGTGGTACAAGGGTGGGCAGGTGCGTTGTCGAGCAACAAGATGGCAACCGCTTCGTCATAGGGTACACCATACACTCGATTCTGGAACGAGCGAACGTCGGGTACAAATCTCTTGTGAAAGAAATCCTCAGTGATTACCTGGTTAAACCAAGCTTTATTTGATCCATAATAGTCGACTGGGAGTTGCGTGGTAATGATGAGGTCCTTAATTACTCTCGGCTTCTGAGATTTGCCGACGATTGTAGGGGTCACACGGTGGCTTGCGTCGGCATTAGCGCAACAAAGCACTGAAATGCGCTCCTTCACAGTTTTGTGGCCAGGTGTGGACGTGATTTCTCGGTGGGCCTGTGTGTTGGAAGGTAGAGAACGCCAATATAAGCCAGTCTCGTCACCGTTATAGAGTTGCCAATGTTGAAGGTGTTCCTCGGTTATAAGGGCGTGGAAGCGATCAGTGAAGGGTTCTATGGCCAATGAATCGGCGCTTAAAATTTCGCCACAAATACTCCTGTTTGTGAGGCCATGGTGGTTTCGGAACCTCCACAACCACCCCTCGCTAGCCTTGAAGTCTGGGTGATGAAGATGCTGTTCGAAGCGTTCTGCTGCATGTTGTATCTCTATGCCTCTCACTGGTACGCCCTCAGCACGAAGTTGTTGGTACCACTTCAGCACTGCGTCGTCGATGTCTTGATAGGCTAGCTTGGCCTTGCGAAAGATCTTGGCGGTAGAAGGACCATGAAGCACAGCTATGCCATGATGCCGGACTTTTTCCTTGTCTCGGATGAAATCGTAGATTGTCGATCTGCCTAAGCTATACTATATCTGAAGCTGCTTTGCTTTCATCCCACTGTCCAGATCCTTTAACATCTGTAGCTTTGTTTCAAGTGATACAGAAGTCACTTTACGCTTAGGCTTATCCTTGGGAGGCATGGTGAACAAAATAATGGCACGCGTCGATGTGTAACACAACAGAGCTTGGTGCGGACTGACGCTCCCAGCCTCCCACGCTCGGACCTCGGTCCCCGGATGTAAGATGGCGTCGGACCTCCCTTCTGTTTCTCGGATATTCACCCTTATTGTCCGGTGACTTGAGGTGGCATCCGACACGTCATCCTTTGTCGGACACCGTTACAACACATTTCGGAAATATTCGAGACGGTTATGACGGACATTTTCCGAATACTTATATAAAGTCCGACAACGTCAGAGACGGTCGGAACGATGCCGGAAATGTCCGAAATACGGAAGTGAATGTCCGAGAGACCGTAGCCAGTCCGAGTAGTGCGGGTTTCCGACTTCTAGAGGTCCGAGATAGCGAGGGTTTACTGTACGTGTGGAGAGTGAGCAGAGCGAGTTCTTTGACCTGAATGTTGGTTTGAAACAGGGGTGTGTGATGTCCCCGTGGTTGTTTACTGTATATATGGATGGAGTCATGAAAGAAATACTATCAAGAGCAGTGGATGTTGGTGTATCGCTGAAAAGGGAGGGAATTGAGTGGAAGCTACCTATACTGCTGTTTGCGGATGATACAGTTCTGATCAGTGATAATGAATGGGAGTTGCAGGGTCTGGTAAATGAGTTTGGAACAGTGTGCGAAAAACGGAATTTGAAGGTAAATGCGGGGAAGAGCAAGGTTATGGTCTTCGAAAGGGGTGAAGTCACAGAGTGTGAGGTAAAGCTGAACGGTCAGGCTATGGAGATCGTCAACTCTTTTAAGTATCTGGGCAGTGTGTTGAGTAAAGATGGGACTATGGATGAAGAAGTGCGGGAGAGGGTACTACAGGGGAAGAGGGTTGGATGAACGCTAAAAGCAGTAACAAGAAATAGGGTGGTCAGTATGGAAGTGAAGAAGTCCTTGCATGACAGTGTGGTAATCCCGACACTGACTTACGGAAGCGAAGCATGGACGTTGGTTGAGAGACTCAGACCAAGAGTGAGAGCAGTGGAAATGAATTACTTAAGGAGTGCGTGCGGAGTTACATGGAGGGATAGACAGACTAATGAGGAAGTAAGTAGGAGGTGTGGTGTGGAGGTACCGGTAGATGTGCTGGAAAGTGTGAAAAGGAACAACTTGAGATGGTTCGGCCATATGGAACGTATGGAAAGCGAGAGAATAACTAAGAGGGTGTACGAGAGCGAGGTGGAGGGACAGAGAGGGAGAGGTAGACCGAATGAGAGGTGGAAGGATGGAGTGAGGAAGTACATGAACGAAGGCGGTGCTGGTTGGGGGGAGGGGCGTCGACTGACTGGGGACAGAGGTGCATGGGGGCGGTTCGTTCGTGGCCACCCCTTCGGGGATCACGGCGTCAGGCAATACATAGATAGATAGATAGAAACGATAAAATGTTTTGAACAAATGTTTAATAGATTCAGAGAAATCTATTTTTATATTTATAATGGGCGAATATGCTACAATTTAAACAAACAAAAACTGCTTCAAAAATCATACTCATGGCTGCTAACAGTATGCTACGCATAATCTTGGTATATTTCTTTTTGTCCTAAAAAATATTCTGGTTAGTCTCCAAAGCGACTATTTTCCATCTAGTGGTCACCCCAAGAAGCTTGTGTGTGGGGCTTCTAATTGGCTGAAAATAGCTTATGATAGTACTGTACTGTATATCTATAGGTTTGCCTAAAAAGTAGATACATAGATACCAGTTTAAAAAGCTTAGGATTTCTAATTAAATGCAAGGCAGAATCCTCTTGAGCCTAGATCACACTTCTAAAAGATGTCATATAGATACAAGTTTAAAGACCGTTTTGTCCAGAGAATGTTGTTACAGTCTCACGTCCTAAATGACGGCTTTCCAGGCGGCCCTGTCAAGGGCTGCCTTTGTTGTCAAGTTCATTATTTTGAGATTGGACCAGAATATCTGATCCCACGTCATTCTAGGTCTACCCTTACGCGCAGCTCCCCCCACGTTCACAGTCCGGCATTTCTTCACCCAGTTCTGATCATCCATTCTCTCCAAAGTGTCCAAACCAACCAAGTCCGCTTGCGTCCCTTCACTGACACTCCTAATACCCAGACGCCTTCTTAATTCCTCGTTCGATACCCCGTCCCTGAGTTTTTATCCCACATATCGATCTCACCATTCTCTTCTCATTCCGTTCCATTCTATTGATATCCTCCACTTTAACCGGCCACGTCTCCGAGGCATAGATCATCGCGCTTCTAACACACGAGGTATACGCCTTCCCTTTAAGGTGGGGTAGGAGCCCTCTCATGGTCAGGAGTGGCAACAGCTTTCTAAACTTTCCCCAGCCACTTCTGACTCAAGCAATGGAGCCAGCTTCAGCGCCACTTTCGGCGGAAACCGTATCGCCCAGGTAGTAGAATTTATTCACACACTCCAGCGTTACAGTCAAAATCAACACTAACAGGCGGGTCATTTAGCACAAGATCTCCCTCGCACACTGCGCAGGTTAAAGTCTGCGGTAAATAAGAATTTGCATAGTATGGTACAGATGACTTTTAATCGTCTTGATTTTTGTTTTGGGTGCCTGAGGAGTTGCATCTAGCAATTTATAGAGTTTTCTCTTTTCCCACTCGGGCAAAATAATACTATACTAACTTGAAACGTTTATCCTTGGCAAGAGTTGCAATGGTAGTTACTCCCCCAAAGGAGTGACCAGTCATGATTGGCTCAGACAGGTCTAGGCGGCCACACAGTTGTCGCAGGTCAAAATTGGACACCAGTTCGTTCTTCACCCCGCCAGTGTTCAGCTTATGTAATACATCCAATGCTCGGATGCTTTCCTCCACACGCACCTTTATCTGAAACGTTTATATTATGTACAGTTATTTATCATTCTTGTGTAGGTTAAAGTATATATATATTGTAATGCAGTATACCAGTACTTTATATCAGGTGACATATAGTACCTTCATACAGAAGTTACAGAACCTAGATGAGTCACTCACTCACAAGTATTTTGGCATACTGTAGGGATCATAAGCGATATTTCTTATGGTATTATAGATTCAAGTTTCTGGTAGTAATAAGCGATGGTTATTTTCATCATAGCTACTATAAGGCAGTGGTGACTTGGAGTCATTAAGTTTGCATATACTGTAGGTAAATAATTCAGTGGAATAATAAGGTAATGGAAGCATTATGTGACAAAGAGTTAGGTAAAGTTAGAGGTTAAATGAAATTAGATTACAATCAGTTACGTTAGGTTAGTAAGATTAGCTTGTAGGGACCCCTAAAGGGTAGGGACTTTTTACCATGTTTTTCCTATAGAGGAGGTTATAGAAAAAACGAAGTCACTTACGATCAAAGTACTTCTACTGTACCCCTGAACACACACCCCTAACACATGTTGTCATGTTGCAAATTTGATTTTAAATAATATTTTGACATTTAACATGTAGTTTCTTTATTCATGCAGAGTTTAGTAAAATTTGCCAGAACGTCCCGGACTTCCCAAACTTGACTACTTCCTTTAACGTGACGATAGTGCGTTGTTATATGTGCGATTAGTTTGCTTGGGAAACAGATTAACTTGCTCATGTAGTAATGTACACCCTATGTGGTGGATTGTGTTCTTTTATTTAATAATTTTCATTTTAGTAAGCGTTGTTTCCACATAGCGATTTTGATAATTTAATTTGACTTTATATTGTCCTTGTCCCAATTTTGGTTTGTTTAGTTTGCAAGTTTTACATTTTAACATACACACACACCCAAAATCCTAGGAGTAACATATGATACTCATATGACATTCAAACAGCACACCACAAACATTAAAAAGAAACTGACACCCAGACTTAACGCCCTCAGGTCACTTGCTCACACAAAATTTGGACACAACAAAGAAACTACCACCACAGTATATAAACAATACATAAGATCAGTAATGGAATACGCAAGCCCAGCCTGGGCTTCTAACCTAGCTGAAACACATCATAAGACCTTACAGACTATCCAAAACAAAGCCCTGAAGATCATTACAGGCTGCACAGCTACTGCACCCACAGATCATCTACATCAAGAAACCAAAATCCTCAAAGTCAAAGACCATCTGGACATGAGAGGCACTCAATTCCTGGCAGCAGCCTCCACGAACCAAGACCACCCACTAAACTACATGGCAACACACCCACAGACACCAAGAAATATCAAAACAACACCCAGCACACGGTATCACACACAGTTATTGTCCTCTCTCCCTCCCTGCCCACCCCGAACCAACTTCCAGAAGCACATCCATACTCATATCTCTCGCCAATCCATCCACTCACTCACAGACAACACGCAGCTGCATGCACGACCTCCCGAAATCCATCCTTCCGAATCCTCCCTCCCTCGCGAGGACAGAGTCCACCTGGCCAGGCTGAGATGCGGACACCATCCAGCTCTCCTGAGCTATCAGAAGAGACTGGATGACTCCGTTGTCGACGCCTGCCCGGGATGTAACACGGCACCCCATACCATTAAACACATCATAGAAGACTGCATTTCACACAACCACTTACGCCAACAACACAACCTACACTCAATGAGAGCTCTGTGGGAAAGCCCGATCGTGGCCATGGCCTTCCTCAGGGACTCGGGGCTGTTCGGCCAGGCAGCTTAGGGAACAACAACAACAACAACAACAACAACTGTACCCCTGAGGGTAAGGGATTAGAATATGCCCCACGTGCCTTCTGCGTGTCGTAAGAGGCGACTAAAGAGGTTGAGTCAGTGGGCTTGCGACCCCCACCCGGAAAAAAATACATAGCAACGATGAACGAACAATCGGCCTCGCATGCGGACGGACCCTGTGTTGACGAACCCCGACCGACTATGGACAAGCCTACGGACATTCTGAGAATAGGGACATGGAATGTGAGTGGCATGAATGATGGCACAAAAGAGAGAGAGGTACTGGAAGTGTTAATGAATGCCAGGCTGGATGTATGTGGAATGACGGAGACCAAATGGAAGGGTACAGATGTGAGAGAGTGGGAGTGTGTAATGGGTGTGTGTGCTGGAGTGAGTGAGGGAACAGCGAGAGAAGGTGCGTGTTTGTTTGTAAGTAACAAATGGAAGGAGTGTGTAAGAGAACATGGGTCTGTGGGTTCAAGGATTGTGTGGGTGAGAATGAAAGTAGGAATACAAACGTGGGTGATTGTGTGTGTGTATGCTCCGACAGAGGATAAACTTGTAAGAGAGAAAGAGGAGTTCTGGGTGAATGTGGAGGCGTGCCTGGATAAGTTTGACAAGAACGAAAGAATATTTCTGATTGGGGATATGAATGGTAAGGTGGGTGATAGGAAAGTTGAGGGAGTGGTGGGAGGGTGGGGGGTACCGTCCGAGGTGAATGGGAATGGTAGTGCACTTTTGGACGTATGTGTGGGGAGGAGGTTGTGGATAGCCAACACCTTCTTCCGATACAGAATGATACACAGGTACACATGGAAAGTGGTGTGGACGATGAAGGATAAGACAGTGGTGAAACGAGTCACTGATTGATTATATATGTGTGGATGAAAGAATGAAGAAATCTGTGATGGATGCTAGGGTGTATAGGGGTATTGGAGGGGGTCTGTCTGATCATTATGTAGTAGTAGCTAAGGTTAGGATACAAAAGAAGTGGGAGAGGAGAGCTGGAGGGAGGCGAGAGGAAGGTGGAATGGTGAGGAGGGTGGAGAGGCTACAGGAGGAGGAAATCAGGGAAGAGTACAGGAGAGCAGTAGAAAGACGACTAGGTGGGTTCTGGAAGATATGGAGGAAGTGGAGGAGATAAGCAAGGTGTTTAAGGAAGAGGTCTGTGCAGCATGTGAGGAGGTGTGTGGAGTGAGAAGAGGGAGGGGAGTGAAAGGTACAGCATGGTGGACAGAAGAGGTAAAAATAGCTATGGAAGATAAGAAGAAAGCATATAGAGAGTGGTTGGGTAGTAGAGGGAATGAAGATTTGGAGAGGCAGAAACGAGCGAGGTACGTGGAGAGAAAGAGAGTGGTGAAGAGAGTAGTGAAGAAAAGTAAGAGAAGAGTAGATGAGGAATTTGGAAGGAATCTGAGTGTAAAATGGAGGGAATGTAAGAAACTGTTCTGGAAAGAAGTCAAGAGAGCTAGGGAAGGTAGCAAGGGAAACAGTAAGAGTGTGAAAGATAAGAATGGGAGAATGCTAGCCGAGACGCAAGAGAGAGTCGAAAGATGGAGGGAGTACTTCAACGAGTTGCTAAATGTAAGGAATGAAGAGCCAGCAAACATACTTGGATGGGGTATGGGAGGGAGAAGAGGAGAAGTAGTGGAGGAGGAGGTGGGGATCAGGAGGTCAGAAGTGTGGGAAGCCATGAAAAGAGTGAAGTTGGGGAAAGCACCAGGAACAGATGGAGTGTGTGGGGAAATGAGGTATGGTGGTGAGATAATGATCGAATGGGTATGGAAAATGTGCAAACTAGCATGGGAGAAGGGGAATGCACCCGATGACTGGAAGACTGGCATAATAGTCCCCCAATATAAGGGCAAAGGGGAAAGAGGAGTGTGTGGTAACCACCGAGGAATATGTCTTTTAAGCGTAGTAGGGAAGGTGTACAGTAGGGTAGTGATTGAGAGAGAGAGAGAGAGTGAGAGTGAGAACGGAGAAATGGATAGGCGACGAGAAGGGAGGATTTAGGAAGGGAAGAGGATGTGTAGATCAGATTTTTACCCTGAATTGTGTTGTGGAGAAATATCTGGAGAAGAAACAAAAGGTGTATGTTGCCTTTATGGACTTGGAGAAGGCCTATGACAGAGTGGATAGAGAAGGCATGTGGATAGTACTTAGAATATACGGAGTAGATGGCAAGTTGCTGAAAGTAGTGAAGAGCATGTATGAGGGTGCAAAGGCGGCAGTACGTGTGGAGATTGAGCAGAGCGAGTTCTTTGACCTGAGTGTTGGGTTGAAACAGGGGTGTGTGATGTCCCCGTGGTTGTTTACTGTATATATGGATGGAGTCATGAAAGAAATACTAGGAAGAGCAGTGGATGTTGGTGTATCGCTGAAAAGGGAGGGAATTGAGTGGAAGCTGCCTATACTGCTGTTTGCGGATGATACAGTTCTGATGAGCGATAATGAATGGGAGTTGCAGGGTCTGGTAAATGAGTTTGGAACAGTGTGCGAAAAACGGAATTTGAAGGTAAATGCGGGGAAGAGCAAGGTTATGGTCTTCGAAAGGGGTGAAGTCACAGAGTGTGAGGTGAAGTTGAACGGTCAGGCTATGGAGATTGTCAGCTCTTTTAAGTATCTGGGCAGTGTGTTGAGTAAAGATGGGACTATGGATGAAGAAGTGCAGGAGAGGGTGCAACAGGGGAAGAGGGTTGTAGGAACGTTGAAAGCAGTAACAAGAAATAGAGTGGTCAGTATGGAAGTGAAGTAAGTCCTTGCATGACAGTGTGGTAATCCCGACACTAACTTACGGAAGCGAAGCATGGACGTTCTGGAAGAGACTCAGACCAAGAGTGAAAGCGGTGGAAATGAGTTACTTGAGAAGTGAATGCGGAGTTACATGGAGGGATAGACAGACGAATGAGGAAGTAAGGAGGTGTGGTGTGGAAGTAGATGTGCTGGAAAGTGTGAAAAAGAACAACTTGAGATGGTTCGGCCATATGGAACGTATGGAAAGCGAGAGATTGACTAAGAGGGTGTACGAGAGCGAGGTGGAAGGACAGAGAGGGAGAGGTGCACCGAGGGAGTGGTGGAAGGATGGAGTGAGGAAGTATATGAATGAAGGCGGTGCTGGTTGGGAGGAGGGGCGTCGACTGACTGGGGACAGAGGTGCATGGGGGCGGTTCGTTCATGGCCACCCCTTCAGGCAATAGATAGATAGATAGATTATTTACATATCATTCATTAGAATAATTCATAAACTTTATAACAATTTTAATGAAATTCCATCCATAAAGGTAATCCTTGCATGGTCAATTCCAAGACAGTAGTTTGCCTCTGAAGTTAACCAGGCAAGGAACTTATGTTAGCAGAGGATCTACTTAAAATCCCCCCAAAATTAGTAAAAAATTATCTTAAGAGGCTTAGATACAAGCGTGAGCTTTGGTAACTCAAAGGTGGCACTCTTGGAAGCAGGATAAGCAAGGGAAATCCCCAACTACAATACTGTACAGTAGTTATTTGAGCATCCACATCTGCAATATCACCTAACCAACTCTAGATAGTTTGGGACAAAGGCCTTCTGCGGGGTCACTTTCCATAGAGTAGTATGCTCATACTTGCACCTATTATGGTTACCACCCAGCAAAGTTAAACAATTTACCAGGGAAACTACTGGAAACCTTTTGTGCTTGTCAATTAATGCGCAACTGCACTGGTTTACAGGGTAGCACTTTATAGAATTGAGTGGGTGATAGTTGCCACCAAACTACCACACTTATCTCAACTGAAAATATACACTAAGAAATCAACTGTAGCTTTCTTCATCTTCTAGTGGCAACAAGTTCAGTACCGGTATATATACCCATGGTATTCTGGGCACTTCAAAATGGCCTAGGAGATACATGGGATAAAAAAATGTCATAGACAATCTCTCAGCCGTGGCTTGAGCCCCACTATACAATATATGTGTGGGTGACTCTCAGCCGTGGCTTGAGCCCCACTATACAATATATGTGTGGGCGAGTCTCTTCACTACCAAATGCCACTCAAGGCAAGACAAAATCATATAAAACATTGTGTACTTCTGTGAATGTCAGCTGCCAATTTAGGGTTTAAATTTGGACAAACTGGTGACAAAATATTATTATTATTATTATTTTTTTTTCGCTGTTCCCCGCTGTCTGGCTGAGCAGCCCCAAGGTCATAAACGAGCATCCCCAATAAACCCTCCCTGCTTACCACTAATAATAAAGCCCAGGTGACCGAAGCCACTACAAGGCAGGGACCTGAGGGGGGTGCGGAAACGCCCGGGAAACCAAAGCCCCACCCAAAGCCCTGTGCCCCTCAGAAATTATGAAGGGAAAGTTGAGGGGCAAAGGAAAAATGTGACGCTTTGGCTCTCAATCTGCCAACCTCTAGGTTGGCATTGGGAGGTCAATCCACAGAAGAGACGCCGTCACTTGAGATCTAGAAAATATATAAGTAAAAGGAACAGTCAGAGTAAGCTATGGGTATGGCAGAGATCGCTCAGCTCTCATTCTGATAGACCAGCCCATCACCAGAAATATTCATAGTTATTCAGAGTTACACATGTTGGTTAGATGAGATGAGACAAGACAAAATTAGATTAAGATAGACTGGTGAGAAACATGTCATACAGTCTATCTATCTATTCTATCTACATACTCAGGCACAAACCCCTCTTTGTTTTTTCTTTGTTTTTTATTTATTTTTTTTAGCTGGGGGTGGCTTACTCGAGAGCACAAAAAAAAAAAAACCACACACACATCTAGGTCGCCCAGAAGACCCAGATACCAGGGATCGTTAACCCTTCCCGCCCGGGCTGCCTTACTTAAGGACGGAGGCTGTATCTGGGCGATTTGGCTGAAAACACAACATACGTTAACTAAGGCTAATCTCGCTTAATATACTACCTACATTAATCAAACATATGTCAAAATGGGCGCCTTACCTTGCCGCGTAGAATGGCGTTGAGTAGAGCTTTCTAGCAGCTCAACTGGTTCCGGAGTGATGGTGATGGAAGTGGAGGTAACTTTTGCCGCCTATTTATCTCGCCGCGTCCGAACACTCAACCGCGGTCCAGGCTACGACGAACGTTTTGACTCGTCGCTCTGCCTTGAATTATGGCGGGAAGCGATTTTTTAGTGTTTTATTGTTTATTATACCATATATTATTGTTATTATGTTATTTTCACTCAATAAAGTTATTTTTCTGAAGTAATTTGTGTCTCTGTCACTTATACTTAGTTTTATTGTTATTATTATAGTAGTTATGATTATTTATACTGGACTATGGTAATTGATAGTGTCATTTTCACTTATTTATTGTTAGGAATATATATTTTAGTGTCACTTTCACTTGTTCATATTGTTCTGAAGGCACGTATTATTACTTATGTGTGTCTCTTTCACTTAGACTTAGTTTTATAGTCATTATTATAGTAGTTATGATTATTTATACTGGACTATGGTAATTGATAGTATCATTTTCACTTATTTATTGTTAGAAATATATATTGTAGTGTCACTTTCACTTGTTCATATTGTTCTGAAGGCACTTATTATTACTTATGTGTGTCTCTTTCACTTATACTTAGTTTTATTATTAGTATAGTGTCAATTTCACTGGACTATGGTAATTGATAGTGTCATTTTCACTTATTTATTGTTAGGAATATATATTTTAGTGTCACTTTCACTTGTTCATATTGTTCTGAAGGCACTTATTATTACTTATGTGTCTCTTTCACTTATACTTAGTTATATTATTATTATTATTATTGAGTGTCACTATCACTGTCACTTACACTTCAATAGTTTGTCATAGTGTGGAAATCATTGAAGCAGGTGCCAGCACACAGTCCCACCTGACACTCGAGGCATTGCCAAGTGCTTTTTGTGGGTTTGCGGGGTCGTCGAGTTGTGCGGCTGCACACATAGCACCTCTTCTGCATCCTAACATTCTTATTCTGCTGTTAGGACCCTGGAAAGGAAGGGCGACGAGCTGGTGCTTTCTGAAGAACTCGGAACACCCTGTTCTGTCCAGCATGCCTGGTCCTTGTAGTGGCCTCCCTGGTGTACCCGCATGTTTACCCAGGAGCTCAAGTATCAGCTGCTTTTGGAAGGTCCGCAGGCTCTTGTACTTCATGACTGGTCCTCAAACGGTAGATGTTGTACGCATTGAGGACAGACATATCTACTGTATGCAGGACAAACTTCTTGTACCACCTGCAAGATGTTCGCAGGCAGTCTATGAAGCCCATCTGCATGTCGGACTTGTCGACGAGGCGCATGCTGACATTATAGTCCAGGACAGCAGCTGGTTTCGTGATAGGGTTCTTCGTCCTTCGGTCCACCTTCCCTGTGGCGACCATCTCTGCTTTGTGGCATGTGGTGAGGAGGTTGACCTTGCGCTGGTCATGCCAGTGGATGGAGAGGATGGGGCCACTCTTCTTATGGAAGATGTCCGTCTTCTTAGTCTTGGTTGGGTAGGCTGGCATGCCCTTCCTCTTCCCCTTCACTGTGCCGACAGTTCCGGTCTTGCGGTCATGGAGGTACTGTACTTGGTGAGGATAGGCGATGTGTAATAATTGTCGGTATAGAGGATGTGGTTGTCATGGAAGTACCTCTCCATCATCCTCTTTACCACAGCGCTGCCAAAACCAATGAGGGCGTCAATCTGCACTTCACCACCCTTGCCGCTGTAGACTATAAAGTCGAGCACATATCCCGTCTTGCAGTCGCAGAGGACGAAGAGCTTGATGCCGAAGCGGTGTCTCTTGGACGGGATATACTGTCGGAAGTGCAGCCTACCACGGAACAGGACCAGAGACTCGTCGATGCACAGCTTCTGAAAAGGAATCAGGTAGGTGGAAAACCGATGACGTATAATGTCATACAGTTGCCTGATCTTCCAGAGTGTGTCGGGCTCGTGGACATGCATGTTATTTGTCAGGTGGAAATATGAGAGGATGTCGAAGTACCTATCCCTTGATATGTATTTGCCAAATGCTGGAGTCGTTGTGAGGTCGCCAGTTATCCAGTAGTCGGCCAGAACGTGCTTCTTTATGTGTGTCATCAGCATTGTGAGTGCCAAGAACACATATAATTCTGCCACAGTGAGAGCTCTCCATGCCACCATCTTGGCACTGGTCTTCCTCCCAAGAAAGTTTGAACAGATAGCCTGGTGGTTATTTGTCTCTTTGACAAGGTATTCCATGACTTCATTGTCGTAGAAGCCACAGAAAAGTTCACTGGGGGTGGCATTTGGGCCACAGGGATATGCTGGTGACACCCCGGAACCCTGTTGTACCTCGTCAAAGGCAGGACAATCTGGCTCAAAATCCGCCCCATCTGTCCACACAAACATGTCAGCTGCTCGAGGACGAGGACGTGCAGCTGCAGCAGGCACACGCCCTGGACGCCCTGGCACACGCCCTTGGCCACGCGGACGCCCAGGCGGATGCCCTGCACGCCCACGCCCACGCCCAGGCCCAGGGGCAGCGGCGTCGGCAGGCTGACCACGTCCACGACCTCGCCCTTTTACTCTTCTTGTCGGGACTTCCTCTTCCTCTTCCTCTTCCTCAGGCGACGTCAGCATCCTCTTCAGGAGACAACTCTGGTGAAGAATAGACCGGGCGTTGGCGGCGTGGGGCTGCGAGAGGTTGAGCAATGGGAGCCTCGGCCTCGGGAGTTGGGCTCCTTTTGAGGCTAGCCGTGGACTTTTCCGCAGGAAATAATGACCTACGATGCGGGGCCTGTGGTGGCACACTGTGGGAGGCCAATGACGCACTTGTAGAGGCCCTTTGGTCATCCTGAGGGACAGATGAAGCCGAGGGCTGTGGGTGGCCCTCCCGGCGTCCTGGGTCAAGGCGTCGGGACAAAGGAATGCGGGTGGTTACTAGGCCTGGGTCGGCGTCACTATCACTATCTACGCCTTCCCTCACTTTTTCTGCTTCCCTGCGTGCTTTCTTGGCTGCACTTTTCACTAAAGACTGTTTATAGAAGTATTTACCCACTTTCAAGGGCGTACAGGCAGGCAAAGGGGAAGGTCCTGGGGTAGGGCTAGGGCTAGGCCTACCCTGACCTACGAAACTAGGCGAAGGGGTTGGCTCTAGCACACTTGGTACTTCAATAGCACCTTCCTCCACCACTTCCACATCAGGATCATCACTACTATCACCCCCCTCAAATAAATCCACATTGTCATCATCACCAAATCCCACAAAATCGTCAACTTCGCTTCCACTTCTACTCTGAATATAGAGGTTTTTGTCCACAGAGCTTTCACCACTGCTCAAATCCGGGTTGAAAAGTTCACGGTGTATTGCACTCTCACTTAGCAAACGTTTCACTTTCCTTAGTTTCTTTTTCTTCTCGGTTGGCAGAGGCGTAGATGTTGCAAGCGGGTTAGCACTGGGACGTGCGGGAGATTGCACAGTATCGGACGCGTCGGAATTCATTTTTTTGCTGTAGCTCGCAATGGCGGCAACGTAGGAACTGATAAGAGTGGTAGTTGAAGCTTGGTGGCGCTACGATCGCCCACGCAAAGTAAAATTTGCCCGCGCTAAATTTAAAGCGCGCTTTAAAGCACATGCCTTAGGTAAGAACGCCCGGGTAGCTGCCCTTCTGCCGAGCTGTCCTTACCTAAGGCAGCCCGGGTAGGAAGGGTTAAGGGCACTCCAGCACTCCCACGGCCTCCCGGAGAAGTTTCGGTCTCAGCAGGCAGACATGCAGCGGAGCGCACCACAGTGCCTGCCCACCACGCATCCAGGCATACCCTTCATATATACCGGCTCCCCGGGCCAGGCGCCTGATTGACTATCATCTAGTCAAACTGGCGTCCGACCACATTTTCACTCATCTATTCACTCGCATTCTCCATTCATTCCTATTTATTACCACTTCTCTTGCCTGATCTATAGTCATTCCTCTATCTCCCAACGCTTGTACTACACAATTTCTCCATCTCAATAGAGGTCTTGCTACCCCTCTACCTCCCCTTGTATCTGACTCACATATTCTCTTTGTAAGCCTTTCATCTTCCATTCGCTCAACATGTCCATACCAGCACAGCACCCTTCTGTCCACTCTGGCCGACAAATGTTCCTGCTGCCCCCCTCTCCTACGTATCTCTTCATTCCTCAATCTGTCTCTACGAGTCACTCCACACATACTCCTCAAGCAGCTCATCTCCATCACATCCAGCTTTCTTCTCTCCTTTGCCTTCAGAGCCCATGTCTCAGCCCGATACATCACTGTTGGTACAACTATCCCTTGATACATTGCACTTTTAGCTTTTATTCTTGAGTTTTCTCACCTTCCCATTTCACCAAAAACTTTCCTTCCTTCACATACTCTTTATTGATGCATAAGTCAGTATTTTGATCATATTTTTTTAGTTCAATGTTAAGTTTGTTTCATCACTGCATCATCAGTGATGTCATAATTGTGTTGCCAAATCAATTACTTTAGATTTGTTTTATTATATCAGGTAATATAACGGTCATTTATAAGAGGTAGAGTATATGAGTTAGATACAAGGGGAGGTAGAGGGGTGGAATACCTCTGTTGAGATGGAGAGATTGTGTAGTACAAGCGTTGGAAGATAGTGAGATGACTGTAGAACAGGCAAAAGAAGTGGTAATAAATAAGAATGAATGGAGAATGTTTGTGAATAGATGAGTGATAATGCGGTCATTGGGGAGAGGGAATTGGGCGCCAGTTGGACTAGATAATAGTCCGCCTGGCCTGGGGAGCCGGTATACTGTATATGAAGGGTCATGCCTGGATGTGCGGTGGGCGGGCATTGTGGTGTGCCTGCTGAGACCGGAACCTCTTTGGGAGGTCTGGGGCTAGGGAAATGCTAGAGGCCCATAGAGATCCTGGGTCTCTGGTTCTTTTCCTGGGCGAACTAGATGTGTGTGATTTTTTTTTTTTTTTTTTTTTTTTTATATTGTGTTGTGTTGTCCCTGTTCGGACTCTGTCTTGAGTCGGCCACCCCCAGCTATGGAGTATGTGCATGTGTAGAAGGCCTTTGACAGGGTGCCTAGAGATGTTGTGCAGTGGGCTATGAGGAAACTTGGTGTGGAAGAGTGGCTGGTGCGTGTGATAATGAAGATGTATGAGGATTCGCGAACTGCGGTGAGGGTGAAAGGTGTACTGAGTGATGAGTTCACAGTCCGTGTTGGAGTTCATCAGGGTTCAGTGTTAAGCCCCCTCCTCTTTATTATGGTCCTGGAGGCACTGTCTAGCGCTTTTGAGGCGGACTCCCGTGGGAACTGTTTTATGTAAACGATTTAGTCTTAACCTAAGACGTGCGTATGGGGGGTATGAGACACCACACGCCTGTGCGCACGTATTTGAGCTGTTCCCATCACTAACATCATTATTTTACCATAAATAGCATTAATACTTATCCATATGCGCCTATTTTACGTTGATTATAAAGGTATTAACCTGTTACAGCAATAAAACAAGTGGAAACAGCATTTGGATGGTCAAAATCGGCGATACAGGCCGGGAGTTACATATCCAAAGGCTGAGGCAACCTCTCTCCCCTCCACTCCTCCCCACGTCTGGAGAGATTGACCATTGATATTCTCTCTCTCTCTCTTGCACTCGCTTGGTAACAGTGATGACAACGCCCTGCTAGCAACTCGCTAATGTTAGCACGAAAATAGACCACAGAATCAGGGAATAACAGGGAAAATAGGTGATAATTGAAGGAGGGGGGAAGGAGGGGGTGTGGAGGAGTGATATTTGGCATGGCCCAGGGGAAAAAAAAAAAAAAAAAAAAATTGTTTTGGTTGTTTTAACCCGTACAGCCCCAGCGACGCGTCTGACGCGTCGGCGATGTATGTAACGCACAGCCCCAGAGACGCGTCTGGCGCGTCACCCTAATTGCGCCGACCGTAACCTCAGGTGTAGCCACTCAAGAGGGCTCAGATTTCTATGGGAACTGTGTACGTATCCCACGCCGATGCCGATGGTTGAAAACTCTCAAAGTCCACGTGCGTGTGAGCGCGCAATAACCTGTTTTTTGAGGGTAATTGCCTTCAATTTTTTACTCTTGTAAAATACGTTTTCGGGGGCTCTGTAGGACCATTCTTTAAGCTTTTTGAGCGGTTTTTCGTGGTTTTTCCTTCATTCCTAACCCATTCGCTATTGTTTCTGGAATAAAACAATTTTTTGAAAACCGGCCGGGTTCTGGTGAACAAACATTACAAAACTAGCCGGGGCTCCACGGGTTAAATGGATTTTTTTAGGCCCAGGATCTTAAGAGTCTTCCCGCAGTCGCCCGGGGAAACTCTTAAGAGTCTTCCCGCACTTGCCGGGTTAATAGCTGACAATATGGAAGATGCTGAGGCCAAATTCAGAAAATGGAGAGAGGGCATGGCGAGCAAGGGTTTAACCCTCCAGCCCCGGCTATGTATTATATATATATTCCTCGAAACCCGGGTGTTTTGGCCGAAAAACGTCTAGGCTAGGCTACCGTTTATTCGTTAATCAGACTGCTTCACGCATTCCCGCGCATCCCCAAGCGTAGCTGTGTTATTTACCTGTAGAATGGCATTAAGTAGAGCTCTCTAAGTCAACTGGTTGAGCTGTGATGATGATTTCATTGGAGATAACTTTATGGCCAAAACAGCCAATTTACACCACTTTTCGATAATTAACAACAACATACAGGCATACACGAACAAGCAACGCTCTCCTTCTTGTGGCCGGAGATGCGGGGCGTCGGTCCAGCCGGCTGTTGTTTACATGCGTCGGACCGACGCCTCGCACACGAAGCTCACAGGCTTTCAACCACTGGGCGTTCAAGAGGCCTTCCGGGTACCTGTTATATGCTTTTTTATGGGCGTTCAAGAGCCCTTCCGTGGTGAGAGGGTTAAGAGTCAATATTAACAAAACCAAGGTTATGCATTGTAGATTGAGACGAGGCAATGTGGAAAAGAGCGGTGAATACCCATGTGCAGTGTGTGAAAAGGGTGTGGGCGCTAACTCGATTCGATGTAGCATCTGTCGATGTTGGGTACACCATGGGAGTAAGCGCTGTAGTAGAATAAAAGGACCCCTGCCGAAGGATAAGTCAGAAATAGAGAAATTTGAGTGCGTAGTGTGCAAAGGCGAGCTTGTGTTAAGTGATGATCCTGTGGCTGTGAACTTTGGAAATGAGTCATTGGAGCTGGTGGACAAGTTATGTTACCTAGGAGATACCATCTCTGCCGGTGGTGGGGCCGAGGCTGCCACTGTCGCTAGAATTAGATGTGGCTGGGGGAAGTTCAGAGAACTGCTGCCAATTCTGACCATGAAAAGAATGCCTCTCACCCTGAAGGGAAACGTGTATGCCTCATGTGTTAGAAGTGCAATGACGTATGCCTCAGAAACATGGGCAGTTAAAGTAGAGGATGTCAACAGAATGGAACATAATGAGATGAGAATGGTGAGATGGATGTGTGGGGCCAGGCTGCAGGATGGAATAACAAATGATTAGTTGAGGAGACGTTTAGGTATAAAGAGTATTAGCGAGGTGATGCGTACAAGTAGACTGGCATGGTATGGACATGTGGAGAGAATGGATGAACAAAATTGGGTGAAAAAAGGCAGGTCTGTGATTGTGGAGGGAGCTGCACCAAGGGGTGGACCGAGGAAGACCTAGGATCGGACTATACATGCCGATCTCAAATCTAAAAACTTGACAAGTGAAGCAGCCCTTAACAGGGTTGCCTGGAACACCGCCATTAGGACAAGAGACTGAAACTGCACGTATGTGTGGAGCACTCGGTCTTAAATATTTATGTATGTATGTATACATACATACATACATACCCTGTACATGCATGCATACATGCATATATTCTACATGTTTATATTTAAATAATGTGGAATCCACAAAGTCAATTAGTATTATGTCAATGGTCCTTTTGAGTGAGGAGTGCCTGTACTACCTGAGTACTGATCTACAGGTATGAATCATTACCAGTTCTCATCCCTATTTTGTCTCTTGCTCTCTTCACCATACATATCACTTCTCCATCCAGCATCATCCCCATCATTTTCAAAGGTAAATAATATTTGCTTGTGGGTTGAAATTAGGCAGTAAATTACTCTTTCATCTAAATAGACTCAGTACTGTATGACTATGTATGGGTAGAGGATTGGGTTTAGTATGAATGAATGGTAGAGTTTGGGAGTTGTTGTTGTTGTTGTTTTTCCCCAAGCTGCCTGGCCGAACAGCCCCAAGGCCCCGAGCAAGGCCAAGGCTATAACCGAGCGCCCCCACAGAACCCTCCCTGCCGACCACAATAAAGCCTGGGTGACCGAAGCCACTCCATGGCGGGGAGCTGAGGAGGGCGCGGAAACACCCGGGAAACCAAAGCCCCACCCAGGGCCCTGTGCCCCTCAGCAATTATGAAGAGAAAGTTGAAGGGCAAAGGAAAGATGTGACGCTTTGGCTTCCAATCTTGGTAGAATAGGTCAATCCACGCAAGAGATCTAGAAAATATATAAGTAAAAGGAACAGTCAGAGTAAGCTATGGGTATGGCAGAGATCGCTCAGTTCTCACTCTGATAGACCAGCCCATCACCACAGTTTGGGAGTTGAACCAGTTGCTGTTTGCTGATGACACAGCATTGGTGGCGGATTCTAAGGAGAAACTGCAGTGAGCAGTCAAAGAGTTTGGTGTTGTTTGTAGGAGGAAGAAGCTGAAGGTGAACATCAATAAAAGTAAAGTAATGGTGTGTAATAGAGGTGCACATAGGGCGAATCTAGATGCGAGGCTAGATGGGGCAATACTGGAACAAGCCGAGTGTTTTAAATATCTAGGAGGAATGATTAGCTGGAACGGAGGTGTGGAAATGGAGGTAAAACAACTAATATCTTTTTTAGGTATTTTGGTAATTTGGTAATTTTAACCAATCTATATGGATTCTGACGTATGATATACTTGGTGGAGTCTTGCCTACTAATTGTCACTAACAAATTATACACCAATTCTTACTGAGGTAACTATTGAATGCATGGTGCCTGTTATTAAGGTACAGTATATGGACTTCATAGTGCACCAAATCTATTTGTGAAACAAAGTAAGTGATTAAATCTGATACCAGTGTGCCTTTACAGTCTCCCCATACAGTATATACAGTAGATGCTTCTTTATTGCTGTACAGTAGGACCCCGTTTAACAGCACCCTAAGCATCTGAAAACCTCGCATAATAACAAATTTCGAGACCAGAACTAATGTTACTAATTGTATGCATGTAATAAACAGGAATGAATGGAGAATGCTTGTGAATAGATGAGTGAAAACGTGGTTATTTGGGAGAAGGGGTCGGGCGCCAATTGGACTAGATAATAGTCCATGAGGCGCCTGGCCCGGGTAGCCGGTATATATGAAGGGTGCGCCTGGATGTGTAGTGGGCAGGCTTGTGGTGGTTAGGTTGTTGTTGTTGTTGTTGTTGTTGTTCCCCAAGCTGCCTGGCCGAACAGCCCCAAGGCCCTGAGCAAGGCCAAGGCCATAACCGAGCGCCCCCACAGAACCCTCCCTGCCGACCACAATAAAGCCTGGGTGACCAAAGCCACTCCATGGCGGGGAGCTGAGGAGGGTGCAGAAATGCCCGGGAAACCAAGGTTTTGCTGCATGTCTGCCTGCTGAGACTGGAACTTCTCCGGGAGGTCGAGGGTCGGGGGAGTGCTACAGCTACATATTCGGCAGCTTCATGATGGTGTATGTTGTTAATTACTATACAAATTGTATAATTATTCATATTTTTAAATACTGTACTATCTATTTATATTCTATACTTTTTATAGCTAATATTGGGGTAAACCTAGACATCCAAATTTTTGACTTCTCTGAACTACTTTCCCTGACCCCATGCCATTCGGTTAAAGGGGTCCTTCTGTACACAGTTCAGTAATTAGATTATCAAAAATACTTTAAAAGTTATTAAGCTTCATTATAGTTTTGAATATAAGAAAAAAATATGTATGTATATACTCAGGCATGTATATCCCCATAGCTGGGGATGGCAGACTCGAGACAGAATAAAATATAAATAGAAAATTCACACACATCTAGGTTGCCCATGAGAAGACCCAGAGACCAAGGACCATGAGGGATCCTCAGCAAAAGATTCCCAGGTCCCAGATCTCCTGGAGAGGTTCCTGTCACAGCAGGCAGACACGCAGCGGAACTGCACCACAATGCCCGCCCACATACTTCCAGGCAGGGTCCTTCCTATATAAACCGGCTCCCTGGGCTGGACTATTATCTAGTCCAACTGGTTCCGGACAACCACTCCCTACAATCGCATTATCACCCATCTATTCTCAAGCATTCTCCACTCATTCCTATTCATCACCACTACTTCTCTTTCTATTGCCTCGCTTCAGTCATCTCTCTATCTTCCAACGCTTTTTTCACACCATCTCTCTATCTCCTCTGAGGTCTTCCTCTCAATCTATTTCCCCTTGTTTCTGACTCACATATTCTTGTACTATGATGGTCACTTGGTACGACAGGACACTGACTGGTACAGTAAGGAGTTGATTAGTGCCAAATGGGGCCGAATGGAATGACAAAGTATGGCAGGGGACTCACTAGTATGACAAGGTATGGCAGGGGATTGACTGGTATGACAAGGCTGATTGGTATGGCAGGGGGCTGACTGGTATGACAAGGCTGGTTGGTATGGTAGGGGGCTGACTGGTATGACAAGGATGGTTGGTATTGCAGGGGGCTGACTGGTATGTGAAGGTATGGTAGGGGGCTGATTTTTTTTTTTTTTTTTTTTTTTTTTTTTGTCTATGTGATTGAGGGAGGCAAAAGGCATAACTGCCTATAGCGAGTGCCTCCCCCATAGTTGAAAGAGTGACAGGGACAAAATCAAGGGACGTTCGAGCCAAAATGCCTGGACACACAGAGTTTGAAGCAATTTAAGTCATAGGAAGAGGGAAAGACTGATTCTGGGAGAGAGTTCCAGAGCTCAGCTGTTGAGTAGATGAAAGTTTGAGAGTAACGTTTCACTCTTGGGTTGGAGAGTTGCACAGAGTAGGGGTGGGATTGAGTTGCAAGACGGGTACCACGTGCCCTACGTAAAGGAGGTGGTATGCACTGGGATAGCTCTGAGGAACACTGATTATTATAGTAGCGATAGAATAGCGAGAGAGATGCAACATTGCGGCGGAGAGAGAGAGAGATTGCAGAGAGTTGGTGAGTGGACGGGAGTTAATGATACGAAAGGCCTTCCTTTCAACTTTGTCTAGGAGAGCGGTGTGAGAAGAACCTCTCCACACATGTGAACAATACTCAATACAAGGGCGCACTATGCCCCTGTACAGAGCAAGAAGCTGTGCAGGGGAAAAGAACCCCCTAAGGCGGTTGAGCACACCCAGCTTCTGGGAGGCTGCCTTAGCAAGACTGGTAATATGGTCCTTCCAAATGAGAGCAGAAGAAAAAGAGACACCAAGAATATTGAGAGAAGATGAAGGGTTGATTTTTGTATTGTTGAAGAATAAGGGATAGTCCGCTGGGAGATCCCGACGGGTAGATAGATGGAGAAATTGGGTTTTGGAAGCATTAAAGTTAACAAGGTTTTCTCTGCCCCAATTGGAAATAGTATTTAGATCAGAATTTAAGAGTTCTATGGCTTCATTACATTTGTCGTTGAGGGATTGCTGGCTGGGGCGTTCTGAAAAACTAATGGAGTAGTGTAAGGTTGAGTCGTCTGCGTATGAATGGATGGGAATTAAGGTACAGTTAAGGAGATCATTTATAAAAATTAGAAAGAGAATAGGAGATAGGACAGAGCCCTGAGGAACACCGGAGTTTATAGGGTGAGGAAGTGAACAATGGCCGTCCACAACCGCGGCTATGGAACGGCCGGAAAGGAAATTAGAGACAAAGGCACAGATGGAGGGATAGAAACCGAAGGAGGGTAGTTTAGAAATTAAAGATATATGCCAGACTCTATCGAAGACTTTCGATATGTCTAGTGCAATAGAAAAAGTCTCACCGAAGTCCCGAAAGGAGGATGACCAAGAGTTAGTAAGATATGAAAGAAGATCACCAGTAGAACGACCCTTAACCCTTAAAGAGCGGCGCTCGACTTAAGTCGTGCACCAATTTGCAGCAAGTTAGGAGCATTATTAAGGCTTTTAAAGGGTTAAAATCGAGTGCAAATGGCCGGGAGAGCAGCGGGCCAGACAACCGCCGCCCATTAACTCATGTTCCCTGTGTTCTCGAGAGGCCGGCAGTGTAGCCAGTAGTGATCATAGCTGGGAAAAATATACCGATATATGCTAAACTTCCATGTTCGTGGCACCACTGCAAGAGAACCCCGAGTTCTACGTAGCTCGTTCTGGTCTCATTTTGAAGCTTTTAGTGCCTAGTTTTTTGCTAAATAATTCTTTTTTTCATGCAGATGCTTGATTTATCATGCAGGAGGGCCTGAATATGCCCAAATGAGCCCAAAACACCCCGCTAGACAAGGGTTAAGGAAGCCATACTGGCGATCTGAGAGCAGATTATGAGAAGAGAAATGCTTAAGAAATTTGGAAGCAAGAATAGTTTCAAAAACTTTAGAAAGACAAGAGATAAGAGCAATTGGACGATAGTTGGAGGGTTGAGAGCGGTCACCCTTCTTTGGGACAGGTTGAATGTGAGCAAACTTCCAGCATGAAGGGAAGACGTTAGAGGATAGACAGGGACGAAAGAGTTATGACTGTTAATACCAGTTAAGACTGGTATGACAAGGCTGGTTGGTATGGCAGAGATTGGTTGCTATGGCAGGTTGGTATGACATTACATAATGGATATACCTGTAGTAATTCTTAGATCATATTTGGGACAGGAGGCAAATATACAGTAATGCAGTGATAACTTCAATGCAGTTTACGTTATAATGATTAAATCAATCTAGTGATAGCCAATGAAAGAAAGGTCAACATTTTTAAAAGGTTAACAGTGCACACACATGAAAGTAAATTTTGTACAGAGGTTTGCTATATTATAGGTTTGATCATTCCCGGAGGGAAGTAAAGAAAATCTAATATTTAGTAGGGCGCCATAATCATTGACGATATGCCTATTAGTATAATAGTCTCCCATCAAACACCGCGGTCGCTAGTTTGAATCTACCGCGCAGGAGGACAGGAGTACATACATACATACATCAAATTTTAACTCACTGAGCCCCAGCTAGTTATAAATAAATCTACCACCAGGGACCGGCAGGATTTGAATATATTTTTTTTCCAGAAACAATAGCGAATGGGTTAGGAATGAAGTGAAAAACCACAAAAACTATCAAAAAGGTCAAAAAGGGGTCCTACGGAGCCCCCGAAAGTCGATTTTAGAAGAGTAAAAAATTGAAGGCAAAAACACCCAAAACCATGTTTTTGCGCACTCACGCGGTTGGACTTTGAGAGTTTTCAACCATCGGCATGGTTGTGTGGGATACTTACACAGTTCCCATACAAATCTGAGCCCTCTAGGTGCCATACGACCGGAGTACCAGTGACGACACGTTGTCGTCGCTGGGGTTTAGCGTTACATACATTGCCGACGACACGTTGTCGTCGCTGGGGTTCAATGGGTTAAGACTGAGTGTTCCACATATAAGTGCAGTTTCAGTCTCTTGTCCTCTTGTACTAACCTCATAAGTGCAACGCGTATTCTCTTATGGAATCGTCTTTATGATTGGGTACTCACTACGTAAAAACTTCGTAAAAAATACAAAAATAACATTTAACTTAATAATTGCTATACTCAAGCTCTCCCATGCGTGTGGATTCCTGACGCTGGCCCTCTAGCGTCCATACTTCCTTCACTGATATATCAAGATACAACTCAGAAATCAAGCGAATGGGAAGGGGATGGCAGGGAGGGCACTAACATCGTCAATGATTACGGGGCCCTACTAAATATAGGTTTTCTTTACTACTATCTATCTATCTATTGCCGGACGCCTTGCTCCCCTTAATGAGGGTGGCCATACACAGAAGGTTTTCTTTACTTCCCTCCGGGAATCAAACCTATAATTTAATAGTGGCCCCTCCATCATTGACGATATGCCTGATATATAAGACTGGAGGGGGACATTCATGACAATATCAAAACCACCAACCTAAATACCATAGGTAACAGAGAATCCGTATAACATTTTAAGTTTTTTATTGTGTTCATACAATATATTAAAAATATAAAAGGAGGTAAGCAGTGCGTTACTTCAAAGAAGATCTGCTTGTACATGACTGGACCTTCACTTGAGATCTATTGCATGTTTAGTGAGAACATTCTTGTACTCTAGAACCTTAATCCTTTGGATCATGTTCTGGCCTTAAAATTATTTGTACAATAAAATCTGTTTGTACATTCTGCTAATACTACATAGATACAACTATGATAGATTTCTTAAAATAAAATAAAATTTGATTAAACTGTAAAACCAGTTCTATTCATATCACATCTCGTGATTTATCCCAATCTCCGGCGGAAGGGTTCTAGTGGGTCTTAGGGCTATTTTGCACATAACCCCCCCCCCCCTTTTTCGCCTTAAGAATAAACTTAAAACAATTAGCACATGGACTACTAGACCCGTTGCCGTAATGCTACACAGGTCCGCTTTGGCTTGTCCAGAGCGACTGACAGGCATCGCGTAAGGAATGTGTTATTAGACGCCCACAACTGAGTGTCGGCTATGTCGTTAATGGAGAAATTTTGCATAAATCGGAGGGAGACGGCCCACTTTCTAATATCGTGGGCTCTGCCTACCACGCCGGGATTACTTTCCTTAATTACATCTACGAGTAAAGAAGCTAATTTCCTTCTCGTGACGCGAGTACCTGTCTGGTTGACCCACAGGAAGCCTGTAGAGGTCAGTGCAATCCTCATAAACTTAACTAAAGCTTGTACCGGGCATAAAATGTGATGCGTATGTCCACGTTTAAGCGCCGGGACTGAGAATCCTGAGAAAACATGATCACAATGTTCGTTTTTGGCAATAAATGTGCGAGACGGCGCGATCTGCACATGTTCGTGCAGTCTCCCAAACCTGAGACAATTTGGCTCGTTGCTCATCGCCACCAGCTCTGAAACTCTGTTACCTGTCGCCAAAGCCATAAGGAACACTGCCTTTTTTAATACTGACTCAAAATCTGGCGCATGGTTAAACTTGCGCGACTGAAGTAATGATAACGCTTTGTCTAGCGACCAGGTAGGCATGAGCTGACGTGGTGGTGGGCGTAGTTTGAAACATGCTCTCATGAACCCTTTCTCCTCCGCCTGTGGTATGGATAGGCCAGTTAGGTCGAAAAAGGGGTTTCTAATGGCAGATAAGTGATTCTTTAAAGTAACAACTGAGAAGCACTTCTGTTCAAACAAATGATCTAAGTATTTAAAAATTAAAGCCACTGAGGCATCAGATTGCGCTGTTTCTACTATCCAGGTTGTGAAAGTTTTCCAATGTGATTGGTATTGTCTCCTGGTGGACAGAGTATATTGATTCAAAAATTTACTAGTGACACTTTGCCCATACCGAGTTAGCCATTTGCATTGTAAATGTCTATAAGGCAAAATTAGCGAGGTCTGAAGGTTGCCAATTGTCTCCAAGTGGAAGGCAGAGACCGGGAGTGACACCGGGTTCCTGCACCACGTTTGCAATTGGTGATACCACACTTGAGCCGGCCACATTGGCGCGATCATTGAGACTATGCTCCGGTAACCCTGTAGTTTGTGAACTACTTGACACATGAGTGAAGCGTCTGGAGGCGGAAAAAGATAGATTGAATTCCACCTGTTCCAGTCCTCCAGTAAAGCGTCTGGACCCCCCACCGGAGTTCTTGCCCGGCGGGTCAGATAGAGAGGTAGTCTGTGATTTCCCTTGGACGCAAAGAGATCCACTTGTGGACGGCATGGCTCTGCAATCATCTTGTCGAAGACGGTTTGCTTGAGAGCCCATTCTACTAGGGTGCTCTGTCTCCGAGACAAGGCGTCCGCCCAGATGTTCGCTATCCCCGGGAGGTAAGATGCGTGTAGAACTGTAGATGAATGCTCAGCGATTCGGCCAGAGCAAAAATCTGTTCTGACAACCCCATCAACTCTCGAGACCTCGTCGACCCTTGCTTCTGAATGCAGTGAACTGCAGTCAAGTTGTCCATTCGAAATGCAATTGACTTACCCTGTAGGGAAGAGCCGTGAGCTTGAAGGAAAAACAATGGGACTAGAAGCTCTTGTTTGTTGATGTGAAAAGTTATGTCTTGGGACCAAAGACCCTGAGCTTGGTGACCTAGGTTGGATTGATAACCCCAGCCTATTATCCCTGAAGCGTCTGTGTCTACCCATACTGTAGGTGGAGGAGAAACCCATGTCATTATCGAGTACAGTACAATGTTTCGGTCTTTGCCTCAGATTGACAGTAAGTTGTGAATTAACTGAGGAATCGGCCATAGTTTTCCCGCCGGCAATAGTGGGAAAAATGTGTTGCCTTCCATGATTAATCTCTTTACTTTCAACCGGCCCAACTTCACAGTTAATTGGATCCAGTTGAGTGAACCGACCAGGGACTCCCACGTTTTCCTCGTCGTATTCAGACTGTGGAGAAAAAGAAACAGTTTCCTGCGAAATCTGTTGCGATTGTCCACACTCTGAGTAAGAGTCAGATTGGCAGTGTTCCAAACCAGTCCTATCCACTGAATTTCTCTTGTGGAAACAAGGAGCGACTTTGCCAAGTTGACCTTGAATCCTATTGTTTGTACATGATGTAATACTTGCTTGACATGAAAATTACATAACTCCTCTGACTCCGCCACTACTAGCCAGTCGTCTAGATACCACCACACCTTGGGCTAGCAAGGGCATGAGGGCCTGCCGGACAAATTTTGTAAAGATTCTCGGTGCCAGGTTCAAACCGAAAGGCATTCTCTGAAAGACGTAAGTCTCTTGCCTGATCCTCAAGGCGAGGAATTTTTGGAACCTTTTGTTTATGGGGACATGCCAGTAGGCGTCTTTCAGGTCTAATGAGCACATCCAGCCTTGTGGCGGGAGTGAGAGCCTGATTTGATTCACTGTAAGCATCCTGAAGGGTGAATTGTAAATATGTGTGTTCAGACGCGAGAGATCGACTACTGGTCGCATCTGCACACTGTCCCTCTTTGGCACTAGAAAGAGTCTGGAGATGAAAACAGGGCAAGTTGGATCTACTTGGACAATGATTTGCCTGTTGATCATTTCCTGGACAAGTGACTTCACCTCTAAAGAAACATTGTTGAATTCTAGAGCTTGACGTAAACGAGGTCGCCGGAGCCACTTCCAAGATATGCCTTTGCTTATTACTGTCCTGGCCCATGACCACCGGGGCCAAGCCCTGCGACATGCTCGGAACGACCCAGTTTCTGTACTGGGTCTGTCCGGTAGGACAACTCTCGAGTCCAACTCGCCTGCGGTAGGCCCTGGGAGAGAGAGAGTGTAACTGACTAGTTTTTTGGTGGTGGCGGCGCAGTGGAGTTAGACGGCTGGCTAGGTTTGGCATGAGTCTGTCCTTGATTAGGCTTTTGGTATGACTTACCTCTATAGCCTGACTGTTTCCCCTGCCTAGGTCTGTGCTGAGTACCTCCCTGCTGCTGAGGAGGCCTTGGGTCTCGAAAGGACTGTTTAGTTTGAGTAGGTTGGGGCTTCCCGCCGCTCTTAGGTTTCGAGTAAGGTTTCTTTCTTTGGCAGGGAGGTACCCTGCTTCCACAAATCTACCAAATTGAAAACAATACTCCATGTTTCTGGGGGAAGAAGTGGTGCAGTTAATACTGGGGAAAGAGTTACTCGCCGGGCTATGTCCTCCGGCAACTTCTTTACCAAGTACACCCTCAGATCCTGTCTTGCTCTTACAGCCTCCATGATAGCTATTCTAATATCACCTAAGGATTGAATAGAATTTTGCAGAAGGAGCCTGCGTGACAAGTCCGTGGCTTTCCTTACATGTTGGTCTGATATGGCTGTTATAGTTCTCGTGAGTGACTGGGCAACCTGGCGACTGACGAGGTATTGAGAGAACAGTCTATAAGGGGCGGGTGCCCAACCCCGAAAGGGGTTGAAATAGGGGAGCTATCCCCCCGCCAAAGGCAGCTTTCTAGGGCCTTTCCTAGCTGATGCTGAGAGGATTGGGTTCTAGTCATGTGGTGATGGGCTGGTCTATCAGAGTGAGAACTGAGCGATCTCTGCCATACCCATAGCTTACTCTGACTGTTCCTTTTACTTATATATTTTCTAGATCTCAAGTGATGGCGTCTCTTCCGTGGATTTACCTCCCAATCTACCAAGATTGGAAGACAAAGCGTCACATTTTTTCCTTTGCCCCTCAACTTTCTCTTCATAATTGCTGAGGGGCACAGGGCCCTAGGTGTGGCTTTGGTTTCCCGGGCGTTTCCGCACCCTCCTCAGCTCCCCGCCATGGAGTGGCTTCGGTCACCCAGGCTTTATTGTGGTCAGCAGGGAGGGTTCTGTGGGGGCGCTCGGTTATGGCCTTGGCCTTGCTCGGGGCCTTGGGGCTGTTCGGCCAGGCAGCTTGGGGAACAACAACAGTCTATAAGCTTTATTGTGTAGCTTAAAGTCTCTGTCTAAGTGAGCCGGAGGGGGTGTGGAAAAAGGTTTGTGCAGGTCGTAAAGTGATAGTTTGGGAGCTGTCAGGAATTCAAATAAGCAGGTGACACTCCGCCGGTAAAGTGAACCATGAATGAACTTCCTGAGGTACCTGATGGGAGGATTTAGTGGTAATAGTAGATGCAAATACCTGTGCCTCTAGTTCCCAGTCCACCTACACCTACCTGCCCCACCTGCAAGATTGGTGGTCGTCGCCGGAGTTACGTTAACTGAAGGCAAGAGGAATGGAGATGTGAAACACCTGAGGGCTCTAACGGCCTTACCGTAGACTCAAGTGGGGGAACTACCGATGTGCTAGTGGAAGGAGCTTGAGAAGGAGGTAGCTGATACTGTTGCATTACTCTGTGGAGAATATCATGTAGTTCCTCAGTAGTAACACACTTACCGTGGGATCCTCGAGAGGACTGAGGCCCACCTTCTGACTCTACTTAATTATTAATTGGTTGAGCTGAAGACAGTTCTATGTTTTCCGGCTCTTCTGGCAGTTCCATCACTTCCGGCGTTGGCGGCCGGGGAGTAGTCATTGGGGCCACACCAGATCAGGGACTGACAAGGGTATGATATCTACCTGTTCAATTTCCCTGTCCTGAACATTAACCTGTGAGGGTTCTGATTGTCTCCAGATCTCCTGGCTTTGTGCCGCGGGTGGCTGGGAGTCCTGTATCACCTGAGAGTTATCAAAAAATTGATGTGAGCAAGACGGAGAACCCCTATACTGATCCGCTAACACTCTGTTAACCGGGGGACCTTTACGTGGCACATAACTTAGCTTAGGAATGGCGAATGTAAACTCTTGCGGCTCACTCAAAGATTGTTCATCCCTGGGACTAGACTCCATCCCCTCCGCCCTTACCTCTGAGCCGCCAGATTGGACGTTAGACGTTAAAGAGTTAGGAGTGGAGGGAGGTGGCTGCGACCCCGGCAAGGGCTGGGGAAGCGGTTGTGAAATAACCGTACAGGCACTTAATTGACTTGAAGTGGACGGAGTTGAAGAAGCAGAGCCCTCCTTCCGGCGTTTTGTTGACCTTGAAGACTCGACGGAAGAATGTCGGGACTGTTTCCTAGGAGATCTAGAACGCGATCTAGATTAGCGCTTCGGCGAAGGTGACCGTCTCCTCTTAGACCGGTCGGGCGGGGGGAGCGGCTCGGCACTGTCACTTTCACTACTCATTACTACCTGCTTGGAAAGTACTTTCGATTTAATTTTAGGTTTGGTTGACTTGGCCGGAGCTGACTTAACTAATGGAGATTTAATGACGAGGTGCTCCCAGAGCTCCTCGTCATCACAATGGAGAGCTTTATGAGCAGTGTCT
Organism: Paralithodes platypus; assembly: GCA_032716605.1. Classification (NCBI taxonomy): domain Eukaryota; kingdom Metazoa; phylum Arthropoda; class Malacostraca; order Decapoda; family Lithodidae; genus Paralithodes; species Paralithodes platypus. Next base: position 40,607,813 of record CM064513.1, on the reverse strand, counting down.
TTCGCATAAACGTTAAAAATTGACTTTATCTCCTTCAAGGCTGCTAAGCAAGACAAATCTCTCTTATCAAACACCGCCGCTCGTAACTCAGAACACACGGAACACCGTTTAGACACCCGTAGTCCCCTTGAGCGATCAAGACACTTTACACATTTTATACATAAATTGTGGGCAAAAACTGGTAATAGAGAGCAGGTAGGCGTAGCGCAAAGGTCAAAGCGAGGCATGATGGAGCTAGGGACCCCCCCCCCCCCTGCCGGAAGCGGCTACTCCTCTGCTGCCGGGACCGCTACTACTGAAGTGTTGAGACTCTGGAAATAGAAAATTTCCAGGAATCAATGCTCATAAGGATAACCTGAGAGGTGTTAACACATCCTACCTCAAGTCCGCCGGAAAATTAGTTATAGCCACTGCTACTCTAACTTTCCGCTGAACCTGGTAGAAAGACCCCGGGTCTTTCATTCATCATACATTATGAACTGCTTACCTGTGACAAAGTGTCACTGGCCCAAACGACCTTAAGCATTTTACTATCATTGACTATTTGTACTAGATAGATAGTTAACTCGCTTCATGACTTGAGTCATGGTTAAGCTCACTTGACTGTTACGCCGGGCGAGAGAAGTTACCGCGGGAGGCTATCGGTGAGGGCGAGTTGACTCGGCGGGCCGAGTTGACTCCCTTAAGAATTTAGCATATTCCGCCGGAAGGCTCGTGGTTCAGCACACCACGCCGGGACATTTGGTTGGTTTCTTATCGTCTGAGACGAGAAAACGCCGGCTCTGCTGACAAAGCCGCCGGAAAAACGAACCAAAATGTTCAGAGGCGAGGACTTATCTGGGAAAGTCCAACACCTCCAAAAACCCCACCAAATAAAGACGTCTCCCAAACCCCTTAACCTAAGAAGTGTGCATGGGGGGTATGAGACACCACACTCCTGTGCTGACGTATTTGAGCTGTTCCCATCACTAACATCGTTATTTTACCATAAATAGCATTAATACTTATCCATATGTACTACTGTACTACTTCAGCGGGACAGGGTAGCATGGAAAATAAGTTTATAGAGAAAGTGAGAGATTGTTTTTTAAAGCAACATATTGTAGAGATGACAAGATATAGAGATGGGACGCAGGGGAGTGTACTTGATTTGATTTTTAGCAATGAAGAGGATATAGTGGAACATGTTAATGTGGATAGCCCTATAGGTCGTAGTGACCATGCCTGTATAAGCTTTAGTTGTAACATTAAATCGGAGAGGGATAATAAAAGCAATAGAAAAATATACATGTATGATAGAGCAGATTATGAGCTGCTGAGACGGTGTTTGGACATTGACTGGGGGGAATATTTGAACGGTGAAGACGCTGAAGGAATGTGGAGGAAAATTAGAGTCAAACTGGAGAATGCTGTATCCAAAAGTGTACCAGTAAGGGAATATAAGGATAAAACAAAGTTGAGGAAAAGAACTAACCCAGAATTGCCAATGAAAAGAAAGCTTTGGATATTGATTAGAAGAAAGAAACGATTGTGGGAAAGATTAAAATTGTTAAAAAAGAACAGGGGGTCTAGTATAGAGGCTAAGGAAGTGGATCTGGAACGTAGACAAATAAACAATAAAATAAGGTGGGAAACAAGGAGGGGGGTGAAGGAGAGGGAGAGAGAGATAGCTAGAAATGTGAAGGATAATCCAAAAATATTCTGGAAGTACATTCAGGAAAAATTAACAAGAAGAGTAGGGATCCCAGAGCTGGTGGGGGGGTTGAATGATGGGAGTAGAGCGGAGACTGATAAGGAGAAAGCAGAGGTGCTGGGGAAATACTTTGGGGGGGTACTAACAGTGGAGTCGGAGGATGCAGTGCCTACTATTCCCATCAAACAGGAACCGGCACTAGAACTAGTAGAGTTTTCCCATGCTAGAATAAGAAGGGCTATAGAAAAAATGAACAGAAGTAAGTCACCGGGACCGGATGGGATACACCCAAGAATCATAAAGGAAGGAGGGGAGATGTTAGTAGAGCCATTGAAAATGTTATTTGAGGTATCGTTTAATACAGGACAAATCCCGATGGACTGGAGAGAGGCGAACATAACAGCTATATTTAAGAAGGGAAAGAGAAATGACCCAGGGAATTATAGACCAGTCAGTTTGACAAGTGTTGTGTGTAAACTAATGGAAACGGTAATTAGAGAAGGAATAATGGATCATATGAAGTCAAACCAACTTTTCAGTGGGAGACAGTTCGGATTCTTGCCGGGGAGGTCGACGGTACTACAGCTAATTAAGGTGGTAGATGATTGGATGCAAATTCTAGAAGATGGTGATGTAATAGACGTGGTATATTGCAATTTTATGAAGGCCTTCGATAAGGTCCCACATAAAAGGTTAATAGAGAAAGTTAGAAGCTATAATATAGGGGAGAAATGTGTGAAATGGATAGCAGCCTTCCTGAAAGATCGGAGACAGAGGGTATTGGTGAATGGAATAGGCTCGGGGTGGAGGGAAATTACAAGTGGGGTACCTCAGGGATCTGTGTTGGGACCACTGCTGTTCGTTATATTTATCAACGACTTGCCTGAAGTTATAACTAATGGAAGTGAGGTATACCTGTATGCGGATGACACTAAACTGTATAGAAGAGTGAGGAGTAAGGAAGATATGGGTTTGCTTCAAGGAGATGTGGAGGGCATGAAGGGATGGTCTGAGCATTGGTTAATGCCTTTTCATCCAAAAAAATGCAAGTACATGCGGATTGGGACCAGCAAGATAGACAAGGTAGGATACAGTATGTATGAAGCGATGGAGGAAGTGAGTGCAGAAAAGGATATAGGAGTAGTGATAGATAATAAGTTAAATTTCTCAGAACATTTAGCGGAAAAGATAAACAAAGCCAATAGAATTGTAGGGCTGATAAGGAGGACATTTGTGTCACTTGACGAAGAAATCTTCAGGAATCTATATACAGCGCTGGTTAGGCCACACCTGGAATATGCAAACCAGGTGTGGGCTCCATATATGGTAAAGGATATAGAAGCAGTGGAGAAAGTGCAGAGAAGAGCTAGCAAGCTGGTACCAACGTTGAAGAACGCGGGCTATGAGCAGAGGTTGAGGACACTGGGACTTCCGACACTGGCATATAGGAGAAAGAGAGGGGATATGATAGAGACTTTTAAGATAGTGTCAGGAAAGTACGATGAGGATGTGTGTGAAGGTATCTTCTTGATGCGGGAGGGAACAAGAACGAGAGGACACTCTAAGAAAATTTACAAAGAAAGAAATAGGCTTGAGAAGGCGAAGAACTCATTTTGTGATAGAGTGGTAAATGAGTGGAACGCACTGCCCCAGTATGTAGTCGATTCCGAATCAATAAGGGAGTTTGAAAGTAATCTTGATAAAGCATGGGGAAGACAAGATTTGAAGTTTGATTATAAAACAAAAATACAGAATAGTAAAAATGTTGCGTCTGCTACCGCCGCCGCCAACACCGTGAACGACCGCAGCAGTGCAAGTACTGGTACTGAGCTTTTGCCTTTGCCTTTTTCCAGATGATCTACTATAAGAAACTGTAAGAATATGCGCCTACTATAGGTGGATTATAAAGGTATTAACCTGTTACAACAATAAAACAAGTGGAAACAGCGTTTGGATGGTCAAAATCGGCGATACAGGCCGGGAGTTACATAATGTATGGCTGAGGCAACCTCCCTCCTCACCACTCTTTCCCAAGTCTGGAGAGAGACTGTCGATTGATACTCTCTCTCTTCCACTCGCTTGGTAACAGTGATGACAACGCCCTGCTACCAACTCGCTAATGTTAGCACGAAAATAGACCACAGAATAAGGGAATACCAGGGAAAATAGGCGATAACTGAAGGAGGGGAGGAAAGTGGGGAAGGAGGGGAGGTGGAGGAGTGATATTTGGCATGGCCCAGGGGTAAAAAAAAAAATTTTTTTTTTTTTTTTTTTTTTTTTTGTGTTTTAAATGGATTTTTTTTTTCCCTTACTCTTAAGAGTCTTCCCACAGTCCGCCGGGGGAACTCTTAAAAGTCTCCCCGCAGTTCCCGGGTTAAGCATGAAAGCACACATGCAAAATACAAATACAGTAAACCCTCGCCATCTCGGACCTCTAGAGGTCGGAAACCCGTACTAGCCGGACTGGCTACGGTCTCTCGGACATGTACTTCCGTATTTCGGACATTTCCGTCATCGTTCCGACAGTGTCCGACGTTGTCGGATGACGCCCTCACGTCACCGGGCAATAAGGGTGAATATCCGACAAACAGAAGGGACGTCCGACGCCATCTACATCCGGGGAAAAAACGCTAAAAATACCCTGGCAAAAAACGTCCGAACCATCGGTAAATCTCGGTAAAAAATGTGTAAAGTCGAGCCAAAGTGTTTGTTGTGTGGGCAAGGGGTAGTACTATGCAACCTTCATTAAAGTGAAAATTCGTTGCAAGAGTGTTCGTTGTGCAGGGGTTTACTGTACTGTGTTTTGTATTACAGATTATAGCAGTGGTTCTTGACCTTTTTCGTCCTATGACCTGAGACTCTCCAGGGTATTACCGTGACCCCCATAATAAATGTTGTAAGGGTGAACTTTGCGTAAAGGTAAGATAAAACCAAACTATATGAAGACCCAGATTTATTGAAAATGCCACAAATCAAAAACCTTGAAAAATGCCACAACCTCTACAAATGGCAGAATATTGCAAAATCCTAAGAACTATTGAACATCTTACAAAACCTACTTCTCATTCACTCAGTGGGAGGGTTGAAATTGTTTTGCAGCCATAAGTCTATCAAAGCGAGGAGTAGTGCTCGACAGGCAACACCTCATGTTTGCGTCGATCACAAGTCAACTGCGTGCCTTCGTTTTCAGTGTCACCATGGCTGAGAATCCAGCCTTGCAGCGATAGATTAAGGGGGACTGGATCAGCATGGTCAGCGCATGCATCGAAAGAAGAGGGCATTCATCCTTAGCTTTCGCCCAAAATGTTGGGAACTCTTGTTCAGTAAAGTGGACTTCCAGCTGAGAATCCTAACGAATTCGAAGAAATTCTACCTTCGCAGCAACGTCTGTATCACTGATGCCACTGTCCTTCACTGAAAAGGGTCTGTAGATCCACACATCGTCCAGTACTGGAGAGTAATTTTCGATGGTGTTATGTATTGCCTTAATTAACCTAATTGCTGGTGGGATACAGTTAAATAATTATTAGTGGGTATATGTGACTATTTATTTGTACATGGAAGGCCTTTAGGAAGTAAACTAACTTCGGGGAACATACTTTGTGTTCAGAGTGTACTGTTGGCAAGTGGCGCCATGCGCACACGTTCCCCCCTCTTACCTTGTTTAAGCATCTCTCTGGCAGACGTATGATTAGTCTTTATATAATTCGTGATTTAATGTTTTGCTCTTCATTTATATATTTTAATGAAGTATTCTATATAATTATGAGTTGAGTTAAGTTGTTTGATTGGAGAGCGAGTAGTTGTATGTTAGTCCAGTACGATAACTTTACTGACCATGCAAGGACTCGATAGAAAATAGGATTTGAGAAACTTCAGTTCTCCTCACGCCTCTGCTTCGCCAAGACCTCACCATGGGTCATCCTGAGTTTGTCCTGCCTTGTATAACTATCTCTCTATAGATAAGTATTATTATTTTGTATTGTGTGAATGTAAGGATAGATGTATAAAGTGTAATTTATATGTAAATAATATCCATACTTTTAAACTATCTTTTCATCCATACCTCCCTTATTTATTTTCATGTAGCCTACTATCTTTCACTTTCAAATTAACTTAAAGATTTAAATACCTTAGATATTTTTGTGGTTCCTTACATATAAATCCTAAAGGATTTACGAAAGCATAAATTATTCTACTGACATTTAACGTAAACTTAATAATATCAATTATATGATTCTGGTTGACTTGTATAGCAATAGGGTAATATAATAGTAGGGTTTCGCTGGAGGATAATGTTAACCTTGCAGTCTAGTTTTGGGTGGTTATCTTCCATTCTTATAATACCACGGTGATAAGTTGTGTTGCCTTTTCATTGGAGTTAATCATTTATTCATGGTGTTGTGGGTTTGAGCCCTAGTCCGTAACAATGGCGTCATTCACTGTCAGAAGATGAGCTGAGATCTCCTCACGGAAACTGCATTCAGCGTCTGGCATAGAATCAAGGAGAGTTATCATCTGAGGGAAGAAAGTCGTGTCACCGTCCTGAACTCTTTTCTGGTAAAGTTGAATCTTACACTTGAACGCTGCCACTTTGTCAAGAGCCATGTGCAGCATTGTAAGGTTTCCTTGGAGTGAAATATTTAGGGAATTCACTTCAGAGAAGAAATAAGCCAAGTAGGCAACCTTTATTACGAAACAGTCATCCTGCATCTTTTCATGTAGAAGATTCTCTTTCGCGGTAGGACCTCGCTCCAACAGCATCGTTATTTCCCCTCAAAGTTGTAGCATGTGATTTAAAACCTTGCCGCGTGAGAGCCACTGTACCTCTGTGTGATATACGAGAACAGAGAAGTCGGCACCCATTTCTTCACAAAGCACTTTAAAAATCCTTGAAGTCGTTGCGTTCCCTCGGATATGGTTCACAATCTTCACAACGTCTGTAAGCACTTGAAGTCAGGCGGGAGAGAGTTCATCACCAAAGCATAACGATGAATCATACAATGAGTGAAGGAGACATGCGGAGCAACATTCTTCACAAAGGCTTTGAAGCCTGATGTGCAACCGGTCATGGAAGGAGTCCCATCTGTACACAGTCCGACAAGTGCTTCCCAGCCTAGCTCATGTTTAAGGAGAAAGGCTTCTAGGTTTTTTTAAATATCTTGTCCACGAGTGGTTGTGGCGAATACACTGGACTACTCTTCACAGCCATCACTACTTGCAGCATAATATCCTCACTCATGTCAGAGATCCGACTTAAGACTGCATCATTTGAAACGGAAATTGCCCTCAACTTGTTTGCTTGCTGTTCTCCAAGAACTGCCTTCATTGCTTCCACATATAGCTTTGTTTTGAGTGCCACTGGGTTTTTTGAAAGGGTTTTTATGGGCTGGCTCTTAAGAGGACCCTCTCTTTCGCCCACACCCCGTTACCCCCCGAGAAACCCTGAACGACCCCCAGGTTAAGAACCGCTGGATTATAGGGTTAGAATAGAGTTGTCTTCGTTTTCTAGGTTGACGCAGACGTCTCTCTTGAGGTCGGATTTTTTCCGTAAGTCTCCGATTTCATTGTTGTCTCGGACGGACATTGGTTAGGTCAGATTTTATCCTCTGTTAGGTCGGACACAAGCCGGACTCCGGACATCTCGGATTTTCGGTCATCTCGGACTGGGTCTCCCCCCCCAATTAGTCCGAGATAGCGAGGGTTTACTGGGTATATAGGGGAAAATATTAGGCTTACACATACAGTATATAGAGCTTAATTTATCATTTATAAATAACCCGTAGTCTACATTGGAGACCCCTAATGAGGCTGACCATGAGGTGACGACGAAACATCAAGGTGGCTGCAACCAGACGCTCCGAAGACCCAGCAGCAGCAGCACAAGGAGGCAGAGGCCCACGATAGGGGCTCACACGCAGATACGGACTCCAGAAGATTCCACACACCGTGTGGCAACCCTTGAACTAGAGCATCTGCTAAAATAAACTATGCAACTACCTCATAATGACGGCCTAAAGCATAAACTTGCGGAATGGTAGCCTCCTAAATAACTATCAGAAAGCTAAAGGCGCAAAACAAAACACACAATAATAAACATGGCACTATGATCCTGGGATACGTAGGCGCCTGTTACAATAGTACCCTAATTTACCAACCTCCTGCGGACGTACCAATGGGGTTGTTGTTGTTGTTGTTCCCCAAGCTAGCTGCCTGGCCGAACAGCCCCAAGGCCCCGAGCAAGGCCATAACCGAGCGCCCCACCGAACCCTCCCTGCCGACCACAATAAAGCCTGGGTGACCGAAGCCACTCCATGGCGGGGAGCTGAGGAGGGTGCGGAAACGCCCGGGAAACCAAAGCCCCACCCAGGGCCCTGTGCCCCTCAGCAATTATGAAGAGAAAGCTGAGGGGCAAAGGAAAAATGTGACACTTTGGCTTCCAATCTTGGTAGATTGGGAGGTCAATCCACGGAAGAGACGCCGTCACTTGAGATCTAGAAAATATATAAGTAAAAGGAACAGTCAGAGTAAACTATGGGTATGGCAGAGATCGCTCAGTTCTCACTCTGATAGACCAGCCCATCACCACCAATGGGGTAGTCTGTGCTAGCTAATCTAAAAACTTGTTCAATACAACTCAGATGTATACGAATGAGCAAGGACTCACTAGAAGCGATCGAACGAAGAATGAAGCAGGAGCACAGAGTAACCCACCCTCACGTAACGGACGCGGGAGGAGGAAGGAAGTATGGATGCTAGAGGGCCACCGTCAGGAATCCACACATGGGAGAGCTTGAGTATAGCAATTTGTTAGTAGTCTTGGCAAATCCAACGTCAAGGCTATTAACCTAATTGCAATGACGACTTGTCTATTTTGACTGCTATGTCGTCATTCCAACCGCGGTTAAAAAGAAAACGTCTAGAGTCTACTCCTTATCTTGCTCTAGGAGACGTTGTACATTAACCAAAACTACCACCGAAGGTGAAAAAAGTATAGAAGAGAAGAAAAAGGGGTTTACCTTAGTTACCGCTCAAGGCCCATCCCGTGTTCCGTCATGCGCCGATCCCTGTCGAACGTGCGCATGAGCGACCCTCTCTTGTTATCATTTTTTCACGCGTCGCCATTGTTGAGTCCGCTTTTGTTGTGCTCCTTCAATTCACCCTGTTTTAGGTTCGTTTCGGCTTTTCTGGCCTTCTTTTTGTTAGACAGATGTTACGTGATCTAGGACACACGTAAATGGGCTCCTCAGTGTGTTTAATGGAGACGCGTGTGGAAATAGCTACCGAAGGTACGGGGGCGCCTGGCGTTCCTCGTATGTGTTTTTCATTCCTTTCTCTTTTCATATTCTTTTTTCCTGTTAGTCTGGGCATAGTTTAGCTTATTTTAGCCTAGCTTGTTTCTCATTCAGGAATTGCTATGCCCTATGAGTTTTCATTTTTCATAGCCTAGGTGTACAGTTGGTTCACAATCTGAGATTTCGTGGTGGCGGTGCTGCTCTTTGTAGGGTTTGTGTCGGCCGCATTATTAGCGTTATTCCCGAGTCCCCCCTTACGAGCCTTCACTGTGTCTCCAGGGCCTGGGCGCTTGGTGGTTCGTGATATCCAGGGGTACCCTACGGGGGCCTCTCCCTCACACCACAGGGTTTTTCGCCCCTGACACATTCTCTCCTCACGGCTAGGCCACCCTTTTTCTCGCCAGTTTCATTTACTGGTTTTTGTGTTCCCTTACTGTTTTCACCTCCATCCTTTCATTCCCTTTTGCCCACTCCTGGGGTACCCTACGGGGGCCCCTGTTTGTGCCGAACCACCCTTCCTGCCACTTCTCCTCATGGGCTTTGCTCTATCTCTGTGGGTGGGGTGGTTCCTGGGGGATGTGCCTCCTCTCCCCTGGTGTGTCTTCCTTGCCTCTCCCTTGACCGGTTGAGTCAGGATATTCAAGGAAGACACTGCTCAGCTTGATGGCCATCGTCGCTTGGAGTCATAAGGAGTTGACGCTTTTTTCTGGGCCTGTGTTGGTATTACCTAGACGCTCCTCTCGCTTTTTCGGCGCCGGACCATCTCGGCCGGTCCCGCAAATTTGCGGAGTGCTCGATTCGGTCCACGGACGATTCGGCTCCCCACAAATTTGCGGAGATCGCTGGGGGGTCTCGCGGTGAGGCGGGAGGGTTGTGTCGGTACGGTTATGCCTCCATTGGCCCGCAAATTTGCGGTTATAGTTGGCTTTCCCGGTGACCCTTTTTTGTGTCATCTTGTTGCCTGGTACTATATTGGTGTATGCACTTGCCTGGTGTTATGGACCCTGCATGTGAGGTGTTGAGTGGTGGTTAACACTTTCTCCATCTTTGCAGGTTCTGCTTGTGCTCTTCCGCCTCACCCGCCCTCCTCACCTCCATCGGTGCTCCCGGTTTAGAGTGAGTACGACTTCCAGTTTGCTTGTGTGTTCCTGTTTACCCATGCTCATTCCCTGGTTTTTGTTGGACATTATCTTCACTTACTCCGTCAACGTGCTGCTTATGGTGTGTGTTCTTCCATTGCAGGTGGGATGCCTTGCTTTCGCCAGGGCTGTGGCTCCCCGTGCTTGGACTGCCACAGGTCCTGCTTGCGGCATTCGCAATGTGTGTCCTCTACGGCCTACCTCCCGGCTTTGTGTGGCCCGTGTATGGACCTGGTGGATGTGGTGGACCATCACCCTGGTTCCTCTGACGCGGCAGTGGCCTCTGCATCCCTTCAGTCTGTGTGGGCGGTGGTCTCCCACCACATCAGGACTGTGGGCCACCGTTCCCCGGCCTTTGTTGACGACCGGATCCGCGTCGCCCTGGGCATCCCTGACCCGTCTGGGGGCCGTTTACCTGGCCCTCTCCCTGCTCGGGCCCTCCTCCCTGGGTCCCGTGGTCGGTCGTCGCATCGTCGGGTGGATCCCCAGCTCCGTCCACGCTCTCGCTCTCCTCGTCGCTCGTCCTCTACTGCCCCTCCTCGTCCTCCTGCTCACCTTGACTCCGCCGTTCGCCCTCGTCATGGTTCTCGCCCTGAGGCCGGGGTTAGCGTCTCTGCCCCTGTACGCCCTCCCCTGGCCTCTCCGGATAGGGGCTCTACTACCTTCCGCCCGCTTCCCCTGCACAAAAGACGTCCTCTTCATTTGTCCTCTACGCGCGCGGATGTTCATGCTGTAGCTGGCCCTCTGCTCCCTCCTTCTACTCTGTCCAGGAGGGTCCGCCAGGATGTAGTTGCTTCTCCTCCTACTTCTCCTGCTTCGGTGCCTCTTCTTCCTTCTAGGTCTCGTCCCAAGGTGGAGGTTCCTCCCTCCTCCGCCTCGGTGTCGGGCCGCCCTGTTCTCTCAGCCCCGGGGATCCTTGCTCTGTTTCCCCCCGCGGCTCCTTCTGACCTCCTTTCACCCGGCCAGCCTTCCCCCTCCCGTCATCCTGCTCCTCTTCCTTCTTCTATTCCTGATCTTCGCTTGCCGGCTCCCCGTGAGGGTACCCCGCCGCTTGACTCGGTAGAGTATAGCGAGGTTTCGGGGTCCCCTTTCTCGGGGGCTGACGTGTCGCTGGAAGAGGGGGATGGTGATGTTTCCCCCTCGGGCGTTAGTGATCGGGAACGAGACCCTCAGGACCGTCACGGCCGTCGTCGCTCGCCTTCTTTGGGCCGCGACGCTGCTGTTTCGTGTCATGGGTCTCGCTCTCGCTCACGCTCGCCCCTGCGGGCCGAACTATCTTCGGGGGGGTCGCCTCTCTCGGATCGATTTTCGGCTATGCAGGGGTGGGTTGTGTCACACTTCGACGCGCGCTTGGAGGCGATGCAAGAATCCCTCTTATCGCGCTTCTTGGCGGTGACACAACCTCAGCGCCTCACCCAACCTGCCCCTGCTTTGGTCCCCCTCCCCTCTGCGGTGGACCACATTCCTTCTCGCCCTGCTTCTCCGCCTGCCCGGTCGTCGGCTAGTACTGCTCCTGCCCTGGCTCAGGTGGTTGCCCCTACTGTCTCACATGCGGGGGTCCTCCGTCTGCTAGGGCAGGGTCCGCGCTTGCCCCCCATCCAAAAGGCCAAGGTCCCGTCGCGGACTATGCCGCTCCTCTATGGCTCCTTGGCTGTTTGGAAGGGGGTGCAGGCCTCCCACCCGGAGCGTGCTACCGACTTCCCGTCAGGTGAGAGGGCCCTACCTTTGGACTGGTCGGTCCAGATAAATGATAAAATGCAGTTCAGGGCGATCAGGGTGGATGGTCAGGTGGCCGACGTGGAGGTGCGGGCGTACCCGACAAGGACTGACCTTCAGTACTTCTCGGTGAAGCCCAAGCCCCCGTCTGCTCCTCGGACTAAGCTCTGGTCAGACTTCAGCCGCCAGGACATCCTTCAGGATGTTCAGTCCCTGGCTGTGTTAACGGGACTGTCCTCCTATGGGACGGGTTTGTGCGACGACGGTAAGCCTGGCTTGGCCGTCGTGCTCGATAACCCTCTCCCATTGGAGGCCTGGTTTGCTGAGGCCTTAGACTTTGCCAACCGTTCCGTCGACAGATCTATTTCAGTCCCTCCCCCAGAGTCGTCACTGCTTTTGCCTCCTCTGGTATCTGTCGGCGGATTGGATGGCAAGTTCTGGTCCTGGATTAGCGCTCCCAAACTTGAAATTTGTGCTATTGCTAACCCGTTCTTCTCCCACCCAGATAAGTCCTCTGTCGACAGGGATTTTACCTTGCGGCAGAGGGTGGCGAACTTATTGTCTTGTCTTCTAGGTTCCCTCCAGACGTCTGTTCACCACCTGCGACTTATCGAGGCGACTGCACCTGGCGATCTTCGCGACGGCTTGGACCACGTTCGGCGGATCCACCTTCAGCTCGCGGTGTCTTTGGTTCCCGAGCTGAAGGCGGTTTTGTGCGAGGCAACTCGACAACGCCAGACGGTAAGGTCCTCGTTCTGCCGGAAGGCCCCTTTGGATATTCGTCAGGGTCTATTATACTCTGAGCTATATACATCGGGGCTTTTTGCGCAGGATGCTTGGGAACGCTACGCTTCTCTGTCAGCGGACCCTGCTTACGACACGCAAAGACGCGCTGTGTCGCGACCAGGGTCTTCGCAGTCCCGTCCTTCTGCCGGTCCCCTTCGGGGTGCTGCCGCCACTGCTGCCGCCAAGAAAGGGCGCAGGAAAGGGAAGTTGCCGGCCAGAGCGTCGGTTCCGCCTCGCACTTCTGCTCCTGCTCCCTTTCATCCCCGCCGAGAAGGGGCTGGCCAGCCTTCCACTTCCGGCCGCACTTCGACGGGGTCAGACACACGACGGACAGGGGATGGGGTGACCCGCCCTTTTCGGCGAGGTGGGGGGGGTAGGGGTGGTCAACGTGGCTCTTATGACCGCAGGGACCGTACCGGGGGACCCTCCACGTCAAAAAATGTGTAGGTTCTCCAGGTCGGTCTCCTCCTTGTTCTCCTTCTCGCCTCGCAGAAAGGGTCGCTCACCTCATCTCGGGGGCTCCCACAGGTTATTTTCGCCCTTGCGCCCTTCGGTGGCCACGAGGGACGTGGGGGCGGAAGATTGCACGGAGGGGTCTAACCTGGAGATGGAAGTCCAGACCCCCACTCAGCTCTTGTCAACGAAGCCGGCCTGTCTCTTCGGAGGTGGCCGACGTGATTACATCCATGCACGAGCAGGGAATCGTCAAGGAGGTGAAAGCCGGTCTACCGGTTTTCCTCTCCCGTGTTTTTCTGGTACCGAAGAAGGACTGCGACGCGATGCGACCGGTGGTGGATCTGTCGGCCCTCAACGGGCACATCGTGAACACACGGTTTCGGATGCTGACGGTGCACCAGGTACGACTGGCCCTGCGACCTCTGTCGTGGGTAGTGTCGCTGGACCTCAAGGATGCGTATTGGCACGTTCCGATCCATCCTCGTTTCCAGCGATTCTTGGCCGTTCAGACTTCCGATCGTGTGTTCATGTTCGACAGACTTCCCTTCGGTCTCAACATCGCGCCGCGGATCTTCTCGAAACTGGTAAAGCAGGCTCTGGATCCTCTCCTCAGGGGCGGCCTCCAGATCCTGTTTTACTTGGATGACTGGTTGATAGTTTCAGACACCCTAGAACAGTGCGTCCACGACACCCTCACAGTAGTTCAACACATCACACAGTTAGGGTTCAAAATCAATATTCCCAAGTCGCGCCTGACCCCGTCGCGTGTCGTGACGTGGGTAGGTCTCGAATGGGATCTGACCAACGCTACAGTGACCCAGAGTCAGCCAAACGCGGTGAAACTTCGCAGGAAGGTCTTCGCCGTGTTGCACTCGGTCTCCCTCACGAGGAGGATCTGGGACTCGTTAGTGGGTTCGCTGAATTGGGCCGCTCTGACCATTCCCTTAGGGAGGCTCAGGCTGCGCCGCCTAATACTCATGGGCAACAAGGTGTTTCCGTTGGCCCCTATGGATCGGCTCATGCCGATCCCGCGTACCATTCACAGACACTTAGGACACTGGGTTGCTCGGGGCACGCTCTCTGCGGCTGTGCCCTGGACCGCCCCCCCGCCGACGATCTGGGTAGATACAGATGCGTCGAGCGAGGTAGGGTGGGGTTACCAATCCAACCTGGGACATCAACATCACGGCAGATGTGTGGGACACACACACCTACACATCAATGCCCTCGAACTGTTGGTTCCCTTGTTCTTCCTGAGGGACCACGCGCTGGCCCTTCGGGGAAAGTCGGTGGCCTTCAGGATGGACAATCAGACAGCTGTCCACTGTATCCAAAAGCAGGGGTCCTCCAGGTCTTTGACTCTGTTGGGGATCTCAGAGAAGTTGTTCTTCCTCGCGAACCGACACAACATCTCCCTGCACGCCTCCTACCTGCCCGGGACTGCCAACCTGTGGGCGGACGCCCTGTCGCGAGGACGGGGCGTTCTTGTAGAATGGGCAATGAAACAGACTGTATTCGACGACCTCGCAGCTTCCTGGGGTGTTCCGGAGGTCGACTTGTTCGCATCGAAGGAGACGCGCAAGTTGCCTCAGTACCTGTCCCTCCGGACTCGCACTCCGGAGGGGGGTCCGGACGCTTTCATGGAAGACTGGAACAGGTGGCAGTCGATATACATATTTCCGCCACCAGACGCACTGTTGATGTGCAAAGTCCTCGCGCGGCTGCGGCTGTACCGCGGCAGAGTCTGGCTAATAGCGCCTCTGTGGCCAGCCCAGGCTTGGTACTCCCAGTTGAAGCGGTGGTGCCCGAGTCCGGTCCCTCTCCCTCTCTAAAACTTCCACTTGAGCCAGGTTGGCGACCTGCGGACCTCGTTGGCCTTCGCATCGTGGATGTTCGTGAGGCACGGTGGCTCCCAGTCCACGGACGGGACCTGACTGACTTCCTGAAGCGTTCATGGACGTCTTCGACTTGGGGGACTTACGAGTCCCACTGGAGGTCTTTTACTAGGTGGATACAGGACACTCACCAGACTGTTAGCTCTCCTTCCCTCGTCCTACACTACTTGTTTCACCTCTTCCGTTCACGTCGCTCTCAAGTCAACACTATACGTAACCACTTGTCTGCCATCCGGGAGGTCTTTGAGTCCGTCACTGGGCTGGTCGTTCCACCGAAGGAGCTGGATTCCTTCATGAAGGCTGCCTTCAGGGAGCGACCGCCTCCGCGCCAGATCCCTCCTCAGTGGGATCTGGGGCGTGCTCTGGACCTTCTGGCTTCACACACGGGACACTACACCGGTTCAGTTGCTCGAGCGTACACTCTTCCTTGTCGCTCTGGCCACTGGGGATAGGGTGTCTGAACTAGCTGCCATGTCGCGGTCCTAGGAATGCATGCGATTCTCCCCGTCCTTGAATGTCGTCACGTTAGCCCCCTCCCCTCATTTTGTTGCCAAGAATGAGAGAGAGACCCACGTTTTCAAGCCTTTCACCATCCAGGCTTTAAAGCGTGGGCATACTCACCATGTGTTGTGCCCGGTGCAGGCCTTGCACTCCTATGTTGAGTCTGTGGCTCCGACTTCGGGTACTGCTGTGTGGGTGTCTCCTCGGACTGGTAGGAGGCTCTCGAAGGTACAGATAGGACGCCACATTTGTCGGGTCATTCGTGCCAGTAACCCTGCTTGTCGGGGTTCTGCGCACGATGTGCGATCCTTTGCTGCCTCCTTACGGTTCCTGCAGACTCGTTCGTTGCCTGACGTCGCCTCGGCGGGTTTGTGGTCTTCTGTCCATACCTTCGTCTCCTCCTACCTCTCCATGTCCATTGTTAGACCCCCTCGGCCTGTGATAGCTCTCGGGAGTCGTGTTTCCTAGGGCTCTCGCGAAGTTGCCTGGTCTTCCCCCCTCGTCACTTTTTCTTTTCCTTTGTTTTCTTTCGAAAAGGGGGGGAGGGAAGTACGGGTTTGCAACACTGGATTACAAGTTTGGGGTTATGTTATATGTATACAGTACATAAGTGTTTTTGCCTCATTGATAATTGTGTTTTGTTTTTGTGATCAGTGTTTTTGTTCATTTTGGAAGAAAAGGGATTTTGTGTACAGTACTTTTTGGTTTAAGACAAGTCTATGGTTTTGCATTACTATGAATGACGGGCACGTGTTAAAACTGCTCTTTTTAGCTACTCCTCAGTTTTTCACTCTTTTATTAAACTCTCTTGTTTAAATTGTGTTTCTTTGTCATTCATAATTTTGTCTTATGCATTGGTTTTTTTGGTAGGTTGGGCTTGGATGTCCTCCTCCTATTTGTTATGCAGCCTTGACGTTGGATTTGCCAAGACTACTAACAAATTGGGAGGTTTGACGTACCTCCCAACCTACCAAATAGGAAAACCTACTATTTGGTAGTAGTCTTGGAAAATCCAACGTACATAATACCCTCCCTCACGCCGGACCCCTGCCCATCCGCGTTCTTCTGCTGACGTGAGATGTGATAACAAGAGAGGGTCGCTCATGCGCACGTTCGACAGGGATCGGCGCATGACGGAACACGGGATGGGCCTTGAGCGGTAACTAAGGTAAACCCCTTTTTCTTCTCTTCTATACTTTTTTCACCTTCGGTGGTAGTTTTGGTTAATGTACAACGTCTCCTAGAGCAAGATAAGGAGTAGACTCTAGACGTTTTCTTTTTAACCGCGGTTGGAATGACGACATAGCAGTCAAAATAGACAAGTCGTCATTGCAATTAGGTTAATAGCCTTGACGTTGGATTTTCCAAGACTACTACCAAATAGTAGGTTTTCCTATTTGGTAGGTTGGGAGGTACGTCAAACCTCCCAATTATTAAGTTAATTTTTCTGTTTTTTTATTTTACGAAGTTTTTTCGTAGCGAGTACCCAATCATAAAGACGATTCCATAAGAGAATACGCGTTGCACTTAAGAGGTTAGTACTCCTGTTCTCCCGCGCGGTAGATTCAAACTAGCGACCGCGGTGTTTTATGGTTGACTATTATACTAATAGGCATATCGTCAATGATGGAGGGGCCACTATTAAATAAAATAAATATGTACTGTAATATAACATAGCATACATTTTTCCCTTGCCTCTCGACTTTCTCTTCATAATTGCTGAGGGGCACAGGGCCCTGGGTGGGGCTTTGGTTTCCCGGGCGTTTCCGCACCCTCCTCAGCCCCCCGCCATGGAGTGGCTTCGGTCACCCAGGCTTTATTGTGGTCGGCGGGGAGGGTTCTGTGGGGGCACTCGGTTAAGGCCTTGGAATTGCTCGGGGCCTTGGGGCTGTTCGGCCAGGCAGCTTGGGGAACAACAACAACAACAACAACAACATAGCATACATGTATTTACAGATGACAAAGAGCCAATATGCTATAATATTGACATAATTCCAGTTTTCAGATAGCAGGGAAATACTGCCATGATACCTGTTGATTTCTGAGGTCGTACTCCTTCATGCCAGGCGGGAGTGATTTGAACAGCAGGAACTCTCTCTCCCCGGCCTCGTTCAGAGTGAAGCTAGCACACGCTGAATTGTCCCTGGGGGCACACAATTTGATGTATTTTTCTTTAGTTTATATATACTAAATGCTGCTTCCTGCCTAGGCAAGGTGAAACACAGATTAAAGACAAAAAATATAATACTAGGGAAAACTAAAGAACAAAATAAAAGGACATCTACATGCTTTCTATCACATTCGCTCTTACAGTACTTATAGCTTTGAGAAGATAAATCAACAGTGCAATGAGAATGGAGAAATTATACCCTTTTGACGGAAATAGTTTAATTGCGATGGCATGACAGTTTAGACTCTCTGAAGTTGTTTTCAGGCGTGAAAATGACTCAAGAGTCAAAACCGTTGTGTCATCACAATAAAAATACATTCTGCCCATGTGGGCATAATTTCTCCACTTACAGCTTTATATACCAGTATTTCAAAATTCAGAATTTACACCAAAATCCATTGCTAATATACTACCTGGTATGTCTTTTTGAAAATGTGTAGTCTATCTACAGTATATACTCAGGCCCAATCCCCAGTTTTCCCATTTTTTTTTTTTTTTTTTCTTTTTGGGGGGTGGCTGACTCAAGACAGAGCCAGAATAGGGATAACACCAAACACAACAGAAAACAATGAACACTCAAAAACAAAATACAAATTCACACACATCTAGGTCATCCAGGAGAAGACCAAGAGACCAGCGTCACCAAGGTCCCTCCAGCACTCCCCCGGCCCCCGACCACCCGGAGAGGTTCCGATCTCAGCAGGCAGACATGCAGCGGAGCCAAAACCACAAGCCCGCCCACCACACTTCCAGACGCACCCTTCATATAAACCGTCTCCCTGCGTCAGGCTCCTGATGGACTATTATCTAGTCCAACTTGCGCCCGACCCCTTCCCCCAAATGCCCATGTGTTCACTTATCTATTCACAAGCATTCTCCATTCATTCCTGTTTATTACCACTTCCCTTGCCTGATTTATAGTCATTCCTTTATCATCCAAAGCTCGTCTTACACAGTCTCTCCATCTCAATGGGGGTCTTCCTGCCTTTCTATCTCCCCTTGTATCTGACTCACATATTCTCTTTGTAAGCCTTTCATCTTCCATTTGTTCAACATGACCATACCAGCTCAGCACCCTTCTGTCCACTCTGGCTGACAAATGTTCCTGCTGCCCCACTCTCCTACATATCTCTTAATTCCTCAATCTGTCTCTACGAGTAACTCCACACATACTGTACTCCTCAAGCAGCTCATCTCCATCACATCCAGCTTTCTTCTCTCCTTTTCCTTCAGAGCTCATGTCTCAGCCCCATACATCACTGTTGGCACAACAATTCCTTGATACATTGCACTTTTTACTTTCATTTTGAGATTTCTCGTCTTCCACATACTTCCCATTGCTCCGAAAACCTTCCTTCCTTCACACACTCTCTGTTTTACCTCCATTTCCATACCTCCACTCCTGCATATTGTTCCTCCTAGATATTTAAAACACTCTACTTTTTCCAATATTTCCCCATCCAGCCTCACATCTAGATTCACCCTACGATCACCCCTATTACACACCATTACTTTACTTTTATTGACGTTCACCTTCAGTTTCCTCCCCTCACAAACCACACCAAACTCTGACTATTCGATGCAGTTTCTCCTCAGAATCCGCCACCAACGCTGTGTCATCAGCAAACAGCAAATGGTTCAACTCCCAATCTCTACCATTCTTTCCTACTAAACCCAATCCTCTACCCATATTTCTCATTTTCACCTCCCTCACCACACCATCCATATATACACTAAACAGCAACGGTGACATTACACAACCCTGTCGCAGACCTACATTTACCTCAAACCATTTGCTCAACTCATTATTTCCTACTCTATTACACGCTCTGCTCTCTTCATAAAAACTCTTGACTGCTCTTAACAAATTTCCTCCAATTTCATAAATCCTTAGCACCTTCCACATTGCTTCTCGATCCACACAATCATCGCTTTTTCCAAATCCATAAAATCCCAAAATATTTCCTTATACTTCTCTAAATACTTCTCACATAGCTGTCTTACTGCAAAAATCTGATCCACACACCCTCTTCTCCTATTGCACCTTATTTACCTTTTATAATCCTCTCTATCAACACCCTGCCATACAGCTTTACAACAACTGATGATAAACTAATACCTCTATAACTTGAACACTCCTGCTGCCAGTCTCCCTTCACCTTGTACAACGGCACAATACATGCAGTCCCCCAGCCTAGTGGTACCATTGACACACCAAAGCAAACATTGAATTGTCTCACCAGCTAATCTATTATCACATCTCCACCCTTCTTAATACACTTCACAGCAATACCATACCTTCTACTTTTCCCGCTCTCTTTTGTCTCACTGCTTCTTTCACCTCATTTTTCCCAATCCTTTCATCATTCCCGGCCACCTGGGTGGCCTGGATAACCTATCTCCATTAACCACTGCTTCCCTTCCATCTTTTTCATTTAGCAGAGATTCAAAATACTCAGCATATCTTTTCCTCACCTGCACTCCTTCCACTCATAATTCTCCATTTGCATCTTTCACCGAATCTTCCCTCTTTGTCCTCCTTTCCTTACTCTATTTACCCTTCCAGAACATCTTCTTTCGTTCCTCAAAATTCTCACTCAACCTTTGACCCCACCTTTCATTTGCAATTTTCTTCGCTTCTTTAACCGTTTTGCCTCTCTTTTTCTCCTTGTACCTCTTCCATACCTCAAAAATACCATCCTGTAAAACCTTCTCAAATTACTGTCTCGTTTCCTCAACTGCCTTTCTCACCCTATCATTCCACCACTTGCTTCCCTCTCTGCCTCCTACTTTCCTTTTACCACATACTTCTTTTGCTCTTGCTTTCACTCCTTCCTTAAACTGTTTCCATTCATCCTCTACTTCTCTCTCTTCCATCCACTTTTCATTTAGTCTTTCCTTGTACTCCCTCTCTTTAGTACCTTTCTCTAACTCACAAAATTTTATTACAGTAGGCCTACAGAGAGGGAGAGGTAGACCGAATGAGAGGTGGAAGGATGGAGTGAGGAAGTATATGAACGAAGGCGGTGCTGGTTGGGGGGAGGGGCGTCGACTGACCGGGGACAGAGGTGCATGGGGGCGGTTCGTTCGTGGCCACCCCTTCGGGGATCACGGCGTCAGGCAATAGATAGATAGATAGATGGAGTGTGTGGGGAAATGTTGAGGTATGGTGGTGAGATAGTGATTGAATGGGTATGGAAAATGTGCAAACTAACATGGGAGAAGGGGAGTGCACCTTATGACTGGAAGACAGGCATAATAGTCCCCCTATATAAGGGTAAAGGGGAAAGAGGAGAGTGTGGTAACCACCAAGGAATATGTCTCCTAAGCGTAGTAAGGAAGGTGTACAGTAGGGTAGTGATTGAGAGAGTGAGAGTGAGAACGGAGAAATGGATAGGTGACGAGCAGGGCGGTTTTAGGAAGGGTAGAGGATGTGTAGATCAGATTATTACCCTGAATTGTGTTGTGGAGAAATATCTGGAGAAGCGACAAAAGGTGTATATTGCCTTTATGGACTTGGAGAAGGTCTATGACAGTGGATAGAGAAGGTATGTAGAAAGTACTTAGAATATACGGAGTAGATGGCAAGTTGCTGAAAGCAGTGAAGAGCATGTATGAGGGTGCAAAGGCAGCAGTACGTGTGGAGAATGAGCAGAGCGAGTTCTTTGACCTGAATGTTGGGTTGAAACAGGGGTGTGTGATGTCCTCGTGGTTGTTTACTGTATATATGGATGGAGTCATGAAAGAAATACAAGGAAGAGTAGTGGATGTTGGTGTATCGCTGATAAGGGAGGGAAATGAATGGAAGCTACCTGTACTGCTGTTTGCTGATGATACAGTTCTGATGAGCAATAATAAATGGGAGTTGCAGGGTCTGGTAAATGTGTTTGGGACAGTGTGCGAAAAACGGAATCTGAAGGTAAATGCGGAGAAGAGCAAGGTTATGGTCTTCGAAAGGGGTAAAGCCACAGAGTGTGAGGTGAAGTTGAACGGTCAGGCTATGGAGATTGTCAGCTCATTTAAGTATCTGGGTAGTGTGTTGAGTAAAGATGGGACTATGGAATGAAGAAGTGCGGGAGAGGGTGCAACAGGGGCAGAGTGTTGTAGGAACGCTGAAAGCAGTAACAAGAAATAGGGTGGTCAGTGTGGAAGTGAAGTCCTTGCATGACAGTGTGGTAATCCCGACACTGACTTGCGGAAGCGAAGCATGGACGTTGGAGAAGAGACTCAGACCAAGAGTGAGAGCAGTGGAAATTAGTTACTTGAGAAGTGCGTGCGGAGTTACATGGAGGGATAGACAGACGAATGAGGAAGTAAGAAGGAGGTGTGGTGTGGAGGTAGATGTGCTGGAAAGTGTGAAAAGGAACACCTTGAGATGGTTCGGCCATATGGAACGTATGGGGAGCGAGAGAATGACTAAGAGGGTGTACGAGTGAGGTGGAAGGACAGAGAGGGAGATGTAAACCGAAAGAGAGGTGGAAGGATGGAGTGAGGAAGTATATGGATGAAGGCGGTGCTGGTTGGGAGGAGGGGCGTCGACTGACTGGGGACAGAGGTGCATGGGGGCGATTTGTTCGTGGCCACCCCTTTGGGGATCACGGCGTCAGGCAATAGATAGATAGATAGACCTCTCTTACTTCACGCTTGTCACGCACTCTCCTGTAACTCCTATCTCTCAGCTTTCCCTCTACCACGAAATGATCCGACATACCCTCCGCCTCACCTCTCAACACATTCACATCCAGCAGCCTACACAATCTTTCCCTTGTCACCAACACATAATCCATCAATGCCCTCTCTACAATCACTCTCCTCACAAGTCTATGCCATGCGTACTTGTGTATACGTCTTTTTTTTAACGTATTACCTACACTCATTCTACACTCTCCACATACACCAATCAGTCTTTCTCCACTCTCATTTACACCACCCACACCAAAACTACCGATGACTCCCTCAACAGGACTATTTCCTACCGTAGCATTTAGGTCCTCTAAAACATTTTAATTTTCCTCAAACCCTTGTAGACAATCCCTCAAATCTTCCCAAAAAACCCTCCACCTCCTCTATCTCCCTTTCACTTCCTGACCCATATGCACCCACAAAAACCCACCTTTCACCCTTAAACCACATTCGCACCCACATTAGCCTTGCTGACACCTCTCTCCACTCTTTTATAAATCACAGTACTGTACTGTCAATATATATATATATATAAATTATATATATAATATATATATATATATATATATATACAGTACTGTATATATATATATATATATGTATATATATATATATATACAGTATATATATATATATATACTGTATATATATATATATATATATATATATATATATACACAGTATACATACTGTATATATATATATATATATATACAGGGTATGTATATATTTATATACAGTACAGTATATATATCATCATAAAATTGTCAAACAAATTTATTACAATAGGTTTTATTAACTAGGCTACAATAATAATTTTGGATACAGTGCAACTGATAAAATGATGGACTGACATTAGAATGGTAATTACAGTTGACAAGAAAATCCAAGTTAGTACTCTACTGCAGCAATTTTTTAAAACAACAAATAAGTATAATATTTGATCAGTTTACTTCGATTTCACAATCCAAAAAAACACCAACCTGTGTTCAATAGCAGCTACCACGAAGCCATGTGAGGCGATCTCAGAGCACACGGAGCCATAGATGGACCGGTTGGCACTGAGGCCATGAGAGAACACTATCACAGGAAACTTGTTCTCTGCCATAGACGACTCCCATAGTGCTGGGGTAGCCACAGCACCTAGAGAGGGTTGACATTATGAATATGGAACTTACAGATATTTATGGTGCGTCCACACTGGCAACATTTGGTCTCCAGACAAGTTGAAAACACTGCCCTAAACACCGCGGTCGACATTTGTATACCTATCTACAACAATGTATGTAACAGTGCTTGTAAGAATATTGACAGTACTGTATGTTGGTAACAAGGGTCAACTTGGTGAGGTCATCCACATTTGGTATGTGTAGACGTCAAGGTCATGTCAGCGTGCGAGGACGCCTTGAAGGCAGCTGCCGAGGTATTTATTTTGTGTGGGCATTGGAGAAGACGCTGACATAGAGTTTAGGCAACACCGTCCTTATTACATTAATTAAAATGTAAAACTTGCAAAGCAAACCAAAACTGGGACAAAGACAATATAAAGTCAAATTAACTTATCAAAATCGCTATGTGGAAACAATGTTTACTAAAATAAAATTTATGAAATAAAAGAACACAATCCACCACATAGGGTGCACATTATTACATGAGCAAGTTAATCTGGGTCCCAAGCAAACTAATCGCACACATAACAACGCACTATCGTCACGTTCAAGGAATTAGTCAATTTGAGATGTCCGGGACGTTCTGGTAAATTTTTACTAAACTCTGCATGAATAAAGAAACTACATGTCAAATGTCAAAATATTAATTTAAAATCAAATTTGCAACATGACAAGACATTAACAATAGTACAAAATACAAATATTGATAAGATATCTATAATATTACAAAAAAAATACAGCACTCACTAACGATAGTGCTATCGGGTAGGTACCTTGTAAGCATAGCATGCCTCAAGTGACCCCTATCAATAGCTACCCTACAAATAACCTACATTTATTGTACAAATAAACTAAGGAAATCGCAAAAGCAAGCAATTGATACTATCGACAATGAATAGATATACTGTAATATAAAGACAAATAATTGCAAAATATGAAGCAACAACAGATTTAAACAAAGAGTACTCTTTTAACAAGAACAATTAATTTTTAAAAATCATCAATAATAATAATAGAAAAAGAAAAACAATAAATACAAACAGACAAAAAGTAAGCAGAGGTTATACAAGAAACTTCAAGTTAAAAATGCTTGATTAAAATTATTTATGTCAAATTTTAGAATAGTCACAATAATTGACCCTAAAAAGATTAAATTTATGTAACAATTTACTTGCCTCAAAACCTCTGTCTACTAAGAGTCTGTATAGTAACCTAGCTCTAGCCAGGCCAGCTGGGTCCTGTGCACAGTTTAACAGAAGATGATGCCTATCTCTTGCCACCTACAATATAAGAAAAAGGAGTGTTCCATAATTTCTTTCGGATATCCAGATTTGATTTCGATAATTTGTTGCGCATGATTAGCACCTACAGTATATACATAAACATGACAAAAACTTTAGACAGCCAATATCGGCAAAAGACCGTCTTGCTGTGACGTCCTTCTACAACCAAACATTACAATATCGTACAAGTAACCTTCACCAATTATACGTAAAGAATGTATTGTACAGCTGTTGACAAAAGTTTGTAAGCTCTTGCGATTTTCTTTGACATCATATCCATTTAGATTTATGTTCAGATCAAATCAGCTATACTGTACAGTATATTTATAAAGATTGTACGTATGGTATAACATAATTTGAATATTAAATTACGTAAATACATTAATTACAATGCTTATACTTGCTATAGAATATCGTAAAAGCTCACAAACTTACCGGTATGTCAACATATCTCCCCCCAACCACGTTGACTCGTCCGCACCAGGGTTACCAACAGACCATCTACAGATTAGAACCAACATGTCTACAACACTGTATCATTAACAACTTAACAGGTTGTTGCCTACTATGTTGTATTTTGTGTTGCCGATGTGCTTTGTCGCCAGTGTGGACGCACCTTTAGGACATCAATCATCCTAGGCACATTATCAACCAGAAGAAAAAATCCACCAGTGTACAATATTCCTCCATTGTCACTCTGTGGAAATATTTGAGATTGGGGGGATATAGTTCTGGGGGTTATGTCCTTGGGAAAATTTAGTGTGTGAGGAAATATTGTTCTATAAAGGATAATACTGTAATACATGTTCACAGTAATCTTGGTAACTGTTTGATAATGTTTGGGTGCCTACTCTTATAGCTAAGGCTAGGGTAAGTAAGGATAAGTGGTCACACAATAAGGAGATGGTTGAGGGCTGGTCCTATCCAGAGTGAGGTTTGGCATCCACTACCCTACCTTAGCCGTTTCTGTCTGTTTTTTTCCTGTACTACTTATTCCTTCTAGGTGCTGTCGAGATCGCCCAAAGTGGCACTGCAAGGGGGCTGCAGATGGTGAGGGCCCAGGGGGTGCAAGCCTGTGGGCTGATGATCTCTCCCCCCGCTGCCCTTTCAGAGACAGATCTCGTCTCACCCTGGCCCCTTCGGGGGCCCGAGCATCTGGCGCGGCTTCGGTCAACCAGACTCTGGACTGCTCAGCCAGACAGCCTGGGGAAGTACAACAGCAACAACAACAATATGGAGATGTAAAAAAAAGGCTTGGTGGGCTCTATGAAATCCATCAATATATCATACAGGCTATAAACTGAACTCACGCATCTGCCAGTTGAAGAGCATACTGAAGAGAGAGGGTATGGATGGAGCGATGAATGATGCCAGGCCTCGAGTGTACTCATCTCCCAAGAACCACGGTGTCCACTTGTCTCGGTGGCTCTGACAGACAGGTACACAACTTGATAAATAAGCTTCATAAAGTTGACCTAATGAATATAAACACTATTTGAAGGGGATAATTTTATTGAAATTTCGCTTAAAGCTTCATCAGGTATAAAACTTGCTCAAATTATAATCACTTGGAGACATATTAGGTAGTGATAGCAGCTACTCCAACTACTGTATATCTACCCATCTATTTTTAGGTGCTGAACATACCTGTATTGTAAAAATACTTTGCAATTACATATCATACAGTACACATTGATATTATCTACTAATATTATATTACTATCTGAATAAAGTAGAATTACTCCTCACTTGTAATATTATACCATAACGGCTATTACAAGAACCACTAAAGTATTAGAATGTGAATAATTCTTTGAAACACGGCAATATCTAAATAATACATTATACTAATCAATATTATATCAGGTCAGTATATAACAAAACTGATACAAAGATACCAGAAAATAATCTTACCAGCAAGTCTGTAGATTTGGAAGGATAGTAAAGTCTCATGAGAGTACCTTCCTTGGTGCGGCCAACCATGATGTCTGCACACCCAACAACATGTGGCCCTAAAAACAGTTCAATAGTTATAGTCACAGAGTAGAGAAGGGTGGCAGCTTCCTGTGTACTTGATATAGTTTAACATGGCAAAAAGTTGACTCCATTAGCAGCCTATTTCTCAAAAATTAATGGAAAAATATAGAACTAGTATTGCCCCTTTCCCACTGATGCGACTTCTCACGATTTTCATCGCCGACACCAATAAATTGGCACATTCGTGACATGTCTTAAACCCTCTCATGAAAAATCGTTTGACTCGCAAGGCCTCTCAAAGCCTCGCAAGGGCCCTCGCGGGTCGTCGCAAATGTTCGGACTGTTCAAAATTTTGGATGAGGACTCACGAGGGTTCGTTGCCCTCGCAAGCATCGTCTAGCATCGCGGAGGGATCTGCGAGGGCTTCTGCGATCATCTGCGACATCGGCGAGACATCGCGGAGGGTTTCGCACAAAAAAAACTTTGCAACGCTGCATCGATGCTCTCAGATGTTCCGAGAACATCGACGATGCCAAAGAGCACCTTCGGCGAGGTGGGTAAAAAAAAATGATTAGGCCTATAGTGAACCTGTCAACCCTTTTTTCTATGCACCTCTCTTGGGGGGTTCACCTGTTTTTTATTCTCTTTCTCTCCTTTTCTCTCTTTCTCTGGTTTGTATCCATTCAGCCCCATTCAGCCAACTGTTTTAAGACGTTTATCCCCATCCAAGTATCGATATCTTCCTGGGAAGCGATACCGAACCAGCATTATATGGAGAAATCTGGTTTTGCCGGAGAAATTTTTCTATCGAAAAATTTACAAATTTAGCTTGCTCTCAACAATTTTGTTATATATGTTGGCTCGCTACCGCTCACCAGGAAAATATTGAAACCTGGATGGGGGTAAACATCTTAAAACAGTAGGCTGAACGGGGCCGAACGGATACAAGGCAAAGAGAGAGGGAGAGAAAGAGAAAAAAAAAGAAAAATAGGAGAGAGGGAGAGAAAGAGAAAACAAAAAAAGGCAAGGTGGGCTCAGCTAATCCGTAATGCAAACATTGAGCCCACCTCGCTGTTTTTGTTTTCTCTTTCTCTCCCTTTCTCCTCGTTTTTTTTTCTCTTTCTCTCCCTCTCTCTTTGCCTTTTGTCCGTTCGGCCCCATTCAGCCTACTGTTTTAAGATGTTTACCCCCATCCAGGTTTCAATATTTTCCTGGTGAGCGGTAGTGAGCCAACATATATATTTTTTGTTTTGAGAGCAAGCTAAATTTGTACATTATTTGATAGAAAAATTTCTCCGGCAAAGACGGACATTGCCAATCTCCGAATTAAGGGGAGATGGGTCGTTTTTCTGGTCCCCTTTCTTCCTCATGGTTAACCCCATTAGTTTTCATATTTTATGGCGTTCGGCCCATTAGTTTGGCGATTTTAAGACATTTCACCCCATTTCGTTGTCAATATTAAGACTTTCGTGTCATTTAGGCGTTGAGTTTTTCCTGGCTAGCGATAGCGAGCCTGTACTTTTTGAGGAACCGGCCTTCGGCCAGGATATTTTTATATCGAAAAATTTACAAATTGATCTTGAAGGAGGGTGTTGGGGGGTGCTTTATATGCTTGATGGAGGTCTAGGGATGAAACTAAATAATCTCGCCGAGGTATTCGCCGAATCATCGCTCAATTTGCCGATGACTTCGCATAATGTCGACGATTAAGTCTTGTAAACTTGTCAACGGTTTTTAACGGTCAAAATCGTTGAAGTCGCAGAAATTTGTTGTGAATTGACAAGACTACGTCCTCGGCGACGAAAATCGTATGAAATCGCATCAGTGGGAAAGGGGCATGAGTCTCCCTATTACATTACAGTAATGCCACATTTTCACAATTAACACTAAATTTGACTAAAAGCTGTAGTTAGTCAAGTAATTAATACAGAGATAAATATAGGGAAGTGTGTCTGAAGACAGGGAATCAGGCATAATAATCCTATCGTACAGTATAAAGGGAGAGAGGAGTGTGTAGTAATCACAGGGGGAAATGTCTCCTTAGCATAGTAGGGAAGATGTACTTCAGGATAGTAATTGAAAGGGTGAGAACAGAGCGATGGGTAGGTACATACTGTACATACATAACATTTTAAGACTGAGTGCTCCACACATACGTGCAGTTTCAGTCTCTTGTCCTTTTCTATGAGAGTTACATATTGTAACTCAGTGGTCTGGTTAAACTATTCATCAGTCTCTTGTCCTAATGGCGGCGTTCCAGGCAACCCTGTTAAGGGCTGCTTCACTTGTCAAGTTTTTGGATTTGAGATCGGCACGTATAGTCCGATGCCAGGTCTTCCTCAGTCCACCCCTTGGTGCAGCTCCCTCCACAATCACAGACCTGCATTTTTTACTCTTTATACCTAAACATCTCCTCAACTCATCATTTGTTATTCTATCCTGCAGCCTGGCCCTACACATCCATCTCACCATTCTCATCTAATTAGGTTCCATTCTGTTGACATCCTCTACTTTAACTGCCCATGTTTCTGAGGCATATATCATTGCACTTCTAACACATGAGGCATACACAATCCCTTCAGGGGGAGAGGCATTCTTTTCATGGTCAGAATTGACAGCAGTTCTCTGAACTTCCCCCAGCCACATCTAATTCTAGCGACAGTGGCAGCCTCGGCCCCACCACCGGCAGAGATGGTATCTCCTAGGTAACAAAACTTATCCACCAACTCCTATGACTCATTTTCAAAGTTCACAGCCACAGGATCATCACTTAACACAAGCTCGCCTTTGCACACTACGCACTCAAATTTCTCTACTTTTGACTTATCCTTCGGCAGGGGTCCTTTTATTCTACTACAGCGCTTACTCACATGGTGTACCCAACATCGACAGATGCTACATCGAATCGAGTTAGCGCCCACACCCTTTCCATACACTGCACATGGGTATGCACCACTCGTTTCCACATTGCCTTGTCTCAATCTACAATGCATAACCTTGGTTTTGTTAATAATGACTTTTAAACCCTTGCTCGCCATGCCCTCTCTCCATTTTCTGAATTTGGCCTCAGCAGCTTGCATATTGTCAGCTATTAGGACTAAAACAGTTCACATGGGAGTCCACCTCTAAAAACTCTAGACAGTGCCTCCAGGACCATAATAAAGAGGGGGCTTAACACTGAACCCTGATGAACTCCAACACAGACTGTGAACTTATCACTCAGTACATCTTTCACCCTCACCGCAGTTCGCGAATCCTCATACATGTTCATTATCACACGCACCAGCCACTCTTCCACACCAAGTTTCCTCATAGCCCACTGCACAACATCTCTAGGCACCTTGTCAAAGGCCTTCTCCAGGTCTACAAACACAAAGTAAAGATCCATGCCTTTTAGTAAGTATCTTTCCTGTATCTGCTTGACTATTAAGATAGCATCGGTTGTACCACGTCCTGGCATAAAACCAAACTGCATATCATCAATGTAGATGCTTTGCCTGATCAAACCCTCAAAGACTCTCTCACAGACCTTTATAATTTGGTCAAGCATTTTCAGGCCCCTATAATTACCTCTATAGGAGTGAAATTGAAGGAGGGTGACTCAGAAAGAATAGAGTGTAATGAGGCGTGCTGCAAGAATCGTCGTGGTTCTGGCTCATACGCTTGACAGACACAGACAAAATTATGGACAGTTAATGGGGTGTGACATAGTTGACACTCAGGCGGTAGATCTCGAGGGGTAGTCATCAAATAACCAACGCAAACGCGTTAATACCGTTTGGTCCGCTCGACACGAAGCAATCGACGAAGGCCACAAGGAAACGTCATTCTTAAGAGAATTAACAAACTACCAGTTATCTTACACAACCCACTCGTGATTGAACCCTGGACACTTCGATCCACAGGCAAACAAGTTAACTAACAGTTATATAACTACAGTACCAGTTACATATATAAGGGCAAAGGGGAAAGAGGAGTGTGTGGTAACCACCGAGGAATATGTCTTCTAAGCGTAGTAGGGAAGGTATACAGTAGGGTAGTGATTGAGAGAGTGAGAACGGAGAAATGGATAGGCGACGAGAAGGGAGGTTTTAGGAAGGGAAGAGGATGTGTAGATCAGATTTTTACCCTGAATTGTGTTGTGGAGAAATATCTGGAGAAGAAACAAAAGGTGTATGTTGCCTTTATGGACTTGGAGAAGGCCTATGACAGAGTGGATAGAGAAGGTTTGTGGAAAGTACTTAGAATATACGGAGTAGAGGGCAAGTTGCTGAAAGCAGTGAAGAGCATGTATGAGGGTGCAAAGGCGGCAGTACGTGTGGAGAGTGAGCAGAGCGAGTTCTTTGACCTGAATGTTGGTTTGAAACAGGGGTGTGTGATGTCCCCGTGGTTGTTTACTGTATATATGGATGGAGTCATGAAAGAAATACTATCAAGAGCAGTGGATGTTGGTGTATCGCTGAAAAGGGAGGGAATTGAGTGGAAGCTACCTATACTGCTGTTTGCGGATGATACAGTTCTGATGAGTGATAATGAATGGGAGTTGCAGGGTCTGGTAAATGAGTTTGGAACAGTGTGTGAAAAACGGAATTTGAAGGTAAATGCGGGGAAGAGCAAGGTTATGGTCTTCAAAAGGGGTGAAGTCACAGAGTGTGAGGTGAAGCTGAACGGTCAGGCTATGGAGATCGTCAACTCTTTTAAGTATCTGGGCAGTGTGTTGAGTAAAGATGGGACTATGGATGAAGAAGTGCGGGAGAGGGTACAACAGGGGAAGAGGGTTGTAGGAACGCTAAAAGCAGTAACAAGAAATAGGGTGGTCAGTATGGAAGTGAAGAAGTCCTTGCATGACCGTGTGGTAATCCTGACACTGACTTACGGAAGCGAAGCATGGACGTTGGTTGAGAGACTCAGACCAAGAGTGAGAGCAGTGGAAATGAATTACTTAAGGAGTGCGTGCAGAGTTACATGGAGGGATAGACAGACTAATGAGGAAGTAAGGAGGTGTGGTGTGGAGGTAGATGTGCTGGAAAGTGTGAAAAGGAACAACTTGAGATGATTCGGCCATATGGAACGTATGGAAAGCGAGAGAATGACTAAGAGGGTGTACGAGAGCGAGGTGGAGGGACAGAGAGGGAGAGGTAGACTGAATGAGAGGTGGAAGGATGGAGTGAGGAAGTACATGAACGAAGGCGGTGCTGGTTGGGGGGAGGGGCGTCGACTGACTGGGGACAGAGGTGCATGGGGGCGGTTCGTTCGTGGCCACCCCTTCGGGGATCACGGCGTCAGGCAATAGATAGATAGATAGATAGATCAGTTACATTTTCATGCTCAATATTTTCATCATCTATGACTCCAGCATTCCACCAGCATAAGGAACAGATATATTTAACACAATGCAGCTACATTTATACAGTACATCAACAGGGGCACTGGTGTAAAGAGTTCACCATATGTCTTACCAGGGTGATCTTGGGTTGGTGGGATATACTGTATAATTATATGAACTGTAGCTATAGTAGATAGATAGATAGATTTGTTTTTTCTGTGAACAAACTGGGGAGACACTCATTACAGGCAACCTGCCTTTTGTCTCTTTATACCAATAGAAAACAAAAACTATGCTCTGTTGCAGGGTGTCAAATCAGGACATTGTTGCTTAGGACTGGATTGAATATAATGACTAAATAATGACTACAAATAAAGGACTCTGTTCAGGGGCTGAATATGAAGTGTCTCTCGTTTGCCAGCCTGCTCTGCCGACTACTCTACCAAATTTGTGTGCATCCTGAAAGGGTGAGTGACTAATGAGGAGGTAAGAAACATTGTACATGTGTATTGCTCCCAAAATATACAACTGAAATCAAGATCAGGACGGGAGCTGGGTGGCATGGTTGGGAAAGGAGGACCATTTGTTGTGTAATGAAACCCCCTCCCCCCCCAAAAAAAAAAAAAAAAATAGATAAAAAATAAATATTAGAATGGGATATTTGAAGGAAATCCATATATGAACTCATTAATCAGGAGACATTTCTGAGTTGAACATAATTTACCATTCTTGCTTGAGTTGTTTATTGAGAATGAAGTACAGAACATAGATAATGAATTATATATAGCAAATGTAAAATGTGACAAATCTGCATAATAGGGTAACACATAGTAGTAAGTAAAATAGGTCTATAACAAGCTTAAACTGTATTTGTCGACAACCCCGACACAGACAGAGGGCTGGTACTACAAAACCAAACCGATAACCTCATCATCCTTAATGACATCCATCAACATACCCATATTCCTCACCAAGCCCTCTATAACCCATCATCTCCAGACATCACCTTTTGCTCCCCAGAACTCGCCCCCACAACATCCTGGAGGGTGGTCAGAACCTTAGGCTCTGACCACCTCCCGATCATTATCACCACCAAAACCAGACTCACCCCAGCTAGCCACAAACACACATACACCAATTATAAAAGAGCTAACTGGGAAGCATTCACAAATGAGACAGAACAACACTTCACAACTCTAAACAGTACACCCATCACTAACATCAACAATGCTGTACACATACTCAATAAAACTATCCAAAACGCTGACAAGAAACACATTCCAAGAGGTAAAAGAAAAAGACACAACCCCAATTTCACACCAGAAATTCAAAACCTCATCAGACAACGCGACATACTGAAACACTCCCCAGCACCCCACACACAAGACATCACACAACAAATTCAAGCACTCAACACCCAAACTAACAACAAAATACAAGAACAACAAATACTAAATTGGAATAACTTCCTACAAACACTTGATCACAAAACAAACCCCAAAAAACTCTACAAAACACTAAACAGCATCACACTTTCCAACAGCAACACAACACAATCACATGCTGCAATCACGACAACAGACTCTACTCCTTCATGTAAACAACAAGCAAACACTCTCATCAATCACTTCTCACATGTCAGCCACCTAAAACCTCACAAAGACGACCGACGTGTCATCCGACGTAAGAGACAATTCCCCACAGACCCTGACTATACACCCTTCACCAATC
This sequence comes from Paralithodes platypus, assembly GCA_032716605.1. Taxonomy (NCBI): domain Eukaryota; kingdom Metazoa; phylum Arthropoda; class Malacostraca; order Decapoda; family Lithodidae; genus Paralithodes; species Paralithodes platypus. The sequence goes on along the minus strand of CM064513.1, from coordinate 40,573,993 downwards.
ACCAGACAAAGCATATCATCAACAATCTCAAGCACTCACCCGCCTGTGGCCTAGACAACATAAGCAACATACACCTCAGACACCTGGGACCACAAAGCATACAAGCACTCACTAACATATCAAACTACAGCTATTCACACAACACAATACCAGACATTTGGAAGCATGGTATCATCATCACATTCCCCAAACCCAACAAAGACCCCACGCTACCCTCCTCGCACCGCCCCATCACACTCCTTTGCCCCCCCTCCAATGTCATGGAACGCCTAGTATTACAACTAATTACACCTGACCTACCCCTAGCTCCAACACAACATGGCTTTAGGCCACTGCACTCCACAAACACTCTTCTCACAGACCTTACACAAAGAGCTTTCGACGGCATCAACTCAGCTAGACCACCACACAGATCACTATTAGCCACACTCGACATTAGTAAAGCCTTCGATGCCATCCCCCGCCACAACCTAACAAACAAAATCTACAACACAAACATGCACAACAACACAAAAAGGTGGCTGGCCAACTTCCTAGCAGGCAGATGTGCACACGTATCTTTTGCCGGTCAGTCATCTAAAATCAGAAACTTTCCAAACGGAGTCCCACAAGGATCCGTCCTATCGCCCGCACTCTTCAATCTGTACATGCACGATATAACTACACCCAATACGCCCCAAATAAACTTAGCCTCCTATGCAGATGACATAACAATCACATGCACACACCATGACCCAAAAAGAGCAACAGATCTCCTTCAACCCTATCTCAACACACTACATGGCTGGTGCACTACAAACAGACTTAATCTAGCCCCAGCCAAATCCACCGCAACCCTGCTCACAAGTTGGACAGGAGAACACGAATACATCCCTCAACTCACCATAAACAACACACCCCTAACACATACACACACACCCAAAATCCTAGGAGTAACATATGATACTCATATGACATTCAAACAGCACACCACAAACATTAAAAAGAAACTGACACCCAGACTTAACGCCCTCAGGTCACTTGCTCACACAAAATTTGGACACAACAAAGAAACTACGACCACAGTATATAAACAATACATAAGATCAGTGATGGAATACGCAAGCCCAGCCTGGGTTTCTAAGCTAGCTGAAACACATCATAAGACCTTACAGACTATTCAAAACAAAGCCCTGAAGGTCATTACAGGCTGCAGCTACTGCACCCACAGATCACCTACATCAAGAAACCAAAATCCTCAAAGTCAAAGACCATCTGGACATGAGAGGCACTCAATTCCTGGCAGCAGCCTCCACGAACCAAGACCACCCACTAAACTACATGGCAACACACCCACAGACACCAAGAAATATCAAAACAACACCCAGCACACGGTATCACACACAATTATTGTCCTCTCTCCCTCCCTGCCCACCCCGAACCAACTTCCAGAAGCACATCCATACTCATATCTCTCACCGATCCATCCACTCACTCACAGACAACACGCAGCTGCATGCACGACCTCCCGAAATCCATCCTTCCTCGCGAGGACAGAGTCCACCTGGCCAGGCTGAGATGCGGACACCATCCAGCTCTCCTGAGCTATCAGAAGAGACTGGATGACTCCGTTGTCGACGCCTGCCCGGGATGTAACACAGCACCCCATACCATTAAACACATCATAGAAGACTGCATTTCACACAACCACTTACGCCAACAACACAATCTACACTCAATGAGAGCTCTGTGGGAAAGCCCGATCGTGGCCGTGGCCTTCCTCAGGGACTCGGGGCTGTTCGGCCAGGCAGCTTAGGGAACAACAACAACAACTGTATATGTCACATGTTCTGCAATGTTCATGAAGTCTTAACAGTGGCTAATATGTTCTAGATTCATAACGACTGAATGAGACTGAAGGGCTATAATCATCTATCTATTGTAGAGTTCGCCACCTGCAAGTGGCACCAAGGTATTTTGTATCCCCTAGACAGGTTACCGACCAAGGTTGACGAGTCCCATGCACCCGGATTTTAATAAACTTGTCTTCAATAGATAGGTTACCGACCAAGGCTGGCGAGTCTCATCCACCTGTGTGATGATTCCCATCCACCCGTGGGCCTATATGAACACGCAACTAATATTAATAAACCGTTGAGCAAGTGTTGTTAATAAGAACCTTGAGGTATGGGTGTGTTTGCGGAGAACTTGGCCATGGTGCTGCTGGAAGTTTGGAGTGGTGTTACTTTGGTGTTCACCCCTCGCTGCCACACTTCCCGCCCACCACCACCAACACCACCACCCAACACCTGTACCACCCGACGACCTGGCCACACCACAGAAGTACACATGTTAATATTTTAGATCATCAAGAATGATTAGCCTATGCATCTTAGTATAAAATACACCCTTAACGTATAGAAAATATCCAGGCTAAAATTAGTTGACACCTGATATAAAATCACAATAATTTGGTATATCTTAATAGTTACACATGTTCAAACTTTGGGATATTATATACTTACTAGTCAAGGATTTTTCATAAACATTAAACCTCTTACTATTTAATAAGCCCCGTTTCTGAAGCATAGGTCATTGCACATCTAATACATGAAGTGTACATCTTTCCCTTCAAGGAGAGAGGGAGTCTTCTCATGGTTAGAAGTGGTAGCAGTTCTCTGAGTTTTCCCCAGCCACATCTAATTCTGGCAATAGTGGCGGCCTTGGGCCTAGCTCCCCCACCACCAGCCTACACTTACTAATACAGTACAGTATTGTACATTAGGACATCATATTGTAGCTACAACCTATTTAACTTTGTCTATCTATATATTGCAGAATACCGTGATCCCCGAAGGAGTGGCCATGAACTAAACGCCCCCATGCCCAGTTTCGAGACCGTTTGTTCGTTATTCGTTACTGTAAACAAAATTCACGATTGGGGGGTCGCAAGCCCACCGACCCAACCTCTTTAGTCGCCTTTTACGACACGTAGGAGGCACGTGGGGCATATTTTACTCCATTACCCCCAGGGGGGATTTAACTTTGTGTGACATCAAATAAATCTCTTGGTACTTGGGGATATCAATTACACCTCTTTGTACTTAGTGGAGTAGAGAGAATATAACAGTACACAAAGTGCACAAGAACCGCATTACAGTGCTCCTCTTCATGTCTTTGCCCTAAGTACTGTATTGAACTGTTGGTGAGTTAGTACAGCCCACTAACATACACAGGGGTACTGCATTTTTCATGTTGCCACAGATTATCTTCGCTGACTCATGCACAAAGTGCAGTACTCATTTACTGACCAACCCATTACAAGAGGACAGCTGAGTCGGCTGGAGGCTAGCTACCTTTGATTGACCCCTTGGCTTGGATTTATAGCAGACTGGCAGATTTACGTAAAAACAATAACAGCTGGGCCAGGATATGTGTCCTTCATAGGATGCATTATGATTAAGATCAGAAAAACATTGAAATGTCTGGGACTTTATTGAATTCATTATTGAGCATAACTTCTTACTGTATAATTTTGAAATGCCCATCCAATATTGAATTGATTTATCTAGTGAGGGCAGAATAGAACACTAACAGTATCAATATAGTACCGTATATGAAAAAAATAAGAATTTAATTCTACCATATCAACAAACAAGCAATAATCCTAAACATTGCATACCACACAGTATATGCATGCAAAGGTGTCACATCAACACTGAAAGCTTATAAAATGAAGATCAATGCACACAATACAAAAACAAAAATGTTGAACAAATTCAACAAACAATAAAGCATAAAACGCAAAAAATAAAACAACAGAATCACAAACCGACACAAAATGTCCTATGTTCTCCACATTATTAATCATGCCATATACTGTATATATATATCTATCCCTCCATTTGTGCCTTTGTCTCTAATTTCCTTTCCGGCCGTTCCATAGCTGCAGTTGTTTACGGCCATCGTTCACTTCCTCATCCTATCAACTCCGGTGTTCTTCAGGGTCCTGTCCTATCTCCAATTATCTTTTTAATTTTCATAAATGATCTTATCAACTGTACCTCCAATCCTATCCATTCATTAACAATACAAATATCAACCCTTCATCTTCTCTCAGTATTCTCGGTGTCTCTTTTTCTTCTGCTCTCTCCTGGAAGGACCATATTACCACTCTTGCTAAGGTGGGTTCCCAGAAGGTACGTGTTCTCAACCGCTTCAAGGCGTTCTTTACCTCTGCACAGTTTCTTGCTCTGTACAGGGGCACAGTGCACCCTTGTAATGAGTATTGTTCACATGTGTGGGGAGGATCCTCTCACATAGTACTTCTAGACAAAGTAGAAAGGAAAGCCTTTCTTATCATTAACTCCCATCCACTCACCTACTCTCTACAATCTCTCTCTCTCTTCGCCGCAATGTTGCATCTCTCTCGCTAGTCTATCGCTAGTACAATAATCAGTGTTCCTCAGAGCTCTCTGTGTATACCACCTCCTCTACGTAGGGTACGTAGTACCCTCCTTGCAACACAATCCCACCCCTACTCTGTGCAACTCTCGAGTGAAACGATACTCCCAATCTTTCTTCTATTCAACAGCTGAGCTCTGGAATTCTCTCCCTGAAGCCATCTTTCCCTCATCCTATGACTTAAATTGCTTCAAACTCTGTGTGTCCAGACATTTTGGCTCGAACATTCCTTGATTTTGGCCCTGTCACTCTTTCAACTCTGGGGGAGGCACTCTTCACAGGCAGTTTTGCCTTTTGTCTCCCTCATCCACATAGAAAAAATAATATATACCCGGTATATATATATATATATATACCCGGCATATATATATATATATATATATATGTGAGATATAGGTTTGTTTTTGGGGAACCGCACATTGTAGAGGAAAAGAAGAACCAAGGTAGCAACCAACAGCATCTTTATTAACAAACGTTTCGACATATCCTATGTCATCTTCAGTGAATCTAAAATGAGAAAATTAAAATATTATAGCTAAATCAGGACAATAAGTCAGTCCAAAAGAGTTTAAAACACAGCAAACACAGAGAACAAAATACAAAAACACAAAACTCGGGAAAGTCTGGGAAATTAAAAATGGGGGGAGACTAAAAAGAAAATATATTAATTACTAGGGAGGGACTCTAAAACCTCAAGTAATTAATATATTTTCTTTTTAGTCGCCCCCCATTTTTAATTTCCCAGACTTTCCCGAGTTTTGTGTTTTTGTATTTTGTTCTCTGGGTTTGCTGGGTTTTAAACTCTTTTGGACTGACTTATTGTCCTAATTTTGCTATAATATTTTAATTTTCTCATTTTAGATTCACTGAAGATGACATAGGATATGTCCAAACGTTTGTTAATAAAGATGCTGTTGGTTGCTACCTTGGTTCTCCTTTTCCTCTCTCTCTCTCTATATATATATATATCACATTTACTGTGCCCATCATTAAATTTCGTGAATAAAGATCGGACCTTGCATAACAAGCGAGATCAATGTGTCTCAATGTGTCGGGTAATAGATTAAAAAAAAAAAAAAAAAAAAAAAAAAAAAAAAAAAAAAAAACGATAGATACTGTATATATACTGTAGTAACATATTTCTCTATATGTATTTGTATAATTATATACTTTAATATGATCAAATATCAGTTATAAATCCAAGCATTCTGCTTTAGAATACCATCTACTAAAACAAAATGCTAGACTACTCGGCCCACGGGACAGCTCGGCCCAGTAAAAACGAGACAGCTCGGCCCCGTGTTAATTACGAGACAACTCTTAATTAACCTAACCTAACCTAACCTACACATTATGAATCGAGAGAACTAGCCTATGACATAATTATACAATAAACGAACATTTCGCCCACATTACACACACGCCATAAACGGGAGGCCATGTATGCAGCACCAAATCCTGCAAATCCTGTCCTCTGCGCATGCATGCGTGAGAATCTTAGGCCACTTGGCACAATTTCTTTTTCCTTTATACTATTATATTATCTTAACCTAACCTAACCTAACTTAAATTAACCTAACAGTTGAGCCTAAATAACATAATAAAAATATTAGGGAAAAGGCCGCACATATGCAGAGGACAGGATTTGGTGCTGCATACATGGCCTCACCCATAAACCCTCCACTTTGCTCTCCCCATCCTAATCCTGACTGGTCTCGTCAAATTGCCCCATAGCAAAACATGGGGCCGAGCTGTCTCAAATAATGGGCCGAGTTGTCCAAAAGTGGGCCGAGTTGTCCAAAAGTGGGCCGAGCTGTCCCATGGGCCAAGTCGTCCAGTCACCACTAAAACACTACCGCGTCAAATTTTTCCTTTCATAAGGTCACAAAATAGCTAGGACGGACGGACAGACAGACAGACAGACAGACAGACAGACGGACAGACGGACGGACGGACAGACGGACGGACGGACGGACGGACGGAGAGAGAGAGAGAGAGAGAGAGAGAGAGAGAGAGAGAGAGACTCACTCACTCACTCACTCACTCTCACTCTCTCTCTCTCTCTGTCTCTGTCTCTCTCTCTCTCTCTCTCTCTCTCTCTCTCTCTCTCTCTCTCTCTGTGTAGTGGAAGAGAGCTGTGTCCCGGGGGAGGGTTTAAATGATCTAACTGCTAGGGTCAACGAATTGGTATCTGAGAATGTGGCTTTAAAAGAACAGATTAAGGAATACAAAGAACATTTAAATGAGAGAGTGAAAGAGATAGATGATGGGTATAGGGAGAGGGCTGAGAGAGAGATTCGTGAATTGAGGGAGGAGACTGCTAGGCTAAAACAAGGAGTGGAAACAAATCAGGACAGGACACAAAAAATGGAGGAAGAGGTATCTCAAATGAAAAATGTCTGGGGTGATCGAGTGGGTGAAGCAGAGGTACAACTAAAAGCAATTATTGAGGAGCAAAAGGGACAGCAGGAGGAGAACCTGAACAAGAGGGTAGTTAATGCCATCAGACAAAATGAGAAACAGGTCAGTGATATTATTGATAAGAAGAGATGTGTAATTATGTTTGGAGATGTAGAAGGGGAAATATTAGATAGAAATACGAGAAAGGGTGTGGAGATGAAGAAAGTTGAGAAGATGATTGATGTGATAGATAGACAAGATAAGGAGGGATGGAAGAGAGAGGTAGAGGATTGTTGGAGACTAGGGAAATACAAGAAAGGAGAAATGAGGCCAATGAAGATTAGATTTAAGTCAACCAAAGTAGCAGAGGAGGTACTCAGATCCAGCTGGAAGTTAAGTCAGGAGGGGGAATACAGAAATGTTAAACTAAGGAAAGATTTAAATGCGGAAGAGAGGGAAAAATTTAGAGAAATAAATAGAGAAGTCAAAGAAAAGAACGATAATAGATCAGAAGTGGAGAAGGGCTTTTTTTTCTACAGAAACATGGATGGGAAAGTAAGGAAGTGGTACCTGAAGAAGGGGGAGAGGATAGGGGCGGAGGGGGGGAGAAAAGAAGTGGTGGTACAGGAAGAAGGATTGGAGGGAGAGGTGCAACAGGAAGGGGAAATAGTAGGATAAAGACAGGGAATATCAATCATAATGGTAAAAGCAACAGGTGCAAGATGGTCTATAGCAATGTGGATGGGCTGCTATCAAAGAAATTAGAAATAAATGATTACATCAGACAGGAAGAGCCCTTAATATTGTGTCTATGTGAAACTAAACTAAATAAAGGGATAAGTTTGGAGGGA